>CM040121.1:90734740-91334740 GCA_022559845.1 Amorphophallus konjac
TGTCAGAAATTGGCAATGTCTTATTCATTTTACGTAGTAGAGCCCCTTTACAGTTTTCATTTCTCTTCGCCCGTGGCTTATTCTGATCTTTTATTTGTTGTATCTTTGTAGATAGATGGCTGCCCCAAGCGGTTCTTCTGCTCCTGCTGCCACTGTCGGTGCCGACCTTGTTCCCCAGGCTCCAGTGCCAGTCGTCACATGGCTTAATGTGGAAGACCTGGACAGGGAACATGCAGAAATAGCGGCGTTGGCTGAGTCCTCGGGCTCCGAGGCCGAGACAATGGACTATAATCTGCTCTCTCGGGTTGAGAACCGCTTCACCTTCGATCGGGCGTGCCAGACTTGTGGATGCACTAAAATTCGCTGCCGCAATTGGTTCGTCTATTAAGATGGTTGATTCGTCTATTAAGTGCGTGGGCGTGCCAGTCACTAAGTGACAATTTATTTAGACTTCGAAGAGCCACGGATGCGCTTGATCTGACTTCGTCAGATGATTGTGTGGTTCGTGTCGGGACCGGATCCCGTCGTGCCATGAAGGTCACGACGTCATTTACATCCCCTATACGAGGGAACACCTTGATTAATTGCCGAGATTAGGGACCCTGCGGCCGAAAGGACTAATACTAACTGCGCGAGGAAGAAGCAGGAATAAATCACATTGAGATCCGTATCGGGACATGGGCCACGGATTATGTTGGTCACTCGCGGACCTTTTCCATGTTCGGACGAAGGTCTGTGATAGAAACGCGGTGGAAGCCGGGACGAATCCGTTCAAATGTCTGCCGAGCGCGCGACAATTTTAATAATGGCTCGAAAAGGGTCTGGTCTTGAGAAACAGGTCCGGTCTAATCAGAATGTCGGCCCGGGGCGAGGTTGGGTCGCGGCCGCATTGAGGCAGTCCCCGTGACTCAGGCCCGACCTGCAGGGGGCAGCATTGTTATTCCCTTCAGCACCGGGTCACGGGAGAGATGGGGCTGCAATATAGACTTTATCGTTTCTTTTATCTGGGCTCCTAATTATATATATGCATTCTTTTTATTGCTTATTTCCCTTTTGTGTATTTTTTCTGAATGATTTATCCATGCTGTTTATTATTATTATTATTAGAAATTTCTCTCACCATTTTTATTACTATTTCACAATTTTTGTTTGTTTTATACATATATATACAAATTTATTTAGTCATCGTAATTTTTATTGATTTATTACTATTATTATTACTATTATATACTATATATTACACACATACTTCTAGGGGGAGTGGACCGCTGAAGGGCCAAAAGGGGACTGAAGGAGCGTGTCGGTGAAGGTCGTAGGCAGCGTGCCGGCGAAGGCGGCATAGAGAGTGCGCCGGGCAAGGGCGGCTGAAGGCATGTCGGCGAGGGTATCAAAGAGTGCGCCGCATAGAGATTGGGCTGGGTCGGTGCAGGGTGTGCCAAGGCTGAAGGTAGGTCGGTGCAAGTCTGGACCGTCAGCAGGTCGGTGCAGCTTTGGGCTGTAGAGGGGCAAAGTCCGTACGGCCTGCGGGCCAAAGTCTATACGGTCTGCGCGGCAAAGTCTGTACGGCCTGGGGGCAAAGTCTGTACGGCCTGCGGGATAAAGTCTGTGCGGCCTGCAGAATAAAGTCTGTACGTCCCGCGGGGCGAAGTCTGTACGGCCTGTGGGACAAAGTCTGTACGGCCTGCGGGGCGAAGTCTGTACGGTCTGCGGGACAAAGTCTGTACGGCCTGCGGGGCGAAGTCTGTATGGCCTGCGGAACAAAGTCTGTACGGCCTGCGGAACAAAGTCTGTACGGCCTGCGGGGCGAAGGCTGTACGGCCTGCGGGCTGAAGTCGGTGCAGCTTTGGGCTGTAAAGGGGTAGGGTCGGTGCAATGTGCACCGAGGTAGACCCAAGGTCGGTGCAATATGCACCGACACAGGCTGGGAGGTGTGAAAGGGGGCTAGGAGTGTGCCGGCGAGGGCAGCCAGTAGCGTGCCGGCGAAGGCGGCGTGGAACGTGTCGGAGAAGGCAGCCAGGAAGGGTGTGCCGGCAAAGGGCTGGCCGGGGGCGTACCGTTGGAAAGGGTGAGGAGTGTGCCGCTGGAGGTTGGGAACGGGTGTACCGTTGGAGAGGGTGAGGGGTGTGCCGCTGAAGGGCCAAAAAGGCGTACCGTCGGAGGTGGTGAGGGTTGTTAGAGTGTGCCGTTGAAGGGTTACATGGGTGTACCGCTGAAGGGCTGGGGAGCGTGCCGCCAAGGGGCTATGAGGGTGTGTCGTTGAAGGGCTGTTAGAGTGTGCCGTTGAAGGGTTACAAGGGTGTACCGCTGAGGGATTAGGTTGAGAATTTCGAAGAAGACCCACGCTCCCTCTGATTCTTTTAAGGCTTTTCTTTTCTTCTTCTCTCCGACTTTTATGTAGTTTTATACAAATCTTTTCCCTTTCTTCTCGCAACCTGTTCTTCATAGATTGAGCATTTAGTTCACCACAACGTCGATTAGCCTAATTTTTCTCATGTTGTCCGTAGTGCCTTGTTCCGGTTGGAGTGTTCTATTATCGATCGTTTCATTTGTTTGTTGCATCCTTTTGCCTTTTGGTGTGTATTACTATTATTTCATGAAAATTCGACAGCATCTCCCCTTGACTCGAGCGTAAGGGAGATAAAGGGAACGCGCCCACATGGAGTGGCGGAACCCGACAACTGGAGGTGGGCGTCCGAAGGCGGCAGCACCTTTACCAAAATCTCGGAAAACCCGAAAGCAGCGATGAACGAGGCCTCCCTGGGATTGGTTAGAAGGGTGCTGGGCTAGGGAGATCAGGGGTGTACCGGTGGAGTCCAGTGAGGCATACCGAAGGGGGGAATGAGTGTGCCGGCGAAGGGCTGCAAAGGCGTATCGGGGAGGGGTTTTGGCCAAGGTGTACCAGGGAAGATCCTGGTGGGGCGTACCGCTGGGGATTGGAGAAGCTGCACCGTGGTGAAGGTGGACCGGCGGGAAACTAGATAAGGCATTTAGCCCAAAGGCTGAAGGAACCACGCGAAGGGCTGATCAACGGGGTGGAATCAGAGTGGAAGGGAGAGAGAGGGGTTAACCCACAGGGACGGTATGGGAATATGCATGGTTGGGCGTTTTAAGGCGAGGAAGGAGCAGTGGCGAGGGGGATGAAAACCCTTGTCGAAGACGAGCCCTCGAAAGACAAAAACGGAGGAAGAAACGTTCGAACACGCACAAATTCATTCGAACCGGCGGAAACATCAAAAGGGAGAATAAAATCAAGAAGACTCTTCTATTCAAGCCCAACTAGGGCCGTAGCTGGCCGTGTACACATCAAAGCATCGGAGCACAGAGTACAATGTAGGAAGAAAGAAAGAATGAAAGGGGCGGATAGAAGAAAGGGGGAAGAGCTGGGGTCAAGCAGGGACCAGGCGGCCTCTTGCCCTCCCCTATTCTCCTCTATACATCACACACTCTCCCTCTCTCTCTCTTACTCTCTCTTCCGAGTGGTCGTCGAGGAGAATGCTGCGGCCGAGCCCTCTTCTTCTTCCCTCCCTCTCTCTGTCCGTGTGCGCCTGTGTTCTCCTGTTCGTCCTCTCTGCCCCCTTTCTCTTCGCCGGGATGGGAGTGGTTTTATACTCCCAGCAGTGGGAGCCCTCTAGCACGGGCGGCGAAGGCGGGAAGCAACTCCGACATGATGGCCTTTGACTTTCCCCGTCCTGGGTGGCAGAGTGGTAGCCTGCGTGGCCCAACCCCTGGTCGACGCCTCGGACAGCTCACTGCGCGCTGAAGATTCGTAGGGCATGGGCGCGAGATTTGGTCTGCCGGACGTGCCGTTGAAACGGCTGAGCGTCGTGCCACTGGAAGGTCATCGGGGCGTGTCGCTGTAAGGCCCTACAAGTGCGCCGCTGAAGAGGGCAAGAGGCGTGCCGCTGAAGGGCTGCCAAAGTGTGCCGTTGAAGGGGGCAAACAGCGTGCCACTGAAGGCCACAACACCGTGTCGCTGAAGGCCACAAGGGTGTGCCGCTGTAGGCCAACATGGCGTACCGCTGAAAGTTCAAAGGGTGTGCCGCTGAAGGCCATGAGGGCGTGCCGTTGAATGGGCTTCAGGGCGTGCCGTTGGAGGCCAAAGGGTCATGCCGTTGGAGGCCCAGGGGCGTGCCGTTGAAGGGCTTCAGGGCGTACCGCTGAAGGCCAGGGGTGTGCCGCTGAAGGCCATGAGGGGTGCATTTCTGAGCCCATTGTGAGCACGAGTCGTGGCTCGCTTGATTTCCTCCGTGGCCCGTGGTTTGTGGGGCTCTCGAAGGCTGATCTCTCTTTGCTGTCATGACTATGGAGGCGGCGTCACATAGCGTGTGTTGATATTCAGAGAGTTCGGATGGCCCTCTTTCTTCGCAGTCTCTTCGGCTGAAGTTGTTGTCGATGCCGGGCTAACTGGGACGTATGGGCGTGCAATTTTGCACGTCCACTGGGTGGCGCAAATTTTTGACGGACAGTCACCAGGGGGAAGTTGGACACGTGTTTAGGAGACACTCGAGGGAGGAGATCCAGTTGCTTGGGGTGTTACTCTCTCTGCTTCAAGAATACAGACTAGATGTAAGCAATCCAGATGACTGGAGGTGGAGATGGGACACCGATGGTTGTTTCCATCTCTCTGTCAAATTGGCCTATCAAGTCATAGTAGATGGCATCATGCATTTTCCCTTGTGAGGCAAGTATGGAAACCCAAGAGTCCTCTTAAAGTAGAAGTGTTCTTGAGAATTTTCCGTGGAAGACTTCCAACATGTGACATACTTTGCATCTTTATAGAGGGTATCCAAACCCTTTGTTCTTTGTGCGGGGAGGAGGAAGACATCAAGCACTTGTTTATTGGCTGCCACTTTGCTCAGGAAGTTTGACTCCATATGTTGAACACAATTCAATGTGGTTTGCAGCCTAGAGAGTGTCCATCAGCTTATGAGGGAGTGGCATATGAAGTGGCCCCTCAAGGGAGATAGGTGTATTTGGTGGCTCAGCGTCCATGCCATGTTGTGGGCCATCTAAGGGAGAGAAATAGAAGATTTTTTAGATGGGAGGCAATGGTTCTAAGGAGGATTGGGGATTTTGTTGGGGATAGAGTGAGAGAATGGGTTAAACTCCTTTGTAATATAGATACTCTCAATTCTTCTTTTTTGGAATTGCTGGGGGCCTAGGTTGTATGACACATCTTCTGGATCAAGGTTCGTAGTACCGGTACGTACCGGTATAGTATTGCCTGGCAGTTGGCCCCCCATATTAGTGTACATATATACTTGGGTTTAAAAATAGGAAAAATGTTACAAAATCAGAAAAATAGGAGAAGCTAATAGAATGCAAAATCCAACATGATTGAACACAATCTAACACATATATTGAGAAATTGAGGATTTGATGTAGTGAAATTTGATACTTAAAAACATGTAATCGGGAAATTGACTCAATACTGTGCCTCTGCGGGAGGGGGGTGGGCCTGCGAATGGAGGAAGGGGGAAAGGCTTGGGCTCTCAACACACGGGACTGCAAAGTGCAACCTGTGAGTTGAGGGAGGCCCTTAATTTGGCGGTCTTGATGGAACGAACCAGGTCAGACTTGCCCCCGTTCGCTTGTTTTTTTTAGTTTTTTAATAGGTACCGGTACTGGTCAGAATCGGACCGGTTGGGTCCGGTATCGAGACGTACCACCCGGTACGTACCGGTATCGGGCGGTACTGCAAACCATGTTCTGGATGTGAATTTTTGTACAGGGATGTTTTGAGAGCATACTTGTAAATCCCTCTCTTTTATTTTATATATTCAGTGGTATCGTCCACTTTCAAAAATAGAGGACAAAAACGAAGGCAGCTTTCTGTCTAGGGTATATGGTCCTTTTTTTCCCAATAGAGTTGATAGAGTATTTTTTATTAGGGAAATGGGTTATGTACCAGTTTTTGTTTGACTTATGATGACAGCCATAATCTATATGCTAATTCATCTGCTCTCTTCATGTAGGACCTCCACCACCCTCACCCTTCCCTTCCAACAAAGAAAAAGGAGAAAAGGAAAAAAAACAAGATCCAGATGGACATGAGATAGCTTCTTCGTTGTTGTACAACCTTAAATTGCACAACTGATTACATAGTTCTCTTACCTGCCAAATGTTCTCAGGGTATACTTGGTGGAGCCTTTACATGTTCAAAATTACTTTGGCCAAATATGTGGCAACACCCTGTAATGGGTGGACATCAGATGTCAATATTTCAGAAAGGCCTGATAATATTTTTGGAAGCTTCATTTGATCCAGGCAATCCTAGATGACAAGTCTTATGATGACAATGAGAAGGTGATGAGAAAAGGAACTCTAAACAGGATCCTATTTAATAGCTACTCACTACGTTTTGAGGTTTATCGCTAACGAGATATCCAAAACTTTTGGTGATGAAAAAATGTATGTTGACAATTGATGGGAATCAACATCGGACACTAACATTTTGTTTTTGCATTTGTGTCATTTTGTTTGCATTTATGTCCTTGGGTTAATTGGTTTGCAATTGTAAGGTATTATAAGCCAATTTGTCAGTCTTTAGGAATCTTTGGGTTTCTTTGCAAAAAAGTCTTTGGGTTTCTATGTAAAATATCAGTAGGTCCAGCAGGGTCCCCACCCTCTTTCTCATTGGTCCACCTAGGTTCTAGGGCCCATGTGGGGCTAGTTCAAAGTCCAAGATTGGACTTGGACTAAGGAGACAAAAGAAGAAAATTCAAAATTTACCTCTCCCTTGGTCCAAGGGGAGCCCCCCCTATATATTATTTTAATTTGGTCATTTTGACCACATGGGGGATTAATTATCCCATACCTTATTTGCCCCTCCCTAACCCTAGATTTGAGGGTAGTTTAGGTCTTTTTTCCATTTCTATATAACCCATGTATTTTGTGAATTCCATAACATTAATGAAGGAAAAATTGCCATTTTTACTCATGGAGGCCTAAGGGCGCCCCTCCCTCTCTCTCTTCCCCCTTGGAGCTGTGATAGCTCTGATCTTCAAAGGTGTGAAGCCTCTCAATCACCCCCTCTCTGAGTGAGACGCTCAGCACCACCGCCGCCACCGCCATCGAGTCGCCGTCGCACCACCACCGCCACTTCGTCGGAAATCTGTCCACCCCTGGACAGTAAGCTATTGCCCGATTTTTATCTCCCAATCAGGAGATCTGATCGAGCCCAAATTTTGAGGGTGAGTTACCCACGGAATCCCCTCTCCAAAAAAATTTCCAGGTTATTCCTCCATCGTTTGCCCCCCCCCCTCCCGTTCCACCATATTCTTCCCTAGTCTACACAATCTGTCCCTGTGCAGATTTGTGTTCCAGCAGCCCAACTCTTCTTCGTTTTCACCCCCTTCCCAATTTCAGATTGATCTGAAATTTGGACTGTGTTTTCTATCCACCAAAGCCTTCTTCCACAATTTTTTTTATGATTTTATGAATTTGTTTGCCCATCCAAAAAAAACATTGCAATTTTCTGTCCACCAAAGCCTTCTTCCACAATTTTTTTTATGATTTTATGAATTTGTTTGCCCATCCAAAAAAACCACTGCAAAATTCGAAATCAGTTCTGTCTCCTGCAGTCCAGATCTGACCACCCCTTGTTATAAAATTCATTTCCCCTCTCAAACCACCTCAGAAAATTACAAAAAATTATCCTCGTGTTCCTTACTTTCCCCTCTATCTTCCATAAAAATTTCAAGTCCAAATTCCACCGTTTGACCTTCGGTCAACCCACGTTTTCAGGCAGATCCCAATATGCCCAGTATTTTCTGAGTCTGTCAGTTCGTCGGTTACAAATTTCACCAAGGAAACTACAGAGACAGGAAAATTCCTGTAACACCAGGTGGTTGTAGATCTGTAAGTTAGCTTCGCAACGGCGCTGGTTTCACGTCGATCCGACGTCCGTGCTGATCGTAGGTATTTTTCTCGCCGAGTCGCGCAGTGCTGAAACAGAGGAACCAGTTCGGGACAGCAAGCTGCCGCCAGAGTAGCAGCGCGTCGGAACCGTCGGAGCTGCCCAAGAAGTCGCCCGTCAACTCAAGAGCGATACTTCTGGGTCCCACTGTAGCCCTTTACCTCCCTGCATGGAGTGGGCATAGAAATTCACTTCTGTAATTAATTACATTTACTGTACCGGGAGTTACGGTCTTGGCCGGGGTCATCTTCCCCACGCCCGGAGCGTGGAGGTACACTCGCCACCCTCCTACTTTGGCATTTTGCTTATCTCGTATATTTTCATATGCCGCTGCATGAACGATAGGATAACTAGCTCGTCAAATTTTTATCATCGCTGCGAGAGTGAGTGAGTGGAACCCGTCCCGTGACTCGATCCGAGCACGCGGAAAAGCTGATACCCGAGGCTCATTGCCGGTTTCTCAACCGTGCAGATCCACACGTTTCCCTCGCTTAGGGAGGTCCGCGAGTTAGAGTCCCAGGTTCGCGTCCCGTCCCGCATCAAATTGGTATCGGAGCGAAGTTGAGTCTAGGGTAGTCTTTGCTTAAGAGAAAAAAAAAGGGTCTTGAGTCTAAGTTTGTCTTGTCCAAGGTGTCGCATTGCATTCCTATACCCGGTATATCAAAAGGTGTTCCCGGAATGATAGGTTACGCCTATCGAGAAGGTAGCACACTTGCGTGAGTGCGATCTTCGGATCAAACCTCCGCCACGTACCGGATATTAGTTGAGTTTAGGTTTGTAGTCGAGTCTGCATTCCAACTTTGCATTGTTGTTGTAGGGTCGTGTCTAGTCGGTTTGTCTTGTCACCAAGTGTCGGCATGGCCATCCTATAGCTCCCTCGTGTCCCATGGATCCCCAAAAGCCCACGTCATATGAATGGTGGCGACACACCCAAGGATGAGGAATCTAACCCCACCACCTCCGTATGCCCGAAGCCTCGGACTTTTATGGCTCCAACGTCCCGAGCGACTACCTACAATGGGAAGCCGCCATGGACAAATATTTCGAGTGTTACACGATGTCCGGAGCCGTGGAAGTTAGTTTTGCCAAAGGGAGGCTTCGCCACATAGCCGCCTGGAAATGGGAGAGCGTTGAACGCATGAGGGAGATGAACATGCAATGGCCTATCGAGTCGTGGCGAGAGATGAAGGGCGAGCTTAGAAAGATCTACCTGTCCCGCCCAGTCTCCTCTACCCAGCCCCACCCAGTCACCTCCCACTGGGATTACCATAGTCGGAGGCAAAGAGCCCCGTATGTTGATGAGTCTAAACCCAAGACTAGGCCGAGAGACCATGAGCGAGTCCACCACGATGCCCTTACTCCAACCCCCATCGTTGTCGAACTCTTCAAAATCATGTCGGATCGGTTGGATAGGATGTGTACTCAAATTGACGGACTCATGCTCGAGCCTCCCAACCCGGTGCCACCCCAAGGACTTCTTCCCCTCAGGGAGGACATTCCTTCCCCACCCATGAGAGCTCCATTGCCATCACCCTCACCTTCCGATCTTTATTCGGAGCCACCTCATTTGGAGCCACCCGTGTTTCTAACGGGAAAGTTATTCATCGCCAAGCCACTACTTAGTTGGCTCAAGATAGGCTTGGTCCCTAGACCGCCTTGCTATCCATCCATGGACCCTACACTACCATTAGTGCCAGTCAACTCATTCCATACCACATTCCGGTCTTGTCACCATGTTGAAACACTGGATGGCCTTTTTAAGGGATTAGACTAGCAGGTGAAGTTGACGTACATGTTGGCCCCTGGCTTCGACCGACCCACAAGTCGTAGCTTCACCCATCCCGCTTTGGGGTCCATTACCTCCGTGTGCACCGTGAGTCATGTCACCACAGAGGTTCTTTTATTCCTCTCTATGTCAACCGAGCCGTATTTCATTCCACTTATCCCGAGGGAGGAACCATATCTACTATATGAGACCACCGTCCCATCTACCCCAGTGCATGAAGGTGACCACCTACACCTTCAAGAATTCCAAACGTGGGACCGTGACCTATGGGAACCCTGCTCGAGGGGTCACACATTCTTTGATCCCTTCGACCCCTTCCCTAGTGAACCCCTTGACCCACCACATCTACTCTACTTCTTCAGCGAAGTTCACTATCACACCACTACCCCACCGGCCAGTCCGCCTACACTCCGCAAGGAGCCCGTTCATTGGGGTACGAAAGAAGGTGCATTCAACCCTCCTGGCCCACCCAAACCTCCCAAATCCAAAAGGCCGTCAGTGCATGAGTGGTGCACTTTGGGATATCTAGGAGTATGATTCTACCGACCTTTGGTTGCATCTTGTGTATGCATGGCACACATTTGGATGTCTTGGTCCACCATTGTATATGTATGGGTCGGTCTAACAGTAGGTTTGTTTAGGGTCTTGTGTGAGTCTGTATTTTTCTTTCTTTGTTCAGAGTCTATACATGCATGTGTCGAGCATATTAGGAGTCGCATAGTCGGTCTATTGCAAGCTCGCGATGCCAGTCCCTTTCGAGTGTGAGGCAAGTCGGGTCTACTGCGTACGTTGTAGATTTGTCGGAATTTGGGATCGGCTCTACCATTCTATGTCTCGGATCCAGTCACATACAGGGACCCAACGGTGATTCCTAGTGAGTCATTGAGCCGTCTCCTTCCTTTGAGAGTGATCTCACCCCGGAGTGTCCACCACTAGCCTCATTCCCACAGCAGCATGTGCATATCGAATATATACGGGATGAGCTGGTGACGATTACTTAGAGTGGAACGTACTCCGCGCTACCTGATATGGTGACAGATCTGCAAGAGCCACACTAACAGCCGCACCCCTTACTCGACGGGGTCGAGTTCTTCTCACCCGGGGAGAATTGATGGGAATCAACATCGGACACTAACATTTTATTTTTTGCATTTGTGTCCTTTTGTTTGCATTTATATCCTTGGGTTAATTGGTTTGCAATTGTAAGGCATTATAAGTCAATTTGTTAGTCTTTAAGAATCTTTGGGTTTCTTTGCAAAAAGGCCTTTGGGTTTCTATGTAAAATGTCAGTAGGTCCAACAGGGTCCCCCACCCTCTTTCCCATTGGTCCACCTAGGTTCTAGGGCCCATGTGGGGCTAGTTCAAAGTCTAAGATTGGACTTGGGCCAAGGAGACAAAAGAAGAAAATTCAAATTTTACCTCTCCCTTGGTCCAAGGGGTGCCCCCCCTATATATTATTTTAATTTGGTCATTTTGACCACATGGGGGATTAATTATCCCATACCTTATTTGCCCCTCCCTAACCCTAGATCTGAGGGTAGTTTAGGTCTTTTTTTCATTTCCATATAACTCATGTATTTTGTGAATTCCATAGCATTAATGAAGGAAAAATTGCCATTTTTGCTCATGGAGGCCTATGGGCCCCCCCCCTCTCTCTTCCCCCTTGGAGCTGTGATAGCTCTGATCTTCAGAGGTGTGAAGCATCTCATCACCCCCTCTCTGAGTGAGACGCTCAGCACCGCCGCCGCCGTCGCCATCGAGCCGCCGTCGCACCACCACCGCCACTTCGTCGAAAATCTGTCCACCCCTAGACAGCAAGCTATTGCCCGATTTTTATCTCCCAATCAGAAGATCTGATCGAGCCCAAATTTTGAGGGTGAGTTCCCCACGAAATCCCCTCTCCAAAAAATTTTTCAGGCTATTCCTCCATCGTTTGCCCCTCCCGTTCCACCATATTCTTCCCTGGTCTACACAATATGTCCCTGTGCAGATTTGTGTTCCAGCAGCCCAACTCTTCTTCGTTTTCACCCCCTTCCCAATTTCAGATTGATATGAAATTTGGACTGTGTTTTCTGTCCACCAAAGCCTTCTTCCACAATTTTTTTATGATTTTATGAATTTGTTTGCCCATCCAAAAAAATCACTGCAAAATCCGAAATCAGTTTTGTTTCCTGCAGTCCAGATCCGACCACCCCCTGTTATAAAATCCATTTCCCCTCTCAAATCACCTCAGAAAATTACAAAAAAATTATCCTCGTATTCCTTACTTTCCCCTCTATCTTCCATAAAAATTTCAAGTCCAAATTCCACCGTTTGACCTTCGGTCAACCCACGTTTTCAGGCAGATCCCAATCTGCCCAATATTTCCTGAGTCTGTCAGTCCGTCGGTTACAAATTCCACCAAGGAAACTACAGAGACAGGAAAATTCCTGTAACACCAGGTGGTTGTAGATCTGCAAGTTAGCTTCGCAACGGCGCTGGTTTCGCGTCGATCCGACGTCCGTGCTGATCGCAGGAATTTTTCTCGCCGAGTCACGCAGTGCTGAAACAGAGGAACCAGTTCGAGACATCAAGCTGTCGCCGGAGTAGCAGCGCGCCGGAACCGTCGAAGCTGCCCAAGAAGTCGCCCGTCAACCCAAGAGCGATACTCCAGGGTCCCACTGTAGCCCTTTACCTCCCTGCATAGAGTGGGCATAGAAATTCACTTCTGTAATTAATTACATTTACTGTACCGGGAGTTACGGTCTTGGCCGGGGTCGTCTTCCCCACGCCCGGAGCGTGGAGGTACACTCGCCACCCTCTTACTTTGGCATTTTACTTATCTCGTATATTTTCATATGCCGCTGCATGAACGATAGGATAACTAGCTCGTCAAATTTTTTTCATCGCTGCGAGAGTGAGTGAGTGGAACCCGTCCCGTGACTCGATCCGAGCACGCGGAAAAGTCGATACCCGAGGCTCATTGCCGATTTCTCAACAGCGCAGATCCACGCGTTTCCCTCGCTTAGGGACGTCCGCGAGCTAAAGTCCCAGATTCGCGTCCCGTCCCGCATAACAATGGTGAGAGCTGCTGTATTCGGGGATCTTTCAGCACTTGTGTTCCTTGAGTTTGTGGTCATTGGACAGGGTATGGTGAGAGCTTCTCTAGCATTTATTAGCAGACATTAAAGATAGATATCCAAAGGATCCTGGAGATCAACTTCATAATAATTCGTTAAGATTTAGTTGGACTGTTTGGTATGGTGGCCTGTTGCTCAATTTTTTTCTTGCTTCTAGATATTCGATATTAATTATTCATCAAAATCTGAGTTTGATTTTATTTGCCATTTACATTGCAATTTTCAGGGCGTTCTCTATATCAGCCTTACCTGGTCATGGGATTACTGGGACAACAGATGGTTGTGTGTACATCTGGGAACTGACCACTGGAAATAAACTAGTCGATCTGAACTGTTTTAATGGTAAGTCATCTATCTGTTTCCCTAAAAAGATGCATTAATCTGTGTATGGAATATGATTTAGAACCAGTTGAATGTACCGTTTGGCTTAGTACAGTAGGCATTTGCATATTCCTGAGATGTGTGGTCCCATTTTCGAAAACTGTTCTTCAAGGGTTCATAATTGAAAGGGTTGAGTGGCTTGGTCCTTTCACCGAATATGTTGTTTCATTTTCTTTTGACAAATTCTGGTTAGCATAAACGCGTCTTGGATATCTATTATGTCCTTTCCCAACCTTAGCTGATCACTTTTTAAATTCTTGTCTTTTGCATGTTGCAATAATTATTGGGAGAAAGATCTGAAGTTTTTACTCTGTGTCCTAGTTGAGTTTCTCGCAAGTGAGATCACCACAAAGACAAACATGGAGACTTGCACACTCCTAAATCTACTGCCCCTATACCTACATATTCATAAACATGCCTCTTAACAGTGTAAACTGGTAGTTTTTCAAAACTACTTCAACTATGAAAAGCAATTTATCATGTTATTTTCTTTTCATTTTCAGGTGAAAGCATTTCATGCATTGCAGCTGATGCAAAATCTGGTGCATTTGCTGTTGCTAGCGATAAATGCCAGTTGCGAGTTTACATTCAATCGCAGATGCCCTTAATTAATGAAGGCTAAGCACCATTGAGAGTTGCTGATGAAGCAACCTGGTATCCAAAACAACCTGTAGATGTGTTGTATATCAATAAAAGTTTGGTTCTTTTTTCCACTAGAGTAGATGCAGAAATAAAAGATCAGAGCTTTAAAAATGAGATGAGTTGGTTTTTGAATTACATTTTGTTTGCACTGAACATGGCAGCTTTTATATTGATTTCTTGAGGGCGCTTCGGTTCTTACCTGGATCATTGCCCCTGGTAGATATTGTATGTGATTGTAAAGTAGAGCAATTCAGTGTATTTCCTTTTAATTCTGGAGTCTGAATGGTGTGGTCAAACTAATGCTTCAATCTTGATTTTTGAGATTTAGAGACGAGAGTTGCAATTTGATCTTCAATCTTACCAGATACTGATAGGGTAGCACATGAATTTGTAATTTGAATTAGTTGGATCATCCAATTGAAGTACAGTTTCGAGCACATAACTTGTTGGTTCTTAAAAGCTTTTCATAGTAATTCATTTCAAACGAAAATTTACCGGCACTTTTTATGGATGCCCCTATTTGTAAGGAGTCAGAATATTTGAACTGGGTGCTTCTTGATAAATCCAAACTATACGGGGTAGGGCTGTAAGTTCCGAAATGTATAGACTCATAACTCATTATGCATCGGATTCAATAAGGTTATGGGATAATTACTTGTATATTTGTCATTTTTTTTTGACGAAGGGGACCTTAACACAGTGGTACTCTGGTATACATGGAGTGTAACCTTGAGTTCAAGTAAATCTTGAGTTTACGTCTCTCGAGTGTTAAATGTGGGTGAAGTCCCGCACGCCTCGGGACCTTCTTATCATGCGGTTAGGTCTTTACGAATCGACTCGCTCAAGGTACTCTTGTATTCTCAAAAATTAACCTATTGTATTCTTCATGTACATCTTGTTCTAATACCGTTAAAAGTTAGAATATTCTTTTGAACATGTAAAATATTAAGTTTTGGAGGGATATGCAAGAGAACCTGAAAATTTGGGGGTATATATGACATTTTAACTAGATTAATAAAAGATAGATTGGTCTTTTTTATCTTAATCTATCTAAAATTAAGTTAAACAAATGGTATATGATGTATGATTTATTCCGAGGCTATATATAACAATATTAATAAAATAAGAGCGTGAAGTAGAATATGAAAATTATGGGGGTATGTATAATTATCCTTTTATTAGGTACAGAGAAGGGTTGAGTTTTAGGCTAGCTCTTTATGTATCTGGTGGGCCCAAAAAGGGAAAAAGAATTCATTTAATTTGGAATGTAACATAGAGGACAAGAGGACAAGATTATAGAAAGTTCCTTGCTACTCTATATAGAGATTTTTGCATGCAAACCGTCGTTATAGCAAAAGTATAAAATTTTCATTCCTGAAAATGTATTTGAAATTAAAGTTTGTCGTACCAACCATGTCGGCCATATTGGTTTTTTGCCGTTACAATACGGTATGTTAACGTTGTGTATCGGGATAATAAAAAATAAAAAATATCTATCTTTGATATGTTTATATAAATAGAATTGCTATCCATTAGTTTAGATGGTTAAAGAGTGTGGTTAAATAGACGATGTCTCATTTTCAAAACTTACATTGTTCATATTTTTAAAATATTTTTTATCTTTAATTTAATTCATTTGATAATAATACTAGAGGGAGATGCTTCGATTTAAGCCTCCGTATGGAAATTAGATTTTTTTTTAAAAAATTCTCATTAATTTTTTTAAATTTTAGTTAATAATTTTAATATTTTAAGTATACTTTTAAAATAATTATAATATATTTAATTAAATAAAATTTAATATAAATAAATAAAAAATGAGATGAAGATAAATAGTGCTCGGATATGTGGTGTTTTATAAGTGATGGTAGAGATGTCAATGGGCAAGATCGAGTCGGGCTTAAGTCGACTTTACCCATACCCGATTCAACAATTTTAAAGTCTAACTTGAACCCAGTCTCGAGCTATGTCGGGCCGAGCTGGGTCCGACTTCTTCACAAGTCTTACTTTCGGCCTACTTGGCCTGACCCGATAAATTAAATAAAATAATATATATGAATATAAAATTTATAATATTATTAAATTAATTAAATTTTTATATATTAATTTATTTTGAAAGAGACTTTTGATTTTTAATTAAATAAAATAAGATATTTTATTTCTAATCAAACAACAAAAATTTGAAGGGAGAAAAAAAATAAGAATAGGCTGGGCCGGTTAGTGGGCTGAACTAAAAACCGAGGCCCGACCCACAGATCTAGTTGGGCTAGACTTTTAGACCCAACTTAGGACTAGTAGACCGAAAAGGGCCTGGCGGCTCGACCCAAAATGAAGCCAAGCCTGCAAGCATATCAGGCCGACCTGACCTATTGACGACCGTAATTGACGAGCCTACTAGATCACACCAGCCCAACTAAGGGTCCATGTGTCGAAAAGAGCCTGGCGGCCCGACCCAGAATGAAGTCAGACCCACAAGCCTATCGGGTCGGCTTGACCCATTGACAACCCTAATTGACGGGTCTATTAGATCACATAATTTATTAAAAATATAAACAACTATGTTAATAAATATTATCAAAATTTATTTTTATACTAATTATAATAATTTAAATTATAAATTATAATAAAAATATTAAAATATTAAAATATTTTCTCTCTCCTCCTCGTATCTTCTCTGGAATTATTACCGAATGATGTAGATGGAATACATTAAAAAAAATATGATCAATCTAAATTAGTGAACCCACAACCTCATTATTCTACACAATTATACTAACCATCAGAGCCACGAAGTCACCTCTTATATTTTATCTATGTAAAATATATTAAGTAATATATAAATGTTAACACCAAATCGACCTGAATCACTAGTCCCACATGTACTAGTGAGTGTACCGCCCTGAATCGATCTAGTACATAGCAAGATGCACTGTTCTGTTCAATACACAATGAATCGATTACGTACCACGTGCCGCACATACCGACTTCTCTCTGGTACGGTCAGGTACATGCGATTCACAGTGTATCAGACCTATACGTCAAACCTGATTTGAAACAATATTCTTTTGTAACTTAATTCCCCAAATATACCTCACCCAAAAATATTTTACAACTCTACCGATTTGCATCTTTTCACCTCTTATGGGATGAGGTGTCACATGTAAATCTTTGTTATATCTTATTTTTATATTTTGTGGAGACTGTATCCAACGAATTGGTCAAAGACAAATATCAACCTCATTTCCCAGTCATGCAGAGATTCGGTCTTCAAACAATATCTTTCATACTTATGCATTTAAATCCTCTAACGAAAGTAAAAGTATTATGGACGTGGATTTACGATGCAAATAGGGTTACAGAAAAGTAATATCTCTCGTAACGGATCATTTCAAGTTAATGAGATTCTTTATGGCCCTATCTGATATTGGAATGGGATATCTAATCTGACGAGAGAGAAAGTGTGGGCCCCACCCACTCTCCTCACACGCAGAGCACTTAGTCACGGTTGGATAATGTATTCATGCCGCTCGGCGCGAATATATTTTCCTAACCGATCTTCAAAGTGGCCCGAGAATAGGCTAGCAATGGATAAAAAAAAGCCCCGGAAGAATAAGTTACAAGATGCCAGATCAAGGATGAAAGCCTAGTCACAATGGCTACCTGGCTCTCTCAACCAAAAGAGATGTTTAAAGAGAAGCATGTATTTTAAGACAAGTCTTGTCCGATGGATGGTCAATGAAGTCAGCTAAAATACAAGGTTTGCTCTCAAATAATAGATAAGAAGTGAACGTGTGTGACTCCGAATGATACAAGTTCAACCATTGTGGGCATTCAAGTTCAAGTGCTGTGAGCAACCTATTTCAGATAAAAGACACTTCATTGAAGAAGTTCATTTTCAATAAGCCTGAGCCAAATCAAGTGAGCAAATGAAGAGCCGAGCTACTATGATAAAAATTTTTACGCGCAAGCGCACGTACACACACACATGTGCACGCACACACACAAAGTTAAGGATATGAGGATCCTTGTGTTCGGATTGCTCGCGGGTAGGTCTATGTTGATGATTGGACACTTGATCAAAAAGTGAGTAGTGTTGGTTTTGCTAATTAATCGCCCGATCAAAACTTAGCAAGTGTTGGTATGTGTTGGCATCTGATCAAAACTTAGTTATGTTGGTGAGTTGAGCAGCTCGATCAAAACTCAACTGGTGTTTTTTTTATGAAAAGTAGTGAAACCCAGACGTAGTCTTGTCACTAGACGTAAGTCACTCGAACGGTGTTTGATCCAGTATAAAATCTGATATCTCTTGTGATTTTATTTTTATGTGCATGCCTATCTTTCTTATTCTCATCGTTAGTCCAATGCATTTTTCTTACTTACGTTATTAATCATTAGCGATGAACTTAAGTTTATATTGTAATTTTTGCCTGATACTCCCATTCATCCCCTGCTAGGAGGTGCTTTGCCACTAACAAGTGGTATCAGAGTTTTGATTCTCCATGAACAAATCTCATGACTAGAGTAAAAGATACAATATAGTAAATTAGAAATAGCTGCAATTCAAGGACAACCAACTAACATGTCGCCACTCTTCAATGACAGTGATTATCCCTAGTAAAAAGTAAGGATGACACACTATGTGAAGGGGATAGACTATTATGCTTGAATGGTGATTGAAGATGGCGATAAAACCATCACAAAATCCAAAGAAGAATGGGGCAAGTCGAGGGACATAGCATCACAAAATGTCAAAGCATGAAGCCTCACATTTTGTGCGCTTTCAAGAGAATAGTTCAACCGTGTCCGCATTTACTCAATGGCAAAGAAAATCTGGGACAAACTAGCTAGGTACGTCTCAAATAAAGGAGGCAAAGATGAACATCCTCATAATGCAATATGAGATGTTTAAAATGGAAGCTCATGGCTCTATCATTGAGATGTACACATGATTCACAAAACTTGTAAATTGATTCAAGGGACTTAGAAAAACGTACACTAAAGTTTAAATGGTACGAAAGATATTGAGATCTCTCCCAGCTCAGTGGCCAATGAAGAAAACAAAGATTTCAAAAATATTCAGTGGATGAGTTGATAGGGTCTCCCATGACCCATAAAATAAATTTGCAAAGGTTTAGTGAAAAGAAAGAACAAGGAAGAAAAGCTTTGGCACTGAAATCAAGAAAGAAAGAAGAGCTTGAAAAAGAAGAAGAGCTCCTCATCTCTGGAAAAAAGCAAAGATAAAAATGATGAGCTCACACGATGTCAAAATTTCTTCGAAGAATATTGTGAGAGGGGAGGAAAGGCAGAAGTACATCTAGAAGGTTGCACCAAAGAGAAACATCAAGGGATCTCACATTCTTCAACTGTGGGCGAGTGGGCCATCTACAAGCTGATTGCAAAAAGAAATTAGCCAAAGAGAAGAATCAAAGCAAATATGAACCTATGCTCTTTAGAAAGAAGAGAACGGACAGGTGAGAGAGAAAGGACTTTCAAAATGTCTACGAGAGAAAAAGATCCATTCATAACGAGCGTTTAAGTGCTGTGAATTTTCCATGCCTCCTACATTCAAAGCACTGCATTGAAGAAGTCCAGCTTCAATGAGCTCGGGCCAAATCAACGAGCAATCAAGAACCGAGCTCTTACAATCAACAACTTCTTTGCCTGCAATGACATTTGCATTTCTTTTTGCACTCATTGTTTCTTCGTGTTTTAATACTTCCATATCTGTCTATTGAAAGAGGTATAGACTTTATGTTTAACTGTTATTTTTTTATTGAGTCTTGAACTGCCTAAGTGCAGTTAAGAATATGATGATCCTCGGTGAAGGACTATTTGTGAGCAGATTCTTATTGGTGTGCTAGTCACTTAAGCAAAATTTTGATTCACCATTATCTATCTGGCACTCCCATTCACCCTCCTATAAGAGCTACTTTACAACTAACACCTTCAACTAACTTGTGCTTCTCTATGATGCTCAGACTCGAATGTCCCAATCTTCAGTGCCACATGATAGTTTGAGCTAATCCTTTGGTCACAAGACATATGTCACTTAGTTCACCATTGGTAAGGCTCGAACGATATTAAGTTGCCTTTCATCACACAGTTGACTTATATTGAGCAGATTGTACTCCAACCCCTTCATGAGCAACACCTTGTTGATCTTGCATGTCTTGCTTGCACATATTGCTCTAGTCTCTATCACTCTTCCTTTGGCATTGTCCCTAGAGATTACTATTCCTCCTTCCTAAAGTTCTAGACGTGCGAACAATGACCTATCTTCAGATATATGTCTAGATGAACCACTATCCAACAACCATCTTCTACTACCAGCTACTTTGGGTACTTGTAAAAGCAAGCATTCTCAAATTTTATTCTTTGGTATCAAAACCTTCTTGGGTGCTTTGTTGTTAGACTATCCATTAAGGACCCATACATGCATGTAGGCAAATGTTCTGTAGCCCAACTTACATAGGATGAGCATACATATGCATTAGAGTTTTTACGAATTTTGGGAGAGGATGGGGTTGCCATAGTTACGTGGTTTATACCCTACTCCTTTTTTCTTAAAGTTCTTTCTTTAAGATTTAAGAACAAGTTTTAAATCTTCTTGACCCTTGGTCTAAAATTTGAGTTCTTGTCTCTTGGAGACATATTTTAGTTTTAAATTCTTTATATTCCTCCCATAATTGTTTAGAAGTTTTTAAAGTGCCTTATGGTTCTAGTTCTCTGCATTTTAGGGTTTCTTTTAGTTCTGTTTGTTCAGTGGTTAATACAACACAATTTTTAGTGAGTTGAGTTACTTCTAGATTTTTACATTTTTTGGATTTTAACCTTTTCACTTATTTCCTTGCCTTTTGTAAAATTGCTATACATCTTTATAAATGCTTCATGCTTCATATAGTTCATCATAAGAAATGTCATTATCAAATTCATAAGAGATAATGTTGTCATCGCTAGAGGTTACCTCATTATCATGGTCTGTCATGAGACCAACCTCGTCTTCATTTTTAGCTTTTAATCCTAACGAAGTCTTGTCCTTGTCACTCTAAAACTCATGCCATCACCTTCCCATCCTTCTTCTTCTTCCTGAAGAACTTAGGCTTTGGCTTGCCCTTATTCTTATTTTTAGCGAGATTCTTCTTCTTGACTACTTCCTTGTGTTCAACTTGCATGTGGCCTAGATCATGACCATGCTTGTAGCACTTGAGCTCCCTTGAAGGTTGTGGATGGGCATAAATCCCACACAATCACAAGAGAATAATGATGTGATAAACATGGAGGATAATGATGATTAATGCATAAATAAGGGGAAGAAAAAACTTGCACGTGGTGCAAATATGGAGATGTGATCGTCAGAGGGGTTACCTCAATAATAATAAAAGGGAGATCGCGAATACCTGGTGAAGATTGAAACGCGGGATGATGTGAAGTTCCTTCCTCCTTCCTCAATCGGCCGGCCGATGAGAAGGGTTATTCTTTTGATTACCTTGCAAAAAAGACAATGAAACAACAAAGCAAAAGAGGGGATCAACCAATGCAAGTAGTATCAATCCGAAGATGAAGTTAAGATGAGAAAAAGACCAAACATGCGCACCTTAATATTTTGGTTTTAAAACCCCTAAAGAGGAATTAGGGAGAGAAGAGACATGTGATAAATCTAATGCAAACGTGAAAAGGAGAAAAAGGAAAAGGACTGATGATGGAATTGATTAATGCAAAACGTAAAAAGGAGCACAGTGGATGATCGGTTGATGAAGACAAAACAAAAACAAACGAAATAAAAGAGAACCCTGCTATCCCTGTTGACAGTAAAGGGAACCAAGGATGGACGTGGTTGACCGGATGAGGAAGCAGAGGAAGCCGAAGTCTTCCTATCAAGCACACGACAGTAAGGAAGCAGAGGCTCTGAACCTTGAACCTCTGGAACGTCTGGAGCTTTTCTAATCTCTTCAACCTCTGGAGTCGTCAACCTCTACCTCGATTGACCAGATCATGATTTTATAGGATTTCAGTGGGAGATAAGCTCGAGTTTGGTAAGATAAGGATAGGCAATGTTCAAAGAAGGTAGGACTCTACCTCCAATTCGAGCAAGGAGACTATTGGAGGCAAGACTCTATACAGGAAAGAGGAGTTAAAGCAGGACACGAAAGGTGAAACACGACCTTACGAAGGGCGTCAAATCAAGAATTGACGACCTACATCAAGACGTTACTCAAAACACGACCTCTACCAAGGGCGTCACTTCTTGGATTTAATTTTGGCAATAAAACTTACTTTATTTGAAAATTATGAGAAC
Organism: Amorphophallus konjac; assembly: GCA_022559845.1. Classification (NCBI taxonomy): domain Eukaryota; kingdom Viridiplantae; phylum Streptophyta; class Magnoliopsida; order Alismatales; family Araceae; genus Amorphophallus; species Amorphophallus konjac. The sequence continues at coordinate 90,756,883 of CM040121.1, forward strand.
ACGCCTACGATTGAGGCGTTTATTTAAAACACGCCCTGAGGAAGGACGTTAACCAATATTTTTTTTGATTTTGAATTTTACTTTAAAATCGGATAATACCAGGAATTGACGCCCTGACATTTAGTCATCCTTTCTTGAGAAAACGCCCTAGATAAGGTCGCCATTTAAATAACGCCCCTCTTCAGGTCGCGAATCATAAAATGCAAAAATAAATCAAAACCACACAAGAAAATAGAAAAACTTCATATTATGAATATATTGAAGTTCACTTGGGGCGTCATCATAGTGACATGAGATTTGATCAACATAGCGTCATTTTTGGCGTGTCTACAGCTGCCCCGCCTTGGCGTCTGCTTTGGAAGGGAGTGAGACGAAATGGAGGAAAGTGCAACAAATGGAATGAAGTGGAGCGAACTGATAAGTAGATGCCAAGGTGTGATGTGACACGCCTCAGACACTAAGCAATGAAAATCTTTCCAAGATTCAAAGTGAAATAACTCTGAATGATTCCAAGAAGGCATCAATTTGCTGGATAAAGGAGACTAAGCTAAACAAGTAAAATGTAAGGCAAAAGGTGTGCGCGCGGGCACGATAGGGAAAGACCATTGGGGAGCGGTTACCAGCCAACGTGGACGTGCTAAAACCAAGGTAGATTTGTAGAAAAATAAAGAGAATTGAGATGGAGATCCAACAAAGGGACATTTTCAAGGAATCAGCCTGAGCGGCTTCAGATGGAACAAAGTACTTGATTTGGAGTGGAATATCTCATGTCAACTCAATAAAGAGCGAGTGACCTTCATTATTGCCATAATATGAAGATTTTCAGCATGAAACTCAAAGTCCTACATGATGCATGCTGGGCTGAAAGAAAAGATTAAACCAAACTAAAAATAGAAAATAATCAAGGATAATATTGCTAAGCCATCCAGATTTGGTCAAGAATCCAGATCTCTGAGCTAACACTAAGCCGAAGCCCATTTGTCCGCGTATCAACTCAGAAAGTGGAACCATCGTCCCAGACCTTCAACGACTCAACGGCCTATCCGTGTGATCAAGACTCTCCTGAAATTATCATAATTTTTGATGAAGGGGAACTCAAATTCCAGGTTCATCAGAACCACAAGGTCCTTGATATGCTATAATAGCGTAAATACCATATAGTAAAATGCTTACATCAAACAAATACAAGATAATGAACGCGATGTTACTTCCATGAGCAACCCACGCGTCTCGAAACCTGCACCTTCCTGCACTTAAAACTTATCAATTTCAACATCAATAATCTTCAATTCAAAGTATGACATGATCATAAGTGCTAAATAAAATAGAATTCCAATGACATAATAGCACTTAAGTTCATCAAAGCACACGGGAAGCAAACTCATAAAAAATGCCTTAAGTCATGGCGTCAAAATTATGAAAAACGCCTTAACATGAGGGCGTCAAAAAGAGAAACACACCCTTCATCAAGGCGTGACATTCATCGATAGTTCAAGAAGAAAACGCCCCCGTCAAGGGCGTTAAACAAAACACGACCTCAGCAAGGTCGTCAATTCAACAATTGACGCCCTAACAAACGGCGTTAATTAAGCAAACTTCCGTTTTCGAATCGGAAGCCAAACCATATCCTAATACCCATCGACCTTCTAACTCCGAACAACCTAATCATTATAAAAGGCAGGCACTTCCTTAGATTTAATCAAAGCAAACTCTTCTAAACCTCTGCAGTCGGCTCTGTCTGCTGTTCGTTCTTCTCCCGCAGGCACTTGCCCGAGCTCTTTCTACAAAGCAAAAGGATGGAGAGGATGATCAAGAGACCCAGGTCTTCTACCCCCAGGTTGACTGAAATCCAAGGACATATCTACAGCCGAATTGCTCTAAATCAGGCTAGTGAATTCTTCTATTCTTCTTCTACTCATATCCGAACCAAAAGACATTCAACTGTTCTGCTGTTCACCTGCATGCTCAATCGTGCATTCTTCTCTGTTCTTTATTTTCCACAGGACTATCCATTAGTGCCAAGAGCTAGGAGATTTACAAAAAACAAGTGGCTTCCCCTTATCCTTTCCAAATTTTCTTATGATATAAGGGTTTATCTTGCAAGATGGCACCTTTTGGGCCTAGTCACCCATGCCAAACACCATGACCAAATTCATTTAGATTGGGCAGCCATAGGAGCTCTAGTTGAAATATGGCACCCTTCCACTCACACCTTTCTCTTCTCAACATTTGAAGCCACCATCCTATTGGAAGAACTAGAGTTGATCTTAGGCTTGAAAAGGATGAAACAAGGAGAAGAACAAAAGATGGCCATCATGCCAAGGCCAATCTCTTCTCATGAATTGCTAACCTCATTGATATCTAGCCCAAACATAGTGAACCAAATCAAGGTCACTAAAGGAATCAACCTCTTGAAGCTCGCCTCATGGGTGTTCAAGAGAGCGGATCAAGCTAAGGAAGAGGAGGAGATAGAAAAGATAGCAAAGGCCTTCGTGGTGTGCTTAGCAGGCGCACTCTTGTTTCCATCCACGGAGGACTTTCCAGAGGAGGCCCAATTGAGTGCGGTGGTGAGCTTATGGGAAGAGGAAAGAATTGGACCGGCTATTCTAGCCTATCTCTATGGTGGGCTTACCTCGGCGGCGATGGGAAGGCCCATCTACGGGTGCATGCTAGCACTCTCTAGTTGGGTTGATCTACACTTCAAGTTCGATCCATGTGGTGAGGCCCAACAACCCTCAAGAATCTTTTCAAAAAGCCCACTCTCTTACATGACCGGCTCGTTAGGAATAAGCAATAGAGTGATGAACCAGATTCCTCAAGTGAAGAAGAGAGGGGATTGGAGAGAGCACCTAAAGGTAATGCCAAAGAACCTCTTTACATGTGCCCCGGGTGTACTCAAAATGCAGGAACTTCGTGCACGATTCTCCACCGGGACGGACCTTCGTCTCATCGGTGCTTCGGACTTCATATTATACAACTCTCACAGATGCCTTCCTCAAATTGGACTTCCAAGGCAACACCTAGAAGGCGTCTCTCATCTCCCTCCAATCAAATCAAGAGACTTAGGCAGCAATGAAGACGGAGAAGAGGCTATCACAATCCAAGCCCTATGGAAGATTAACAAACTCCATCAACCTGTAGAAAGCTTAGATGAAGACAAAGATCAGTGGAAAAGTTATGTAACAGCTTTGAGAAAGCTAAGACCCAAGACGGCTCAGCAAGCATTGTAATCTCTCTTTTCAAAGTAATAAAAATGATTATTTTCTGATTGAGCCTTACCGCTGTGCTTCAGATCAAATCCTCAAATAATCTGTCGTTCTGTTGTGAATAACGCCTCAAGAAAGGACGCAAATTCCAAAATGGACGCCTCAGACAACGATGTTTTCAACATTCCTATTCATACATTTGACGCCTTCACCATAGGCGTTACTTAAATAACGACTTAGAACAGGGCGTTAATTGATTCAAATTCCCAAAATATATTTGTTGAAATTTCAAAAGTAACGCCCTTATCGAAGCCACGTTTCAATCAGGTAACGTCTCAATCATAGGCGTTAATCAAAAATGGTAATAATTACTTCTCTCAAATCAATCAACGCCCATTGAATGCGTCTGACGACGGTTATCATTCCCCATGCAAAATAAATGGACGCCTCGAGCTACGTCGTGTATCTTAAAAAACGCCTCAAGATACGTCGTTATTTCAACAAGACACGCCCTTCCTCAGGGCGTTACCTCTTTTCGAATGCTAAAAGGGCTTTTCCCCTTTCTTCTTCTTCCTCCGTTCCATTTGCCCCCTCTCTCTTTCTCTGCAACCCTAACCGAAGCCCTCCCCTCTTCTCTTCCTCTATCTCTCTTTCACACTCTCTCCCTAGCCCTAGCCATGGCCAGAGGAGGATCAGTCAAGCGGCAGAGGGTGGCCGCACCGGAGGTCGTTGATCTCGGAGAAGAAGACCACGCCACGGAGGAAGCCCCTCCCATAGCGGTTGAAGAGGAACCGGCGGCGACGGCCGACGGCGAGGCCGACGAAGGCCCAGAGACCCACGAGGAAGACGAAGGAGACGGAGAAGGTCAAGAAAATGAGGAAAGGGGGGAAGAAGACGAAGGCGGTGAGGAAGAAGGTGGAGAAGAACACGGTGATGATGAACCACCGCCCACGGCGGCGGCCCTTCCTCGTGCAGGCCAGCTACGACGACCACGGCAGCCACGCCCTCGACCCCAGGAACCGAAGCACAAGAAGGTAAGCCCCCAAACCCAAAATCTATTTTTTATTTCTTTTAATTCCATTTTTACTGATTTTCCATAGCCCTCGGGGTATAAACCCTGCAACCCAGGAAGAAGGCGCCCTCACGGGCGTCGCGATTTCAAAACACACGCCCAACCCAAGGGCGTTAATCACATTATTTTCATGAAAAACAAATAACCTCATGAGAACACGCCCTAAAGCATGTCGCCCAATTAAATTTACATATTATGCTGTTAATTATCGTATGCTGTTATTTTATTCCATTTTCTGAAAAACTCAAAACCACGCCCCCCACCAGGGCGTCAATTCAAAACAGACGACCAGACCAGCGGTCGCCCATTCATTAATTCTGTGATTAATTAACGAACCCAATTAGAAAACGCCCTACCCAAGGGCGTGAATTGATAAAACCTTTAGGATTTTTAGCAATTAACCACAAACACACGCCCAACACAGAGGCGTTTCATAGATGAAAAATGACCTAGGGTAGGTCGTTATCTTGAAGCACAAACAGAACCACGCCCCCCTTAAGGGCGCCATTTCAACGAAAAATGACCTGAGGAAGGTCGTTAATTTCAACAACATCAACATTCAACCTGGGGCAATCAAAATGAAATAAGCATGAATATTCACAACAATTAAGCCCAAAAATCTTATCTTATGCATGCAGGGGCTGATGAGGACGCGCATTTCATGGGTCATGGTCCGGGCAGCTTACTACGGCCTCCCCGAGTTCCAGAGAGAGAGGGTAGACGCGATGGGGTTCGGGGCCTTCCTCAGCATAGAGCCAGTTAGGCCAGACCTACCACTCATTCAGGTTCTACGGGAGAGATGGGATAGGACTAGCCGGGCATTCCTGATGCCATGGGGGCACATGATTCCTACCCTGGAGGACGTGGCCAGGATTACAGGGTTGAGGGTAGATGGAGAGGCTGTGAGTGGGATTACCTACCCAGACTACACCGAGTTTGCCGAGAGGTTGCTAGGATTGGAGATGGTTTATGAGACGCCTAGCGAGTGTAGGACGATCTTCCGCACCGACCTCACTACATTGATGGGCTTAGGGAATGCTAGGCACAGGTCAGGGGAGACCCTAGAGCAGTTCTCACAGAGGTTGATAGACGGGGCTAGGGCAGTCTACTGCCAGGACCCAGCCGACAGAGAGAGAGCAGACTGAGACCTGAGGAGATTCTTACTGCTGCTACTGGGGAGGCTATTGCTCGGGACAAAGGGCGACGTCATCAACTGCCGATTTCTAGGGATACTCGAGGACTTGGAGACAGTTGGCAGCTACGCCTGGGGAGCGGCTCTGCTGGCGCACATGATGGCCGACCTGTCCACGGGGACAGGGCGAGAGACGACCGTCAGTGGCTTCTCACCTTTTCTTCAGGTATGCATTTTTTTCATTTTTTCTTTTCTTTTATTTTGTTATGCATGTGAATGCCTTCCTAATGCAATGCAAGGATGCAGGTTTGGAGCCATCTCTACATGCCGATGGGGCGCGTTGACCCACGGCCTGGGAATGAGGGAGCTTTCCCTCTAGCACGGCGCTGGGTGCCGATCGTCTTCGACGCCCCACTCGGCTACAAGTTGTGGGTTCTACGGAGAGAGCTCCGCGACTTCCCTCCCTCACTGGTATGTATGAATGCTATGTATCTTTCTTTTGCTTTTTATTTTGAATTTATGATGATGACGATGAAATGATGATATGTATGTTTATGAATGCAGGTGCAGTGGAGACCCTATGAGGGGATGACGGACGAGGGCCAGCCGTGGGTCGTAGCGGGCCGTCCTCGCTTTGAGCGTGAGCTTTGGGTTCACTGCTTGAGCGAGATCGAGCCGTTACGGCTTAGGTTGGTGATGAGGACGCTAGGCCTCCACCAGGAGTGGATCGAGGTAGGCGAGCCGCGGGGCATCGGGAAGAAGACTCGCGGTCGTACAAAGGCGACCGACTGGAGGGTGCGGTTCGAGGAGCAGCACGCCGACTGGCAGCATGGCGGGACCAGAGTCACCTCTCGCGCGACTGACAGCTCCGAGTACCTCCGGCTCTACTGGGAGGTATACGCCGGCCGACCCCAGATGAGGGTCTTAGGGGTATGTATGAATGCACTTATTTCTAAATTAGATGCAAATGCTTATGTGACTATCATGCGACTAACATGTGATGGATGCAGGATGCGCAGGACATAGCGGCGATAGATGCCCAGGCCCACCTACACAGCCTGGAGGACCAGCTAGCTGCCACACGGGCAGACCTAGAGACCCTGGTGAGTGTTTAAATTATTTCTATATGCAAATGTATTATTTTTTGTTGAATTATTGATGATTAGCCACTGACGATCTCAATGAACGCAGCGTGCCCAGCAGGGAGCAGTGAGGAGAGACCCAGGGGAGGCCTCCAGCTCGAGAGGACCCAGTGCAGAGGTGACTGCACTGGCGGAGCAGCTAGCGGGAGCGGTGGCACGAGCTGAGGCAGCAGAGCGCGATCTCGCTTCACGGGTAAATTCCAAAACACAAGCCCATTCAAATATTGATTATACAATTGTGCACTGATAAAAATCATTTTTACAGACTGAGGAGCTTCGAGCCGCTCTTACCTGCGTTGACGAGGGCTTCCGCGCGATGAGCGCACAGGTGAGTAGTTTAATCACGTATCGCTTGAATTGATCATTGCATTAATTGTGGAATTGATGATTTGTTTACCTGCTTGCAGACGACTCAGCTTCAGGCGGTACGTACCGAGTTGACGATCCGTGATCAACGGATCTCAGAGCTTGAGAGGTCCCTGAGGCGACGGGAGGAGCTTCCCCAGGACGTGGCCGAGCTGCGTGTAGCCCTTGAGCTGGAGCGACGGGAGCGTGCCCGGGAGCGCGAGGAGCGGGCTCGTGAGCGGGAGGAGCACCAGGCGGAGCGTGCCCGGTTCCAGGAGCAGCTGGCGGCACGTGAGCGAGAGCTGGCGGATTCGAGGACCCAGTTGATCCTTTTCCAGGAGCGGCTGCGAGTGTCCGAGGAGCGTCTCCAGCGAGGACGCGAGCGAGCGCGGGCTGCGGGGTACTCCTTCACCAGTTCTACCTTCGTGGCGGGCTCTTCCCTCCGAGAGAGGAGCGAGGCAGGGGTACACGTTCGGGTTCCTGCTTCTTCGCGGGGGCCCATGCCTCCTCCACCAGCGCCAGCTCGGGACGGCGAGGAGGAGGTTGAGAGTAGGAGAGAGGAGGGTGGAGGCGAGAGCTGAGAGACTTACTTGTACTCCTCCACCCTCACACCTGTACTTAGACATTCATGATGTATATATATATATGATTGAGATACTTTTGTTACCTGAGCACTTTGTGTGGTTGTGGCCTTGTGTTTGTGTACTTTCCTCTTTCCACGTTCTTCGCGTTTGCTTTACTGTGCCCTGTTTCTGCAACTGCAATCCACACTTTGAACAAACAGGTTAATTCATCTGTTCGACTTGGCCCCTTGCCCAATAAGCAAGGGGTAGCAATATTTTGACCTTAATGAGGGGTCAAGGGGCCAAGCCTTTAATCAAGATAAGGCAAAATGAAATAGCTGATAACGGGAGATGCATCATGCAAAGCACACATATGCAAACCATAAATAAAAGATGCCCATGCAAAAGAATGCAAGCATACATCGTGAAGAAATGCATTTTTTTCCTTTTCTCTCATTTATATTTTTTTTGTTATTTCTCTTGAAAAACGCGCCTTAGAGTGGGTCGTGATTCGTATAAAGACGCCCTAAAGGATGGCGTGAATTCGAAAAAGAATTTGATTTTTGAAAAAGAAACGACCTGCTCAAAGACGTTATTCTGAAGAGACGACCTAATCTAGGACGTTAATTCCATAAAAAGCGCCTTAGCCGAAGGCGTTAATTGAATTATTCTGCGAAAAAGGGCTTCAAGGCTATCAAGACCATGAGTCTTACATAGTCACCATCTAAAATTCATTAACCTTTCTTGAGTAGTTAAAAGGGGGTTGACGTGACCATAATTGACTTGTATTCGAGATTTCGCACAATGCAATTTCTTAGGTCCGTCTTGACCATCCTGCCAGTTCGTGACTTTACCGCATAGAAAGGATGGAAGAAAATATAAGGGAAGCCCATAAGGGATGCTGAGATGCTCAAGGTAAAGTTACCTCCCCTACCCCGTGCCTGTTGGGGTTCGGTCTTTGGCGTAGGGAAATTTGTTGCCCTTTTGCCCATTTATATTGCACGCATATGCCCAAGGTTTTCCTTGCGGGGACTTTGCCCTCTTGACATGCTTTTCTTTTCATAATTTGACTTTCACTTTGGAATTGATTCGCATTTGATGAAAATAAACCTAATTGTACTTGGGCTTTGTGGCATTTGCTCCCTTTTGGGCCTTGACTTCCACCTACTAGGGCGGCAGATAGGCTTGGCGTATCTACCTCGAGGTCTCCCTTCCTCCCTTATGGGCCGAAGAAGAAAAGAACGGGTATTTTCTTTCACTTTTAGTGAGGTTTTTTGACTTTCCATCAGATTTTGCACCGCTTGAGCTCAAGAATAAAGCATGTAGTGTGTGCGGGAATCAACCCCCTTTTAAGCTAGCAAGACTGATGAATGAATTCTGAATTTTGACCTTTTGGACCTTGATCCTTCGTGTGCCAGGGCACCAATTTTGATCTCTTTTTTTTTGATTTTGAAGAATTTCCATATATTTTTGATTTGCTTTTTGGAATTTATATATATATATATTTTAGATTTTTGAATCAAGGGTAGTATTTCTTAAGATACAAACCATTCCAAGGGTGAGTTAACTCTTCCCCTTCAGCATTGATTAGTTTATAAGCATTGCCAGGATAAACGTCCTTTATGATAAACGGTCCTTCCCAATTGGGTTGGAGTTTTGAGCGGGGGCCACCCGGCTTTACAAAAATTCTTTTGATTACCATCTCACCGATTTTAAATTTTCTCTCAATTACTTTCTTTTGATAAAAACGTGAGAGCCTGTTTTGATAAACACGCGCATGCTCAGCGGCGACCAGACGCTTCTCATCTAGGAGTTCCAACTGGGCAAGGAGTGAATCACGACGTTCATTAATAGAGAGCTCCTTATCCAACTGTACTCGCAGAGAGGGAATAAGAATCTCATAAGGGACTATTGCCTCCATTCCATAAGTGAGGGCAAAAGAAGTTTGCCCAGTGGGGGTGCGAATGGAAGTGCGATAGGCCCAGAGAGCTTCAACTAGCTTGTCTGGCCAATCCAAAAATTTATTAGCCTCACACGTTTTCTTAACAATTTTGATCAAAGTTTTGTTAGTTGCCTCTGCTTGGCCATTGCCCTACGGATAATAGGGCGAAGAATGATGCAATGCAATGTTATACCTGTTGCAGAAATCCTTGATTTCCTGAGAGATAAATTGAGGTCCATTGTCGGTGACGATGGTGCTCGGGATGCCGAACCTCGTGATGATGTTCTTCATTATGAATTTGCAGACTGTTGATGCTTTGATCTCCACGTAAGCTTCTGCTTCCGCCCACTTGGTGAAGTACTCCGTTGCCGTGAGGATGAACGACTTTTGCTTTGTCAGGAGGTTTGAATCACCAAGAGGTCCAATGATATCAAAAGCCCACATGGAAAAAGGCCACGGGGAGGACGTGGGATGGAGTGAAGAAGCAGGAGAATGAATCTTGTCGGCGTGCAGTTGGCACTTAACACACCTTCGAACATAGATGGAACAATCCTTTTCTAGAGTGGGCCAATAGAAGCCTAGCCTAAGATCTTCTTAGCTAGCATCTGGCTATTCACATGACCACCACACACTCCAGAATGCGCCTCTTCCACAACTTTCCAAGATTCATCATCATCGAGGCATCTTAATAAAACACCGGTGAGCCCTCTTCTGTAAAGCACACCTCCAATCAAAACATATCGCTGAGCCACTCTTCTGATTGCTTTCTTCTCTTCTGCAGTGGCTTCCTCGGGATAGGACTGATCATTGCAATACCTGGCAATCTCATAATACCAAGGCTTCTCTTCGTCAGCCAATTCTCTCCCAGTCTAAAAGCATGATCTCTTTACCTTTAAGAGATTCCTCTGTTTACCTTTCAAGCACTTGATCCCTAATATCGAGGAATGCGCGATCCTTGATAGCTGGCGTGTCGCGCTGATGAATCAGGGGAACATGAAAATCACGCTCAGGAGGGAAGACTAAAGCATCGGCCAAAGAGGTAAGGGCGTCGGCCAAGATGTTCTGGCTACGAGGAACATGGATAAAAATCAACTTGGTGAAGAGCTTGGCATAAGCTGAAGCAAGTTCCTGGTAGGGTTTGAGCTTAGGATTGATAGTGCGGCACTTGACAAGCACCTGGCGCAGAATGAGCTGACTGTCACCCACAATCCTCAAATGAGTGACACCATATCGATGAGCGGTTTGAAGACCGGCCAAAAGAGCTTCATACTCAGCTATATTGTTGGTGACGGGGAAAGTGAGCCGAGCAGCAAATGGAATGGTGACCCCTTCTGGTGTTAAAAGAACCATGCCGATCCCTCTTCCTTGAGAATTTAGAGCTCCATCAAAATGTAATGTCCACATAGGATCATGGGGTTGATTGATGGACATTAGTTCTTCATCTGGAAACTCCGAATTGACAGGATCAAATCGGGGAAGAGGGTGGTGAGCAAGATGCTCGGCAATGGCATAACCTTTGATAGCTTTTTGCTGAATGTAAGTGATGTCAAATTGAGAGAGGAAGCTTTGCCAGCGTGCTAATCGATCAGTGAGGACAGATTTTTCAAGGAGGAATTTAATTGGATTCATGCGAGCAATGAGGTGAACCTCATGAGCTAGAAAATAATGTTTTAACTTCTGAACTACCCAAACCAAAGCTGCACAAGTCTTCTCCATGGCTGAGTACCTCTGCTCACAGGGGTTAAGAAGCTTAGACAAGTAGTATGCTGCCCTCTCCTTACCTTCTTCATCCACTTGAGCCAAGACAGCACCTACGGAGTCATCCAGGACCGAAACATAAAGAATAAGTGGCTTGCCTGGAATTGGCGGCCTCAGGACAGGAGGATTGGCCAAATAATCCTTCAACCCTGTCAAAGGCTGCCTGACACTTGTTATCCCAATTAAACTTGACTCCCGGCTTAGTAAGCTCGTAGAACGGCCTACATCTTTGTGAATGCTGGGAGACGAAGCGGCGAATGAATTGCAACCTCCCGATTAATCCTCGAACTTCCTTTAAATTCTTGGGAGGAGGCATATCTCTGATGGCCTTTGCCTTGTTGGGATCAACTTCAATTCCCCTCTTGCTAACAATAAATCCAAGCAACTTCCCTGAAGAAACGCCAAATACGCATTTTTTGGGGTTCATTTTCAGTTGATATTCTCGTGATCTCTGTAAAACCTTAGCCAGAACCCCAGGATGTTCAATCCTTGTCCTTGATTTTACAACCAGATCATCCACATACACCTTAATATAAATATGAATCATGTCATGAAAAATTGCCATCATAGCCCTCTGGTAGGTGGCTCCAGCATTCTTAAGTCCAAAAGACATGACCACATAGCAATAGGTACCCCATGGTGTAGTGAATGATGTTTTCTCTTGATCCTCTTCAGACAGACGAATTTGATTGTAACCTGAAAAGCCATCCATAAATGAAAGAGTCTCAAATCCTGTCGTGTTATCAATTAGAACATCAATATGAGGGAGGGGGAAGTCATCTTTAGGACACGCCCGGTTGAGGTCCCGGAAGTCTATGCAAATCTGAACTTTCCCATCTTTCTTGATAATCGGGACAATGTTAGCCACCCAATTGGGGTAAATGACAACTCTAACAAATCTAGCCTTGTGGAGTTTATCGACCTCTTCTTTCATCTTCAAAGCCATATTAGGGTGGAAACGCCTCAACCGTTATTTGACCAGAACAGACCCTGGCTTAAGTGTAAGACGATGTTCAATGAGCGCAGGGTCTAATCTCGGCATATCCTCATAACTCCAAGCAAACGTGTCCTTGTATTCTTGAAGAACCAAAATGAGCGCCTCCTCTTCGGAGGGCGGCAAATTCTTACTAATGAGGACAATCCTAGGGTCTTCCTCGGTACCCAGATTAATTTCTTTGGTAGGTTCTTCTACTGAGGCTGATGGTTCGTCAAATTTTCTTAAGCCACTAGCAAATGCATCAGCCTCGTCCTCATATTCTTCATAACTTTCATCCCCCTCTTCAATAGGGTCTTCATCATTCATAATTTCATAAACGCCCAAACCCTCATAAGAAGCAACAGTATCTTCAAATTCTAACTCTGGCAGGATAATTGGATTTTCCACAAACTCAGAGATTGCTAAACAAGCTTGGCATCTGATAGCCAACTCCAACAAAAATCTGCGAGGAATCTCCTTACCCTTGGATTTCTTATGTGAATCTACCCCATGAATTTTATTAGAAGAAGAGGAAGAAGAGGAGGAGCAACTAGCCTGATCAGAAAGAAGAGAAGGGGGTGAAAAAGTGGATACAAAAGGTGATACAGAAGAAGACCCCTCGCCGGAGGGGGAAAATAGATCTATCAAGGAATCTTGAAAGAGCGGCCCCTGGGTCAGGACGCACTCGGGAAAGAGATAAAAAGTCTCCTCAACGGAGATGGAGGATTGGAAAGTTGAAAAATCAGCGTTTTTTTTTCGTTTTTATCTTTTTCTTCATTTTTATTTTCTTTTTCAAGGAGAAAGCAGTGTGATGGGAGAATAGCAGGAGGAGTGGAAATTGCAAGATTAGAGAAAGATTTAATCAATGATGGCCCATGGGGGGTGAGATGGAGTTTTTAGAAAATTGCTCGAGGAGCGAAGGAGGAATCGGGAGAGAAACTCGGATTGAATTTGGAGCAAAACTGATTGTAATCGGAGGCGGTCTTGGCACACGACCAAACCAATGAGAATGTAGAGAAGCAAACACAGATGGATGTAGCGAAGTGCGAGGAAAGAGGCCGGCCCACAGCCTATCCACAGTGAAACCTTCTTCAAAGGGGACATCTGACTCCCCAGTATCCGTATAGTCACTCAGCAGCTGCCTCTTGTCTGTGATCACTGCTGGCATTTCAATCAATTCCTGTATGAGCGGCGGCCATTCCGGATCTGTCGGCATGAAGAGGCGGCTCAAAGAAATAGTAATGTCATTCATGTCGAACCACCTGTACCAGTCACATTCTAGATCACCCATTTTCCTTCTTTTGTCCGGCCTTAAAGACTCCAGGGCTTTGTAGGTAACCAGTGGGGCAATGTGACGAGCAAACTGTCTGGCGTGAACATCTTGATAGTCAAGCAATGAAGTAATTATGGTAGTCTGCTCATTATTCTGAACGCCACCAGTAACAAAATGTGTCTTCAGTGTCCAGGAGAGTGGCTGGCGATCAGTCTTCAAAGTAGAAGTCATAAATGCCCATGGCTCTTCTTCATTTTTGCTCGGCCTTTTATAGCCTAAACCGCCTCGTACAAGCAATTTTTGCTGCTTAATGGGCCTAATCCTGCCCTGACAGTTGGCACCCAGGCCTTTGCCATCTTGATACCCCATTTTTAACAGAATGTTCCAGCCGGGGGTATTAATCATGTTCTTTTTCTTCTTCCCCTTAGAAGGCAGGGGTGTCATAGCAACCGTGGTAACAGTTTCAGATGGCATTGGCCGTGGACGGGGGACATCCAGCACAGATAACAGTGGCTTATTGGCAGGCCAAATAGAAGGGACTGATGAAGCAGCATGAATATCTTCCTCTGGCAGAATCGGCATGCTGGTCACCTTGATAATACGGCCCTTGTGTGGGAATTTGAGACACTGGTGATTTGTAGAGGGCACCGCATCAAGTTGCTGGATATACGGGCGGCCAAGAATGCCATTAAATGTTGGATCCATGTCCAAGATGTGAAAATCTGCTGTGATGGTGGCAGGACCCAAGCTAACTTTCAATGTGATCATGCCTAGAGGAGGCTTCTTTGTGTTGTCATATGCAGTGACCGTTATGGTGGACGGCCGAATCTGGCTTTCTGGTATACCACATAACTTCAAGGTGCTCGGTGGCAAAACATTGATGGATGCCCCAGTGTCCACCAGACATTGCCTAACAGCCACCTTATTGATGTCGACTATGATGCATAAGGCATACTTCCTTGCTGAGATTGGTGCCAGTTCATGCTCATGAAAAGTAATTGCCGGCTGACTGCTAGCAGGTGTTAACACCGTGACTATCTGCTCAACTGGAATGTCTTCATTAACCATTACCTTATGCAGATATTCCTTTAGAGCCAGCTGATGAGTGGTGGACCGTTTGATCAATTCCAGGATCGAAATTCTTGTCGGAGTCCGGTCCAAATGTTTTAACAAATCATATTCAGTGCCTGGTACAGACCCTTGTTCTTGTTCTTGCTCTTGCGGCCCCTGCACGGGCTCTAGCTCTCTTTGTGGAAAAATACGGTGGAAAATCCATCCGCTGCGGAGCGGCGCCACGCCTTGTAGAGCCTCTGTCGGGGCAAGTGTGGGAGGAGAATTAGAAGAAGAAGAAGAGGGAATGCCGGTGGCAGTGTTCAACAACAGGGGTGCCCCCGTAGGAGGCGTGGGAGTAATGTTTAGCAAAGATGCCCCCGTGGGAGGTGCAGGAGAGTGATTTGACGAAGATACCCCCTCAGGGGGCGTGGAAGTATAAAGGGATGTTGGGTTCGGTGCTAGTATTCAGAGGGGGGGGTGAATGAATATGACCCTTTTAAACTCTCACCCAATATAAAATTTCGCTCAAACTAGAACTATGATGCTAACTAGACAGATTTACCAAATCTGAAAGCTAATCAACTATTATGTTCAACCAGTTAGCAAACACATGGAGCGCCCCTATGCATTCATCTAGCGGAAGCACAAATGAACAAATCAAACCACAGTGCACAAGGGTTTTTAGGTGGTTCGGTCCTGCAGACCTACATCCACCCCACACTCAACCCGAGTGTGGCTTCCTGCTGACTCACAGCTTGAAACCGCTGGGCCTCACAGCTTGCCATCCAGTGGAATCCACCACTGCAACCGCTGGAGATTACAACTTACCCGTCCAGTGGAATCCACCACTGCCCGCTGAGCAACACAGCTTGCTGTCCAGTGGAATCCTCCACTGCAAATCGCTGGGCAATACAGCTTAGCCATCCAGAGGCAGCACCTCTGCAATCCGCTGACTAACAGCTTGAAAGGAAATGTAAAATGGAAAACAAAATACAAGATAACAGCATCAGAAAGCTGTAAACGTAAAGCACAATGTGGCTCTTAAAGAGCTGACTGGCCTGGATTTGATCCACGGTCCAGTTAACAGATCTCCCTCGATCTCACTCTCTTTCTTCACTCTCTCTCTTTCTCTTTCTTCTCTGCTGCACTTCTCTTCTTCTTTCGCTAATCTCTCACTCTCTGCTCTTCTCCTCTTCTTCTTCTTCTGCTCTTCTTCTTTTCTGGATCGTGGCTCTCTATATGGACTTTTCTTTTCGCCAACTCGATATGCCTTCATCTGTAGACGAAGACCTCCTTTTATAACAGCAGCTAGTAGGAGGGCAGCACTGGGCGCGTGTGGCTTCCACATTTCCCGCCCAGAACTTTTGGCCACGTGTCAGCTTTCTGTCAGTCCTTCAACCTCGGATCACGTGCCCTCCTTAAGCTTCACGATCAAAGCACCTGTTAAACAGAGTATCGGATAAGTCATCAGTTTAAAGAACAACTCTGTATAGACTTATCAGAAGAACAACGTTTTAGAAGAGACCTGGACGAGGTTAGAACGAAACAACACGAAGATAGAAATAACAAAGAAGACTCAGACGCAGAGACAGCACGAAGTAAAACGAGAACGACACGAAGTGTAGTAGTGACAGAAACACACACTACACAGAGAACGACACGAAGACGATGAAAACGACACGAGGTGAAGTCACAAGGCGACAAAGACACGAGGTGTAGGAAACACGACACAAAGACATGAAACAACACGGAGACGAAACAGTAACCGACACGAGTTGAAAACAACACGAAGTCGAAAACAGAAGTTGACACGGGTTGAAAATAACACGAAGACGAAAGACAAGGAAAACGACACGAAGTCAAAGAAACAACAGTAACCGACACGAAGTGTGGTTACTAAACAGGAACGACACGAAGTGTGGTTACTAAACAGGAACGACACGAGGTCTACAGGGAAACGACTCGAAGTTCATCAGAACTATTAGAGCTGCCTCAGAAACACGACACGAAGTTATGAGAGGGAAAACGACACGAAGTCATGAGAACAGCACGAGGTGAAAACGACACGGGCTGACCACAACAAGGATACAACACGAAGTCATAAAAACAGAAACGACACGAAGTATAACCTCATACAAGTTTTTCCTGTCAAACATGGAAATCAACACGAAGTGTCGTAAGCTCAGACGACACGAAATCTTTTCGTGTTAGTGAGGGGAAACAACACGAAGTGTGACTCAAGTGGCACTGAAAGCAACACGAGGTGAGACTTCACGCTGTACAGACTTGGACTTTGTATATGAAGTGCACTGTACAGACTTTGACGAAGCAGAAGGCTGTATAGACTTGGAGACCCAAAGCCATTGTATAGACTTTGTTGCCCAAAGGTGATGAACAGTGAAACAGTGTATATACTTCAAGTAAAGACCAATGTGTAGACTTGAAGATTGAAGGCGATGTACAGACTTTGATGCCCAACACCAATGTATAGACTTAGGAGCATATGACACGGCTGTACAGACTTCGCCTAAGACGTTGTACACACTTAGCCTAAGACAATGCATGAACTGACGTTGTATAGACTAATAAAATGCTTTACCCTGCAGTGTATAGACTTGCTAGTCATCAAACTACATGCAGATAGAAAAGCAACGCACAGATCAGAAATCAAGCACTATATCAGTCATACACATGCATTCTCCACAAAACAAGTTATGTTGCTATCATCAAAACACAATCTCATAAAGCACTCACTGTGTTGCAATCATCAAAACAAAACAGCATTGCTATCATCAAATCAACATAGCACATGCTTGTGCCTAAGGGGCACAACATTCTCCCCCTTTTTGATGATGGCAACACAATGTGACAGTGAGTCACACACAAGATTTTCTCCCCCTTTGACATGATCAAAAAGAGAAAAATAGTAAAAACAAGAGTGCAAAGTGTATTATGTATGCAAAAACCTCTAGAACATTCTCCCCCTGAATGTAAGACTCCCCTGAATTAATTCTCCCCCTAAATAAAAGCTCCCCCTTTGAGAAGGAATATGAACAGATAAGCAAGGTAGAAAAGGTAGGAGGGTCACTAGACAACAGCTGAATCATTGGTTCAGAGAATAAGCCTGATTATAAACAATAGTTAAAGTATAAGAATCATCAACATATAATTTTCAAAAATTCAGGTTTAACAGTGATAAATCTAGAGTAAAACACCTGACCCCTGAAAAAGAGTTTTAGATTCCATTTATAGCAATGAATCTAGGGCACATGGTATTAATAGATAAGTCTGAAATAATACCCTTTTGTGTCTAAACAAGGAAATTCAAGAGAGGCAACTTGAACATGTATTGAGAAAAACAATTTTCACTCAATGACATTTGAATTTTCGAAGGGTTACAGCAGTTTGATTTCATTTTTGATTTTCAGAACCTGAACTAAGTAAATAGATCAGTGGCATTTATGCTGTTGACATTAGGTGTACACCTTGATCAGAGGCAGGTACCCCCAGTTACTAGGCATAAACTACTAGACCTATTTCAGATCAAAACCCACAAAGAATAGTCTTCACTTTTGACATTAAGGGTACACCTTGATTAGAGGCCAGTACCCTCAGTTACTTGGTGAGGACTCCCCCTATAGATTTGACCCTATGAACAGAGATAGTCTAAAGCACTTCATGACATGTGAATTTTCCTACTTCTTTGGAGGAGTTCACAGTTTCTCAGTGCAATCAGCCATTGCTCTGTCACTATGTTCAATTCTTAACATTAATGAACTTATTTACTGCTGCCCTTAATTCTTTTAGAGTGATTGTTTAAAAAATCAGTACACACTCTTATTAGCCTGTTCTAGACATATCCAGTTCAACACATTTAGGCATTACAAAAAACTTTTTCTATTTTAGCTATGAGACAAAGATTAAGAGCTATAAAAGTTTTCTTTTATCTCAAATTCTGAAGTGCAGACACTTAACTCTCCAATTTATAAAGGTTAAACCTTTAGTTCTTTTCAATTTGTAAATGTGATTCTTATAAGTGAACAGTTGCAATAATCACCATTCAATGTACTAAACCAGATGCAAAGATGTTGTTTAGTGAAGAAATGGGGAAAGGATAGCAATAAGCATTATGATCCATAGCATCTGATGACAGTGAATATGAATGAGTTGAAAGGGGACAATGAGAAGTACCAAGGATTCAATGAATTGAATAGAACTCTCAGCTCCCCCTGACACCATGATGCAAAAATATGCTATGCATTAGACTGTTCTACATGCAGACTATGCAACATTAGTCAAACTCCCCCTGACAAAGTGCATGAAATAGAATTAATGAACTGCTCATAATTTTAGAATATGCTCAAGAAGAATTCATGCTTTGTTCAATCAGAGAGAGAATTTATCAAATGCATCATCTTCATTTTAAATTTTCAGAAACATATGATGCAGTACACTGTTCTACATGAAAACTAGACCCATGGTACTAGGCGGAAGACCTGGTCTCAAAGACCATCTCACACATGGTAGGAACCTCCGGGCAGATTTTCTTGCATTTTAATAACATACCATTTGATATATCAGGGTTAACAAGGACAATGCAACATAAAGCAGTCCTTCATGCGTTGAACAGCATCATTGACACATGCAATGACAATCAGTCTATACACAATCAGTCCAAGTATGCATTCAATAACAAGCATGCAATGCATTAACACAAAACACATGCATGGACACAGAGTCTATATAGTGCATCAACTATATACACTAAAGAAGCATTCAAATTCAGTTCAACATATAGCAATAGAAGAGCATCAGATATGCAGAATTGAATTCAATAGCTGAGTCTGGAATGCAGACTGATCAGCTAGACATGAAGAGTTCATAAAAAAAAATCAACCAAGCAAATCAACATGAAACTCACAATTTTCATGCTCACAATTTCAGATAATGGAATTTAAAACAGATTTCAGAACTGACCTGAATTGAATCATGGGGTTTTCTTTTTGAGTGCCTTGGTTGACCCCTCTTATTCATTTCCAAGGCACACCTGCAGCATGTCATTCAATGTGATTTTGTAGGAACCCAAGAAGTCTTGGGTCCTGAATTACCACTATCATGTGTTCTAAATAATTTCTTAGCAATATTGTCATCAAATTCCATTAGAGAGCAATCAGACATAGAATGTCCAAAATTTCCACAATAATGACATGAACCAACAGATTTTCTGGTCCTATGATGCATATCTACAGCAACATGAGACCTATGAAACTGAGCATGAATTTTTCTGTTGTAAGCATGAATTTTTGATTTACCATTACCTGCCCACCAGCATTCAGAAGCTCGGTGGCCAGGTTTTCAACATTCATAACAAACAATAGTCTTTTCTTTAAGACCAGCTTTATTTCTGCCCAAGAAATTTTTGTTTGGAGGGAATCTTACAAATTTGGAATTAAAATGATTTCCCTGAACAAACCAGCAGTCCTTGACTGCATGCCCATACTTACCACATTCAAAGCATCTAAGATGCTTGTTGTTTGATTCATTTTTGCCCCTGTGATTTCCTGACCATCATTCATTTGCCTTGTGCCCAGGCTTGTGGCAAGTGAAACAGATAGTATGCTGGCCTGAAGTAGTTCTGTGTCTATGTGGGTCATTAGCATGTGCAAAAGATCTAGAATTCACATTGTTATCTTCTTTCAGTATTCTACAATCATCCATGATATGTCCATGCTTACCACAGTAATAGCAAGAAGCATCAGATTTCCTAGGGGCATGGTTTCTATCAGATGAATTCACAGATGCATGTGAATGAGTACAAGAAGCATGAGCATTTTGCATTGACCCATCAGATTCAGTAGAGCTAACAAATTTCAGAGTATAACCAGAATTATTCTTTACCCTTTTTGTTTGACTCTTTCTTGTCAATTTCTGATTATCCTCAACAGGTTTTGTTTGCTTTTCAATTTCCTGGGCTTTGAACTGAAAAACGGATTTTGAAGGTGATTTCTGATTTTCATTTTGTTTTGGGGATTGCCTTAAAGTACCAGCTACATTAGAGCCTTTCACAAAAGTAGCATATAGCTGGTTTTTAGTGATTTTCTTAATATCAGAGCAGCAATTTGTTCCCCCTTCAAAGTTATCATCCTTCCTCTTCCCAACAGTTTTCATTTTTCCTTTAATCCTGGCAGACTCAATAGCTGAATTTTCCAGATTATGAATTTTATCTTCCAAGCTGGCAATGTGAAGTTCATAACTGGCTATTTCCTGTTCACTGCAATTAACACATTCGCTTAGAATATGGTTTGCAGTTTTATACTTCTCAATTTCCTGTTCTAGACTGTTCAAAATTTCTGAATTTTCATCATGGATAGCTTTCCCTTTTTCTATAGTGAGAAGTCTTTCAGACAAGCCAGTGTTCAACCACTTTAGTTTTTCAACTTCAGCTTTTAATTCAGTGTTTTCTTCCTCAAGATTTTTATCCTGAATTTCATTATTAGCACATCTCTCTCTTTCAGACATGTGCTCCAATTTTTCAATCAATTCATCTTCTCTTTCTTCTGCTTTAATTTTCTCAGCGAGCAGATTTTTGTGATCCTCTTTAAGTGAGATAATTTGTTTACTCAGCCATTCATTCTCACCATAAAGATCTTCATTTCGTTCTCTTAGAGCTGAGCACATATGGCAAGTTAATTGAGCAGAAGAAGAATGTGAAGCCTCCCCATTGATTTCATTTATTCTACCCATAAGATTTTCAATTTTCTTTTGAAATTCTTCATTCTCAATTTTCAGTTTATCTAATTCAGAATTAACTTGAGTGAATTCCTGCATGCCTTTTAGATGCTCCTTTTTCTTATCATCCAACTGATTCTCTATTTCTGACATTTTATCCAACCATGTTTGTTTTTCCATTTTTAGAGAATCATTTTGTTTCTTAAGATTCTGGACATCTAGCATGCAAGCATCATAAGACTTTTTCATATTTGGACAGTTTTCACATGAATCTTTCAGATTTATTCTATCACATTTCTTTTTTAATTTTTTATTTTCATATTTCAATTTCTTGGAAACTTCTAACAAGTTTTCATACATCTCTATCAATTCATCAAAAGAGTATCCTTCTGATTCAGAACTTACCTCGGATGAAGTTTCATCATCAACATTTCTATGATCAGCCATTAAGCACTTGCTGTGATTCCTGATTGACTTCAGTTTATCCAAAATGTCTTTGGCAGACCTGCAAGAAGAAATGCATTCAATTAGAGATCTGTCAATTGACTCTTTTAATAAAACTACAGCTCTATTATTGACAGAGTCTTTCAGCTTATCCTTCTTGGTCCATTTAGATTTATCCTTCGACAGTTTGTATGGACCATGAGTTATTACCTTCCACAAATCAGGATCGGTTGTGTTTACATACCGATGCAACTTTTCCAGCCATGGGCCAAGGTCATCACCTCTGTATATCGGAGGATGAGCCATCAGAACAGATGACAAGCAGATTCAAGGCACGAAGCAATCGACAACAAAGCACCACAACCAGTTAAACAAGGCAAGGAACTAACTCAGTGAAACTTAATACAGAACGCAGGAGGCACACTTATGAAATGCACCAAACAGAGATGCACTAAGACAGTAAATCAAAATGATTCCAAAAGACCCACTCTGAAATGCACTAAACAGTTAGCAGGATCCTCTGCAGATTGTTAGATCTGTTAAGTCAGAGACCGCTCTGATACCAATTGTTGGGTTCGGTGCTAGTATTCAGAGGGGGGGGGGTGAATGAATATGACCCTTTTAAACTCTCACCCAATATAAAATTTCGCTCAAACTAGAACTATGATGCTAACTAGACAGATTTACCAAATCTGAAAGCTAATCAACTATTATGTTCGACCAGTTAGCAAACACATGGAGCGCCCCTATGCATTCATCTAGCGGAAGCACAAATGAACAAATCAAACCACAGTGCACAAGGGTTTTTAGGTGGTTCGGTCCTGCAGACCTACATCCACCCCACACTCAACCCGAGTGTGGCTTCCTGCTGACTCACAGCTTGAAACCGCTGGGCCTCACAGCTTGCCGTCCAGTGGAATCCACCACTGCAACCGCTGGGGATTACAGCTTACCCGTCCAGTGGAATCCACCACTGCCCGCTGAGCAACACAGCTTGCTATCCAGTGGAATCCTCCACTGCAAACCGCTGGGCAATACAGCTTAGCCGTCCAGAGGCAGCACCTCTGCAATCCGCTGACTAACAGCTTGAAAGGAAATGTAAAATGGAAAACAAAATACAAGATAACAGCATCGGAAAGCTGTAAACGTAAAGCACAATGTGGCTCTTAAAGAGCTGACTGGCCTGGATTTGATCCACGGTCCAGTTAACAGATCTCCCTCGATCTCACTCTCTTTCTTCACTCTCTCTCTTTCTCTTTCTTCTCTGCTGCACTTCTCTTCTTCTTTCGCTAATCTCTCACTCTCTGCTCTTCTCCTCTTCTTCTTCTTCTGCTCTTCTTCTTTTCTGGATCGTGGCTCTCTATATGGACTTTTCTTTTCGCCAACTCGATATGCCTTCATCTGTAGACGAAGACCTCCTTTTATAACAGCAGCTAGTAGGAGGGCAACACTGGGCGTGTGTGGCTTCCACATTTCCCGCCCAGAACTTTTGGCCACGTGTCAGCTTTCTGTCAGTCCTTCAACCTCGGATCACGTGCCCTCCTTAAGCTTCACGATCAAAGCACCTGTTAAACAGAGTATCGGATAAGTCATCAGTTTAAAGAACAACTCTGTATAGACTTATCAGAAGAACATCGTTTTAGAAGAGACCTGGACGAGGTTAGAACGAAACAACACGAAGATAGAAATAACAAAGAAGACTCAGACGCAGAGACAGCACGAAGTGAAATGAGAACGACACGAAGTGTAGTAGTGACAGAAACACACACTACACAGAGAACGACACGAAGACGATGAAAACGGCACGAGGTGAAGTCACAAGGCGACAAAGACACGAGGTGTAAGAAACATGACACGAAGACATGAAACAACACGGAGACGAAACAGTAACCGACACGAGTTGAAAACAACACGAAGTCGAAAACAGAAGTTGACACGGGTTGAAAACAACACGAAGATGAAAGATAAGGAAAACGACACGAAGTCAAAGAAACAACAGTAACCGACACGAAGTGTGGTTACTAAACAGGAACGACACGAGGTCTACAGGGAAACGACTCGAAGTTCATCAGAACTATTAGAGCTGCCTCAGAAACACGACACGAAGTTATGAGAGGGAAAATGACACGAAGTCATGAGAACAGCACGAGGTGAAAACGACACGGGCTGACCACAACAAGGATACAACACGAAGTCATAAAAACAGAAACGACACGAAGTATAACCTCATACAAGTTTTTCCTGTCAAACATGGAAATCAACACGAAGTGTCGTAAGCTCAGACGACACGAAATCTTTTCGTGTTAGTGAGGGGAAACAACACGAAGTGTGACTCAAGTGGCACTGAAAGCAACACGAGGTGAGACTTCACGCTGTACAGACTTGGACTTTGTATATGAAGTGCGCTGTACAGACTTTGACGAAGCAGAAGGCTGTATAGACTTGGAGACCCAAAGCCATTGTATAGACTTTGTTGCCCAAAGGTGATGAATAGTGAAACAGTGTATATACTTCAAGTAAAGACCAATGTGTAGACTTGAAGATTGAAGGCGATGTACAGACTTTGATGCCCAACACCAATGTATAGACTTAGGAGCATATGACACGGCTGTACAGACTTCGCCTAAGACGTTGTACACACTTAGCCTAAGACAATGCATGAACTGACGTTGTATAAGCTAATGAAATGCTTTACCCTGCAGTGTATAGACTTGCTAGTCATCAAACTACATGCAGATAGAAAAGCAACGCACAGATCAGAAATCAAGCACTATATCAGTCATACACATGCATTCTCCACAAAACAAGTTATGTTGCTATCATCAAAACACAATCTCATAAAGCACTCACTGTGTTGCAATCATCAAAACAAAACAGCATTGCTATCATCAAATCAACATAGCACATGCTTATGCCTAAGGGGCACAACAAGGGATACCCGAATGCGAGGAGCATTGGCGGGTGGTCTAACAAGAAGAGATCTGGGTATGAGAGGTGGGGGAACTGATGGCGGAGGAACCCTTGCTGGTGTAGGAGTGGTAGAGGGTGTAGCGGGTGCTAGCGGTGAGCGAAGTAGGAGTGGCCTGGACGGCGGAGGTATAGAGTTGGTGGTGGAAGGTGGGGTTTGTCGTGCGGTAGGTTGTGGAGGTGGCAAATGGGTAAGAAGAGAGCGGGCCGGCAAGGCCGTAGAACTGGTGGAGGTAGATGGGTTGACAGGGCGTAAAAGAGGACGTCCCGATAGGAGAGTAGAAGAAGAAGGAAGGGTGCGCAAAAGGCGCGGAGGTTGATTTTGATTCGGATCATGATGAAATGCCCCGACAGAGGCGTTTTCTTCGTGCCATCCCTGTCCTCTCTGCACTTCGTAGAGGGATGTGACAGGGTTCACATGCTGATTAGGGGCATGCTCTGGCAATGGATTACGGACAATCCCCATATCCTGCTGGGGTGCTGGAGCTTGCTGTGGTTGAACTTGTTGTGGAGCGGGTTGCTGAAGTTGTTGATTTTGCTGTTGCCGAGAGGCCCTTCTTTCTTTCATAGCGGCTATGAATTGTCTCATCTCATCCCAATTGATGTCACCCTGATCATTTAGATCGTAGATGTAATCTCTGAAGTGGAAGCAACGATCAAGGTTGTGACCAGAGCCTCGATGAAAAGCACAATAACGGGATGTGTCCACATTAGCGGGCCACACGGTTCTTTCCCTTGGCAAGGCGAGCAAGTTGGCAGCCATCAGAGCATTAAAAATATCGGGGAGACTTTCGGGAAGTGGAGGATAGTGGTCTCTTTTGGGGCCAAGTGGCGGTCTCCGTTGTTGTTGTTGGCCGTAGTTGGCAGGTGGGGGCATTTGATGGTATTGTGGTGGAGTTGGAGGGTCTACGCGGGGGGCTTGGTTTTGCGGTGGAGCGAAGGAGTGTTGAGGTGCGAATTGGGGTTGTGGAGTAGGGCTAAAATGAGAGTTCTGTCGTAGAGGCGGTGGTGGACGTGGATTAGCTTGATGGTGGGGGTTGCCAACTGCGCCGACTTGCTCGTTTGTGACGGTGCCCTCAGTTGTGGGCCCGCTGTTAACATTGGTGGTTTTCTTAAACAGCCGAGGCTTCGGCTCAAACATACCCATAATGGGCGAATCCTTCATCTGTGTCTGGATGTAACGAGCCCTCTCATAGAGCTCTTCCATAGTAGTCAGCCGGTTCATGGCCAAAATATGGCGGAATTGAGGAGTTGCATTAGAAATAATCATCTTTACTTGCTCCTGTTCCGACAATGTGTCTTTCAGCTTCTCGGCCATCGACCGCCATCTGTCAGCAAATATGATGAAGTCCTCCTCAGACTTCATTTTCTCTGCAACTAAATCTGTAACGGACACAGAGGGTCCAACACGGTCTCTATACTTTTGCAAGAATTTCCTTTGGACAACATCGAAGTCACTAGCATCAGCTGGCTCCAAGGAATAAAACCATTCGAGGGCTGGCCCCTCCAGAGATCTTCTGAATAAATAGGCCAGAGAAGCCTTGTTGCCTTGCCAGAAGGAGGTCTCGTACATAAAATCCTTCAAATGAATGACCGGATTGCCAGTTCCATTGTACCACCGAAAGTTCGGCATCTCAGACGGAGGAAGATGGAAAATTGGCAGAGTGGGGAGCGAGATTTCTGGTGCATTCTTGGCTGCAGTGACTTTCTTAAGCTGTTCTTCCATGTGGGCCATCTTCTGAAGTAGCAAAGCATTAGAGTCGGACTCAACTGGGGCCTGAACAAAAGAATGTGGTATAGGCGACCGTAGAATCTGAGGAGGTTGGGTGAATTGGTGCCTAACTGTAGAATAACTAGCCTGCTGGGCCGGTATGGCCGTGACAGGCGTTGGTGGGAGAGAGGGGGGTTTATGCAAGATCGCCTGGTCGTTAACGGGGTGATGGCCACTCTCGGCCGGAGGGGGGTTGGAAGACGAAGAGGGAACAGACTTCCCTTTCAAGGCGGCCTGGACAGCTTGCCGCTGGGAATCATCCAACTGAGATAGTGCATTAATTAAGTCCGTGACATTGAAGGATGGGGAAGGGTTCCCCGAAGTGTTGGAGGGCAAAGTCTGAGAAGAGGGCATAACCTCTTGAGGAGTGGTATCAACCACATGGATTTGAGGATGATGAGACTGAGGGTGAGGGTAATTTCCCTCATAATAGATGGAATCCTGGAGAGGGGTCTCATATTGACCAAAGACATTCTCGTCCTCATCATCATAAGAATACTCATAGCCTGCCATGTTGATGATCTTACCTGAACGGAGTTTCATTTTCTTTTAAGGGGAGAGACGATTTTATAAAGGCACTATTAAACAAACAACCACTCAATCCAAACAAGCCAAATCACCCAAGCAAGTGTATGCAGCCAAGTTGAGATGAACGCAAGGTTTTAGTGTTCCGCTTGAGATTAGAGTAGATTGAGTTGTTGAATAGTTCACTTATGTTTGCAATGTGAAACCTAGTTGATCCAAGTGTAACCTCCGGGTCAACTAGATTCTTTCTCTCTCCTCACCAACGATAGGTTCTCTAAACTCCGGGTACTTCGAGGGTACAACCAGCCCGGCGTCCGTGAGGGAATACACGGGTGCGGGGACTTATGGAGGTCTTGGAAAAGGGATTTTCGGTCCAAAGAGATGGAGTGCTCAATGGAGGGTTGTCCCGATTCCAAGAGAGGTGTGTGGAATCCTAGTGTAGAGAGAGGAGGTCTCTCAACCAAATGCCACAATATGCAAGGTAATATGATCAAATCAAAGCAATATAGGCAAGCAATATGACAACCAAACAAACTATCACAGACATCAGCAGGAAGCAGGGTTCTGTAAAACGGAGGTAAGAGACGACCTGGGGCAGGTCCGTATCAACCAAAGCAACGACAGGGTCACTGTCGTGAATCACTGCGAGAGGCTATGAGCCAGCAGCGAGAAACAGAAACACGCCTCTGATAGAGGCGCGAAATCTGACAGGGACGCCTCTGCGTGAGGGCGTCAAATCTGAGGAAGCGCCTTGTGGTGAGGCGCTATGTAATAAAAGAACGCCCTGGGACAGGGCGTGAATTCACAGGCAGAATGATTAAAGCAGTAAGATGATGTAAAGACGTCTTGACGGCAGACGTAACATAAAAATTGGACGCCCTGGATGAAGGCGTTAGTAAAATAAACACGCCCCTGTGAAGGGCGTTAAAACTAAAAAGCGCCCTCGTGGAAGGCGTCAATTCAGAGAAATATGCAAACGCAAGCTGACTGATCCCGGAGTGTGCAGTGTGCATAGTGGAGGGTGCCCGAGGGACACAAAGGAAAGGGTACCGAGGGTACCAAGGGGGAAAGGGCACGCGTGGGTGCCAAAGGGGAAAGGGCACGCGAGGGTGCCAAGGGGAAAGGGCACGCGAGGGTGCCAATGGAGATGGTAATTAAAAAGAAAACAGTGGAAGTCCCACGGTGATCGCCAATTTGTGGATGGGCATAAATCCCACACAATCACAAGAGAATAATGATGTGATAAACATGGAGGATAATGATGATTAATGCATAAATAAGGGGAAGAAAAAGCTTGCACGTGGTGCAAATATGGAGATGTGATCGCCAGAGGGGTTACCTCAATAATAATAAAAGGGAGATCGCGAATACCTGGTGAAGATTGAAACGCGGGATGATGTGAAGTTCCTTCCTCCTTCCTCAATCGGCCGGCCGATGAGAAGGGTTATTCTTTTGATTACCTTGCAAAAAAGACAATGAAACAACAAAGTAAAAGAGGGGATCAGCCAATGCAAGTAGTATCAATCCGAAGATGAAGTTAAGATGAGAAAAAGACCAAACATGCGCACCTTAATATTTTGGTTTTAAAACCCCTAAAGAGGAATTAGGGAGAGAAGAGACATGTGATAAATCTAATGCAAACGTGAAAAGGAGAAAAAGGAAAAGGACTGATGATGGAATTGATTAATGCAAAATGTAAAAAGGAGCACAGTGGATGATCGGTTGATGAAGACAAAACAAAAACAAACGAAATAAAAGAGAACCCTGCTATCCCTGTTGACAGTAAAGGGAACCAAGGATGGACGTGGTTGACCGGATGAGGAAGCAGAGGAAGCCGAAGTCTTCCTATCAAGCACACGACAGTAAGGAAGCAGAGGCTCTGAACCTTGAACCTCTGGAACGTCTGGAGCTTTTCTAATCTCTTCAACCTCTGGAGTTGTCAACCTCTGCCTCGATCGACCAGATCATGATTTTATAGGATTTCAGTGGGAGATAAGCTCGAGTTTGGTAAGATAAGGATAGGCAATGTTCAAAGAAGGCAGGACTCTACCTCCAATTCGAGCAAGGAGACTATTGGAGGCAAGACTCTATACAGGAAAGAGGAGTTAAAGCAGGACACGAAAGGTGAAACACGACCTTGCGAAGGGCGTCAAATCAAGAATTGACGACCTACATCAAGACGTTACTCAAAACACGACCTCTACCAAGGGCGTCACTTCTTGGATTTAATTTTGGCAATAAAACTTACTTTATTTAAAAATTATGAGAACACGCCTACGATTGAGGCGTTAATTTAAAACACGCCCTGAGGAAGGACGTTAACCAATAATTTTTTTGATTTTGAATTTTACTTTAAAACCGGATAATACCAGGAATTGACGCCCTGACATTTAGTCGTCCTTTCTTGAGAAAACGCCCTAGATAAGGTCGCCATTTAAATAACGCCCCTCTTCAGGTCGCGAATCATAAAATGCAAAAATAAATCAAAACCACACACAAGAAAATAGAAAAACTTCATATTATGAATATATTGAAGTTCACTTGGGGTGTCATCATAGTGACATGAGATTTGATCAACATAGCGTCATTTTTGGCGTGTCTACAAAGGTCTTCTGGACTGCTTCCTAAAGGGCTTTTTCGATGAGCTTCATTCTTTCCTCTGTTCTCTTAATATTCTCTAAGGATCCTTAGATACCATTGCGATCTCATCTTCCTCGCCTTCATTGCAGCTTGTGGTGGACGATTCTTCTTCTTCTTCCCTTGCTGCCTTCAATCCCAAGGTTTTCCTTCTAGGTTCTCCCTTCTCACTGAATCTTTGTTAATTGATCTTATGAGTCATTAGAGATCTTATTAATTCATCCACTGAATACTTAGAGAAGTCTTTGTTCTCTTCTATGGTAATTACTTTCGACATCCATTGTGTTGATAGAGAAAATAGGATTTTCCTTACCATCTCAACCGCAACGTATACCCTTTCGAGCCCCTTTAATTCATTCGCTACTTTGGTGAATCTTATGAAGATATCGGTATGGACTTATGAGCTTCCATATTAAACATCTCGTATTGTATTACAAGAATTTTTATTTTGATCTTCTTGACCTGAGATGTACCTTCATAGGTAAGGTCCATCTTATCACAGATCTCTTTAACTATTGAGCACATACAAACTCTGTTGAACTATTCTCTTAACAATGCATAGAACATGAGACTGTGTGCTTGGGCATTAAGAGATGTGGTGTTCTTCTCTAGTTTTCCCCATTCTTATTTTAGCTTTATGATGGGACGATCATCGTATTCTATTACCATCCACACATCATAGTCTATCCCCTTCATGTAATCCATCATCCTTACTTTGTCCTAAGGGTAGTCAATGTCGTTGAATAGAGGGGTTCTGTTGATCGATTATCCTTCTTGGATGGTAGTCATTTCTACTTTGCTTCTTCGAATGTTTTATTCGCAATCTTTAAACTTATTTCTAGATAACACATGCTCTGACACGAATTTTTAGGAACAAAGTCGCTCCTGGAGAGAGGTGACTGGAAGTGCCAAATAAATATAACTATAAACTAAATCGCACCTAAGATAAACTACCGATGCAATAAGTAAATCAAGACAATCACACACAAAGAAACTGGAATTTATATTGGTTTAGGCACTCTCTTGGTGACCTATGTTCAGTACCCACACTACTATCTAAGGTTTCACTACTTCACATCAGAAGTACACTAGTTGAGTTTTGTTTAGGTGTATCAGCTTACCAACACTTGCCCTCATGCAAATACAACTGATTTTTGCTTAGGTATCTAGCTCACCATAAACTTTGATGCGGGACGGGTGACGCGACCGGGCTAAGACGTACGACTGACTCAAAGTGCGGCCAGCACTAGCACACTAAGGGAAGCAGAGCGGCTGACTACCGTGGCATTCTCCGGGTGGAGACGTCTCTCAACAGTAACTCACTCTAGCCCGACGATCGTCCCTTGCGAGAGAAACGTGGGATCGCAGTGGTTAAAGAACCACTATCACCTAGGGTAATACAGTCCGAGCTCGATGCTCGACTGGAGCTAAGGAACGAGCGCTCACAACTCACAACCACGACAATTTGCAACCAGCTAACGGCCCTATTCTCACAAACGCAACATGATAGAAAATATACTAGATCAGTAATGTGAGTGTGGAACGAAACGCGTACCTCCACGACTAGCGCGTGGGGAAGAATTCCCGGCCGAATCTGACAACCCCAATACACACACTTAATAGCTGTACACTTTCGGAACCTGAGGCCCACTCCATGCATGGAGGTAAAGGGCTACAAACGTAAATTTGGGGTTGCTGGAATCTGGGTAGACGGGCCGCACTCGCAGGAGGCGAGGGAAGCGAGTCGGGGCCGAACGGGTGAGCCGATCGGAAGCCGACTTGATTCTACCGGGGTAGGCCACTCGGCGCAGCAAACTTGCGGAGGCCGTTTGTTGGAGAACGTTGGCGACATGATGAAGATTCTCTGCTCCAAAGGGCGCGATCAGATCTTACCAGATCTGGGCGCATCAGCGACTGTTCTCAGCCTCAGGTTCTGCGCACACAGAACTGCACAGGAAGACAAATAATTACTGGAAAAATGGTTCCCGGTGTCAGAACGAGGCTCCGTTTGTTGCAGATCATCGACGACGTATAGAGGAAGGATCTGACCAAGGGGTTTGGTCAGATCGGCAAAGAGGAGGGCGGGGAAGCATCTGGAAGTTGCCTCTTCTTCTGGGTCGGATCTGCACAGGGTGATCGGCGCAGTCCCACGAGAATCTCCGCCACGGCAAGCACCGATCTTAGAACGACACGAGCTCAGAGGCAATGCGAAGAGGATAAAAAATCCTACAACCCATCAGGATCTCAGTTCCAGAGTGCGTGGGAGTAGATCTGGAGAAATTCAGGATCAGAAAACTAAGGATCTTGACAACATGCTCGGGCAGATTTGCGCGACTTCACGGAAAGAAATGTTGTCGGCGATCCAGAGCTCCGTTCGATGTGAAACTAGGGCCAACTTCTTCGTGACTCGCAGAAGCTTCACAGAGAATTTTCACAGAACCAGATATGAAGAGGATAGGGAGGATAGAGGGGGTGAGTCACATGCCAGACTAATCCTGTCACAGGATTTAGGTAGAGGGCATCACACCCAAGGGGGGAAGAGAATCACTCTCTTAACATAATCTTTTCTCACAAATTCTTCATTAACTCCTCAAATAACAGTATACATGTGATTATATAGGAAATGACAAGGGGAGGGGGGCTGGGAAATGCATAGGAGAGAGGGGACGGAGGGGGGGATGCGCACCTTGACCATGGGGAGAGGGGGAGACCAAGGGGGGGACAAGGGGACAAGGATGCTACCTAATTTTAAAAAGAATAAGGGAGGGGATTCAACGTTGGTAGGTGGCTGCCTCCCCTTTGGACCAAGGAAGGGGGGCGCCCCCTTCCACTAGCCTCCTTAGCCCCCTTTCACTTAACCCCTTTCACACATAGCCACTAAACCCCTTGTCTTGTTCACATTGAAGCCCCTTAAGGCCCAAAACCCATTAACTCTAGCCCATTCCCCACATGAGGTCCAATAAAGATAAAAGGGATAATTGTCCATGAAAGGACTACAAAGGGCCCAATAAGGCCTTAAAGCAAGAAATAAGACAAGTGAGTAGCTCGATCACATGTCCACGTCCTCCGCGAGCTAACCAGGCCCCAGCGTGTCCTCGTCCACCGACGTGTGTCCGTACCAATTCTCCCCGGGTGGGAGGAACTCGACCCCGTCGAATAAGGGTCTCGAAGCTGAGCTCTTCGCGTATGATCAAGGCATCGTCTGGCATGGGACGTCCACTCCAATGCACAAAGAAGTGTTGGTAGGCTCCGTTCTTGGTGGTGATCACCTGCTCATCCAGTATACAATCTATATGCTTGCGTTGAGACTGGAAGAGGTGGACTCTCGGGTGGTGTGTCACTCACAATAGGAGGAGAAAGCCAAAAAACTCACTAGGGATCACCGCGGGGTTCCGATATGCTACTAGATCTGAAACTTTGAACGTTGAACGGACACCATAGTTGTCTGGTAGTTCAATAACGTATGCATTCGAACCCACTTGTTTCATGACTCGAAAAGGGCGGGTATCGCGGGCCTGGAGTTTCTTTACGGTCCCCGAGAGGAAACCGTTCAGGTATGACCCTGATCATGACGTACTCTACCTTTTGAACTCACGGGCATGTCGGCGTGCATCAGCTAACCCCTTATACGTGCATGGATGGCCTTTTTATTGGGACACGACTTAATGCAAACCATATGCATAAAAAAAACAAACTACAGAAACAAACAGACTCATATATGACCTTAGACAAACCTAGACAACCATAAGTAATACTCGCAGACAAACGATGCAACCCAAAGTTGTGGACTCCTAGACATCCTAACATGAACCTACTGACTTCTAAATGGGAGTTCAGAGGGTTGGGAGGATCACACCCAATTGCACATTGCCCTGGGACTGAGTACCCAGGTTGGCAGCATGCTCTTCTAAAAGCTCATCAAAGAACTCCTCCGCGAGTTCTGGATCCGGCTCATAGCTGACCGGCACTAGCTCCGGTGTGGGGTCGCGGGTTGGAGTGTCTGAAATAACCAACGATTCCCGAGTGAGACACTTGGCTACAAAGTGGTCAATCCCACCACACCTATAGCACTGGTCACGCAGTCCTGTGCTAGAAGATGCTCCACCGGTCACCGGCCCCTTTCCCTTGTCTTCTCGACGGGCCGGGGGTGGTGGGAGCTGGGGTCGGGCAGGCAATGCAGGCTGCTGGGGGTATGGGGTAGGAGGGTCCCTTGGAGGGAGAGGGCGAGGCCTGAGAGCAGTGGGGTCCTGGCGAGGGGGTTCCGGAGGACGAACCACTGGAAATCGACTATAGGAACAGGGCGTGGTACGAGGGTCGGATCAACGCTGATGGATGATCCCCAGTCATTGGACGGGAGCGAACTCCATCTCAAACTACTCTAACTCGAGAGCAACCTTATATGCGGCCTCTAGGGTGGTCACATTGCGACGAAAGAGTTCATACTGAAAGTGGGGTCGCAGACCACGACGGAAGCGGGAAACAGGCATCGTGCTCTCTTCCGAGATGCCACATCGCAAAAAATATTCATCAAACTCTGCGATGTACTCGGACACGGACCGATCCTCTTGGTTGAGATTCTGCCACCTATCTATGAGCCTCTGACGGTATGTGGCAGGAATATACTTGATTCTAAGTCTCTCATTCATCTCATCCCAAGACTCAACCTGGGGCTCTCGACGCTGATACAACAATCTCTCCACATTGCACCAATAAGTTTGTGCTTGCCCTAACAGCTTAATTTTAGCAAACTTGACTCTCTGGTGGTCCGTCATCTCGAACCACTCGATGTACCGATCCATACCGGCCTCCCAATCAAGATAGACTTTTAGGTCCAAGGACTCGTCAAAAGTGGGAGGGTGTAATATCCCGGACCCTTCAGATCCTTCTTTTTGGGTCTCGGATCTTTTTTCTTAGAGAATTTGTTCTTATTTTACCCGAAATTATCTTTCGGACATTTTTTGGGTTTGGATCCATGCATTTCGGATCAGTTTCGGAGGTCCTGGAACGTGTTCCGCGGGTTCCCGTGTTTTTCCCTGATAGGACCTACGGAACCCCGTAGCGGGTGAACCGGGTCGTTCACCAACTCAGGAATGGTACCACGACGATCAGCGTGTTTCGAGGATCGCAGGGGTATATTTATCTATTTTTTCGTATTTTTCAAAAATTCCAAATTTTCTATATAACCCCATTTCTTTTTCTTTTCTCCTTTCTCTTTCTTCTTCTTTTTCCTCCCTTTCTCTCCCGTGAGCGCACACAGCCGTGACCAACCCCCCTCTCCCGTGGACGTGACGGCGTGCTCCCCTCCGACTGCAGACGGTGGTGGGTGACGGCATGGCGGCAAGGGTGACGGCGTGGCGATCCCGGCGGCGTTCGGTGCTCGGTGAGATCGTGGCAGCTCGTAAAGGTTTAAGCGGGTTTTTGAAGATCGGCGGCGATCCGCTGCATTTCGGACGAATCCTAGGTAGGGTGACAGTCCTTAGCTCGATATTTATCTTCCCCGTGATTTCTAGCCGAGGCGAGGTCGAGAGTGGGCTATTTTGAGCCGGGAAGGAAAAATCATGTTTTGGGGTTTGAGCGCCCGATCTAACGTTTCAATGCATGTTTTTTGTGGTTTGTGGGCATCAAAAGATGCATTGGGGGCTTGGGAACAAGTTTCCCTTTTGTTTTCCCTTCACCCGGGGGTGAATGGGGCGTGGAATGGCGAATTTTGGGTTTTCCCGCCGTTCTCGATTTTTTGGAAGTGTGGCGGTCCTTCCAGTGACCGCCACTTCCTTCTGGCGGTCCCCGTTCGACCGTTTCAATCTTTCCGTGCGTAGGTTGGGCATGGAGGCCTTACGATGAGCCTCAAGAGCCCAGGTGGCGGCCGAAGGTCCGACCGCTAAGCCCAGTTGGCCGGTGTGGCCTTCGAGGCATTTTGACCGTTGGTTTTTGACCGTTGGAGGCTTTTGGGTCTGGCGGCCGAGGGTACGCCCGCCTCATTCCTTGTGGCGGCCCTATATAGGACCGCTTATTCTTTCGTGACCCAGGGTGTGGCGGCCTATCGTTGAACCGCTACAGTCTCTGTGGCGGCCTAATGTTGGGCCGCTAGCTCTTGTGGCGGCCCAAAGGTGGACCGCCAGCGGTTCTTGTCCAACCGGAGTTATGTTTTGCCGATTCGAGTCCCGAGTGAGTGGACCTTGATCCGCGTGCTGACCCGTGGTATGACTGATGATAGGCATCATGTGGGGGCCACACGTTAGGGTGCCGTGGGATCTCAGGAGTTGGTGTTCTCGGCTCGTGTCACCGTGAGTCGGTGTCGGTACGAGGAGCGGCCCTTGTACTTTGTCCGGTTTAGACGTTATTTTTCGTTGACTAGAGAGTCTACCCTTTTAGTGACCCTCCACTAGTCGTAGCCTTCCGACACGTGAGTGGTCCCACCAGGGAGTGGTGGCGAGGCTACCCCGGGAGACGGTTTTTAGACTGGTTTCCATTGCGCCCCACGTCTTGTAGCCAGAGTCTGACTGAGGGGAAAACCAATCAGAGGGCAAGACCTGGGACGCATGGTCTGTGTGTAGGGCTGTTAATGGGCCGGGCCGGCCCGACAAGCCCGCAGGCCTGGCCCGATTTCGGGCCGTGCCGCAAGGTCATTTTCGGCCCGCGGGCTTTTAGTCGTGCCTAAAAGCCCAGCCCGACTAGACCCGCGGGCTGGGCTCGGGCTTTCAGTTCGGCCCGCGAGCCTGCCCGGTCCGTTCTCTTTTTTTATTCTCACTTCAAATTTTAAAAATTATTTAGTTAAAATTATACTATTTTAATTAATTAGAAAATTTAAAACTCTCTTTTCATACAAATTATGTAATTAATATCAAATTTTTTATTAATTTAGTGAGATTATAAATTTTATAATATTAAATCTATTAATTTTTATTATTTTTATTATTTTATTTAAGTTGTCGGGCCGGGTCGGGTCTTAGTCGGGCTTTGCAATTTTTACATAATGCCGGGTCCGACCTAGCCCGGCCTGACATAAGTCGGGCCCGGGCCGGTCTTGGGCCTTAATTTTGATGAGTCGGGCCTGGGCCGGGCCAACCTAAGCCCGGCCGGGGCCCGGCCCATTGACAGCCCTATCTGTGTGTGCATACGTGGTTGGGGGCGGTTGGACCCGCGCTGACGAGCGCGACCCCAGCTAGTCACTTGTTCTATGGTTACTTGTACGGTGTCTCAGTTCCCGCTGGGCCGGAGGGAGACACCCGAGGCGCGGTTTAAGTCGCCAGTGGACGCATCCGGCTTTACTTCTACTGGGTTGGTACTCCTGTCTTCGTCTGGTAGCGACTCTTGGGTTTCTCTTACGTTTTGACGAGTTGTCTCGATTTTCGTGCCGTGAGTTCGATACTAGCCGTAGTGGTAGTTTGCAGTTACTTTCTACGCAGTTTCTCGGTTTGCGAGGTGGGGACCGGATGATCCCTACTGAGCCTTTTTTTTAAGGCTCATTCCCTGCGTATTTTTACCGTGTTTCAGGTGAGACGAGGCTTCAGGAGAGCGCTTCCAAGGCTCCACGTGGTTCAGGTGCCCAGGGTTAGTTGCCAGTTGCCAGGCCGGGGTATGCCCCGTGTAGTTGTACTTTCTTTTCTGTGCTGTACTAGTTGTGGACTACTGTTATGTTTTAGATTGCTGTTATTTTGTGGACCATGTAATTTAATTAATGTCATTCTTTATTTCCTGCTTATTCATATTACCTGTGTAATTCTGCAATTATTTAGATTCTTGTGTATCTCCACACCATCCCTTTTAACCCTTCCGAGTCTTCGGGCTCGTGGGTGGCGGTTCGAGATTCAGGTTATCGGGCCTTCCCGGTGTTTGGATCTCGGGGTGTTACAGCAAGTATCAGAGCACGGTTGTGGATATATATGAGAATCATAAATAATTGCAGTGGTCCACTAGTCCACAATGATGATGTACAGTTGGCACTGGCTTAGGGCATCGTGTGTTTTATTGATTCCGTTGTTTTCTGTGTCTTCTATCTTTATGCAGCAGGCGAGTATGGCGCCGAGGCGTAGGACTCGCTCTCAGTAGGGACAGTCGGCAGAGGAACAGGAGGAGCAGAGCAGAGTGCCACTAGTTACCACCCAGGCAGGGGATGCAGCGAGAGTTCCGGGGGCCGAGGATTTCTTTCGGAGCATGTTTCAGTTCATGACTCAGCAGTTTGGCGGTGATGCTAGTGAGGGCTCGTCATCTAGGGGTGGACCCAGTCGTGCTGTGAGGGACTTTTTACAGTTTCATCTGCCCTACTACGATGGCCAGCCAGATCACGATGTGGCCAGGAGATGGCTCGATGAGATGGAGAGAGTGTTCAGTTCCATGCGCTGTGCCAAGGAGGACATGGTAATGTTGGCCTGTAACCAGTTGTAGGGTACGGCTCGAGATTGGTGGTCTTCAGAGTGGAAGACGTCCTTTCAGCCTCGTTCACTTCAGCAGATTGTGTGGAAGGACTTTGTTAAAGTCTTCGAGCGTACTTATTGCCCATCCTATGTTGGTACGCAGAAGATGCGTCAGTTCTTGGAGCTGGTTCAGGGCGACATGTCAGTGTTGTAGTACAGGGCTCGGTTTATGGAGTTAGGCCGTTATGCTCCCCACATCATGGAGCATGAGGGAGTGAAGATAGAGCAGTTCGTGCAGGGTTTGAGGCAGGAGTTGAGGCACCTTTTGATGGTGAACGCTGCTACTGATTTGGAGACGGCTTCTCGTGTGGCGGCATCTTTGGAGCTGGTGTTGACACCTAAAATATACAAAGATAAAAGAAGAAGCCAAAGCAAGCTCAGAGCTTTGAAGACCAGTCAGGGGTGCGGCTCCTATGTCATCCCAGGAAGTTAAGAGAATCAAAATAGAAGAAGATCCATTACACCTGACACTCTTTCCAGCTGAAGCCATTTCTGGCCAAGCTGCTGTCCAGCATGGCTATCATTTAGATAGTCAGGCTGATGAAGACTATGTCAACCCCCGGGCAATCATCTGCCTACTGAAAAGGATCCACAAAATATTCTGATACTCGTAAGATGGGATTCACATAGCTTCGCACATGTCTGTTGGTGACGGATGCTAAGTAAGTGAC
This sequence comes from Amorphophallus konjac, assembly GCA_022559845.1. NCBI lineage: Eukaryota > Viridiplantae > Streptophyta > Magnoliopsida > Alismatales > Araceae > Amorphophallus > Amorphophallus konjac. The sequence continues at coordinate 90,795,503 of CM040121.1, forward strand.
AAAGAGAACAAATGAGTACTTTAAGAAGCCCATATGGCCAATGAAGAAGGCCCATTTCATCTAGAATCCTTCTATCGGTGCCAATACACCAAATGAACAGGCCCAAGCCCAATACAACCAAGCATGCCGAGGAGCTCTTTTCCGGGAGCACCGACTGCATGCCGTGTCGGGAGATGACCGTGCCAATAGAAGAGGGCCATCCCTCTATATAATCTCATGCCTTCGGCGTGTGTAAAAGGGGGAATCAATCGAGAAGCCAATCAAAATTAGAAAAAGAGGGAAGAGAAAGGTCTGAGAGCCTGCTGAAGAGATCTGAAGAGAGAAAGAGAGCTGCAGAAGTCCGTGGAAAGAGGTGCAAGGTGGGGTTTGTTTTCAAATGCTCTAAGGGGCTATATTCTCCCCTTCCCCCATTTTGTGTTTTCGATCTATCTTCTCCTCTGTAGTCCGCTTCTTTTCTTTTTATGCTTTTGCTTCCGAGGTCTGTTCCTTTATAGATGCTAATCGCCAACATAGTCTGGTATATGTTCAAGGAGCATCGGCCTGCATGTATGCTTTTGTAATCTGATTCCCCCCAATGCTAAATCAATGCGTTCTTTTGGAATGAAAGGAAATATGAGATTCTGAGATTTTTCCTCTCTCTGCCTCTCTGAAATTTATTACATCCGATCGTCATTGTGAGCGAGGTTGGTTCTGTCGTACGCATATCCCTTAGATCATCTAAGTTTGTTTCTACTGCATCGTCTCTGTATTTCTAATCTCATAGTCACGATGAGAGCCTGAGACAGTCTATCTCATGGCTTCTCATTCGTGGAATGGTGACGGATATGTTCATATCAGAGCTCATATGATTCAATTGATGACCTGGCCCCCCAGTGAGAGTCTAGAGTGAAAGCCCTCTTCTCCTCGGAGTGATTTCTTTCCTTTCCGGCCATCTCAAAGCCCTTGAATAAAACCCCTCAAAGCCTTAGGCAAAGCACCTCAGAATCCTTGAAAAGAACCCCTTCAAAATCCTCAGATAAAGCCTCTAAAACCCTCAGCTCAAAACCTCTTTGAACCCCTAAGACCCTTAGCCTCATAAAACCCTCAGAAACCTTCTATGGGCGCCTTAACGGCCTCTCTGCGCGGCCCTCCCTCGGCGCGGGTTCCGTGCCGAGTGCTACCCGCGCCGATTGGTCGTCCCCTTCCATCGCACTGAGACCTTCGTATGCTCACCGTCGCGCCGAAAGCTAACCGCGTCGAGACACATTCGTGCCGGTGCCCTCAGGAGCCCCCGAGCCTTATAACCCTCAGCATGAAATCCTATCATCCCGGAGAGGAGCAACAGTCTTTCACTCAAGCCCATGGGAACTAAATCAATGGGGTTAACCCCCCTACATTCTGCTACCCCACTGGCCTATGGAGTTCTGCCACTGCATGTTCTCCCATGGCATCTTCAGGGGGATATTAACAAATACCACGATAAGTGGACACTGTCCCGTCGGATTACGATCCTTTTGGATCCCGGGCTACGCCCATCTCTCCTTTGGCTTCCATCTCGGCACTCCGTGGATGGATGACTTATACTCTCCTTTTGGCATAATCCAAAATAAAGGGGAGATGCTGCCGAAATTCATTCACGATCCTTACTTTATCGTATCGTGTGATGTTTTCGTTAAATTGATAAATTAACCCCACTTGGTGTGGCAAAATCCTGAGAAGGACTATCTCATGGCCCTTTGCCCACTGTAAAAGGGGAATATAATCATTATGAGATTTACTCATGATTGTTACATGATCTCCCTAGACCTTCTGTGGATGAATTTATCTTCCCCTTTCAGCTGACCTAAGCATCATCGCCAGAGCCCATGAAGCCCTGATTGAACACAAGAGATCCCCCAAAATTCACAGCCTCAAAGCCCCAAATCCTCAAATCTTCCCTATCAGCGCCCTAGTTGGTCTCCCGACGCGGTGCTCTCCCGGCGCTAGTTCCGCGCCGAGTGACAAGCACGCCGGTGACCGCCCGCGCCGGTTTACCTCTGCGCCGACCACCTATCCGCCAGTCTTCGCCAGGCCGATGCCTCCTATCACGCCCCGACGCAGAATATCAGGACGCGAACTAGTCGTAAACAATCGTGTCGAATCAAAGCAAGTACAAATTTATTTCTAAAGTCAGAAATGAATGGGAAAATTATACTTTTATTCCATCAAAATGAAGTTTACATCACTAATTCATAAGCCATAAAGGCAAATTATAACTTCCAATCCCAAAGTACATCATTCTTGTAAAAACACTAATGATCTACATAAACCTAGGTAAAAAGGAAAATCACTCTCTCACTCTTATCCATTCCCTTATTCATTTTCATTTCCTGCAACAATTAACCAAAACGTAGGGTGAGCTAAAAGCTCAGTAGGCTTTTATATCTCTAAGAACCAGACAATCTTTAAGTATTAACATTTTAAGTAATTTTCTAACTTGTATCGGGAAGTGTATAAACATGAATGGAATTTCTAAGTAATTGAGATAATATGATATCAAGAGAATATTCAAGTAATAACTTTGAACAAGAAAAGAATTTCATGTAATTGGCCATTTCACGCAAGTCAAGTAATTCATGTAATTTCAGTTTCAAGTACAAGTAGCAAGTAAACAAGTAATGTGGAATGCCGTAAATAATCTAGCAAGTCATGCACTTCGGTGCAATGCCACACCGTGGTCAATCAACTCCCATGGGCACAAGTACTTTCGGGCGCTCCTCCTAGGACCAGACCGGGTCCCATTAATGCCATCATAAGATCCCAAGTACATTTAGACATCCACTTAACACTATTGCCAATGAATTTCAAGAATAAGCTCATTTGTAAAAGTACAGATCTGGCAAAAAAATCCCAGAAGTAGCAAGAGGAGTGAATAATAATTTTAAGGCATCATGTTTAACGACATTAAGTCGTGGAATTTAAGAAAGAACAGTAACTAGGAAGAAAATTCAAATAATTAGAGTTTAATAGAATTAATTTAATTCCATGGTTTAATCTTGTGTGCATTTGGTTTATAAGTGTTTAGACATGTTTACAGAAAGTTTGTTGTATATTAGAGATGCATTAGTTTAGCCAAAACGGTGATTTATTATAAACATCAGAATTTGATTATGAAAATAGGTTTTTATGCCGAAAATAATTCTAACTTGCTGAAAATAATTTTAACATGTTGAAAATAATTTTCATACGTTACTTACTGATAAGATGATAAAAAAATTAAATTTTCATGCTGGATTTAATTTTTACATGCTAAAAATTAATTTTTAACATGCTAAAATTAATACTTAACATGCTAAAATAATTAACTTACTGATAAGATGATAAAGATAAGTTTACCATGCTGATTACAAAAATTCTATGATAACAATATAAATTTTATCGTGCTGAAAATCATTTTTATATATTTATTTACTAATTATTTGATAGGAAAATAGAATTATCATGCTAAAAAATAATTTTAATATACTGAAAATAATTATAACATGCTAAAAATAATTCTAACATGCTATAAATAATTTTATCATGCTGGAAGAAATTTTATCATGTTGGAAGTAATTTTCATGCATCAATTTACTAATTATTTAATAAGAAATTAGGTTTAGCATGCACAAAAAATAGTTTTAAATAGATTTTAACATGTTGAAAATAGTCTTTATATCCCAGTATGGATAAAATAATTTTATCATGTTGGAAGTTATTTTTAACATGCTGGAAATATTTTTCATGCATTAATTTACTAATATGGTTAAAAACAGATTTTTACATGCAAAAATAATTTTATTCTACAAAAATAATTTTTAGCATGCTGTAAGAAAAAAAACATACTAATATTACCTTTCCTTACTTTTGGTGACTAAATGCATACAATTAACGTGGATTTCCAAATGATATAGTTCCTATTGTATAGTGACTTAAGTTTAGTCCCACATTGGAAGTTACAAAAAATTTTCTTGACTTTATATGTTGGAGAGCTCACCCTTAGGCCATGACCCAAGGGTCATAGGATGTGAGCTCGAGTTGTGAGTTGAATTAAATGGATACGAAAATCTTAATAAATTTATTTATTTATGCCGAGTCGAGCCGCACTGCACTACACTAAGGTGTGGTTGATTTTGAAATTATTTTGTTTGACCCCTATTTATTTTTTTTCTTAATGCGCTAGCATGGACGAGCACTACACTACACTAAGGTAAACATTCATGAACGTGTTAGCCTCTGCTAGCGCGATCATTCAGATCGAGCTACCCTCGGGTAGCGCGTTCTCCAATAAAATGATCATAACTTACTCATTTCATAACAGAATTTAATAAATGAGCTATCAATGGAAAGAGGACAAAAAAATGAACAAGATGGCATGATTTAATTAGAGTTTAGCCAGAGAGACACCTACCTTTAGACGGATCTAAAGAAATATTCCTAAATAATAAGAAACTCTTTGATCTTCCAAATCTTCCTTCAAATCCTCACCAATCTTCGCAGCAGCGTAACCTTAACCTCCATAGATGATTTGAGGGTCGAATTTGGTTCTATTTATAGGTAAAACTTGGCCAAATTTATCAATATTCCTTGCCTAACAATGCCAAACTTTCCAACTCCGAATTAGAAGAAAATTCTAATTTTTCTTCTTAACCTAGCCTCCATTTGGTGTGAAATCAATGTAAAAATGGCTGGTCCAAGGTGGGCTGTTAGGTAAGGGTCGATTTTTATGCCAACCTTCTAGAAATGGGGTTATTTTAATCCCTTAAATTACATATTAAACACATGTTACGAATTTAGGTCAATTTAACCTTTAATAAATCCTTTAATCTATTAATCCAGCCCATTATGGATTATCCAATGGGCCAATTGTGATCCTAGTCCATTACATGGACTTTTATTGGGCTTAATATCTATTTACTTCTAGTTAATTCAAGTAAATTTAATAAACTAGCTTATTTTATATAGGAAAAATGTAATTTGATTATTTCATAAAAATTTTAAATTACATAATGAAATTGAAAAAAACCATTTCTCATTTTAATTATCGGGTTTCTACATCCTCCCCCACTTAAAAGAATTTGGTCCTCCAAATTCACATTATATAACTAAAATTCAAAAATTCGAGTAGAAAGGTCGAATTTCTAACCTGAGATTAAATCCGGGTATTTCTTCTTGATGGATTCTTCCAATTCCCAGGTTACTTCCTCGAATCCACGCTTGCTCCATTGGACTTTCACCATTGGTATGGCCCGATTTCTCAGTTGGTGTAATTCCGATCCAGTATCTTGATCGGTCTTTCTTCATATGATAAGTCCTTTTAGAGTTTCAATTCTTCAAATTGAATCACATGTGATGGATCATAGACGTATTTCCTTAGCATGGATACATGGAATACGTCATGTACACCGGCCAGTTGAGGAGGAAAAGCTAGCTTGTATGCTACCTCGTCGATTCTTTTCAGAATCTCGAAAGGGCCGATAAATCTCGGACTTAGCTTTCCTTTGATGCCGAATCTTCTAATTTCACGGGTGGGTGAGATTTTTAAGAAGACATGCTCCCCCACTTAGAATTCAAGGTCTCTCCTTCGGTTGTCGGTGTAGCTCTTTTGCCATGATTGAGCGACCTTTAGCCTTTCTTGTATCAACCGGATTTTGTCAGTTGTGTCTTGTACAATGTCAGGACCAATCAATCCTTTGTCACCAACCTCGCTCCAACATAGAGGCGATCTGCAACTTCGGCCATATAATGCTTCGAATGGTGCCATTTGAATACTCGACTGATAGCTATTGTTGTAAGCGAACTCAGTTAATGGTAAGTGTTCATGCCAACTTCCACCGAAGTCTATCATGCATGCTCTCAACATATCTTCAATAATTTGATTTGTCCTCTCGGTTTGTCCATCCGTCTGAGGGTGAAAAGCCGTACTAAACCTTAGTCTAGTACCCATAGACGATTGTAAACCCTTCCAGAAATGAGAGGTGAATCTCAGATCTCGGTCTGAAATAATAGAGCTTGGAATACCGTGCAGCCTTACGATCTCCTTGATATATAAGGCGGCTAGAACATCCACGGTCCATTTAGTCTTGATAGGTAAAAAGTGAGCGGACTTGGTTAACCGGTCCATAATTACCCATATAGCATCGAATCCACTTCCGGTCTTTGGTAATCCAATTATGAAGTCCATACCGATACTATCCCATTTCCATTCCGGTATTTCGAGAGGCTTGAGCTTGCCAGCCGGTTTGAGGTGTTCGGCCTTGACTTGTTGACAAACCAAACATCGGCTTACGAACTCAGCTACCTCTCTTTCATATTTGGCCACCAGAATGTTCTCTTGAGGTCTTGGTACATTTTGTAGCACCAGGGTGAATAGTATACCTTGACCGATGTGCTTCCTCCAAGATTTTACCCTTGATGGTAGAACAATCGGGTATACAAGTTCTTCCTTTGAATAATAACATTCCATCATCAGCCAGAAGGAAATCCAGTCGTTGATCTAATTTCTCTTTAATTTTAACGATCATAGGATCATCATCTTGCCGTTCTTTAACTTCCGAGAGTAACTCGGGTTGGAGTCGAATATTTGCAATAAACACTCCGTCTTTCTTCTCCTCCATATTGAGGTTTAAATTTGCCATCTCTTCAAGTAGATGTCATTCTTTAACCATCATGCTCAATAATAAGGCCATCGGCTTCCGACTAAGTGCATCAGCTACGGCATTGCCTTTTCTGGGGTGATATTGTATAGAGAAGTCGAAATCCTTTAAATATTCCAACCACCGTCTTTGTCTCATATTGAGCTCCTTTTGAGAGAATAAATATTTGAGGCTCTTGTGATCAGAATACACCGTAAAGGCTTCGTCATAGAGGTAATGTTGCCAGATCTTCAAAGTAAAGACCACAGCTGCCAGTTCTAGGTCATGTACGGGATAATTTTCCTCGTGTTTCTTCAATTGCCGTGAGGAATAAGTTATGACCTTGCCATGTTGCATTAATACGCAACCTATGCCAATTCCAGATGCATCAACATATACTTCGAATCCTCCTCCTTCCGTAGGTAATGTGAGAATAGGAGCAGTCGTCAGACAATCCTTTAAAGTTTGAAAGCTTTTCTCGCATTCCTCAGATCATATAAAAGGATTCTCCTTCCTTGTCAATCTTATTAAAGATACCGCAATCTTAGAGAAGTCCTTGATAAATCTTCGATAATATCCAGCCAATCCTAAGAAGCTTCGAATTTCCGTCACACTAGTAGGTCTTTCCCAGTTCTTTACGGCCTCGACCTTTGAAGGATCAACGGCGATACCATTCCGGGAAATTATGTGACCGAGAAAAGAAACTTCCTCCAACCAGAAATCACATTTGCTTAATTTGGCATAAAGCTTGTGATCTCTTAATAATTGAAGGGCCTTCTTGAGATGTTCCTCATGTTCTTCCCTTGACTTGGAGTAGATCAAAATGTCGTCAATGAAGACAACTACAAATTGATCGAGGTATGGCCTGAATATGTTGTTCATTAATTACATAAATGCGGCTGGCGCATTTGTTAAGCCAAAAGGCATAACGATGAACTCGTAATAACCATACCTACTCCGGAATGCAGTCTTGTGAATATCACTTTCCTTGATCTTCAACTGATGATAACCAGATCGAAGATCGATCTTTGAGAAATATCGAGCTCCAGAAATTTGGTCGAATAATTCATCAATCCTCGACAATAGATATTTATTCTTGATGGTAAGTTGATTCAATTGCTGATAATCAACACATAGTGTCATCGAACCATCTTTCTTTTTAACAAAGAGGACCGGGGCTCCCCAAGGTGAAGTACTTGGTCGGATAAACCCCTTCTCCAATAACTCCAATAGTTGTTCCTTTAACTCCTTCATTTCAACAGCAGACATCCGATATGGAGCTTTAGAAACTGGTGCAGCTCCTGGAATTAAATTAATAGAGAAAACCACTTCTCTCTCGGGAGGAATACCAGACAACTCGTCCGAAAATACATCAGAATAATCCCGAACGATAGGAATGTCCTTTAGAATGGGTTCCATATGCTCGGTCATAGTGATAGAAACTAAGAAACCGGCACAACCCTTCCTTAACAATTTCTCAGCTTTGAGGGCCGAAATAAGAGATATGTGCTTAGAATTTTTGATGCCAGAAAATAGAAGGTCGGGGTAACCCATAAAAGTTACCATACCCAACTTGCAATTGACACTAGCTCCATGTGTAGATAGCCAGTCGGCACCCAAAATAACATCATATCCGTCCATCTCCATGCATACCAAATCAGCAGGTAAGTTATAACCGCTAATTAGAACTTCACTAGCAGGATAGAAATGTTTAATCTCCGTTCCCGTTCCAATAGGGGTAGTAATAGTGAGTGTAGAATCTAATGGAACAGGCTTCATAGGTAAAAGACCAGCAAATCTTCTAGATATAAATGAATGCGTAGCTCCGGTGTCAAATAAGACAGAGGCATACCTTGAGTACACAGAAAGAGTACCTTCCACGACGCCTCCTTCTTCGGTAGGTTCCGCATCCATAAGAGCTTGAAGTCTTCCTTGCTTTTTGGCAATAATAGGAAGCTTTGCCGGTGATGGAGCTTGCTCGTTGAGAAGAGGGCAATTCAGGATCCTATGCTCCCGACTCTCGCATCGAAGACATGCACTGAGCTTTCTCCAACATTCCTCGGCTTTGTGTCCGGGCTTCTAGCAGAATTTACATAATTCCTTTGATGTTGCTGATATATGGACAATTTGCTTGTCAAAGGTCCTCGACTTCTTGTCCCCTTGAAAGTTACGTCTACCTTTGTTGAAATTACGCCCGTCTTTGATGAAGTTACACCCGTCATTGGGCCTTTTCTTCTCGAAGGAAGGTTTGAAACTTCCGGACCCAGTAACTTGCTCTCTCTTGGCTTCTCTTCCTCGGATGCGATCCGATAACTCCGTTGCATCTTCCAAGAATTGTGCCCTTCATACCGCATCACTATATATTTGAATATCCATTGGGGCCAGTTGAGTAATATATTGTAGCTTAAGGCCGTTAAGAAATCTCTGTGCCTTCATTTTGTCGGTACCCACGAGATGTGGGGCGTACCGAGATAATCTTGAAAATTGAGCTTCATATTCCGCAACCGATAATCCCCTTTGTTTTAAGGTGGAAAATTCGGCGGCCTTTCTTTCTTGTACTCGGTCGGAGAAGTATTTACTATTGAAGTGTTCCACGAACTCTTCCCATAGAATTTGGTCGTGCGGTAAAGTAGCTTCGACCGATTCCCACCAGGCACGTGAGTCCCTTTCTAGTTGGAAAGTAGCGAGTAGGACCTTTTCCTCGTCGGCACATTGCATGACTCGGAATATCCTCTCGATCTCCTTAATCCAATGTTCGGCCTCATCCGGATCCGTAGATCCTGCGAACTTGGGAGGGTTCATGCTCCGAAAATTCCTATGCAAATCACCAGCTCCTCGGTTTGCTCCTCCCTGAGCAACCTGTTGGAGGGCTTGGGTTAAGCCTTGAACGGTGCATTGCATTTCGCACCATTGAGCTCTCTCGGCGGCCATTTGCGAGAATTAGCCTGAAACCATAATTCCAAGGTTTAATTATTTTATTCATGTGTTTATTTCTTGATAAATCTTTTCTTAACCCGTGTTTCTACCCAAACTTACCGGGAAAGTTTAAGTCCTTATCCAAGTTTCTAGATATTGATCTAGAACCTATGTTTGAGGGAAAATTATGTTTCAAGAATGAACCTATAATTGTGAAACCTAGGATTTTATGTAACCTAGACTCTGATACCACAAAGACTGTCACGTCCTGACGCGAAATATCAAGGGCGCGACGAGTCGTAAACAATCGTGTCGAATCAGAGCAAGTACAAATTTATTTCTAAAGTCAGAAATGAACAGGAAAATAATTCTTTTATTCCATCAAAATGAAGTTTACATCACTAATTCATAAGCCATAAAGGCAAATTACAACTTCCAATCCCAAAGTACATCATTCTTGTAAAAACACTAATGATCTACATAAACCTAGGTAAAAAGGAAAATCACTCTCTCACTTTTGTCCATTTCCTTGTTCATTTTCATTTCCTGCAACAATTAACCAAAACGTAGGGTGAGCTAAAAGCTCAGTAGGCTTTTATATCTCTAAGAACCAGGCAATCTTTAAGTATTAACAATTTAAGTAATTTTCTAACTTGTATCGGAAAGTGTATAAATATGAATGGAATTTCAAAGTAATTGATATAATATGATATCAAGAGAAATTTCAAGTAATAACTTTGAACAAGTAAAGAATTTCATGTAATTGGCCATTTCACGCAAGTCAAGTAATTCATGTAATTTCAGTTTCAAGTACAAGTAGCAAGTAAACAAGTAATGTGGAATGCCGTAAATAATCTAGCAAGTCATGCACTTCGGTGCAATGCCACACCGTGGTCAATCAACTCCCATGGGCACAAGTACTTTCGGGCGCTCCTCCTAGGACCAGACCGGGTCCCATTAATGTCATCATAAGATCTCAAGTACATTTAGACATCCACTTAACACTATGGCCAATGAATTTCAAGAATATGCTCATTTGTAAAAGTACAGATATGGCAAAAAAATCTCAGAAGTAGAAAGAGGAGTGAATACTAATTTTAAGGCATCATGTTTCACGATATTAAGTCGTGGAATTCAAGAAAGAACGGTAACTAGGAAGAAAATTCAAGTAATTAGAGTTTAATAGAATTAATTTAATTCCATGGTTTAATCTTGTGTGCATTTGGTTTATAAGTGTTTAGACATGTTTACATAAAGTTTTTTGTACATTAGAGATGCATTAGTTTAGCCAAAACGGTGATTTATTATAAAAATGAGAATTTGATTATGAAAATAGGTTTTTATGCCGAAAATAATTCTAACTTGCTGAAAATAATTTTAACATGTTGAAAATAATTTTCATACGTTACTTTACTGATAAGATGATAAAAAAATAAATTTTCATACTGGATTTAATTTTTACATGCTAAAAATTATTTTTTAACATGTTAAAATTAATACTTAACATGCTAAAATAATTAACTTACTGATAAGATGATAAAGATAAGTTTACCATGCTGATTACAGAAATTCTATGATAACAATATAAATTTTATCGTGTTGAAAATTATTTTTCTATATTTGTTTACTAATTATTTGATAGGAAAATAGAATTATCATGTTGAAAAATAATTTTAATATACTGAAAATAATTCTAACATGCTAAAAATAATTATAACATGCTAGAAATAATTTTATCATACTAGAAGAAATTTTATCATACTGGAAGTAATTTTCATACATCAATTTACTAATTATTTACTAGGAAATTAGGTTTAACATGAACAAAAAATAGTTTTAAATAGATTTTAACATGCTGAAAATAGTCTTTATATCTCAGTATAGATAAAATAATTTTATCATGTTGGAAGTTATTTTTAACATGCTGGAAATATTATTCATGCATTAATTTACTAATATGGTTATAATTTACTAATATGGTTAAAAATAGATTTTTACATGCAGAAATAATTTTATTTTACAAAAATATTTTTTAACATGCTGTAAGAATTAAAACATACTAATATTACCTTTCCTTACTTTTGGTGACTAAATGCATACAATTAACTTGGATTTCCAAATGATATAGTTCCTATTGTATAGTGACTTAAGTTTAGTCCCACATTGGAAGTTACAAAAAACTTCCTAGACTTTATATGTTGGAGAGCTCACCCTTGGATCAAGACCCAAGGGTCATAGGATGTGAGCTTGAGTTGTGAGTTGAATTAAATGGATACGAAAATCTTAGTATATTTATTTATTTATTTGTGTCGTGTCGTGCCGTGCTACACTACACTACACTACACTAAGGTGTGGTTGGTTTTGAAATTATTTTGTTTGACCCCTGTTTATTTTTTTTCTTAAGGCGCTAGCCTGGACTAGCACTACACTACACTACACTAAGGTCTGGTTGGTTTTGAAATTATTTTGTTTGACCCCTGTTTATTTTTTTTCTTAACGCGCTAGCCTGGACTATCACTACACTACACTAAGGTAAACATTCATGAACGCGCTAGCCTCTGCTAGCGCGATCATTCAGATCGCGCTACCCTCGGGTAGCACGTTCTCCAATAAAATGACCATAACTTACTCATTTCATAACGGAATTTAATAAATGAGCTATCAATGGAAGGATGACAGAAAAAGGAACAAGATGGCATGATTTAATTAGAGTTTAGCCTGAGAGACACCTACCTTTAGATGAATCTAAAGAAATATTGTAGCATCCCATATAATATATATATATATATATATATATATATTAATAATATTTCCCAAAAAAAATATATTAGATAAACTCTAGATTAAGTAAGAAGTTGGAACACGTAGTTATCATATGTAAAGAGTATTCACTTAACAAATGGCTTCCTAGTGTAGTTGGTTAAGTAACTTGTCTTTCAACCTAATGACCAGGGTTCAAATCCTAGTATCCACAATTTATTTTTTTGTGCCAAATAATTATATACGATAGGCTAGCAATACACGACCCCCCTCCAGGCTTGTGATTTTTTTGACAAACCTGCGTTGGCATCTGTCCTTTTCATACGTGAATAGTGCCATGAATAGTATCACTTTTTATTTAAAAAGAATTTTTCAAAAAAATTTATATGTAAAAATAAAGAAAAATATAAGGATCTTATCCATGAAATTTCATTAACTAACTCCATCAAATTTTAAAGATAAAAATCATGAAAGTTAAGTGGGAAGTTTAAAATAAATAAACCACCCTCTCATAGGAGCTACAATCCACCGGACAACCTTTCGATTTCCTTATCCCCAACAGCCTGTATAAGCTGGCATCTCACTGAGATCCGATTTTCACGGATCTTGTTTCCCCTCTTGCCAACTCAAACCTTATATTATACTCCTAACGAAGTAAACCTTCGTTGGCTAGAAGGCTTGCTGTTGAGAAGGGGAGACACTTCTGAAGTGTTGCAGAGAAGGGAAGAGTTGCTTCTTCCATTTGCTACAACTACTGCCACTTCATAGAGGTAGGTGTTCTCAACTTTTAACTAAACTAGTAGCTAATCTAGGATGATTAGTCTAGGCATTTAGTCTTAGGCTCATTTTCATGCGATATTTAGTGTTTATAAAGCATGTGTTAGCTTAAATCTAGGATGATTAGCATGTATTAGCTTCATACTTAAGATAATTAGCATGTATTAGCTTTATACCCAGAATAATTAGCATGTATTAGCAAGTATTAGTCTCATACCTAGAATAATTAGTATGTGTTAGCTTAAATCTAGGACGATTAGCATGTATTAGCTTCATACCTAAGATAATTAGCATGTATTAGCCTTATACCCAGAATAACTAGCATGTATTAGCAAGTAGTAGTCTCATACCTAGAATAATTAGCATGTGTTGGCTTAAATCTAGGATGATTAGCGTGTATTAGCTTCATACCCAAGATAATTAGCAAGTATTAGTCTCATACCTAGAATAATTAGCATGTGTTAGCTTAAATCTAGGATGATTAGCATGTATTAGCCTCGTACCTAAGATAATTAACATGTAGTAGCCTTATACCCAAGATGATTAGTATTGATTAGCATGTATTAGCTTCAATCTAGGGTAGTTGGCATGTATTAGCTTCATATCCATACGATATATCCGTCTAACGCAAGTTTTATCGTGTTTTTACGTAACTTATTAGTTTAACTAACCTGTTAACATACCTAATTAACATGTTAGTTGATCTACTAACCAATTAGCATACCTAATTAATCTGTTAGGTACCCTATCTAGAAACCTTGTCTCCATTTAGTTCCTTTAAAAATGAAAACTTGTATGATACGTCATGTTAAAAATCTGATATTTAAGCAACTAAAGCATGAAACGAGTGCATAAATAAAGATCTATAATCCTTACAGTTTTCTCTATCTATCCATGTCATCAATTTTACCTAAATAAACTTAAATCAAAGGTTAATACCCTACCTTAATCAAAGATTAATAACTTAAGCCATTTTGAGCAGATTTGAAATGTAGAGTCGACCCTGCCAGTTCACCGCGTTGACGCGATGAACGGCAGAGTCGACCCTGCCTGTTGACAGGGTCGACCCTGCCTGTTCACTCCGTTGACGCAGTGAACGGCAGAGTCGACCCTGCCTGTCGACGCTGCCTGTTCACTGCATTGACGCAGTGAACGGCAGAGTCGACCCTGCCTGTTGACAGGGTCGACGCTGCCTGTTCACTGCGTTGACGAAGTGAACGGCAGAGTCGACCCTGCCTGTTGACAGGGTCAACCCAGCCTATTCGCAGGGTTGACGCGATGAACTGCAAGGTTGACGCGATGAACTACAGGGTTGACGCGATGAACTGCTGAGTCAACACAACTGGCTCATTGCGTTAATCTGATCGTTAGGCTTTCACTTTTGCCATCTCCACTGATAGATGGCAGCCTGAGAGGTGATATTTAACTCCTGACAGGGTCCTCTAAACCCTGTATAATTCCCAGGAAGGGCATCCCACAGTGAGGGTGTCGTTTCTAAAATTGTCAGGTGGCCCATAAGGCACCTCTCTTATCTAATTTTTTTTCCGTGTATCAAACGTTACTGGTTTCCACTCCTAGTTCATCCCTACACATCAATGCGCCCTTGGACTCCATTCCATAATTCCACCTTATATATCATACTGGTCAAACCTTGAAAATTCCATATTGGCTATAAATAAGAGTGGATGTCAACAAACATGATAAATGATGTGCATATAGGGCCCGGTCTGGTCCTGGGGGGAGCACCCGAAGGTACTTGTGCCCATGGGAGTTTATTGACCACGGTATTTGGCATTGCACCGGAGTACTTGCTTGCTAGGCTTTAGACATTCCACTCATTCTCGTGATATTACTTGATTGATTTGACTTGAGACCCGCAGAATGGTAAAATTTTACTTGAATAAAATTGATAAATAGCCAATTCTAATTTTACATGCTTGAATTTATCTTACTTTCTATTACTTGCTTGACATGAGTTCTTACTCTCTTGAAAAGATTTCGTTAATTCCAGTTATTACTTGCTTGAATCTCTTGCTATTGCTGCATTGAAGTTGGAATCCTTATACTCTCACTTGTTATTCCTTCACTGCTCTTGTCGATTTTTACAATCCTTGATATCTACTCATCTACATGCATAGTTTTACTGACATTAATTGAACTTGTAAACTACTTAAAGCCTGTTAAATCTTGAGATGTAATTCCTACTGAGCGATTCGCTCATCTAGTTGTTTTCTAATATTTTCAGATAATTTGGATGCCAACCAACACTCGGAAGGGAATGAGACTGAGTGATGAGTGTTAGAGTGAAGTTATCAAATTGTCATGACCCTTTTGTTATTGTATTAGTTCACTTATGTCAGTTGTATCAATTCATCTATGTCATTTGTATTAGTCAACTTGATTAGAACTGCTCAAGATTTGAAGCCTAGTCGTTGGACTCTGGGAACACATGTAATTGTCCTTTGATTAATTGTGACAATTGTCAGCTCGTACTATTTGTATTAAATTTTGAGTTAAATCTTAGTTATTTGCGCACTCTGATATTTACATGATTGACACGATCTATATAGACGCGTCACGCCTCCGGGTAATCTTCCGCACTCGGGGCGTGACAGTCTTCGTGGTATCAGAGCCTAGGTTTTCAAACCTAGGGAACTAGAAAAAAACATATATATATAAATGGTTAGAAATTGAAATCTAAGTAAAAACTTTAGTCCAAGAATAGGCAAAAACCTAAGTCCAGGGTTAGAGAAGTCTAAGGATATAAGTAGACCTTACCTGGTGAGATGGATAGAGCCATGGGTTAAGATTTCTAATGACTTTACCCTTATAAGTAAAAACCGACCCTTATCTTACTTAAACACTCTAAACATTTTGTAGGATCATGGCTGCTGAAAGAGCATAATGGCGCGAGATGCAGCGCACCGTGCAGGGCCTTACACAGGCACTACAGCAAGTGGCCCAAGGCGAAGCTAACCGTGGAGCGGGTGACCTCCACAGGAGTTTCCGTAACATGAACCCACCAAGGTTCACAGGTTCGTTCGACCCCGAGGATGTCGAGAATTGGCTAAAGGAGATGCAACGAATCTTCCGTGTAATGCAATGCACAGACGAGGAGAAAGTTTTACTGGCTGTATTCCAACTTGAGCGAGACGCTCGATGCTGGTGGGAATCCATAGAAGCAACACTATCAGAATACCATGTTACATGGGATGAATTCACGGAGCATTTCAACAACAAGTACTTCTCCGATCATATCCAGGAAAAGAAGGCCACGGAATTCACCGTTCTAAAACAACGAGGCTTGAAAGTGGCCGAGTATGAGGCCTAGTTCTCCAGATTATCTAGGTATGCACCCCACTTGGTGTGTACAGAAAAGATGAAGGCGAGAAGATTCCTCAACGGGCTTCGGCCCCATTATATCACACAACTTGCCCCGATGGACATCCAAGTCTATTCGGAGATGGTTCGGCGTGCTCAACTGCTGGAAGACGCCACCGAATTATCTGAGAGAATCCGAGGAAGAGACAAGAAGGAACCCGTCACAAGCCCGGGAAAATTCAAACAATCCTTCAACAAGAAGCGATTCTTCATGGGAGGGGAGCCCTCTAAGGCGAAGAAATTCCATAAGAATGACATGCCATTCTCCACCACCACACCATCAAAGGAGATTTGCAAGTATTGTGATAAAGCTGGTCATAAGACCGAGGAATGCTGGAGAAAGTTAGGAGCTTGTCTTCGATGTGGGAGCCGAGAGCATCGAATCCCAGACTGCCCACTGATGAAGGAACAGACACCAAAGACGAGAAGCGTCGGTAAAGAAACAAGGCCGTCTGCAAGCTCTCCAAGAGACGGAACCCACTAAAGGTGGAATTGTGGAAGGTATTCTCACTATTTGTTCAAAAACTGCTCAAGTTTTATTCGATACCGGAGCAACTCATTCATTCATTTCCAAGAACTTTGCTGCTTCATTTTCTAAGAAACATGAACTGTTAGATTTGGTCATATCTACACCTCTTGGGAATGAGTCTGATAGCACTTATCACTATCCAAACTGTGAAGTGATGATTAAGGGAAATAATTTACCTGCTGACCTGATATGCCTAGATATAAAGGGTTATGATGTCATACTAGGTGCTGACTGACTATCCACATACCAAGCAACTGTAGACTGTCGGCATGGCAAGGTAACTTTCGTAGATTTCCCAGAGCTAGTTTACAATAGCCCTCGGAGTAAATCACTTCTTATATTAGCACTCTGAGCTAGTAAACTTATGAATAAGGGATGCATGACTTTCATAACATTCGTGACTGCCACGAAAGTCGAGAAGGTTAAACTTGAAGACATCCGTGTAATTCGGGATTTTCTCGATGTTTTTCCAGAAGATTTAACCGGCTTACCCCCAGAAAGGGAATTGTCGTTCACAATCGACATTGTCCCTGGTGCTCGTCCTATTTCCAGGGCACCATACAGAATGTCCCCTGCTGAGCTGAAGGAACTAAAAGAGCAGCTAGTGGAGTTATTGAACAAGGGTTTCATCAGGCCGAGTACTTCCCCATGGGGAGCACCCGTGCTATTCGTCAAAAAGAAGGACGGATCGATGAGATTATGCATAGATTATCGACAGCTAAATCACCTTACAATCAAGAACAAGTATCCACTGCCAAGGATTGATGAGCTGTTCGATCAACAATCTGGAGCTTTATATTTCTCCAAGATTGATCTTCGTTCTGGTTACCACCAATTGAAGATCAAAGAAGAAGATATTCATAAAACTGCATCCCGAAGCAGGTATGGGCATTACGAATTTACTGTTATGCCTTTCGGACTAACAAATGCCCCCGCAGCTTTTATGTAGTTAATGAACAGCATATTCAGGCCCTATTTAGACCAATTTATTATGGTCTTTATTGATGATATTCTGATCTATTCAAAGACCGAAGAGGATCATGAAGAACACCTCAAGAAGGCATTGCAGATATTAAGGGGAAACAAGCTATATGCCAAATTCAGCAAATGCGAGTTTTGGCTCGAGGAAGTATCTTCTTAGGCCATATCATTTCGAAGAACGGAATTGCTGTTGACCCATCAAAGGTCGAAGCCGTGAAGAACTGGGAACGACCCACAAATGTAACTGAGATTCGGAGCTTCTTGGGTCTAGCTGGTTACTACCGACGTTTTATAAAGGACTTCTCCAAAATTGCTGTTCCCCTGACCAGGTTAACCCGTAAGGAAGTGCCTTATGAGTGGAAGGAAGACTGTGAAAAGAGTTTCAAACTTTGAAGGATCTCTTGACCACTGCTCCAGTCTATCGTTACCAATAGAAGGAGAAAAATCCGAGATATATACGATGCTTCTGGTATTGGCCTCGGATGTGTATTGATGCAGAATGGGAGAGTCATTGCATACTCTTCCCGACAGTTGAAGAAAGATGAAGAGAACTACCCAGTTCACGACTTAGAACTGGCCGCAGTAGTATTCGCTTTAAAGATCTGGAGGCACTATCTCTACGGAGAATAATTCACTGTATACTCCGATCATAAAAGCCTCAAGTACTTATTCTCCCAAAAGGAGCTGAACATGCGGCAAAGGCGTTGGCTCGAGTATCTCAAGGATTTCGACTTCACTATACAGTACCATCCTGGTAAGGGTAATTCCGTAGCTGATGCCCTTAGTCGAAAGCCGAGAACAATATTGGCCAACTACATGATACAAGAATGGAAACTGCTGGAGAATTCTCTGAAGCTTGATATCAGCACAGATGAGAAGAACATGTGTATTATTCTATCTCATATGAGCCTACATCCAGATTTGCTACCTGAAATCAAGAAGTTACAAGAAGAGGATCCCTCGCTAGTGGAGATAAAGAGCAAGCTGGACGAGAGACTGGATTTCAAGCTAGCACCTGATGGCAGATTACTATTTCATGAACGGACATGTGTGCCCGACTGTCCCGAATTGAAGAAGATGATTCTTGAAGAAGCTCATAGATCGAGGTACACAATCCACCCTGGAGCCACTAAGATGTACCAAGACTTGAAAAGAACTTTCTGGTGGTCTAACATGAAAAGGGAGGTAGCAGACTTTGTGTCTCGTTGCCTCACATGCCAACAAGTGAAGGCGGAACATCAAAAACCCGCCGAAAAGCTACATCCGCTGGATATTCCCAAGTGGAAGTGGGAAGACATTGGCATGGACTTTATCATGGGTTTGCCCAAGTCTAGGGGCGGATATGATGGAATTTGGGTAATTATCGATCGGTTAACTAAATCGGCCCATTTCTTACCCATCAAAAGTCGATGGTCAGTCGACGTACTTGCTGCCCTGTATATGAAGGAATGGTTAGATTGCATGGAGTTCCCGTCTCGATCGTATCTGACCGAGACCCGCGCTTCACCTCTTATTTCTGGAAGAGCCTGCAACACTCCTTGGGGACGAGACTCAACTACAGCACTGCTTTTCATCCCCAGACAGATGGACAGACCGAGAGGACTAATCAAGTTGTGGAAGATATGTCAAGGGCATGCATTATAGACTTCGGTGGTAGTTGGAATGACCACTTACCACTAGCCGAATTTGCATATAACAACAGCTATCAAGCCAGCATACAAATGGCACCTTTTGAGGCATTATATGGCAGGAGTTGCCGATCTCCCATATGCTGGGATGAAGTCGGTGAAAAATAAATTCTAGGTCCTGACATGGTGCGAGATTCTACCTAGAAGATACAACTCATTAGAGAAAGGTTAATGATAGCACAGTCCAGGCAGAAATCTCATGCCGATAACAGAAGGCGAGACCTGGAATTTCAAGTCGGAGATCATGTTTTCCTAAAGGTATCTCCCGGCCGAGGCATTAGAAGATTCGGTGTTAAAGGTAAATTAACACCAAGGTTTATCGGTCCATTCGAAGTACTGGAAAGGGTAGGCGAAGTGGCTTATCGTATCACCCTACCTCCACAACTGTCAGAAGTGCACAACGTATTTCATGTTTCTATGCTAAAGAAATACGTGCACGATTTCTCACACGTCATCGATCACACTGACTTGGTGATATAGAAGGACCTCACCTATGAGCAAAGGCCAGTAAAGATCCTCGACCAAGAAATCCGAGTTCTAAGGAACAAGACGATCCCTATGGTAAAAATTCAATGGAATCGATGCTTAGAACAAGAAGCTACATGGGAAACCGAGGAGTCTATGAGAAGGAGATTTCCAGAATTATTCTAGTCCGTAAGTAATTCTCACCCTCCTTGTCTCCGTATAATGTAATTGAATTTGGGGATCAAATTCTTTTAAGTGGGGGAGGGTGTAGCATCCCGTATAATATATATATATATATATATATATATATATATTAATAATATTTTCCAAAAAAAATATATTAGATAAACTCTAGATTAAGTAAGAAGTTGGAACACGTAGTTATCATATGTAAAGAGTATTCACTTAACAAGTGGCTTCCTAGTGTAGTTGGTTAAGTAACTTATCTTTCAACCTAATGACCAGGGTTCAAATCCTAGCATCCACAATTTATTTTTTGTGCCAAATAATTATATACGATAGGCTAGCAATACACGACCCCCCTCCAGGCTTGTGATTTTTTTGACAAACCTGCGTTGGCATCTGTCCTTTTCATACGTGAATAGTGCCATGAATAGTATCACTTTTTATTTAAAAAGAATTTTTTAAAAAAAATTATATGTAAAAATAGAGAAAAATATAAGGATCTTATCCATAAAATTTCATTAACTAACTCCATCAAATTTTAAAGATAAAAATCATAAAAGTTAAGTGGGAAGTTTAAAATAAATAAACCACCCTCTCATAGGAGCTACAATCCATCGGACAACCTTTCGATTTCCTTATCCCCAACAGCCTACTAAAAATCTAAATCCCTATATTATACCCCTCTATTGAGGCAGAGACTCTTGCCTTCTCTGACATTCGAAGCCTTGCTGCAGAGAACGTGGGAGCATTCTCTGAAGCATTGTAGAGGAGGGAAGGAGCTGATCTTCTTCCTTTCTTCTTCCACCTGTACCCTTTCTGCCACCACACAGAGGTAGGTGATCTCGAGCTTTAACCAAACCATAGCTAATCTAGGTTATATTAGCATGTAAAATTAGTGATTAGTCTCATCTCCATGCGGTATTTAGTGATTACACATCATGTTATAGTAGGTGTTCTCAACTTTTAACTAAACTAATAGCTAATCTAGGATGATTAGTCTAGGCATTTAGTCTTAGGCTCATTTCCATGCGATATTTAGTGTTATAAAGCATGTGTTGGCTTAAATCTAGGATGATTAGTGGAGAGGGGGATTTCTGTAGCCCACCCAAAGAGCAGCCCAACAAGACCCAACAGGGTCCAACGAGGCAAGCTCACCTGAGTGACAGCCCACAGGGCCCACTCAGGAAAGAAAAGCCCAATGAAAAAACACTCGAGGAACCAACTCTCCCCGGCGGCCCCTAGGCTCGGAGGGCCCGAGTGATGGTCAGGTCATAAGGAAGGTCCGGCCCAAGCCGTTTCCCCGCCCGAAGGGGGGAAGCGCTAGCCGGTCTATCCGACCCCTCTCCTCACCGAGCTAGGCCTATCGCCCGATAGGGCCGGCCCCCTTAAGCTCGGGACGACCGATGAGGTAATCATCATTGCAGCCGTTAGAGTTCGCAGCGGGCCAATCACTAAGAAGTCAAGGAGCTCCGATTTCCCCGTGAGGCGATAACGTTCCCACGATAAGGCCATGAAAGCCCACGTTGAGGACGTAACTCCCGCTGGAAACCCCTCAGCTTGCAGGACTCCTGAAGGCGGCGTACTATTTAAACCAGGGATACCCTCCGGTGGAAGGTAAGAGCCATTAAGGTACTCATACACCCAAACTCCTGAGCAATCCGCTTCACCCCTCTGGTGGAGAGGAATCTCGCGCACTAGTTTTTCTCCTCCGCATTACTGATTCCACCACAGCTCTACTGACTTAACCATCGGAGGGTTTTTCCCCAGGGAAACCCCCTGGGCCCTCTGATATGTTTCCCTATCTTGCAGTTCATCTTCTGGTGATCCACAGCCCGCTCAGGACACAGCGCGAGATTTCGCCTCTTCATCTGGCGCCGTCTGTGGGAAACGCACGAAGAGCCAAGATGGTGAGAAGAACCTCAGGGAGGAGGTCCGCCGCCGAGAGGGGTAAGGCCATGGTGGCGGCAGGAGATGGCCCCTCTAGGGCCTCATAGAACCCCCCCTCCAACGCCAGCGTCCCCACCAACGGGCCGCCGCCCCCTCCGACGGCGACAGGGGTACCCCCCAACGGAGGCGACGAGGTCTTCCAGGCCCTCAATAAGAAGCTTGACGTCCTCGTGGAGCTCATGAGGGCCCAGGCGGCAAGGGATGCCAGGTCCCGCGCCCCGTCCGGGAGCCCCCCCCGTCGAAGTGCGTCCCAGCATACCGCCGGGGCCGCTTCACCCTCCGCGGTCAGCAGCTCATCCGCAACAACGTTGGAGGACCCTCGCAAGCTCCGCCCCCGGAGCAAGAGGCTTCCTCCACGCCCAGAAAAGGGAAACAGGGGGCGAGGCCTCCGCGCCCGAGCGCTGACGTTCCTGAGGATCGTCACGACGCTCCCCCCAGTCCCACGGCACGACCGCAGCCGGAACTATCCCTCCGACTGAGGGATTTCGAAAGACGTTTTGCAGAGCAAGAGCGCGCCCTCCGCGCCCTGCAGAAAACCTCTTTCCCGGAGGACGAGGAGAAATCCCCTTTCTCCGAATACATCTTGAAGGCAGAGGTGTCTCCCAGAACCTCCATTCCGACCTTCAAGCTCTATGATGGCCAGGGCGACCCAGCCGACCACTACGACAGCTTCGACGCCCTGGTAACTCTGCATGGAACGCCGGATCCTATCAAATGCCGAGCCTTTGCGGCCACCCTGGTCCAAGGCGCTCAGGCATGGTTCCGGGCCCTCGCCCCTGGGTCCATCCGGGACTTCAGGCAATTCGGGCGAGTCTTCAAGGAGAGCTTCGCCGGAGCGCCCCCCCAAGGTCAGTAGCGGGGCTCCTGGCCCTCAAACAGGCGCAAGGGGAAAGGCTCCGGGCTTATGTCCACCGATTTAAATCGAAGCCCTCAGAATTCCCCGCCTGGATGTGGCCTCGGCCACGACCGCTCTGACCGGGGGCACCCGGGACGAGAATCTCCGCCGCGAACTGGTCCTCCACCCTCCCTCGACCCTCGCCGAGCTAGTGACTCTGGCCCTGCGCCACGCCGAGTGCGAAGAAGTACTCAGCGCTTGCCGAGACACAACCGGCTCGGGTCGGGAGGGGGACAAGAAGCGGGCCTCCGAGCCAAATCCTGGCTCGGGCAAGAAGCGCGATCGGGAAGGAGAGCGCAAACGGAAGTATGAGCGGTACACCCCGTTGACCGCGCCAGTCTACGAGATCTATGAAGACATCAAAGACTCGGGACTCCTCCGCAGCCCGAACCAATGAGATCGAAGAACCGCAAGCGCGACAGGCATTGCCTGTTCCACGGCGACCACGGGCACCACACCGGCGACTGTCACCAGCTCCAAGACGAGATCGAGCGTCTCATCCGTCAGGGGCACCTGGCCCGGTTTGCAGCCGGGCGCAAAGAAGACCGAGACGCCGCCGAGGAGATCGACAACGCCCCCCGAGGGGTCCACATCAACGTCATCTCCGGAGGAACGGCATCGGGCGGCGACACCAGCCGAGGAAGGAAGCGTCATGCCGAGCGGGCCAGCCAGGCCTTAGAGCCCTCCAGGGGCCCGCCGAGGGAGCCCCAGGTCATAGTCTTCTCCGACCAAGACCTGGAAGGGCTGAACACCCCGCATGATGATGCCCTCGTTATCTCGGCCACAATAAACCATTGTAACGTAGATAGAATTCTGGTTGACAATGGGAGCGCCCCCGATGTATTATCTTATGACTGTTTCCTCAAGATGGGGGAAGACCCATCCAAGCTCCGCCCGATCCGAACACCCCTTTGCGGGTTTAACGGCCTGGCCACTTACCCCGAGGGAGCCCTAAGCCTGCCGGTCACCATCGGCACCCCACCCAAAACCGTTACGGTCATGGTGGACTTCATAGTGATCAAGGGTATGATAGCGTACAACGCCATTTTCGGCCGAAAATCCTCAGCCGAATAAAGGCCGTACCATCTACCTATCACCAGAAAATGAAGTTTCCCACCAAAAATGGGTTGGGGGAAGTCCGAGGTAACCAGGCCACGGCTAGAAGGTGCTACAACATCTCGGTGGAAGCCTCAAGGCCGGACGGGAAGGAAAAGGGCCCCAAGGGAGTCGAAGGAAAGACCGTAACCACCGAGCCCGGTGGCGAATTGCTAACGGTATTCCTAAACGATGACCCGACCCTCGGAGTAAGGATCGGAGCCGACCTACCACCTAAGGAACAGCAGCAATACAAGAGATTTCTTTCTGAGTACATTCAGGTCTTTGCTTGGTCCGATGATCAACTCCCTGGCATACCAGAGAAGACCGTGATGCACAAGCTCAGCCTCGACCCCACCGTGAGGCCCGTACAGCAACGGAGAAGGAAGCATGCGCCCGAGAAGCAGGCGATCATCAAGGCGCAGGTCACCAAGGGACAAGAGACTGGCCTCTTCAGACCAGTCTGTACCCTACGTGGCTAGCCAATGTCGTCCTGGTGCCAAAAACCACAGGCAAATGGCGAATGTGCGTGGACTTCACCGATCTGAATAAGGCTACCCCCAAGGACTGCTATCCGCTACCGAGCATCGACCAATTGGTTGATTCAACCTCGGGCAACGAGATACTCAGCTTCCTAGATGCCTATTCGGGTTATCACCAGATCAGATGAATCCAGAAGACGTCGAGAAGACCGCCTTCATCACCGACTGCGGCGTGTATTGCTACACCCGGATGCCCTTCGGGTTGAAGAACGCTGGAGCCACATATCAGCGACTGGTAAATCACATGTTCGAGGGACAGCTAGGTCGGAACGTCGAGGCTTACATCGACGACATGCTCGTCAAGACCCCCAAGGCCCAAGACCACTTCACCGACCTTGCCGAAACCTTCGGCACCCTCCTGAAGTACAACATGAAGCTCAACCCCGCCAAGTGCGCCTTTGGAGTAAAATCCGGGAAGTTCCTGGGTTTCCTGGTCACTCAGCGCGGGATCGAAGCCAACCCCGACAAAGTCCAGGCCATCCTGGACATGCGCCCGCCCACGTGCGTTAAAGACGTCCAGCGTCTGACAGGGCGTGTCGCCGCTCTCAGCCGTTTCCTGTCCCGTGCGGCCGAACGATGCTTGCCCTTCTTCAAACTGATGAGGGGACCCAAGCTAGCATCTGCTACGTTCGCATGGGATGAGGAATGCCAGACAGCATTCGCCGAGCTTAAGAAGTTCCTGGCTTCGCCACCGGTGCTCTCCAAGCCCGTCCCAGGCGAAGTCTTGCTGCTCTACCTCTCGGCGACGCCATCCACGGTCAGCTCGGTCCTAGTCAGAAATGACTCGGGAATCGAAAGACCGGTCTACTACACCAGCAAGGTGCTCAATGAGGCCGAACGGAGGTACCCCGCAACCGAGAAACTCGTGCTAGCGTTGGTTACCTCCGCAAGGTGCCTCCGACCCTACTTCCAGGGGCACCCCATCACCGTGCTAACCGGCGAGCCGTTGAAGAAGATTCTGGCCCACCCCGAGGCCTCAGGGCGACTCGTCAAATGGGCCATTATGCTCGGGGCCTACGACATCTCGTACCGGCCACGATCAGCAATCAAAGGCCAAGCGCTCGCCGACTTCATTGCCGAAAGCACCATCCCGGCCGAAGACAGGCCTCCGACCACGACCGGGCCAACCTGGGAACTGTTCGTCGATGGATCGTCCAATTCGGCAGGCAGCGGTGCGGGGATCCTCCTGAGGTCCCCCGAAGGGATAGAGCTACAGTACGCCTTGAAATTCAACTTTCAGGCATCCAACAATGCTTCCGAGTACGAGGCCCTTATCTCGGGAGCACGCATGGCCCGACGGTTGGGGGTCGAGCGAGTCAGGATCCACACCGACTCTCAGCTGGTCGCAGGTCAGGTCAACGGCGAGTATGAAGCTCGGGAGGCACCCATGATCAAATACCTTCAGTTGGTCCGGAGCCTGGCCCAACAGTTCGAGGAATTTGGGGTAGTCCGGATAGCTCGGGAGCAAAACTCTCGGGCGGACGCCCTCTCTCGATTGGCCTCCTCCCTAGACCCGGAAGGTACACGATCGGTCCTCCTAGAAGAGCTAGAGCGCCCGAGCATCGACACGGAGCTCCTCGCTGTTGACTCGGCCACTCCAAGTGACTGGCGCTCCCCCTACCTGTCCTGGCTACAGGACTCCCAAGAGCCCTCCGACCCTCGGGAAGCCCGCCGAATGAAGTATCAAGCTCGGCGCTTCGTCGTCCTCGACAACACTCTCTACCGAAGATCGTTCTCGGTCCCCTCCTGAAGTGCCTCGGTCCCGACGAAGCAAGCCGAGCCATCCAAGAGATTCACCAAGGCCTGTGCGGAGCGCATGCAGGAGGAAGGCCGCTGGCCAAAATCCTATTACGACAGGGGTACTGGTGGCCCACCCTGCAGCGCGACTGCTCGACCTATGTTCAACAATGCGACCGATGCCAGCGGTTCGACCACTTGGTCCATCGGCCGGCCACGGAACTTGTCACCCTAGCCGAGCCTTACCCTTTCGCTCGGTGGGGAATCGATATCCTTGGGCCATTCCCGACGGCCCAGTCCCAGAAGAAGTTCATCATCGTCGCCACCGACTACTTCACCAAGTGGATCGAAGCCGAGGCTACGGTAAGGATCACCGAGACAGTCGTTTGGGGCTTTGTTTAGAAATCGATCATTTGTCGCTTTGGCATCCCCCGAGTGATAGTAAGCGATAACGGTCGATAATTCGACTCTCGGTATTTCCGAGACAGATGCGCCGACCTAAATATCCGCAACCACTTCACTTCGGTCGCCCACCCTCAGGCCAACGGGTTGGTTGAAAATGCCAACAAGACTATCTTGAAAGGCATAAAAACCAGACTCGGCAAGGCTAAGGGTAGCTGGCTCGAGGAATTGCCTAGCGTACTTTGGTCGCACCGAACGACCCCCAGGACGGCAACCGGTGAAAGCCATTTTCAGTTGGTATATGGCACCGAAGCCGTCGTTCCATTAGAGATCGCCAATCCCTCTCTTCGAGTGATCAGCTTCTCACCCGAGGCAAACGGGCAAAAGTTGCTCGAGAACCTCGACCTGGCAGACGAACTCCGAGAGATCGCTAACGTCCGAGCAACGGAGTACCGGGGCCGCCTCACTCGATACTACAACGCCAAGGTCCGAGACAGACGTTTCCAACCGGGGGACTTCGTCCTCAGGAAGGCCGAAGCCTCTCGACCACTGAGGCGGCGGGCAAGCTATCCCCAACTGGGAAGGCCCCTACCGAGTGATCGAGACGCTCGGAAAGGTGCGTACAGGCTAGCTACAATGGAAGGGGAACCCATTCCCCGGACATGGAACGCAGCCGCACTACGCAAATTCTATTTTTGAAATTGTACAGCAAGATGGATGGAATAAATCCCTTTTCTTTTCATTCCAAACCATTGGTACATCAGATAGGCAAATGCCAGTACATCACATAGCAAAAAGCAAAAATCCGTCTAACATCGCTTCAAGGGGTCATCGCTCGACTGACTCGGTCTTGATCTCCTCGCGTCCAGCCACTGACTCTGCCTCGTACGGAAACTGGCTCGGACAAAAGGTGGTCGAGCCAGTTGGCTCGGGTAGCCCGTGACAAAGGTGTCAGAGGGACTGCAGGAGGGAGGCCACCTTTAAACGTTGAGGAAGGCTACCTCCCAAGTTGGCAACAACCAGGAAAAAGGAGCGCCGTGAAGGCCTCCCCTCTTCCAATCTGCCAACTCCTTGGAAGGAAGGAGAGAGCAAGCAGCCCCCGAAGAGTGAAAAAAATGAAGAACAGAAGAGGAAAAAAGAGGCTGCTGGGAGAGGTTAGGAGGGAGCTGGAGTCGCCTCCTCCCCTCACACGGAGGGGAGTGGCGGCAGGCTTCCCTGATGCCCCCATCCGTCCTCCGCCTCGGCGCCCGCCCAGAAGCCACGTCGGAATTGAGAAAGGGCAAGAGCCGTGCCCTCACACGTCGAAGCCCTATCCAGATCCGCGCGGCGACCGTCGGACCCGTCTCAAATCCGCGCGGCGACCGTGGGACCCATCCAACAAGCTAGGACGGCAAGAGCCCTCCGCTCCCCGTCATCGGCAGCGTCGCCCTCCGAAGGATCCTCCATGCTCCGAATGCAAGGGCACAACGCAGAGTGAAGAGGAAGGAGTGAGGAAAGACTGTTAGAGAAAATCCCAAGCAGTAAAGAGGAAAGGGCGCCTTTCGGTCCTTCTTATAGGCCAAAGGAGGCTACACGCCTTAAATGACCCCCCCTCGGAAACACGCCAAAGGATTTCTCCCCTGAACGGTCACCTCCAACTCCTCGATCCCCGCCCTAGCGGGATTCACGAAGCGGCTTGGCATTCAAAGCGTGAAGGAACGAAAGGACGCCCCGTCAGAAGTCTACCAAAACATCGTGCGAAAACCACGCAGGACATATCGGCACTTGCCAACTACTTCAGATACGCCAACCAAATCACAGTAAGGACAGCGATCAAACAGAGTAAGTCGTTCATTATCACACGAAAAGGAAACTCTCTAAAAAGAGGAAAGAGAGACAAAAAGGGAAAGAGGCGAAACAAGGCAAAATACATCAGACCTCGGGCCCACTTTGACGCTCGAGAACGGCGGGAGGGGACGCGTCATCCCCGGCGCCTTCGGTGACGGCCGGTTCGGACACTGACCTCGCCTGTGCGAGAACTGTCTCGGTCGTGAGCCCTCCCGAAGCGCCCGGAGCCGGTGACCCCGATGGAGGCGACCCCTCCGAATCTTCCCCGACCGACGATGAGGAGCTAGAAACCGACTCATCCGAGTCATAACGCTGGCCAAAGGGGAACTCGATCTCGGAGTTCTGCTCGTCGGCGTAGTTTATCGCCCGGCGATAGCCCTGCTTGAACCCCTTTCGAGCGCCCCGGCGAAGTGCTACCTCGTAATAGGGTAGGGCAGCTTCCACCAGGTCGGCCGAGTAAGCATCTGAGCTCCTATAGCGCTCGATCGCCTCCACCTCGATCTGCCCCGCCCTTCCGACGAGCTCGACCCGAGCCCGCTCCGCCTCGGCCGCACGCTCCTCCGCCCTCGCCAGACACTCCTCTACCTCGACCATCCTCCGCTCGGCTTCGCTCGCGCGCTCCTCCGCCCGGGCCCGGTCCACCTCAACCTTAGAGCGGAGGCGCTCCGCCACCTCCGCCCGATCTAGCAGCTCGGCACGTTCGATCTCCCAGCGATTGTCTAGCTCGAGGCGACGCAGACGCTCCTCCTCCAGGGATCGGCTTGTCCTCTCAAGAGACTCTCGGGTCTTGGCGAGCTATTCGGTCAGCACCCCGGCTTCCAGTCGGCTCGCCCGCGCCACCTCCCGGAACGCGGAAAACTCCTGCCGGAGCCCCTCATGCTCCCCCTTGAGTCGGGCCAGTTTCCTCTCGCATCCCCCAAGGGACCAGGCGAGGTTCGACCGCTCTGCCTCCGTCCGGGCGTGCGCCTCCGACATCAAAGCCCCTGACCGAGCTATGACCAGGCCGCCCTCCATCAGAACATCAAGGATCTCGGGGGGTTATTGCGCCTTTCTCCCCCCTTCGTCCTTGCGGCGATCGACCGGCAGACCCGATACAGGTCGCCCGTAATGCCGAGCCTTTCCAAGGGCTCCGGCAGGGGGAACCGCTCCACCCTGGGCACCCCGCCAGAAGGCTCTGCTCGAGCGACGGAGCTGACCGCCTCGCGCACCAAGGTCGGTTGGGGTTGCGACGCCTCCCCGGGCGAACCCCCAACCTTGACCGGCGCCGCGGGATCGACCGCACCAGGAACTTCAAGCACTTGGGGCTGCAACGCCCTCGCGGGCGAACCCCCAGCCCTGCCTGTCACGGCCCGCACCTCGCCGACCGAGACATCACCGACTCCGACCGATCCCCCGGTCTCGGCATCAACTACTTCAACATCGGCCCCCTCTACCCCTGTGGGAGGGAGAGCCAACCCATCACCGCCCTCTGAAGGGCCCCCGGTCTCCTCGGCCCCCTCTCGCCTGGCAGGTGGGGGAGCTGGCCCCGAGGGGTCGGCCCCATCTTGCCCCCGAGAGGGGAGCGTCGCCGAGCCGGAGTCACCCCCGGCGGTAGTAGGAAGGCCTGCCTTCTTGGCCTGTTTCCTGGCCTTCGCGACCTCCCGCAACTTTCCCGCCGTGGGATCCTTGCCCTTCGTACCAGTTGGTCGTGAAGATCCCTCGGGGGCCACCCCTTGCCCTTATCTCGGGCTTGGGCGCGACCTACAGAAGCATCTGGTTCGTCGGCCGCCGAGTCATCTCCCCAGATCAATGACCTCAGCAGCTCCTCCAGAGGTTCCCGCCTCACGTCTGCAACAAAGGAAGAAGACCCGGTCAGGAGAAAGAAAGTAACTACCACCCCAGGAGAAGAACCTCGAGAGCGGTACCTGTCGACGTCAACCGCGTAAGAAAACACCGTTCGATGTTCTCCGGCATCACCAGCTCCTCGGTCGACTGGCGGTTATCCAGCAGACGAGCGGCCTGCCGCTCCACGTGGGGAGGGAACTCCTCCTGGCGAGGGGGAAGATTCGGATGAAAGTTGGGCGAGACCAGGCATCTCCAAAACTCGTCCGTCGCCTCCGCCTTCACCCAGAAGAATTGGGCCTTCCACCCCTTGTGCGAGGAGTCCTTCGCTGCGAGTGAGATGCAACTCCTGTTCCTCCTCGCCTGGATAAAGTAGAAGCCCTTCCCCGCCGACAGGTGCACTTTCAACTCGAAAAAATAGTGAAAGAGGTCCAAGGAAGAAAAAATGTTGTGCTGACGACAGAGAATCCGAAAGGCGGAAAGAAGGAGATACGAGTTGGCCACCAACTGAATAGGCGCCAACCGGAAAAACTCGAGAAGCTTAAGTACAAAAGGCTCGAAGGGAAGGCGGAACCCACTCTTCCAAGCCAGAAGAAAAGTGCAAATGTGTCCCGTACGGCTGTCCAGACTCGTCTCATACGGGGCGGCGGCAGCGAAGCTGTACCTGAGAGGCAAGCGAAAACGATGCTCCAGCTTCCTCACCTCGGCTTCCCCCAACTCACTGTAGTTGAGGACGGGCTCCCACCTCACCTGCTTGATTTTCAAAGGCCGATCCGTCATCGAGTTGGAAGATGATCCCTCGCGCGAGCTCGAAGACTCCGGGGGGAAGGAAGTTGTCAGACCGCCTCCGCGGTTATCCTCGCCAACTCCTCAAACGCCGCCGCAAGACTTT
This sequence comes from Amorphophallus konjac, assembly GCA_022559845.1. Taxonomy (NCBI): domain Eukaryota; kingdom Viridiplantae; phylum Streptophyta; class Magnoliopsida; order Alismatales; family Araceae; genus Amorphophallus; species Amorphophallus konjac. The sequence continues at coordinate 90,826,976 of CM040121.1, forward strand.
GCGTCTCCACTGTGCCCTCACGGCGCATCAAGGAGCCCCAGAAGCAAAGAAACTAAGGAAAGCCTAAAACCCTGAGAAGCCTAGAACGACGAATAGCGCCCAACGCCTATAAAACCCTGGAGGAAGGTGTCGCGTCGTTCCGTGCTCCGAGAAAAGGGGGGCCCCTTCGTTTCAAATCTGTCAGGATCATCATTACGGGCCCAGGCGACCACTACACGTGGCTCCATAACGCCAACATAATTCCACCCACCTGAGCCACGCCGGTCCAAAGCCTCAAAAGCTACTCGACCGAGCCTCCATGGCTCGGGAGTAGGAGGGGGACAAGTGGAGAGGGGGATTTCTGTAGCCCACCCAAAGAGCAACCCAACAAGACCCAACAGGGTCCAACGAGGCAAGCTCACCTGAGTGACAGCCCACAGGGCCCACTTAGGAAAGAAAAGCCCAATAAAATAATGCTCGAGAAAATAACTCTCCTAGGCGGCCCCAAGGCTCGGAGAGCCCGAGCCTCGGTCAGGTCACAGGAAGACCCGCGCACGAGCTACCCCTCCGCCCGAAGGGGGGAAGTGCTAGCCGGTCTATCCGACCCATCTCCTCACCGAGCTAGGCCTATCGCCCGATAGGGCCGGCCCCCTTAAGCTCGGGACGACCGATGAGGTAATCATCATTGCAGCCGTTAGAGTCCGCAGCGGGCCAATCACTAAGAAGTCCAGGAGCTCCGATTTCCCCGCGAGGCGATAACGTTCCCACGATAAGGCCATGAAAGCCCACGTTGAGGACGTAACTCCCGCCGGAAACCCCTCAGCTTGCAGGACTCCTGAAGGCGGCGTACTATTTAAACCAGGGATACCCTCCGGTGGAAGGTAAGAGCCATTAAGGTACTCATACACCCAAACTCCTGAGCAATCCGCTTCACCCCTCTGGTGGAGAGGAATCTCGCGCACTAGTTTTTCTCCTCCCCATTACTGCTTCCACCACAGCTCTACTGACTTAACCATTGGAGGGTTTTTCTCCAGGGAAACCCCCTGGGTCCTCTGATACGTTTCCCTGTCTTGCAGTTCATCTTCTGGTGATCCACAGCCCGCTCAGGACACAGCGCGAGATTTCGCCTCTTCAGGCTCATTTCCATACGATATTTAGTGTTTATAAAACATGTGTTAGCTTAAATCTAGGATGATTAGCATGTATTAGTTTCATACCTAAGATAATTAGCATGTATTAGCATGTATTAGCAAGTATTAGCAAGTATTAGTCCCATACCTAGAATAATTAGTATGTGTTAGCTTAAATCTAGGATGATTAGCATGTATTAGCTTCATACCTAAGATAATTAGCATGTATTAACCTTATACCCAGAATAACTAGCATGTATTAGCAAGTAGTAGTCTCATACCTAGAATAATTAGCATGTGTTGGCTTAAATCTAGGATGATTAGCGTGTATTAGCTTCATATCCAAGATAATTAGCAAGTATTAGTCTCATACCTAGAATAATTAGCATGTGTTAGCTTAAATCTAGGATGATTAGCATGTATTAGCCTCGTACCTAAGATAATTAGCATGTAGTAGCCTTATACCCAAGATGATTAGTATTGATTAGCATGTATTAGCTTCAATCTAGGGTAGTTGGCATGTATTAGCTTCATATCCATACGATATATCCGTCTAACGTAAGTTTTATCGTGTTTTTACGTAACTTATTAGTTTAACTAACCTGTTAACATACCTAATTAACATGTTAGTTGACCTACTAACTAATTAGCATACCTAATTAATCTGTTAGGTAGCCTATCTAGAAACCTTGTCTCCATTTAGTTCCTTTAAAAATGAAAACTTGTATGATACGTCATGTTAAAAATCTGATATTTAAGTAACTAAAGCATGAAACGAGTGCATAAATAAAGATCTATAATCCTTACAGTTTTCTCTATCTATCCATGTCATCAGTTTTACCTAAATAAACTTAAATCAAAGGTTAATACCCTACCTTAATCAAAGATTAATAACTTAAGCCATTTTGAGCAGATTTGAACTGCAGAGTCGACCCTGCCAGTTCACCGCATTGACGCGATGAACGGCAGAGTCGACCCTGCCTGTTGGCAGAGTCGACCCTGCCTGTTGATAGGGTCGACGCTGCCTGTTCACTGCGTTGACGCAGTGAACGGTAGAATCGACCCTGCCTGTCGACGCTGCCTGTTCACTGCATTGACGCAGTGAACGGCAGAGTCGACCCTGCCTGTTGACAGGGTCGACCCAGCCTGTTCGTAGGGTTGACGCGATGAACTGCAGGGTTGACGCGTTGAACTGCAGGGTTGACGCGATGAACTGCTGAGTCAACACAACTGGCTCATTGCGTTAACCTGATCGTTAGGCTTTCACTTTTGCCATCTCCACTGATAGATGGTAGCCTGAGAGGTGATATTTAACTCCTGACAGGGTCCTCTAAACCCTGTATAATTCCCAGGAAGGGCATCCCACAGTGAGGGTGTCGTTTCTAAAATTTTCAGGTGGCCCATAAGGCACCTCTCTTATCTAGTTTTTTTCCGTGTATCAAACGTTACTGGTTTCCACTCCTAGTTCATCCCTACACATCAATGCACCCTTGGACTCCATTCCATAATTCCACCTTATATATCATACTGGTCAAACCTTGAAAATTCCATATTGGCTATAAATAAGAGTGGATGTCAACAAACATGATAAATGTTGTGCATATAGGGCCCGGTCTGGTCCTGGGGGGAGCACCCGAAGGTACTTGTGCCCATGGGAGTTTATTGACCACGGTGTTTGGCATTGCACCGGAGTACTTGCTTACTAGGCTTTAGACATTCCACTCATTCTCGTGATATTACTTGATTGATTTGACTTGAGACCCGCAGAAGGGTAAAATTTTACTTGAATGAAATTGATAAATAGCCAATTCTAATTTTACATGCTTGAATTTATATTACTTTCTATTACTTGCTTGACATGAGTTCTTACTCTCTTGGAAATATTTCGTTAATTCCAGTTATTACTTGGTTGAATCTCTTGCTATTGCTGCATTGAAGTTGGAATCCTTATACTCTCACTTGTTATTCCTTCACTGCTCTTGTCGATTTTTACAATCCTTGATATCTACTCATCTACATGCATAGTTTTACTGACATTAATTGAACTTGTAAACCACTTAATGCCTGTTAAATCTTGAGATGTAATTCCTACTGAGCGATTCGCTCATCTAGTTGTTTTCTAATATTTTCAGGTAATTTGGATGCCAACCAACACTCGGAAGGGAATGAGACTGAGTGATGAGTGTTAGAGTGAAGTTATCAAATTGTCATGACCCTTTTTGTTATTGTATTAGTTCACTTATGTCAGTTTTATCAATTCATCTATGTCATTTGTATTAGTCAACTTGATTAGAACTGCTCAAGATTTGAAGCCTAGTCGTTGGACTCTGGGAACACATGTAATTGTCCTTTGATTAATTGTGACAATTGTCAGCTCGTACTTTTTGTATTAAATTTTGAGTTAAATCTTAGTTATTTGCGCACTCTGATATTTACATGATTGACACGATCTATATAGACGCGTCACGCCTCCGGGTAATCTTCCGCGCTCGGGGCGTGACAAATATCCCCAAATAATAAGAAACTCTTTGATCTTCCAAATCTTCCTTCAAATCCTCACCAATCTTCGCAGCAGTGTAACCTTAACCTCTAGGGATGAATTGAGGGTCGAATGAGGTTCTATTTATAGGTAAAACTTGGCCAAATTTATCAAGATTTCTTGCCTAACAATGCCAAACTTTCCAACTCTGAATTAGAAGAAAATTTTAATTTTTCTTCTTAACCTAGCCTCCATTTGGTGTGAAACCAATATAAAAACGGCTGGTCCAAGGTGGGATGTTAGGTAAGGGTCGATTTTTGTGCCAACCTTCTAGAAATAGGGTTATTTTAATCCCTTAAATTACATATTAAACACATGTTACGAATTTAGGTCAATTTAACCTTTAATAAATCTTTTAATCTATTAATCCAGCCCATTATGGATTATCCAATAGGCCAATTGTGATCCTAGTCCATTACATGGACTTTTATTGGGCTTAATATCTATTTACTTCTAGTTAATTCAAGTAAATTTAATAAACTAGCTTATTTCATATAGCAAAACTGTAATTTTATTATTTCATGAAAATTTTAAATTACATAATAAAATTAAAAAAAATATTTCTCATTTTAATTATCAGGTTTCTACACCCCCTATACTGAGGCCTCCGCGCTGAGTCCCCGTCGCGCCGATGCCCTCCAGGGCCGATTCCTATGCCCATCAATTCCTTCAAGCTACTGAGGCATCCAATCATCTAGCAACCGTTGATGAGCCTTGAAGCCCAGCACTCCGAGCCTTATCATCCTTCGTTTGGAACCCATACTATCCCGGGGAGGAGTAATAGTCTTTCACTCGAATCCATGTGAGCTTCATTAATGGGGTTAACCCCCTACATTCTACCGAGTATGATGTTTATTTTGCAACCCTACCGGTCTATGGAGTTCTGCCACTGCATGTTCTCCTATGGTCTCTTCAAGGGGATATCAATATATGCTACGATGATTGGACATCGTCCCGCTGTATTCCGATCCTCTTGGATCTCGGGCTACGCCCATCTTTCTTTTGGCTTCCATCTCGGCACTCCGTGGATGGATGTCCTATACTCTTCTTTTGGCATAGTCCAAAATAAGGGGATATGCTGCCAGATTTATTCCATACATTAATGTCATATCTCATATCATATCCTGCAAATAAATCAGCGTATTTGTTTATCTCGTTTTGCCCCCGGGGGCCCTTTTACTTTGGCGATTAATCAAGGGTTGTCCTTCTTTGGAAGGGCGTAATTAACGTCATAGCCTTTATGGTATGACGGACTTCCGGTCCCAACTCGGACTTCACAATCGACTGACCAAGTCAGATCGAGCGCATAATAAACTGTCACCCCGGTGACTGGCACGCCCAATAAACTAACCAACCAATAAGCTAATAAAGAAATAACTCAATAATAATAAAATAATAAAATAAATCAAATAAAAGATTTCATTCCCACAAGTTGGCACGCCCGGTGGGACCGAGTCTCCCTTCATCTTTTTGCCAAAGTAAGAGGCCTTGCAGCCTCTCCAAAAGTTCTGACTGTGTGCTAATCTTACTTGCAGGAACTCAAATGGAAACCGGACTAATTTCTGTCGATTTCGGCCAGCAAGTCGTCGACAACCATGTTCGCCATGGGTACTTGGCGGTGCCGATGATGTTCAAATCCATACCCCCGACGGTAGGATTCCCGAACTGCTTAGGACTTGCATTCGTCGACTTGCTCCAAATCGATGGTGAAGTCTAGAAGACTGCTGCGGTAGAACCCGCGAGGATGTCGGAAGAGAAGAAAGCCCAAGAGACTGTTGTCTCCTATACCATCCTTCCATGCTATGTCCACCAGGTGGATAAAAGGACCACTGCCCCTACTTCTACTGGCAGAAATAAGAAGAACTACCGGAGGAACCAGACCGATGCACCCCAGGGACGTCTGTCAGTCTTGGGGAAATCCATGTTAATAGGAGGGATGCAGGTGTACCTCAACGGTCGCCCAGCTAAAGCACTATCCGATCGCATCATTCCGGCGGTCCCTACCAACAACAAGTTCCAAGTGCTGGCCAGTAGGAGGGCCAACATGGAAAAAGAAGGGAGGAAGCCGCTGGCACCTAAGCCGGCAAGATTCAAGCAAGTTTGGGTGCCCAAGAGAGCACAGGGCCCAGCACCAGCCCCTGCGAAGACAGAAGCTGCTGTTATGTGCCCCAAGAGAGGGGGCAGGAAAGTCCTGATAAGAGAAGACGACGAAGAAGAAGAGGTTATTCCAATGGCTGTTTCCCACATGTCGAGGGCCTGCGCCCGACAGGCAGATGTATTCCGGTATCCCCGGAAGATGTATCAAGCTGCACAGATGACAAGGTTGGCTTATCAGCCGAAAACACAAGAGCGACTGATGTCGCGAGCTGAACCCCAAAGGCATAGTCAAGAAGAAATGGGCAGAGTAGTCCAAGATTATTTCCACTGTCTAGGGAATTCATCTCTAGGGTAGCAAAGATTACTTCGTGCCATGTGCGCTGAAGAAGAAGAGGAAGATAACAAAGAAGAGATAATGTCGGGAGTCTCGTGTTCAGACTCCAATGAACTTGAAGACGGTCAAAGGGCCGGATGTTTGAAGGATTCCCCACAGCGGGGAGAAGAAAAAGAAAGAATATCTATGTTTGATCGGTTGACCTTCCCCAGTCATGTCCGAAGAAGAGTGTGCATGCAAAGAGGAAAGTTGCAAATCTTCGCTTGTAACATGGCTAGAGTTGCTGGAAGGTATGGTGCTCTACCTGACCAGCCTGAAGAGCTCGCCAGATTGGCTCAAAGACCTGGCCTCATAACAAGGCGAAGTCAAGCAGCAAAGGAAAAACTCATAGACATCGATGATACACTAAGAGTCACCACTTTAACTGTAAATATGGTGACTTCAGAAGAAGAAGATGTGTCACTCATGAACCCGGGTGAGGGGACATCTAGTCGGGTGACAGAAGAGATGCCTATGGCTGCATCTCTTGACCCAACCATCCTAATGATGTTTGAGAGATATCAACAAAAGATTAAGTCTCTTCAGAGGCAATTAAATGAGAAGAATAAACAAACTCTTGTCTCCAAGCATGCGGAGCCAACAAGAGAAGTCTCCAACTCTGCGGAGGTGGTAATACTTGTCGTCTCCCACAAAGCAAGTCACGGGAAAGCTCCATGCTAGCCTTTTTCGCCACAGCCAACAGTGCAACCCTCTCCTTCAGGCGTGCAGTCGGGTTTACATGCCACTGTCATGACAACCCCCTTCACACAACAACATGCCCACTTCTATCCAGAGCCTGTCGATACTTCTATGGTGAACAAGCTGATGGTTGAAAAGATGATAGAAATGAAATTGTGCGAGAGGGATGATGGTGATTATGGGACTTTTGATGTCTATCGGGTACCTTATCCTCCGCAATATGCTGCAAAGAGACTACCCCCAGGCATTAACAATCCACCAAAGTTTGATAAATTCAATGGGCAAGGATCCCCAAGGAAAAATATTGCTTATTACACAACAGTCATGGGAGATTTGGCTGCTGATGAAGCTTATCTACTGAAGTTCTTCGGCTCGTCTCTCACGGGCTTGGCCTTTGAGTGGTACTCCAGCTTACCTGCAGGGTCTGTGGCTGATTGGCCCGATATGCAGCGAAAATTCTGAGAAAGGTTCCATGTCACAGAAAGGGAGATTACAGTGATAAAATTATACTCTACAAGGCAGAGGTAGGTTGAAACGGCCCTGGATTATATTAAAAGATGGAGGAAACTGGCCATGAGATGCAAGCGGCCTCCATACCAAGAAGATGTTGTTCAAATATGCAAGTAAAACCTCAGGAGGGAAGTGCTTGAAAAGATGATTGAAACAGATATCAGAACATTTGATCGTCTGAATAGTGTGGTGGCCGAGGTCGAGACCTCCCTATCCAGACGTCTTGCAAACAACAATCCTACTGCCCAGAAAGGGAAGGCTGCTAAACGGCGACCGACGCCGACTGAAGCAAATACTGTTGATTTCAATACCTTTGACCAGCAAATAGCAAAGGCCAAAGCAGAAGCTGCCCCTCCGCCAGCAGAGGCAACAGAAAAGAAAGAAAAAGTATCTTTGAAGAACAAAATAAGGAAGTTGTATTCATTTCCCAAAGAAAAGACAGGACCTTTATTTAATTGGGCATATAGATACAATAATATAACATTGCCTGAGCCAAAGAGACCCGATGATGCAGCTAAGAAGGATGATCCCCTATTCTGTACGTATCACCGGGCACTAGGACATACCATTGAAAATTGTTATGTCTTCAAAGACATCATGGAAAGCATGATCAAGAAGGGCGAGCTCCAAATGGGAGAGCACCAGGTGGATCCCCCACGCCCTCATGAGCCCCCAGTGATGAGACCGGCTGTCAATGTAATTTCCCTATACCAACAATTGCCTGAAGAGGCTACTGAAACCTGCACACAACATACATATGAAGCATGCTTTCTTACCCCCGTCAAAGACTAAGTGGGATGGCAGACAGTACCAGCCAAGACCAAGAGACGGCCATTAGTCTCTGAAGTGTCAGGGGCCTCTATCCGGGGTGTCACTCCAAAGCAACCCCCGCCAGCAATAAACCCTGTGTGGCACACTACAGAGTCACCACCAATTATCCGAATATTCACTCCCAATCGGAGGAAGCAGACCCCGCTGCCAACCCATAAGAAGATAAGCCCCGAGGTGAAGCGCTTGCAGCAATATATAAACCAGCTTGATAGTATGAACAACCTAAGCTGAAGCCAATATTGGTGAAAGATCATGTCCTTTGGGAATAGCTAGAGAGATTAACCATCAAAGAACAATCAGAAAAGGAGCAAGAGAAAACTGACGCCGACCTCTTCTTGGGGCACAAGACAGCCGAGTCCAGGCGCCAAAAGAAGAATAAACCAAGAAATAAGAAGAAAACAGTCACATTGTAGTGTAATACTCTATCAGCACTGTTCACCCTACCAGGGGAAGAAGATGAATGAGAGTCTTCCACTCTGTCACTAGAAGCAAATCAAGCCGAGGCTTCGACCTCAATGCATGCTACCCGCTCTAGGAGAAGGTGGGGGCGTTTCCTCCCAGCCAACCACAATATTATCTTCAGGGGCGAACAACCCTATCAGAAATCAGAGCCTGAAGTCCGGGGCATTGAAATCCCTCACCCGCCAGGCCTCTATGCAAAGACTAAAGGGGGTAATGAGACCCCGTCATTCCTTGAATTCCTGTCTGTTCTGGAAGGCAAACTGGTGCGGACACCCGAGCAGTTGAGCGGCGCGACACGCCGAGCCACCGATACCGCACACGGAGCACGACTCGAGCCACCTCAGCATCCAGCTGGCTCGGAGACAGCCTGGAGACTCCCCCATGAGTCCCGGCATTTATCATATTTAGTTAGACTTTATTTGTGTTTAATGTGTGTTTACTTCATTTTATTCGGTATGTAATTTTGATTATAAGAGGGGCTTATTTGTAAAAATGGGACCCCTGGGCCCCACGGGACCCCAGGCCCCCTCCCATTGATCCACCTCATCCCTAGGGCCCCATGTGGGGTCGGTCAACCATTCAAATGGTGGCTTCTAGAAGGGTGGGCCAAGTGGGGGACATTGGAATGAGAATGCCAACAATTCCAACCCACCCCACCTACCATGTCCCCCCCTTGCCTCCCTAATCAATGGGCTACCCCCCCCGTGTATTTTTAATTTTAATTTCTGTGGATGGTCACATGCAATCCCAGCCCTCCATCTCTCATCCCTAGATCCAACGGTTGAGGATTGATTAGACATGTAACCTATATATGCTTGTAATTTTCATTTTTGATGAATTAATGCCATTTGAACTTGGAAAATCCTTGGAGCAGCCCTTGGGCACCCCCCCTCTCCCTCTCTCCCTCTCCTCCGTGCAGCTGGGAAGGCTGTATTCTGGTGGTGTGACTCCACCCCTATCAGTTCCGGTCACCGCCGCCGTCGCCACGAGCCGCCACCTCACCGCCATCGCAACCGTCGGAGTTCTACCTTCCACCTGCAGCCGCCACTTCCACGAATTATTTCCATCACCCACAAGCTCAGATCGATTTGGGATTTTGAGGGGATGTTTCAGAGGTGTCAAGCACATCCCACAAAAATTGGTCGGTCATAAAGATCCCATTTGATACTTTTTCATTTTCGCCCAACTTTAATTTCCAGATCTGTCTGCTATCTGTTTCCATTTCCACCCACCCTGTGTTTCCAAGTTTCGGACCTCTTTCTGATTTTTGTTAGAGCTCCCAATTTTACTAGGAGTTTTGTCCACCCACCCCTCCTTCCACGAATTTTCCTAATTTTTGATCAACCCTCCACCTATTTTTAAAAAATTCATTCTCAGAGCTAGCTACAGTGCTGTCCACCTATCTCCAGATTCGACCTCTGTCCAGTGAAAACATCATATCAATTCGTAGCCACCTCCAATCAGTCCACAAAAAATATTTCCATCTTCCTTGTTCCAAATCCTATAACTTTGATGAAGAGCTCAGGAGCTGAATCGGAAGTCTACTAGGCGGTCAATGGCAGTTCTCAGACAAGTTCCCTGCAAATCTGAGATTCCGGGTACTATACAAACGGAACTTGTAAATTCAATAAAGTTCAAATCCGACTAGATCCAATAGATCTATTTGGGTCTAGATTGAAGGATTTAAAGAGAGATTTCCAACGATGGCTCATGCGCCCCGATCCGACGTCGGGATTGATCGCAGCGGCCATTCTCGCCGGAGCGCGCGCCGGAAAACAGAACCGGAAATCCGTGGGAAGCTAGTTCAAGAATTGGGAATCGGGGCCGATTGACCCCCGATCGGTGTTTTCGGCCGACCGCCGTCCGTGGAGGTGCGCCACTAGGGGTCCCTATCACAGTGGGTCCCACCCCCGCAGATCCGGAGGACAGCGTCACCCGTGGACCCCACGGACCCGCAGAACCCGCCGTTCAGAAAGCACAAAAACGCGGAGTTCGGCACCGCCGGGTGACATCAAGATGCTGCCCGTCAACCCGATTTGCGTGATTCCCGGGCCCCACATGTGACCTTTTACCTCCCTGCGTGGAGTGGGTCAAATTATTGTATTGCTGTAACATTGTTTAACCGGGAGTCCGTAATTCGGCCGGGGTTGTCTTCGCCACGCCGAGTGCGTGGAGGTAAAGGTCTCAACTTTTTGGCATTCGCTTGCTAGTTTAGTATATGGTCTTTTGCCGCTGCCGAGAGCGATAGGTACTAGCCCGTGAGTCCATGTCACTGATGTGAGTGTGAGAGTGACCCGTCCCGTGACTCGATCCGAGTCCGGAAGTGAGTCGACTACCTGTGAACTCTGCCGGTTCTTCAACCGCGCACGATCCGCGTTTCCCTCGCTTGGGATGACGAGTGAGCTTGCGTTTCTGTTAGCAATGTATAGCCCATAGGAGCTCTCCGTGTCGGGCCTAGTGTCTCTCCCATCATATGTTGCTAGTCGTGTCCGCATCTAGAGTCCGAGGTTCATACCACATAGAGTCGGTCCCCGTGTCCATCCCGCATCAGTTTGGTATCAGAGCGAGTCGAGTCTAGGGTAGTCTTGCATAAGTCTTGCATGCATCATGGTCTAAGTCGAGTCTAGGATCATCATTAGTTTTCAAAACAAAAAAAAAGGTGTTTTAAAATTGTATTTCATTCCGATAATTCGGTATCTTAAAAGGTGTTGTCCGAACGTTAGGCTACGCCTATCGGGAGGTCGCACACTTGCGGGAGTGATCTTCGGATCGATTAACTCCGCCACGTACCGATATTGGTTTAGGTCTAGGTGTATTAGTCGGTGTTTGCATCAGTTTGTGTCTCCTAGTTCGTGCGTAGTCCAATAAGAGTCAGTCGGTCTTGTCCAAGAGTCGGCATGTTCAACATGTAGTTCCCCCCAATTTCCCATGGATTCCCAATCACCCGGGCCATATGGCCGTTGGTCTACCCATGGGCTTGGCAACCATCCTCTCCCCTTTCGTAGGCCCGAAGCCTCTGATTTTTATGGCTCTGATGATCCGGGCGACTACCTCAATTGGGAGGCCGCCATGGACAAATATTTTGAATGTTACACCATATCCGATGCCATGCAAGTTAGTTTTGCCCGAGAGAGGCTTGTCCATAAAGCCACCTGGAAATGGGATAGAATTGAGCGCATGAGAGAGGTTAGGAGGCAAAGGCCCATCGAGTCGTGGCATGAGATGAAGGACGAACTTAGGAAGGTCTACCTACCCGGCCCAGTCACCTCCAACCGACCCCACCCAATCCCCTCCACCCAAGTGGGCCACAATCGGAGGCAACGCGCCGCGCATGTAGAAGAGCCTAGGTCTACGACTAAGCCGAGTTCATATGGGAGAGTCCACCACATTACTCCTACTCCAAATCCTACCATTGCCGAACTCTTCCAAATCAGTATGGAAAGAGTGGATAGGAAGTGTGATTATATCGAGTCCCTGATTTCCCCTTGCCTACCTCCTAGACAGGATGGAACCAAGCACAAGCCTAAGGAGGTAGCAACCGGTAGTCCCAACCCAATGCCATCTATAGTGCCATCCCGAGGTCCTCTCCCCATCTTGGTGGATCATCTTTCCCCACCCACGAGAGCTCCATTGCCTACACCCCCTGTCCGTCAGGAGGATAAGGGTAAGGGTCCGCTTATCAAGGAACGAAGAGGATCACGACAGCAGTGTTATCGCTGCCAAGGGTTTGGCCACTTTGCCGGACAGTGTCCCACTCGGACATCTCTAGCCCTAGGGGACAAAAGGGTTGGAGAAGCCTCACTCTCCAATCTTTATTCAGATCCACCTCAGCCACAGCTACCCGTGTTTCTAACGGGAAAGCTACTTCTAGCCGAGCCACTCCTTAGCTGGCTTAAGAATGGCCTGGCCCCATCTCCCCTCCCATCTATGGACCCTATCCTACCTTTGGTGCCAATCAATTCATTTCACACCACTTTCCGGTCTAGTCACTATGTGGATACATTAGATGACCTTCGTAAAGGGTTAGACCGGTAATTGACTTTTACACACTTGTTGGCCCCAGGCTTTGACCAACCTATAGGTCGTAGCTTCACACATCCATCCTTAGGGTCTATCACCTCCGTGTACACCGTGGGCCATATCACCATGGAGGTTCTTTTACTCCTCCCCTTACCGGCCGAGCCTGACTTCACTCCTTTTATCCCGAGGGAGGAGCCCTATCTGCTATACACCGTCCCATCTACGTCGATGGATGAAGGTGACCATCAACACCTTCTAGAATTCCACACATGGGACCTTGAGATGAGGGAATCCATATCGAGGGGTCACACATTCTTTGATCCCTTCGATCCCTTTCTTCATGGGCCCTTTGGCCCACAACCTCCACTCCACCTCTTTAAGGAAGTCCACTATCACACCCCTCCTACTCGGGCCTGGCAACCTTCACATGGCAATAGGTCCGAACCGTCATTTTGGGGTAATGAAGACTTTGGTTCCCCCGGCCCACCTAAACCACCCAAACCTCCCGGACTTCCCACATCCAAACCCAATGTCCATGATTGGTGCATCGTAGGATGTCTAGGAATCCACCATGCCATTAACCTCCGGTTATGTCAAATGTATGCATGGCACACATTCGGATGTCCTTGACCACCTTGCATATGATTGGGTCGGACTAGCATTAGGTTTGTGTAGGGTCGTGTGTGCATCTGTGTGTTTTTCTTTTTGTTAGGCATGTTAGGAGTCTGCATGATGACGTCCGTCGTCACAGTAAGGCCAGCAATGCACGGTACAAGGAGTTAGCCGGTGCCCATAGACACCACCGAGAGTTCCAAGAGGGTGAATATGTCATGATCAGGGTAAGACCTGAACGGTTTCCCTCGGGAACCGTTAAGAAGTTGCAAGCTCACGGAGCCAGTCCATTTAGAGTGTTGAAACGCGTTGGATCCAATGCATATGTTATGGACCTGCCCGAGGAATATGGTATAAGCTCTACTTTTAATATTTCAGATCTAGTTGCATATAGGGACCCAATGGTGATCCCAAGTGAGCCTTTCGAGCCATCTCCTCCAATTGAGAGTGATCCCACACCTGAGTGTCCACCTCCAGCCCCTTTGTCACGGCAGCGTGAGCATATAGATCATATACTGGATGAGCAGGTGACAATTACCAGGAGTGGATCCTACCCGCGCTACCTAGTGCGATGGAGAGGACGGCCCGCTACCGAGGACACGTGGATCACACATGGAGAGTTGCAGCGGATTGATCCGGACCTTCTGGAGCGATACAGGAACGATGTAGACCCTTACTCGACAGGGTCGAGTTTCTCCCACCCGGGGAGAATTGGTGCGGACACCCGAGCAGTTGAGCAGCGCGACACGCCGAGCCACCGGTACCGCACACGGAGCACGACTCGAGCCACCTCAGCATCCATCTGGCTCGGAGACAGCCTGGAGACTCCCCCATGAGTCCCGGCATTTATTATATTTAGTTAGACTTTATTTGTGTTTAATGTGTGTTTACTTCATTTTATTCGGTATGTAATTTTGATTGTAAGAGAGGCTTATTTGTAAAAATGGGACCCCTGGGCCCCACGGGACCCCAGGCCCCCTCCCATTGATCCACCTCATCCCTAGGGCCCCATGTGGGGTCGATCAACCATTCAAATGGTGGCTTCTAGAAGGGTGGGCCAAGTGGGGGACATTGGAATGAAAATGCCAACAATTCCAACCCACCCCCACCTACCATGTCCCCCCCTTGCCTCCCTAATCAATGGGCTGCCCCCCCCTTGTATTTTTAATTTTAATTTTTGTGGATGGTCACATGCAATCCCAGCCCTCCATCTCTCATCCCTAGATCCAACGGTTGAGGATTGATTAGACATGTAACCTATATATGCTTGTAATTTTCATTTTTGATGAATTAATGCCATTTGAACTTGGAAAATCCTTGGAGCAGCCCTTGGGCACCCCCCTCTCCCTCTCTCCCTCTCCTCCTTGCAGCTGGGAAGGCTGTATTCTGATGGTGTGACTCCACCCCTATCAGTTCCGGTCACCGCCGCCGCCGCCACGAGCCGCCACCGCACCGCCATCGCAACCGTCGGAGTTCTGCCTTCCACCTGTAGCCGCCACTTCAACGAATTCTTTCCATCAGCCACGAGCTCAGATCGATTTGGGATTTTGAGGGGATGTTTCTGAGGTGTCAAGCACATCCCAAAAAAAATTTTTGGTCATAAAGATCCCCTTTGATAATTTTTCATTTTCGCCCAACTTTAATTTCCAGATCTGTCTGCTGTCTGTTTCCATTTCCACCCGCCCTGTGTTTCCAAGTTTCGGACCTCTTTCTGATTTTTGTTAGAGCTCCCAATTTTACTGAGAGTTCTGTCCACCCACCCCTCCTTCCATGAATTTTCCTGATTTTTCATCAACCCTCCACCTATTTTTAAAAAATTCATTCTCAGAGCTAGCTACAATGCTGTCCACCTATCTCCAGATCCGACCTCTGTTCAGTGCAAACATCATATCAATTCGTATCCACCTCCAATCAGTCCATAAAAAATATTTCCATCTTCCTTGTTCCAAATCCTATAACTGTTATGAAGAGCTCAGGAGCTGAATCGGAAGTCTACTAGGCGGTCAATGGCAGTTCTCAGACAAGTTCCTTGCAGATCTGAGATTCCGGGTACTGTACAACAGGAACTTGTAAATTCAATAAAGTTCAGATCCGACCAGATCCAGTAGATCTATCTGGGTCTAGATTGAAGAATTTAAAGAGAGCTTTTCAACGATGACTCATGCGCCCCGATCCAACGTCGGGGATCGCAGCAGCCATTCTCGCCGGAGCGCGCGCCGGAAAACAGAACCGGAAATCCGTGGGAAGCTAGTTCAAGAATTGGGAATCGGGGTCGATTGACCCCCGATCGGTGTTTCCGACCGACCGCCGTCCGTGGAGGCACGCCACCAGGGGTCCCCATCACAGTGGGTCCCACCCCCGCAGATCCAGAGGACATTGCCACCCGTGGGCCCCACGGACCCGCAGAACCCGCCGTTCGGAAAGCACGAAAACGCGGAGTTCGGCACCGCCGGGCGACGTCAAGATGCTACCCGTCAACCCGATTTGCGTGATTCCCAGGCCCCACATGTGACCTTTTACCTCCCTGCGTGGAGTGGGTCAAATTATTGTATTGCTGTAACATTATTTAACCCGGAGTCCGTAATTCGGCCGGGGTTGTCTTCGCCACGCCGAGTGCGTGGAGGTAAAGGTCTCAACTTCTCGGCATTCGCTTGCTAGTTTAGTATATGGTCTTTTGCCGCTGCCGAGAGCGATAGGTACTAGCCCGTGAGTCCATGTCACCGCTGTGAGTGTGAGAGTGACCCGTCCCGTGACTCGATCCGAGTCCGGAAGTGAGTCGACTATCCGTGAACTTTGCCGGTTCTTCAACCGCACACGATCCGTGTTTCCCTTGCTTGGGACGACGAGTGAGCTTGCGTTTCTGTTAGCGACGTATAGCCCATAGGAGCTCTCCGTGTTGGGCCTAGTGTCTCTCCCATCATGTGTTGCTGGTCGTGTCCGCATCTAGAGTCCGAGGTTCATACCACGTAGAGTCGGTCCCCGTGTCCGTCCTACATCACAAACAGCCAGCTCCGAGTACTACTACTGAAAATGAAAACCCCCGGCAACCATCTGTCGCTGTGATCAAAGGAAAAGATGAAGCAAACATCGACCTTCCCTCAACATCGGAAGCAACAACCCCAACGGAGACTCCCCAACAGTCCTCGCAGAAGAAGGAAACAAGAGAAGGGCAAGCCATGCCACAAGCACCACATGAGCCTCCGAGACCCCGCTAGGTGGAGGAGATGCGACTATCCAATGTCCATGTGGGCAGCCGAATTATGAAGATGTTGAAGAAGCTCCCAACAAGATTTTCTATATGGGAGATCCTCTCCTTGAGCGAAGAAGCTCGCCAAGCCATTATTGATACCCTACATGCACCATCCCAGTATGAAGCACTTTTAACAAAGGTTAACTCCGGGACAACTGTCACATTCACGGAGGATGACATGTTAATTTCTAACCCCAATCATAATAGGCCTATGTATATGAGGGGGCATCTCAACTGTCAGCCACTAAGCCGGATTCTGATAGATCCAGGAGCTACTGTGAATATCTTGCCTTACCGTATCTACCAGAAGTACTATTTTGATCTGCACCTCACCAAGGTGAAAGATATGAGGATTGCTGGCTTTAATCAGAAATGCGAGACTCCACTCGGAGTGGCAGAGTTCAACCTCACATTGGGTGACTTCACCACCACCGTGCAATTCTATGTGATAAACTCAAATACCATATACAAGGCTTTGTTGGGATGACCCTGGTTACATAAATACCAGATAGTGCCCTCTACGTTACACCAATGTATCAAATACTACCACAACGGCAAAGAAGAAAGGGTGTTTACAGATCTGCATCCCTTCAAAGTAAATGAGTGCCACATGCTTGATGCACCATTCTATATAGAAGCCTCATAAGAGGTGAAGAAAAGAGAAGCTCCTGCAAGCCATAAGAAAGCAATGTCAGAGGCAGCTGAATGGTCTCCTCCACCACCCCCTGGTTACGTGGAACAGCAGGAGGTCGCCCACGTCTCTCAGACTGGGGACTTTGCTAGAGTTACACCACCAGCTGCTTACCCTGTCGAAGCAGATGATGACATAAAAGAGAAGCTCACTCTTGTTGAGGTCCCGCCTGGACTGTTCAAACCCGTTCCAAGCTTGGAATGCCAGACAGTGCAACCACTGAAGACTATGGAGGTTCCCCGTTTTGGCGAACCCCCTATGATATTCTATTCTTGATGAGGACATCACCAACACTTTCATATGATCGAGGATCCCGATGCTCGCCACCTATGCTACATCTTGTTCGCCACTTTATTCCGAGTCATATGATGTATTTTTCATTTTCTTATTATGTAATTTTCCTTTTATTTGAGTCAAGTCCCTAGGTTAAGGTGTCATCTACCTAGGTTAATTGGCATTAGAGTGGTTAATGAGTCAGTTGAGCCCAATTATATGGGCTAGGCCCAGGGGCGCCCCCTTCCCCTTGGTTTAGTGTTAGAAGTCCAAAAGTTAGGGACCTAAGTTAAATTGTGGGATTCCTATAAATAGGACCCCAATCCCTCATTTGTAAGGTAATGAAGTATTGAGAAAAGTTTATCCACAAGAATTATCTCCCCCCTCTCTCTCTAGCCCTCTCTCTCTCTAGCTCTCTCTCTATCTCTCTAAAGGGGGCGAACCCCTCTCTCTCTCCAAATTTCGAAATTCACTCTCTCTCCTCCCTATTCACCCCTAATTAAGACCCCTCCCCCTTCCCCATACCTCCCATTTAATCCCCCTCCAACCCCTAGGTGGAAGCCCCTTCTCCTAGGCACCTCTCCCTCCTCCCTAGCAACCTTTCCCCTTCCCCATACAACCCTTCATTTTACCAAGAGAGAATCCCCTCTCCCAAGTAACCTTTCCCCTCCCCAAGGCAACTCCTCCCCTTCCCAAGGGCACATTAACCAACCCCACATTAAACTCAGTTCAAATTTCCCTCTCCCTCCAAGCCACTTGCGCCCCCCCCCTCTCTCTCTCACCCTCCACCCTTGGCCGCAACCCCCTCCTCCTCCACCTGCTAGCTGCGACCCAGCCCTCTTCTCCAGCCTCTCCACCACCTCTATCCACCTCCATCCAAGCCCCACAGCCATTAGCCCTCTCCCCATTGCAGCCCCTTCACCCCTCCCACCACTATCAACTTCATTCACCAACCTACTCTATCCAGTTCGCAGGCAGCAGAAGAAGCTCCACTTGCAGAGATTGCCCCGGTGCTGTCCGACATCATCTGGAGGTGCACCATACATCTCCGGAAAGGTCTTCCAGTCTTCTTCGCAAGCGAGGTGGAATCGTCTCATTCCGACTTCCCTACAGATCGTGGTGCCCATTCTCGTCCGACTGCGCAACCGGGACCAGAACCTGGACCAGAGCTGCAGTGCAGAAGCTACCACGGCCACACCCCTCAACTTCTGAAGGCGCCACTTGGCCGAGAGCTGCTACTACAAGGCATCTACCATCACCAACAAGCGGCATCCCGTTCGGCATCAGGAAGAGCAGTTTCCAATTTTTCTCTCCCAGGTGCGCAGAACAGGCCATCAAGGTCTTGTCCTGACCCCCCCTCACTCAACGGACCTCTCCTCGCCACCCCGACATCGTCTGGTGCCCATCTTAGTTGCTGCTCGGAGAAGACTCGTCCACGGTCGTCCTCGACTTGGTCCTGCCACGTTTGGACTTCAGGAGCTGCCGTGGTGACTTCATCCATCTGCTGCTACACCCAGGGAGCAGTCCGAGTCTGATCGCAGGGACCCTGTTCCAGAGCCCGTCCCGGCCGGTGTCGACTTCGGAAGCGCCAACAAAAATTCACAGACGTACCTGGGTCTGTCAGTGACGTTTTGGCGCCAGTCTCGTCGAATTCTGAGTTCGGAGGAGTGCACGGCGGCGACCACTCCGACCCCCTGTTCTGCTGTTCCAGACCGGGACAGAATCGGCAAGGTGCTACATCGGCGTGATCCACGCTAATCTCCCCTCCCCGCCTGGCCGGCTTAGCGCCCCTCCCTGCGTGGAGGTAGTGTTTGCTTGTACCCTACTCTCCCCACCCCAAGTTCCCCCTCCTGCGTGAGGAGTAGTGCATGTATTAGCAGGTCATCGGCCGAAGCTTCATCGGCGCGGCGTGCGGGTAACCCACGCTTCCCCGCTCGCCCTCGTCTCCGGCTGGGATCGGCGTCTTCACGCCGATCAGGTGAGCTCCTGGTTGCGCTCCTCTTGGTTAGCACTTCTTGCTTAACTAGTATTGCTTCTTAGTTCCGTCGGTGGCGAGGGAGTGCCCGATCCAAAATCAATAAAATCGAGTGTCCACCGCGGGGTGAGTTGTGAGAGAGCCACTACATCCCACGCCCTTGGCGTGCTGGCCGCCCACGGAATTGGGCATCCTAGGCCCTTAGGGGTTCATCCCAAGCTAGTCAAATCCCCGGAAAGGTGAGGTCCATCCTCGGACCCTCACCACGATCGCCGGTCCACCTACGGACCCGGGTGTGCGCGACGCGGGTGAATCCGCTTGAGTGGGTCCGCCGTTCGGTTCGATTGCTTGCAAATTTAAGTCCGAGGGGTCGTGTCACATCAAATGGTATCAGAGCAAGTTCACAACTTGTCTCTCTACAAGTTGGTCCTAGGGCGCACTCGCATTTAGAGTCAGTATTGGGCCACCCAGTGCATCATCATGTACACTCCACATTGGTTAAGTCCCCTCAACACGGCCTCCCACAAGAGTCCGATTGACCCCCTCCTCATGGACATCATCCTAGAAGGGGACCTTAGTTTTGACGGATCCAGTCCTAATGCCTACCTAAAGTGGGAGACTACCATGGATAAACACTTTGATAGGACTAGGACCTATGGACACGCTAGAGTCCGCAGGGCCACAGGGCGGCTTCGGGGACAAGCCAAGAAGGAGTGGGATCGCGTAGTGGGCTTAAGAAGGATTTGGAGGCAAGAACCCATAGGATCATGGGAAGAGATGAAGATTGAGCTTAGGAAGATCTACGCTCCCCGACCTTCCCACTCCTACCTTGAGAACTATAACCCGAGGAGCACTCCCACTCCTCCTTTCTCTCCCAGTCAACCCAAGACCACCCTTAAGACCCAAACTCCACCACCCAAAGGACCCTTAGATTCATTGGAAGAGATAAGGATTGAGATTAGGAAGATCTTCACTCCCCGACCTTCCCACTCCTACCTTGAGAACCATAACCCGAGGAGCACTCCCACTCCTCCTTTCTCCCCCAGTCAACCCAAGACCACCGTTAGGGTCCAAACTTCACCACCCCGGGTACACCATGCCCCAACTTTCATCACCCCATCCCCAAAAGACCTTCCCATTCCCTTGGAGAGTAAGACCCCCACACCCCAAAGGGATAAGATTGTAATCGAGGAACATGAGGCCTCCCCAGATTGGGAAGAAGAATACGAGTCACAATGTCATGAGTTAGGCCAAGAAGATCCCATCCCATGTGGAAGAAGCATCATGGCTCACTCCACCCTCACCATTCAAACCCACATGGACCCCATGTCCACCCCTCCACCTAGGCCCGTGACAGCCACCATTCCCCAACACCTTCCGCTTCCAACTCCTATCCTACCCAAACCTAGCCCTCCACTACTTCCACTCCCAACCCCAACCCAAGTCCGGCCTCACTCACCACCCTGGGTACACCATACCCCAACCTTTATCATCCTGCCCTCAAAGGACCCACTCACCTCCTTGGTAGAGGAACCCATACCCGACCCCATGGTAGTGAACACTCCGGACCAAATCCCCGCCATGGAGACCACCCATGTCCAAAAAGAAGAAGAACCCACACATGGTGGTCTTCGCCTTACACCACCCTCTCTAGATGGGACCGAGATCATCTTAGGAGAACCCCTTGTTAATTGGCTAAAGGAGAGCCCAATTAGAGAGATCACAGCCCATGTTTTCTCCCCCATGGAGCGAAACTTTCCCATAGTTCCCTTCTCCTCCTATCACACTACCATCCAATCCTCCTACCAAATAGAAACTTTAGGAGACCTCCTTCACGGCCTAGCATGGCAAGTGGAGCTGACTGGTATGTTGACCACGGTGATTGACCGACCTAGGAGCTTTGACCTCCTACACCTATGTGTCGGGTCCATCTCCTCAATCTACACTGTGGGTTGCTACACTAGTGACCTTCTTTGACTCCTCCCTACACCCGATGAGCCCGATGCTATCCACAAACTTGAGTTGCTTATCTCGGGTAGAACAACCAGCCCTCCATTCATGGCCGACCATTCCACAGAAAACTTTGGCCCGATCACTTTACTAGAGGAGGAGAATCCGCCATCAAGGGGTTGTGAGGACCAAAAGGACCTAGAGTTCCTCTCCTTAGGTGACCCTTACCATGACCCCTTCGATCCCTTCCTTACTCACCACCAACCTGTCCCTACCCCATCCAACCTTATTGGACCAAGCCCACTCCATTTTCCTAGACCCCTTTGACCCCTATGAGTGGAAAATACCGCACCAAGCCATACACATAGAAGGAGCCATTTGGATAGGAATGCATGTGCCACTACATTTTGCATCATTTGGTAGGGCTAGTAAGCCCAGTCATCTCATACATATCACTCACACTGTAGGCCCAATGCATGACTGGCTCACATTTGGATGTGCTGGTCCTCCCACATTCGTCATAACTCTTAAGCATGAAAGGAGCATACATGGATGTCCGGGTCCCCCGGTAATTATCACAATCATGCACGATAGATCCACCTATGGTGTCCCCGGCCCCCCCGAGTCCATAAGAGTCTTCATCACATCTATGCATGATAGGTCTATGTACGGTTGCCCCGGTCCACCTTTGCATGCTATCCACTTTCACACCCACTCACCGCATTATGATGCATGGCATGAGCATACACGCAAGCAATTCTTGACGAGCGGTGAGGTTCACAAAGAGCAGACAAGAGCTCGCGAGCGCCGCTTGGAATTCCAAGTAGGCAATCTGGTGATGATGACATTGGAGTGGCTCTACCCTAGGGTCACCTCCAATTCGAGGGCACGTGGACTTGGACCTTCCCAAGTTCCGAGTGACTTTGGCAACCCGGCTATCAGGTTGGACTTACTAATGGGTTTTGGGATTCACCCCATTTTCCACGTGGCGGATCCGGCACCCTATATGGGCACCGCGGAGGATCCTAGTGAGTGCCTCGAGCCTTTATCTTCCTTTGAGAGGGACACCCTCGGAGAGCCACCAAAAATCAGCCTGAGAGTCCGACGTGTGCACACGGAGGCAATACTAGGCAAGCAGGGTTCCATCGCCAGCAAGAGGGTGCGCCTGAGCCACCTCGAGAGGATGAAGGACCGTACCCTGGTCGCGGACGCAGGGTTGAGTTTGGAGGTTGAGGTTCACTCTGAGCTGTTTGAGAGGACCACTTCCCCGGTGGGCCCATACTCGACGGAGTCGAGTTTTCCGCACCCCGGGGGTATGATGAGGACATCACCAACACTTTCATATGATCGAGGATCCCGATGCTCGCCACCTATGCTACATCTTGTTCGCCACTTTATTCCGAGTCATATGATGTATTTTTCATTTTCTTATTATGTAATTTTCCTTTTATTTGAGTCAAGTCCCTAGGTTAAGGTGTCATCTACCTAGGTTAATTGGCATTAGAGTGGTTAATGAGTCAGTTGGGCCCAATTATATGGGCTAGGCCCAGGGGCGCCCCCTTCCCCTTGGTTTAGTGTTAGAAGTCCAAAAGTTAGGGACCTAAGTTAAATTGTGGGATTCCTATAAATAGGACCCCAATCCCTCATTTGTAAGGTAATGAAGTATTGAGAAAAGTTTATCCACAAGAATTGTCTCCCCTCTCTCTCTCTAGCCCTCTCTCTCTCTCTAGCTCTCTCTCTATCTCTCTAAAGGGGGCGAACCCCTCTCTCTCTCCTCCCCTCTCTCTCCAAATTTCGAAATTCACTCTCTCTCCTTTCTATTCACCCCTAATTAAGACCCCTCCCCCTTCCCCATACCTCCCATTTAATCCCCCTCCAACCCCTAGGTGGAAGCCCCTTCTCCTAGGCACCTCTCCCTCCTCCCAAGCAACCTTTCCCCTTCCCCATACAACCCTTCATTTTCCCAAGAGAGAATCCCCTCTCCCAAGTAACCTTTCCCCTCCCCAAGGCAACTCCTCCCCTTCCCAAGGCCACATTAACCAACCCCACATTAAACTCAGTTCAAATTTCCCTCTCCCTCCAAGCCACTTGCGCCCCCCTCTCTCTCTCTCACCCTCCACCCTTGGCCGCAACCCCCTCCTCCTCCACCTGCTAGCTGCGACCCAGCCCTCTTCTCCAGCCTCTCCACCACCTCTATCCACCTCCATCCAAGCCCCACAGCCATTAGCCCTCTCCCCATTGCAGCCCCTTCACCCCTCCCACCACTATCAACTTCATTCACCAACCTACTCTATCCAGTTCGCAGGCAGCAGAAGAAGCTCCACTTGCAGAGATTGCCCCGGTGCTGTCCGACATCATCTGGAGGTGCACCATACATCGCCGGAAAGGTCTTCCAGTCTTCTTCGCAAGCGAGGTGGAATCGTCTCATTCCGACTTCCCTACAGATCGTGGTGCCCATTCTCGTCCGACTGCGCAACCGGGACCAGAACCTGGACCAGAGCTGCAGTGCAGAAGCTACCACGGCCACACCCCTCAACTTCTGAAGGCGCCACTTGGCCGAGAGCTGCTACTACAAGGCATCTACCATCACCAACAAGCGGCATCCCGTTCGGCATCAGGAAGAGCAGTTTCCAATTTTTCTCTCCCAGGTGCGCAGAACAGGCCATCAAGGTCTTGTCCTGACCCCCCCTCACTCAACGGACCTCTCCTCGCCACCCCGACGTCGTCTGGTGCCCATCTTAGTTGCTGCTCGGAGAAGACTCGTCCACGGTCGTCCTCGACTTGGTCCTGCCACGTTTGGACTTCAGGAGCTGCCGTGGTGACTTCATCCATCTGCTGCTACACCCAGGGAGCAGTCCGAGTCTGATCGCAGGGACCCTGTTCCAGAGCCCGTCCCGGCCGGTGTCGACTTCGAAGCGCCAACAAAAATTCACAGACGTACCTGGGTCTGTCAGTGACGTTTTGGCGCCAGTCTCGTCGAATTCTGAGTTCGGAGGAGTGCACGGCGGCGACCACTCCGACCCCCTGTTCTGCTGTTCCAGACCGGGACAGAATCGGCAAGGTGCTACATCGGCGCGATCCACGCTAATCTCCCCTCCCCGCCTGGCCGGCTTAGCGCCCCTCCCTGCGTGGAGGTAGTGTTTGCTTGTACCCTACTCTCCCCACCCCAAGTTCCCCCTCCTGCGTGAGGAGTAGTGCATGTATTAGCAGGTCATCGGCCGAAGCTTCATCGGCGCGGCGTGCGGGTAACCCACGCTTCCCCGCTCGCCCTCGTCTCCGGCTGGGATCGGCGTCTTCACGCCGATCAGGTGAGCTCCTGGCTGCGCTCCTCTTGGTTAGCACTTCTTTCTTAACTAGTATTGCTTCTTAGTTCCGTCGGTGGCGAGGGAGTGCCCGATCCAAAATCAATAAAATCGAGTGTCCACCGCGGGGTGAGTTGTGAGAGAGCCACTACATCCCACGCCCTTGGCATGCTGGCCGCCCACGGAATTGGGAATCCTAGGCCCTTAGGGGTTCATCCCAAGCTAGTCAAATCCCCGGAAAGGTGAGGTCCATCCTCGGACCCTCACCACGATCGCCGATCCACCTACGGACCCGGGTGTGCGTGACGCGGGTGAATCCGCTTGAGTGGGTCCGCCGTTCGGTTCGATTGCTTGCAAATTTAAGTCCGAGGGGTCGTGTCACATCAATTCTGGGGAACCTGCCGATGAGGATGATGAAGACTGTGTAGTCCCGGAGGATGCAACTACCAGGATGGTGCCAATATCGGGTCTAGATTACACTACCCAACGGGTCTCCCAAATGTTTGCTAAAATGCAAATGCCCTTGCTGTAGCCTGTTGGCCAGCAGAAGTCATTCCAGAAACTCTGGGACCCTCCCAACAACAACAAAGAATTGCTAAAGATCACTCGGCATCCGAGGCTGGGCTATACTCTACAGGAGTATTATGAGACAGAGGTAGATGTTATCTCCACCTACTTCACCCACGAAGACCCCTTCAAGGTGAATTATGATGATTACCCACCATATGGCGAAGAAACAACACAACACCCTAAAGGTGATGCTGAAACCCATGACGGTTATTAAAGCTCAGGGGACGGGATGAAGTCGCTCTATGCCAACACTAGAAGGAGCCCCTTCCCAGGGAGGATCTATTCCAAGATGAGGCCAGATTTGATAGGGGAACACCTGAAGAAGATCAAGCCGCTGAGAAAGAGAAGGAACACTTAGAGTTCGAGCACATACTGGAGGAGATCCGGGCCATGCAAGACCTAGCAGATCCAGCATAAGAAATTTCACCTGCAGCCCCTCAGGGGGCAGGAGGTCCTATGTCGGAAACACAAGAGGAGACATTAAAACCGCCAATCAGAGCTGACCAAAACCCG
Source organism: Amorphophallus konjac (assembly GCA_022559845.1). Taxonomy (NCBI): domain Eukaryota; kingdom Viridiplantae; phylum Streptophyta; class Magnoliopsida; order Alismatales; family Araceae; genus Amorphophallus; species Amorphophallus konjac. The sequence goes on from CM040121.1 coordinate 90,852,752, forward strand.
GTGGAGGGTCCAGTAGTTCAGTAATGGAGCCAAGAAGCTGAAGGACAAGTTTCTCTAACCCTAGAGAGCCGGTCTTAAGAAAACCAACAATCACTAGCTGGTCTCGACGACCCGAGGTCGATTTACACATCACTCGGGGAGCTGGAGGCCCTAGAAGTTGAAGAAGATTACATCAATGGGGGCTTCATCAACCTTGATGAAGCTCCACCAGGAGTCAAAGACGACGATCAAGCTACCGTTGATGAGCTGATAGAAGTGAACCTGGGGAGTGAGAGGGATCCAAGACCCACCTTTCTTAGTGCGCTGTTGTCAGCAAAAGAACAAGAGCAATATACATAATTTTTGAAGGAGTTCCGGGATTGTTTTGTCTGGACCTACGATGAGATGCCAGGGTTGAACCCCGATGTAGCACAACATCTACTGTCTATTGATCCAAGAGCAAAGTTTGTGAAGCAGCCTCCCAGGCGAATGCGGCCCGAGCTGATTAACCAAATTAATGGGGAAGTCGACAAGCTCATTGATGTGAGGTTCATCGAAGAAAATCAATACACAACATGGTTAGCAAATATAGTGCCCGTGAAGAAGAAAAATGGGCAGATAAGAATATGTGTTGACTTTCGAGACCTCAACAAAGTATGCCCGAAAGATGACTTCCCTGTGCCGATCACCGAGGTGATGATAGACGCCACCACAGGCCAGGAAGCCCTCTCATTTATTGACGGATCATCCAGATATAACTAGATTTTGATTGCTGAGCAAGACATGGTCCATACGGCATTCCGCACCCCAAAGGGGACATTCCATTAAAAAAGGATGCCATTCGGCCTCAAGAATGCCGGTGCTACATATCAAAGAGCCATGATGAAGATATTCGATGACTTGCTCTACAAGAAGGTGGAGTGCTACATTGATGATTTGGTAGTGAAGACCAAAAGAAGGGAAGACCATCTGCAAGATTTGAGGGTGGGGTTTCAAAGGCTACGCCAAAATGAGCTGAAAATGAACCCCATGAAATGCACCTTCGGCGTGTCCAGCGGGAAATTCTTTGGATTCATTGTCCGCCATAGAGGGATTGAAATTGATCCATCCAAGATTAAGGCCATTCAAGAACTCCCTCCTCCAAAGAGTCTATCAGAGCTGCGGTCCTTGCAAGGCCGACTGGCGTACATTCGCTGATTTATTTCAAACATGTCAGGTTGATGACACCCTTTTCACAGGTTAATGATGAAGGATATGCCGTTCTTCTGGGATGAAGAATGTCAAGCAGCTTTTGAGAAGCTGAAAGAATATGATGGGGACATCACCTCCCATTGCATCCGGCATGGTCTAGTCATTTAATTTTGAGTCCAATGTAATTTTTATTTGAGTCATTTGATGTATTTTCCCTTTTATTTGAGTCATGTTCCTAGGTCTTATGTTCATTTCCCTAAGTTTGAGTGTCATTAGATTGTCTAGTTAGCTATTGGGCCCAATTCATTGGACTTGGCCCAAGGGCTCTCCCCTACCCCCTCGGTTATTTGTTATTGAGTCAATTGTCAGGGACTTTTGTAGAAATGTGAGTTTCCTATATATAGGACCCCATTCCCCCCCATGTGAACCTAATGAATGAATCAATGAATGAAAAAACTTGCCATTTTGAGAGTTTACACTTCTTATCTAGTGGAGAGATTCCATTTTTTGGGGTGAGAGACCCTAGGGGAGAGATTCCCCACCTTTCCCTCTCTTAATCTCTCTTTTTCACTCCACTTTCTCTCTCCTCAACACCCAAATTCGAATTTTCTTCTCTCTCCTCCCTTCCCAACCACCTCCACTCCCCACCTACCCCATTTAAGCCTCTTCCCATTCCCCACAACCCTCATCAATACTCCACCCCTTCCCAAGACCCCCTCCACCAATCCTCTCCTCACCATCCAACCCCCAACTACCCCTCCCACTTTCCCAAGCACCCTTCCCACTACCCCAAGCACCCCTTCCCTTCCCCAACACAACCCCCCCATTCCCAAGACAAAAAATTAACCCCACCCTTAAACCTATTTTTGAATATCCTTTCCCTCTCTCCATTCCAACCAAATTCGCAGCCCCCACTACCACCATCTATTGGACCCTCTTCCAGACCTTATTCTCCACCTCCCACACCTTAGAACACCCCCTCCAAGACCCCCTTACAACCAGGGGTCACTCCCACACTCATCTACCCCCTTCCCCTTCTTCTTTCTTGGTCATTGGAAGCTACTTCGAAGTTGCAGTTTGCTGTCCAGAGGTTGTAGATGAACTAGCAACTTGCAGCGGCCACCTCGACTTCCTATGGAAGAGTTTGAAGACCCAAGAGTCATCGTCGGAAGCGTCTACCAGTCTCCTTCGCAACAGAAGTGGTTTCATCTTCTTCCGATCTCCGAGCCGTCCAGGAGGTCCATTCTCCCACAACTACGCAGTTCTGCCTCGGCTGAGGACCTGAGCCAGATTAGAAGCTCTGCCACGACGAACCCCGAAGGAATCAGTCCACGAGTTCTTCTTCAAAGTTCTTCATCGCCCAGTCTACTTCCAGAATCAAGATACAGAACTTCATTCGGCGTTCGTGATCCAAAGTTCTCATTTTTCTCCCTCAGCTACGCAGATCTGCTACTCATAGTCTGCACCGACCAGTCACCATTGTTATGCATCCCCTAGTCTTCTCAGACATCGGTTGGCTTCCCCGTCAGTTTTTATGCGAAGAGGATTCGTCCACGATTCCAACGACTCTAACGGTGCTCGATTCCGAGTTCGGGAGCTACCGGTACATCCTCTGCAACCTACTGTTACTGCATCGATCTGCCCCCTGCAGAGGTTCTGAGCTGGAGAAAAAGCATCACCACGACGAACCCAAGAGGAACCAGGCCATGAGCCCTTCTACAAAGTTCTTTTCCTTCCTGTCTACTTTCATAATCAAGAAGTGGAATCCCTTTCGGCATCCGGTAGCAGAAGTTATCAATTTTCTTCCTCGGTAGTGCGACTCTACTTCCCCATAGTCTGCACCAACCTCTCCTCACTCTTCTGGATCCACTAATCGTCTCCGGCATTTTTTGGCGTCTCCGTTTGTTTTTCTGCAAAGAGGACTCGTCCACGGTTCCAACGGTTCTGACGGCACCTGATTCGGAGTTCGGGAGTGGCCGGGACAACCTCTTCTTCCTGCTGTTAGTAACCAATTGCTGTCAGTCCGAGAATCAGCGACCCTGTTCGAGCTCCTGCCCAGGCCAGCAGCGACCCCAGAAGAATTTGGAAAAATTCAGAGGCACTCCAGTTCCAGTAACGAATATTTTCTCACTGGTCTCGCCCTCGGTAAAATTCCTGATCAAGTTCTGCAGCCATAGTACCGACTGTCTATCCACAATTGCCGAGAGAAGGCAGATTCGGCATCTTCACTTCTTCATCGTTTTAGCCCTAGTTTTCCCCACCCCGCTTGGCCGGCTGAAGGCCCCTCCCTGCGTGGAGGTAGTTTGATTGTAATCCATTAACCCCCACCCCAAGATCCCCCTCCTGCGAGAGGTGTAGTGTTGTAATAGCTTAAACAGGTCAAGCTACCCCGGCGCGGCGTGTGGGGAACCCACGCTTCCCCGCTCGCCCTCGTCTCCGAGCGGGACCGGTTTCTTCAAACCGGTCAAGTAAGTGCTCCAAACTTTTCTCTAATTTGTGCTTGTTCTTTCAATATTAGTTCATAAACTCCGCTGGCCGTGAATGAGAGCCCGATCCTTAAGCTCTTGTGCTATAAGTGATCACCGTGGGAAAAGAGAGAAACCGGTGCCTTTGGCACTTGGTCGGCCCCATTGTCTTGGGCTTCCAGATCCATTGGGAATCAAGTCTTGGCCTTGCTGGCCCTCTACCAGCAAGGGCCCAACCCCTCAACCTCACCTTGGCATTGCCAAGTTACCCCGGGCTTGGGTGAGCGACGAGAGAGCGGTGGCCCAAATTGGCCCATTTAGATTGCAAATGTGCTTGCTTGCTTATGTCCAAGGTCGTGTCACATCAATTGGTATCAGAGCAAGTTCTAGACTTGTCTCTACTAAGTCTTGTCCTAGGGCCATTACATTTATCACTCGATCATCATGGCCACTTCATACTTAGCCTACTCGTCTCGCTTGGACCCAATAGATGCCTTTGTGTTTGATGGATCCCACCCTAGTTTATATCTAGAATGGGAAAGCTCCATAGATCACCACTTTGGGAGGTTCACCCTGTCAGGGTCTATGCAAGTCAACTATGCCAAAAGTTTGCTATGGCGCCAAGCTAGGAATGAATGGCAAAACATTGTAGGCTTAAGAGAAGTTGGAAGGCAAGAGCCAATCGACTCTTGGGTTGAGATGAGAAATGAACTTAGGAAGATTTATGCCCATATGGACCCTCCTATCACCATAGAGGAAGCCCAAGCTCCCACCAATAAAGAAGAAGAGCCTCAATCTTCCCCCACCCCTCATGGTCCGGATCCTCAAAGGCCATGCACCGTCACACATGGCACCCTCACCATAGATGAGTCCATACTCCAATGGCTCAAGCAATGTCCCACCCTCCCCAACTCACCACCATTGGAATATAAATCCCAAATTGTTCCCACCCGACCTCCCCATGTCACTTATCAAAACTTCTACTCTGTGGAAGACTTGGGAGACCTTGTGGATTGCCTACTGGCAAGCCCACTTAACCAGCCTACTAGCCATGGGACCATTGGAGCCTAGCACCGTCAACTTTATCCACCCATCCATCGGTTCCATCACCTCCCTTTGCACAAGTGGGCATTGTACTAGTGAGATCCTCCTATTTCTCCCCTTGGAGGAAGAACCCATCCCGGTCTACTCCCCACCCCTTGAGATCCAAAGTACCTTGAACGGTCAACCCACTAGAGACCTTGGACCAACTGCTTGGGAGGAGGATGACTCACCACCTTGTAAGGACCTTGGGGACATAGAGTTCCTCTCTCTAGGTAACCCATTTTATGATCCATTCCAATGGGAGTCAAGAGACTCGTGTGACCCAAACACTTTATCCACCACCCACCTTTCCCTAAACCAACTCACAATGTTTGACCCAATTCACTCCATCTTAGACCCGGGTTACACCTTGGGAGCCATAACCTTGGACCATATATCCCTAGGTAATAAGGTGGTGCCCCACCCCATGATGACCACCTTCTTAGATCCATTCGATCCTTTCCAATGGGAGTTCAAAGGTTGTCCCACACCTATACACATGGAAGTCACTTTTGGGAAAAGTATGCATGTGTCTAGGCTTTCCACACCCTTTGGCATGAACACGATGTTGGGTCCATTCATTCATATCACCCACATGTCAAGTAGAAAGTATGAGTGGTCCATATTTGGATGTCATGGTCCACCTTCATTCATCATGGGTCTTAAACATGTCAAAGGCATCTACGGATGTCCGGGTCCTCCTATATTTATCACCAATTTGCATGATAGGGCCACCTACGGGTGCCCCGGCCCACCTAGGCTGACCAAAGTCTACGCTGCATCATTACATGATAGGTCTACTTTTGGTTGCCCAGGTCCACCCATCACCTCTAGAATGTCTGCATTCACAACTTTGCATAAAGAGATCCGCAAGCACATTAGTAAGAAGAATGCGACTTATAAAAGGATGGCCGACTCTCATCGACGTCACCAAAATTTCCACGTGGGTGACTTTGTGATGGTAAGAACGGAGAGGCTCTCCCCAGGAGCCATCTCCAAATTGAGGCCACGTGGGGCTGGTCCCTTCCAGGTCCTGAGGCGCATTGGTGCACATGCCTATGAGTTAGATCTCCTCGAGGAATATGGGGTAAGTCCCACATTCAGTGTTACCGACCTAGTGCCATACAAGGGACCCACGGTGGTACCTAGTGAGGATATTGAGCCTATTCCCTCCGTTGAGAGAGCACCCACCCGTGAGGAGAGTCCACCAGCCAAGAGAGCCCAGCATGAACACATTGAACGAATATTGGATGAACAAGTCACTACCACCAGGAGCAAGGTATACGAGCGCTATCTCGGCAGGTGGATGGATTGGTCTCGTTCGGAAGACTTGAGGGCAGTACCACTTCTACACCCTCCAAGGAGGGAAGGACACTTACTCGACGGAGTCGAGTTCTCCGCACCCCGGGAGTATGATGGGGACATCACCTCCCATTGCATCCGGCATGGTCTAGTCATTTAATTTTGAGTCCAATGTAATTTTTATTTGAGTCATTTGATGTATTTTCCCTTTTATTTGAGTCATGTTCCTAGGTCTTATGTTCATTTCCCTAAGTTTGAGTGTCATTAGATTGTCTAGTTAGCTATTGGGCCCAATTCATTGGACTTGGCCCAAGGGCTCTCCCCTACCCCCTCGGTTATTTGTTATTGAGTCAATTGTCAGGGACTTTTGTAGAAATGTGGATTTCCTATATATAGGACCCCATTCCCCCCCATGTGAACCTAATGAATGAATCAATAAATGAAAAAACTTGCCATTTTGAGAGTTTACACTTCTTATCTAGTGGAGAGATTCCATTTTTTTGGGTGAGAGACCCTAGGGGAGAGATTCCCCACCCTTCCCTCTCTTAATCTCTCTTTTTCACTCCACTTTCTCTCTCCTCAACACCCAAATTCAAATTTTCTTCTCTCTCCTCCCTTCCCACCTCCACTCCCCACCTACCCCATTTAAGCCTCTTCCCATTCCCCACAACCCTCATCAATACTCCACCCCTTCCCAAGACCCCCTCCACCAATCCTCTCCTCACCATCCAACCCCCAACTACCCCTCCCACTTTCCCAAGCACCCTTCCCACTACCCCAAGCACCCCTTCCCTTCCCCAACACAACCCCCCCATTCCCAAGACAAAAAATTAACCCCACCCTTAAACCTATTTTTGAATATCCTTTCCCTCTCTCCATTCCAACCAAATTCGCAGCCCCCACTACCACCATCTATTGGACCCTCTTCCAGACCTTATTCTCCACCTCCCACACCTTAGAACACCCCCTCCAAGACCCCCTTACAACCAGGGGTCACTCCCACACTCATCTACCCACTTCCCCTTCTTCTTTCTTGGTCATTGGAAGCTACTTCGAAGTTGCAGTTTGCTGTCCAGAGGTTGTAGATGAACTAGCAACTTGCAGCGGCCACCTCGACTTCCTATAGAAGAGTTTGAAGACCCAAGAGCCATCGTCGGAAGCGTCTACCAGCCTCCTTCGCAACAGAAGTGGTTTCATCTTCTTCTGATTTCCGAGCCGTCCAGGAAGTCCATTCTCCCACAACTGCGCAGTTCTACCTCGGCTGAGGACCTGAGCCAGATTAGAAGCCCTGCCACGATGAACCCCGAAGGAATCAGTCCACGAGTTCTTCTTCAAAGTTCTTCATCGCCTAGTCTACTTCCAGAATCAAGAAACAGAACTTCATTCAGCATTTGTGATCCAGAGTTCTCATTTTTCTCTCTCAGCTACGCAGATCTGCTACTCATAGTCTGCACCGACCAGTCACCATTGTTCTGCATCCCCTAGTCTTCTCAGACATCGGTTGGCTTCCCCATTAGTTTTTCTGTGAAGAGGATTCGTCCACGATTCCAACGACTCTGACGGTGCTCGATTCCGAGTTCGGGAGCTTCCGGTACATCCTCTGCAACCTGCTGTTACTGCACCGATCTGCCCCCTGCAGAGGTTCTGAGCCAGAGAGAAAGCTTCACCACGACGAACCGAGGAGGAACCAGGCCACGAGCCCTTCTACAAAGTTCTTTTCCTTCCTGTATACTTTCAGAATCAAGAAGTGGAATCCCTTTAGGCATCCGGTAGCAGAAGTTATCAATTTTCTTCCTCGGTAGTGCGACTCTGCTTCCCCACTATCTGCACCGACCTCTCCTCACTCTTCTAGATCCACTGATCGTCTCCGGCATTGTTTGGCATCCCCGTTTATTTTTCTGCAAAGAGGACTCGTCCACGGTTCCAACGGTTCTGACGGCACCTGATTCGGAGTTCAGGAGCGGCCGGGACAACCTCTTCTTCCTGCTGTTAGTAACCAATTGCTGTCAGTCCGAGAATCAGCGACCCTGTTCGAGCTCCTGCCCAGGCCAGCAGCGACCCCAGAAGAATTCAGAAAAATTCAGAGGTACTCCAGTTCCAGTAACGAAGATTTTCTCACTGGTCTCACCCTCGGTAAAATTCTTGATCAAGTTCTGAAGCCATAGTACCGACTGTCTATCCACAATTGCTGAGAGAAGGCAGATTCGGCATCTTCACTTCTTCATCGTTTTAGCCATAGTTTTCCCCACCCCGCTTGGCCGGCTGAAGGCCCCTCCCTGCGTGGAGGTAGTTTGATTGTAATCCATTAACCCCCACCCCAAGATCCCCCTCCTGCGAGAGGTGTAGTGTTGTAATAGCTTAAACATGTCAAGCTACCCCGGCGCGGCGTGTGGGGAACCCACGCTTCCCCGCTCGCCCTCGTCTCCGAGCGGGACTGGTTTCTTCAAACCGGTCGAGTAAGTGCTCCAAACTTTTCTCTAATTTGTGCTTGTTCTTTCAATATTAGTTCATAAACTCCGCTGGCCGTGAATGAGAGCCCGATCCTTAAGCTCTTGTGCTATAAGTGATCACCGTGGGAAAAGAGAGAAACCGGTGCCTTTGGCACTTGGTCGGCCCCATTGTCTTGGGCTTCCACATCCATTGGGAATCAAGTCTTGGCCTTGCTGGCCCTCTACCAGCAAGGGCCCAACCCCTCAACCTCACCTTGGCATTGCCAAGTTACCCCGGGCTTGGGTGAGCGACGAGAGAGCGGTGGCCCAAATTGGCCCATTTAGATTGCGAATGTGCTTGCTTGCTTATGTCCAAGGTCGTGTCACATCAGAATATCTGAAGAACCCTCCGGTGCTGGGAGCGCCGATTAAGGGAAGACCCTTAATTCATTACATAGCAGCTACTCACTGTTCTCTAGGGGCAATGCTAGCTCAAATAAATGAAGAAGGTAAAGAGCAAGCCCTTTACTACCTTAGCAGAAGGTTGGTAAGGACTGAAGAAAATTACAATTTTATAGAGAAGACATGTCTGGCCCTGGTCTTCGCTGTCAAGAAACTCCGTCATTACATGCTGTCCCATGAAATCAAATTGATATCTGGAGCGGATCCGCTCAAGTACATATTATCTCAGCCAGCACTCAAGGGTCGACTCGACAAATTGGCCGTCATCTTGATGGAATTCGACATTTTATATGTGCCTCAAAGAGCCGTGAAAGGCCAAGCCGTAGCCGACTTCTTTGCAGCACACCCTGCACCAGAGGATGTTCCATTAGAAGCTGAACTCCCTCATGATGAGACACTGGAGGCGTGTCAAGCCCAGCCAGTGATGTTGCACCTCTACTTTGATGGGGCGTCAAGAACAGAAACTACCTCAGCTGGACATGTCAGAGTCCGAGCAGGAGCCCGCATTGTCCTGAAGTCACCTGAAGGGGAAGTGGTATACACTTCATGCTCAATATACAAGCCATGCACTAATAATGAATCTGAGTATGAAGCTCTGATAATCGGCCTACAAATTGCACTTAGTATGGGAATCCACATTCTCCAAGTGTTCGGCGACTCAATGCTGATAATAGAACAGATGCAAGGGGAGTTTGAAGTGCAGAAGCCAGAACTAAACCCCTACTATCAAAAAGCCATGTGCCTTATTGTGGCGACCCGGATCCCGGATACCAGGTATACCCGGTAGGACTACCGAATACACGTGATACCACTTGGAACCCGCGAGGCCTCCCAAGAGCGGTAAAGCTCCGAAGGGAAAAAGGACTGTCGTGTAGTACATTGAACTGACAGATATAGCAGCAAGCAATTAAATTTCATTAGATCGGTTTGCTAAAGTAGCAGAAATAAAATTACATTTTAATTAACAGATTTTGAACAATTAAATACCCAGAGTCAAGTCCAAAAGAAAGACAGCAAGTCTACCAAGTACAGTCGACAGAAAAGAAAGACGTACCGGAAAGTCGGGGTAAGCCCGACGGAGGTACCAACTGGCAGCTACGACTCGAACTCCAGGATCAACGGAAGCAGAACGAACACATCACCCCACTTGAAAAGCAGGGGTGAGCCTCGTGTCACTGGCTCAGTAGGGGTCACACGGATCCCCACTGAAAAACGCACAGTAACACGGAACAATAGGAATAGCAGCAAGAAACAACGCTAGAAAGATGCAAAAGAAAGGGAAGCAGGAGTAGGGAACAGGTAAGGATGAGGGGAATAACCCGAACAGGCAAGCAGGCCTAGAAAGGGAAAGAGGATTAAGGAGCAACGAGGAAAAAGGGGAAAAACCACGCACAAACGTCCCAACCTACACCTACAACAGGCATGCAAAAGAAAGTCTAGAAAAGACCTAGATAGGCACAGACAACACGATCGGAGCATCGTGCACAAGACAGGACACAGACCTCGAGTATAGCCACGGAAAGGCCAACCCGGACAGGTCACGACAAACCCCACAAGTGTCTCGACTATCCATCGATCGCAGTCCACGTGAGCCCGGCCGAGTCGCAGACCCACGCAGAAACACAAGTACAAGTACTAGTCAGGGTTACGCCCGTCGGCGTCAGTCCTCCGCCCCTGACCACGTGTGCACACACTGGCTCCTGCCTAGAGCCAGGCCTCTAGCTAGTTTTCTCCCCCCCGTAGGACGCTACGGTAACCGCTGGAACCGACAAAAACTAGCTTACAAACCGTATATCGGGGTCACCTTTAGACTGTTGGACGTCTAGGCTGACGAGAAGAGGAAGCTCGAAAAACGGCGCTGAAGTACAGACATTCGAACATGCACTGTCACCCGTACCTCAAACACCAAAGGCAGCATAGGAAACTGCCGACAGACTCGAAAACGTAGTCTTAGCCTTCGCAGAAACGTCGACCGACGTCCACGAAGAAAGCAGCCAGACCACGGGAACAACAGACAACCCTAACCTAGACCGACACACACACAACCACGCCACAAACCTACCTCTAATAGCCCCTAACATCACCTAGACGGCCCAACACAGAACAAAACAAACCAACGGCCATTACGGCCACAAGGACTGTAATGGCCTAGCATAGGCGCATTACATCGCTCTGACGCACCAAGACAGGGGCGTCAGGGCCAACAGGCTCAAACCCAAAACGCGAGCCACGTAACGGTCCAGGGCGGACGCGTTACAGCAGCCTAACGCGCGAGTGCAGACGCATTACGCCCACCTAACGCGTGAGGACAGGCGCGTTACGCCAACCGACCCAAAACAGCAAAATAGGGTGTAACGGCCTGGGACAGGCGCGTTACACAGCCTAACGCACCAGGGCAGGCGCGTCAGGGGAACCGACTCACCCAAAACGCTAGACGACAAAACAAACGTGACGCATCACCCCGGACGCGTCAGAGAGCTATGACGCGCCGCCCCTGGGCCGTCACACTCCCAAAATCACGAACTAAAAATGCCCAGACGCTGTGACGATCTATCGTAGGGCCGTCAGAGACATGTGACGGTCTCTGAAACGACCGCTACACCGGTCACGGCGGGAAAACAGTGGAAATGCCAAATCGGGCCGTTCCACGCCCCATTCACACCGAAGCGCAGGGGAAACAGATCTAGACGACGAAAAACAACTCTAGGAGGCTCAAAAGCCCACAAGCAAGCCCTAAAATGAGAGATCGGGGTGATTTCATCAAATCGACCCAAAGTGGGTCACCGAGGTTCCCGGACTCCTACCGGCCTCGAATGACAACCGATCGACACGAAACTTACGTGAATGGGATCCAGACATCCCAACGGTCAGTTTGACACTAACCACATCACAAATGGTTGCCATTTTTCGGCGAACCCTGAAAACCCCAAAAATAATGATTTTCACTAAACCGGCCCGATCTCCCCCGATCGAGCACCAAACAACGCACAGAAGCAGGGAAAACGTGCAGAAGGAAGTGGCGGTCCATCTCCCTACCTCCACCGAAGAAACAGTGCCCCGAAGGGACTAAACCACGTCAAAAACCACCGAATCACGAACGACGCCCTCTCGGAATCCACCGAGGGATCGCACCCACCACGCTCCATCCGCTGCTCCTTCCCGCGAATCGATCACTCGAGCACGTCCACGCCTCAGCCAGCTCCGCAACGGTGCGCGCCCTGCGCTGAACAGACCAGAGACGGGAGAGAACGGAGCGAGTGTGGACGTGCAAAATTGCACACCCATACATCCCAACTAGTCCACACACCAATAACAACTTCAACCGAAGAAGCTGTGGAGAAGCGGGGCCGTCCGGACTCCCCGAACGCACATACATGCACAGACAATGTATAGACTTTGCAGGTATAACGTAGGTAAAGATACCAATGTATAGACTCAGCATGGGACACAGCATGAGACGCTGAATGAGACGGATGGATGTACAGACAATAGCACTGATAAATAAATAAATCATAAAAAAATGATAAATAGATAGTAATAATAGTGAGATAGCCTGAAGTTGAAAATGAGCAGGAGAGATAGTGGAATTGCATTTATAGAAAGAAATTAGGAAATTTTCCTAATTTTTGAAAAATTCAATTTTTAGCCCAAACTCAGAAAACTACACAAAAATAGTCGAAACGACCGGCTCGAAGAGCACATCGTCGATGTAGCATCCACGAGTCGATGAATTGAGAAATAAACTCACCGCAGGGTTCCGTAACTAGTACGAGAGAAAAAATCACATGGATCGTAAAACTCAACTCGGGAGCTACAAAAGCGAACCAAAACTCACCGAGAAGGATCCGAAAGACCCAATAAAGATCCGGGACATTACACTTATGGTGAACTTTCACCATATCAAGCTCAATCATGTGAGCCGGGGGCATAATGCTCAAGCTGATGCCTTGGCAAAATTATCCAGTTCGCTAGCAGTCCCACCAGATGAAACACTCAACATTGTTGTGATAAACCGACGACCGGTTCCCAGTATGCTGGAGCCGTGTCCAGAAGAATATGAGGCCAATGTAGTCGAAGAAGCACAAGAGCCCAATTGGAGACGCATCTACTATAATGGTTCCTTCACCAGCAATTACCCAAAAAACAAAGAAGAGAGAATGAAACTCCTCTGGACTAAAGATTCCTATGAGCTCCGAAGTGGGACACTGTTTCGAATCATGGCAGACACTCGTAAGAAGATTCTGCTCCGCTGCCTATCCACCAATGAGGCTTGGCAAGTGATGAAAGAAATACATGACGGGACAGCCGGGGCACACCAAGCTAGATCAAAGATGAAGATCGAAATCAAGAAACTGGGCTATTACTGTCCTACTATGTTCGAAGATTGCTGTCAGTTCACAAAAACATGCCAGAAATGCCAAGAGCATGCTACTGTACCCAGGAGGCCACCTGCACCCCTGCACCCAACGGTTCCCAGCTGGCCTTTTGCTCAATGGGGAACCGATGTAGTTGGACCTCTTCCAACATCCTCAACTGGACACAAGTACATCTTGGCTATAACAGATTACTTCTCCAGATGGGCAGAAGCTATATGTAATACCCCGAATTATTTATTTGAGCCCAATATAATTATTAAGCTTTTATTAACTGAGAATTGAATTTTTAATGAATTGATAATTGAATTTTGGATTTATTAATATTTAATTCCGTAGAAATAGAATAAGTGAAAATCCGACTACCTTATAAAAATCTATAAAAATGGTAAACAGGTTAAGGTCGATGTAGTTAGCAACTTTGTCTTCTGTAATTAAGCCATTAAAAATCCGTGGTTAGATCTATTTAGTGATTAAGACCTAAAGTGCACACTTTTTGACCCTTATCTAACCTTAGTTTAAAACGCGAAATTAAGGCTTAATACTTAACCAAATGAGCTCAAACCAGAGGTCAATGGACAGTCTTGATCTGAGGATCAAAAGCCCTCTACCAATTTCTCGAAACCCTAACCCTAGAATGCACAGCCGGCCGAGTTTGGTTGAGTCAACCTTTTCAGCGCCGTTTCTAACACGTCTCTTGCCCCGTCGAATTCTCTCAGCTCCGAACTCTCCAGAAGATGTGTGAGCTATAGATAGAAAGCTCTTCGACCCTAGTTTCATTTGGTAGCAGCTGTGTCCGCAGAGGAGTCAGATCTGGGGAGATATCCGGCGATTACTGAAGGTGTGTCGGCAGGCCGTCGTCTACCTTCTTCCTTCCTTGTTTCTTCAATTGAGGTAGGAATTCTCAACCAAAATTTGAACATGAATACATCATTTTATTCCTCTCGACGAGATCTATCCAGTGGGACTGAAATCCCCAATTTTTATCAGGTGTCTAGAGAGCTATCGAGATTTTTGTGAAGGGTTATCAAGTTCGTTCTTCATATCTAGCATCTTATTTCGACCGTCAATTGAGGTAGGTTTAACATGCTAAACTCTAATTAACTTATATGATGTAATCAGCATCTTATTAGCTTTCTTTAGGCGTAGAAAGCCCTAAAATTCATGAAGCATGTTTAGAGAATTTCTATTCGTAGTAACAGCATGTTTAGACCTAGTTTTTGATGTGTTCTTCCGAGTTAATTTCTAATTTCGAAGTATTAATCCTGATCCACATGAACCATATCATATATGGTTGGATTCAGCATCGTAGTAGATTTCTTTTGATGTAAGAAGCCCCAAATTTCATTCTGTATATTGAGAGAATTTTACAATTTAGTCACAGCATGTTAAAATTAGGGTTTCCCGTGTTCTTGCCTTAGTAAATCGTGATTTCAGTAAGATAATTTGAAATTGGCCTTACTGTTAGATAGTATTCTCTTTTAGCTTTCCAACGGTACCAAAATCCCCTTATTTGGAATCCATTCCCATTAGTTATTAGCATTTTAGTGCAACCCTAGCAAACCCCCACTTCCCGGCATTCATCGGACGCGGTAGGGATGACCGGAGACGACCCAGAGATGGACGGTCTTACGATAGACCGCACAACTCAAGCCTAAACTTTGACCATTTTTGACTCTGGTATAACTATAGATAAACGGTTTTTCAGGAACCACACATCCCAGGATGAACGATTCAAAACTAACCACATATCTAGATATAAGGTCCCGGAGCAACCACATAACTTGGACGGCTCAGAACCAACCACACATCCTGGGGGATGGGCGGCCAGCCCAGAACCGCCCAACCCACATGGGCGGCCCAACAGGAACCACCCAACCCTTGGGCGGCCCTGACAGAACCGCCCAAGTCCCTGGCTTGGCCATTTGACCCCCGTTCAGCCCTGTGAGTCCAGCAGGATATAAGGTCCATCTAGAACCGTTTATCCCCTCAAAGAATGACTTAATACATGTTCTAATTGATTCATTTTCATGTCATTAATGGTAATTAGTAAAATAGAAACCCACTTGATAAATGCTTAATTATGCAACTAAATTTCTATTAATTACTTGTTATTCGTGCATACGCGACTTACGCGATCTTGTTCATTAGCTTATCATCTTGAATCATTCTTTTTGGCATCTTGACTTAATGTATAACTTAATTATTGTTAATTTGACATGAAATTAGGATTAATATGGTCATTAGCTTGCTGTTTAGTTGCTGTACTACAGCAGAACAACGTGTTCAACTTTCTGACTTTTAACAAGTCGCTAGCCGATTAGCGTGCTAGTCTTGGTTTTACCCCGGAAACTCTATCCGGCGGCATTACCATCATCACAGGATTTCTTTATATCCCTGTTATGAACCTAATGAACTACCAAAACATCGTTTTATGTGTTTAAATCGCTGGTTTAAGTCTTGGATCAAATTGGACAATGAGAGGCATGCGCGGCTAGTAGTTGACCGCATATCCTCTTCGGCGGCCCGATTATGACCGCATATCTTTATACGACCCAGTATGGACCGTATATCTTATTCATGGGTCTTAATGTCTTTTGGACATGAGCGGCCCATAATGCACTGTTCATACCTTCGAGCGGCCCACTGTCAGCCGTTCTTTCTTGACCTCGTGGCTAAGTTTTGGCCCAGTTCCTGTATGCACGGCCCGGTGTTAGCCGTACATACCCTTGCGCGGCTTCTGTATGATCGCACATCTCTTGAAGATGAGTTTCATCGTGTTTATGTGTTCTTGAATCCAAGGATGGGTTAGTCCTTTAAATATGAACTTCTGGCAGTAATTCCTTTGATTAAATTGGCCATTAAAATTGACTGAATGTCTAGACGCGTGGGATCTTGGATCCAATAAATCGATGCCAACGCACCGTAGGGGCCCGGTCTGCTCCTGGGGAGAGCGCCCGAAAATTATTGAGCCCATGGGATGTTAATGACATGGTGAGGCATTGCACTGAATACTTGCTTACTTGTTACGTCTATGACAAAAATCTCTTGTTACATGTTACTTGATTGTGATTGAATTGATGTTAATTACTGCTTGTTGGCCAATTCTTTATTACTATATCCTGTTGTAAATTCTTGTACTTGTTATCTTGTTAATTCTTGGCATCTTATATTTCTTGACCTTGCAAGATCTTTTTATTACGTCATTTCATTATATCGTTATCATCATTTATTTCTTTTTAGCATGGCATGTGAAAATGTAATTAACTTGTTAATCATGTAAACTTGCCTGTTATTTCCTACTGAGCGTCAGCTCATAGTTGTTGTTTCCCCCCCTTTCCAGGCTATTCAGGTGACGATGCGCTTACCGATGGGGAAGGGCAGGAGTGATGTCTTGAGTGTATCAGTTCTAGTTGTGTTTAGAGTATTTAGTTTCAGTTATGTTATTGTTGTTTAGTTGTTGTTGTCCCAGTTGTATTAAGTTGGTTTGAGGATTATTGTATCAGTTGTGGTTTGTTTAATGATCAATAAGTTATTTCCATTCATAGCACTTGTGTTATATTTAGATTAGCTCTCTCTCTCTCTCTCTCTCTTTCCTGCTAGCTAGTTTCTAACTGTACGTCCCAAGTTTCCGCATCGGGGCGTGACACTATAGCACTCAGAGAAGTGACTGGTGAGTTGGTCGCCAGATTCATCAAACAAAACATTATCTTTCGGTTTGGTGTTGCCAACCGAATAATTTCTGATAATGGAAGCCACTTCAAGAATCAGAAGATATATTGACTAGCCGAGAAGTATAAAATTGATTGGAGGACCTCCACTCCCTACAATCCGCAAGCAAATGGATTGGTTGAAGCATTCAATAAAACCTTATGCACACTCCTTGCTAAGACTGTCAACTCCAGTAAGAAGGATTAGGGGAAAAGATGTACGAAGCATTATGAGCGTATCGTACTGTCTACAAGACCCCTACAGGCTGTTCACCCTTCTCTTTAGTCTACGGCTCCGAGGCGGTAGTCCCCAAAGAGCTAGAAGTCCCATCACTCAGGGTTACAATTCAGTATGGATTAGCCCGTAATGAACATGCAAATGCTGAAAGAAAATTTGAAGAATTGGCTGAGCTCGAAGGAAAACACCTTCAATCACAGAAGAATATCCAGGCATATCAAGCCCGCATGGCGAATGCCTTCAACAAGCTCGTCAAAGGGCGAGAGTTCAAAAAAGGTGACCTAGTCATGGTCAAGAAGAAAGAAGTCATGGCTTCCAACCCAAAGGGCAAGCTGGCTGCAAACTGGTTGGGTCCGTATGTGGTCCAAAGGGTCTACGAAGGTGGAGCCTATGTGGTTGTCAACGATCGAGGGGAAGTTCAATTCCTGCCGCTCAATGGGAAGCATCTGAAACTCTATCATGTTGTACCACTGCCCTTTGAGGGGGTGGCGAATGATTGAATGGACGGCCTCAAAGAAAAAGATGAGGGTGATAAAAGCTCTGAAGTATGATGGTGACAATGAGGCTGGCCTAAGCCTCCTTCATATGAACATCAATCTGGACCGTCCGTCTGAATCGATGATGAAACCTTATCTCCTTTGCGTTGGTGTAAACCCCACATCAACGATGAAACATATGCGCATTCTAGGCGAACGGGTTCGGGCCCAAGCCTCCATCACATGAACATCAATCTGGACATTTCGTCTGGATCGATGATGAAATCTCATCTCCTTTGGATTGATGTAAATCCCACATCAACGATGAGACGTATGTGCATCCCAGGCGAACGGCTTCGGGCCTAAGCCTCCTTTATGTAATATCAATCCGGACCTTCCGTCTGGATCGATAATAAAACCTCATCTCCTTTGCGTGGGTGCAAACCCCACATCAACGATGAAACATATATGCATTCTTGGCAAACGGCCTTGGGCCTAAGCCACCAGCATACCAACATCAATTCGGACCTTCCGTCAGGATCGATAATGAAACCTTATCTCCCTTGTGTTGATGTAAACCCCACATCAACGATGACACATAGGTGCATTCTAGGCGAACGGCTTTGGGCCCGAGCCTCTTCCATGTAAATATCAATCCGGACCTTCCGTCTGGATCGATAATGAAACCTTATCTCCCTTGCGTTGATGTAAACCCCACATCAACGATGACACATAGGTGCATTCTAGGCGAACGGCTTCGGGCCTGAGCCTCCTCTATGTAAATATCAATTCGGACCTTTCGTCTGGACCGATAATGAAACCTTATCTCCCTTGCGTTGATTTAAACCCCACATCAACGAAGAGACATATGCACATTCTAGGCGAACGGCTTAGGGCCTAAGCCTCCCTCATACGAATATCAATTCGGACCTTCCGTCTAGATCGATAATGAAATCTTATCTCCCTTGCGTTGATGTAAACCCCACATCAACGATGAGACATATGCACATTCTAGGCAAACGGCTTCGGGCCTAAGCCTCCCTCATACGAATATCAATCCGAACCTTCCGTCTAGATCGACAATGAAACCTTATCTCCTTTGCGTTGATGTAAACCCCACATCAACGATGAAACACATATGCATCCTCGACAAAACGGCTTCGGGCCTAAGCCACCGGCATACCAACATCAATTCGGACCTTTCATCTGAATAGATGATGAAACCACATTTCCTTTGCGCTGATGTTAATCCCCAGATCAACGATGAACTCTTTTACATGATAAAAGGCAACGTGCAATCTCAAATATTACAAAAAAAGAAGAAAAATATAAATATAAAAATGCAGCTTAAAATAGAGGTGCCCCGCCGGACTTGTTCAGACTTCCTAGACAAGGGCAAAAAGGGCTATAACCCAGCTGTGGTGAAAACCTGAAAGAGCACTGCAGGCAAAATTGGGTACCCTACCACGTGAAAATCCGAAAGGGCGCGTGGGCAAAAGCAAGAAGGGCTGGCTCTGGCGAAAATCTGAAAGGGCGCTTGGGTCAGTAATATGGTTACTATAAACATGAAAACATATACCATACCCCTTTTGGAGACATTTCCACCAATTGTCCCACCAATGATGAAACCTATCCAGAATAGACATTCCGTCCATTCTGATGAAACTTATCAAATCCTTTGCATCGGCATAAACTCAATGTCGATGATGAAATCTTCTGTCGGTCACAAGACATCATCGCCTAGATCGATAATGAAACCTGTCCAGAATAGACCTTCCGTCTACTCTGATGAAACTTATCAATTTCCTTGCGTCGGCATAAACCCAATGTCGATGATGAAACCTTCTGTCGGTCACAAGGCATCATCGCCTGGATCGATAATGAAACCTACCCAGAATGGACTTTCGGTCCGTTCTGATGAAACTTATCAAATCCTTTGCATCGGCATAAATCCAATGTCGATGATGAAACCTTCTGTCGGTTACAAAGCATCACCGCCTAGATCGATAATGAAACCTACCCAGAATGGACTTTTCATCCGTTCTGATGAAACTTATCAACTTCTTTGCATCGGCGTAAACCCAATGACGATGATGAAACCTTCTGTCGGTCATAAGGCATCATCGCCCGGATCGATAATGAAACCTATCTAGGATGGACCTTCCGTCCACTCTAATGAAACTTATCAACTTCCTTGCATCGGCGTAAACTCAATGACGATGATGAAACCTTCTGTCGGTCATAAGACATCATCGCCTAGACCGATAATGAAACCTGTCCAGAATAGACCTTTCGTCTGCTCTGATGAAGAACATCAATTCCCTTGCATTGGCATAAACCCAATGTCGATGATGAAACCATCTGTCAGTCATAGGGCATCATCACCCGGATCGATAATGAAACCTATCCAGGATAGACCTTCCGTCTACTCTGATGAAACTTATCAATTCCCTTGCATCGGCATAAACCCAATGATGATGATGAAACCTTCTGTCGGTCACAAGGCATCATCACCTAGATCGGTAATGAAATCTATACAGAATAGACCTTCCGTCTACTCTGATGAAACTTATCAATTCCCTTGCATTGGCATAAAGCCAATGTCGATGATGAAACCATCTGTCGGTCACAGGGCATCATCGCCTGGATCGATAATGAAACCTATCCAGGATAGACCTTTCGTCTACTCTGATGAAACCTATCAATTTCCTTGCATGGGCATGAACCCAATGATGATGATGAAACCTTCTGTCGGTCACGAGGCATCATCGCCCGTATCGATAATGAAATCTATACAGAATAGACCTTCCGTCTACTCTGATAAAACATATCAATTCCCTTGCATCGGCATGAACCCAATGTCGATGATGAAACCTTCTATCGGTCATAAGGCATCATCGCCTGGATCGATAATGAAACCTATCCAGAATAGACCTTTCGTCTATTCTGATGAAACTCATCAATCCCCTTGCATTGGCATGAACCCAATGCCAATGACAAAACCTTCTGTCGGTCACAAGGCATCATCGCCTAGATCGATAATGAAACCTATCCGGAATAGACCTTTCGTCCGTTCTGATGAAACTTGTCCATTTCCTTGCATTGGCATAAACCCGATGCCGATGATGAAACCTTCCGTCGGTCACAAGACATGTTCGCCTAAACCGATAATAAAACTTGTCCGGAGTAAACCTTCCGTCTACTCTGATGAAACTCATCCATTTTCTACTATCCTAAGTCCCACCGACAATAAAACCCCTATCGATCACAAGACATCATCGCCCGGATCGATAATGAAACCTACCCAGAGTGGACCTTTCGTCTATTCTGATGAAACACATCCATTCCCATGCATTGTCATAAGCCCAATACCGATGATGAAGCTCTTAATGATCACATGGCACTGCGCCTGGATCAAATGCTAAAACCTATTTGAGATGGACCTTCAGTCTATTTCAATGAGACATATGGACCCTCTATACACACTTCAGCAAGCATTCATACATCCGGCACCTCTGGCCGATGAGACTTACACTTGTGTCGATTTGGCAGCTCCTGGAATCTCGGTGCGCGGTGGAGCGACGCCCCCATCCTTTCCTTGAAAGGGTGGGCGCTCTCCTGCGGTACAGACACGGGTATGCTTCTATGAAAGTTGCCAAGATTACTACGAGATATGACAGAATGAAGGTGAGGGAATGAGCGCCAAAGACATCAAAAGAAAGATATATTCCATTTCCAAAAAGGGAATATGAAGACAATTGGGGCCCTCTGAGGGGGATGAGTTACAAGAGAAAGATCGGCTAAGATCGCCTGAAAATATCTTCAAAGTCAAGAAGCCCGACATATGGAGCCGCTCCCAGTTCATGAAGTTGGACTTCCTCCTCCTGAACACGGGTCATCTCAGTCTGTAAAGATGCAACTCGGCCCTCCAGCAGTGTGGTCTCCTCAATACACCGAGCTTCTGCCACCTCCAGCAACGATATCTCAGCTTCAACATCATCCAATTCATCCCGAAGCTCTTCCCGTCGGCCACACAAGAATTGCGCGCGAGCAGCCGAAGCTTCAACCTGGGCCCTGTTCTGGTAAAGATCAGAGTTCAGTGACTCCAGCTCCGTCTGACAATCGGCCTTCTGCAATTTAAGGGCCGTCAGCCGGTCATTCATTGTCTGCTCGAGAAAGTCTCGACGATTCACAAATTTCAGCAAGAATAGCACCCGCTAGGTCCATATGTCCAAGGGATAGCCTAGTGCCTGCAGGCCGACCGTCAGTCGTTCAGCCACTTCCTTCAGTTGGAGATAAGACAATGTCGGCTGGGACTCTATCACCTGGCGCAACATCTCCAAGTGCTACCAAACAAAATCCTCTGATGAAGAGAAGCCAAGGGAGGCTACTGGCACCACATCAAAAGTAACCTCCTTGTCTATGGATGCCCATAAGCCAGTATCTGGCTCAGAAGAAGAGGATGGGATGGCCACCAAAGCTGAAGGAGCAGGCACCTCAGCAGTCTGCTCATGCTCCGTTGGACTCTTTGAAGAGCTCTCTTCTACAAGTGCTGGAGGAGGCAAAGGCTCCGACTCTATTACTTGCACGGATGAAGCTGCAGGGTCAGGTGTAATAGTCATTATGGCTGTCGAAACAAAGGCAAAACCTCTTGACGGATCTACTTCGGCCCTCAACTCTATCGCAGGCACTAGAGCAGAACTCTCTCCCAATGAACTCAACTCTAGTGATGATGCTTCAGCTGTCAATTGTATCCTCACTGGCACAGGGCGGAGTACAGTAACCGCCTCTGAAGAAGATATGATGACAGGAGGCAGCATATCTAAAGCCTCCGATGAAATGATGATGACATCAGAAGAAAGTACAAAGTACATCGCAATATGCACCCGCGGGTCCCATGCCGCTCATTCTTCGCTTACGCCACCTACAGGTGGGGGGCATTTGTTGACACCTAAAATATACAAAGATAAAAGAAGAAGCCAAAGCAAGCTCAGAGCTTTAAAGACCAGTCAGGGGTGCGGCTCCTATGTCATCCCTGGAAGTTATGAGAATCAAAATAGAAGAAGATCCATTACACCTGACACTCTGTCCGGCTGAAGCCATTTCTGGCCAAGCTGCTGTCCAGCACGGCTATCATTTAGATAGTCAGGTTGATGAAGACTACGTCAACCCCCGGGCAATCATCTGCCTGCTGAAAAGGATCCATAGAATATTCTGATGCTCGTAAGACAGGATTCACATAGCTTCACACATGTCTGTTGGTGACGGATGCTAAGTAAGTGACAAAGAGAACAAATGAGTACTTTAAGAAGCCCATATGGCCAATGAAGAAGGCCCATTTCGTCCAAAATCCTTCTATTGGTGCCAATACACCAAATGAACAGGCCCAAGCCCAATATAACCAAGCACACCGAGGAGCTCTTTTTCGGGCACGCCGACTGCATGCCATGCTGGGAGACGTCCGTGCCGATAGAAGAGGGCCAGCCCTCTATATAATCTCATGCTTTCGGCGTGTGTAAAAGGGGGAATTAATCGAGAAGCCAATCAAAATCAGAAAAAGAGGGAAGAGAAAGGTCTGAGAGCCTGCTGAAGAGATCTGAAGAGAGAAAGAGAGCTGCAGAAGTCCGTGGAAAGAGGTGCAAGGTGGGGTTTGTTTTCAAACGCTCTAAGGGGCTATATTCTCCCCTTCCCCCATTTTGTGTTATCGATCTGTCTTCTCCTCTGTAGTCTGCTTTTTTTATTTTTATGCTTTTGCTTCCGAGGTCTGTTCCCCTCACTACAAGAAAATAGACCTTCAGGGGTATTTCAAAACTGCCCCCAAAAATGGTGATAAATGCCCTTGATTAGTTTTAGGGGTAATTTAAAATGTGCCCCTATTACCTCGGTCCCTAAAGGCTTTTGGGGCACTTTTTGAAAAGCGCCCCTAATTTTGCCATTCGAGGCACTAAAAAATTGCCCCTAAATATTCTAATAGGGGCAATTTTGATGATCAAATGCCTCTAATAAGCATGTTTTAAGGGCAATTCCTCCTTTAAACTACTCCAAATAACCTATTTTAAGGATAGTCATCTAAATGCACCTTTAAATAATCACTTAGACTAATGTGTTTAAAGGGCATTTTCTTCTCCAAACTGTCCCAAACGACCAATCTGTAAGAGCTCCAATTTCTAAATATTACACCAAATAAAAATTAGAGTCAACATTCCTAACATGGAATCAATACATATATCATATTCTTCGTATTTCATTGCACATGCACAAACACCTACCATTATACACCACACATGCATATATAAACTATCCACCTTTTAACAGAAGCATAAATAGGACATGATAGTCATTGATAAAAATAATCTCTTCATAGAGCTATATTATAAAATCAAATTATGAAAATATCCCAATTACACAAGACATATAGCATCCATGAATTATAAATACAACTCAGACTGTGGAACCTCAATTTTTCACTCTGTAACTAAAATATACAAACTCAACTCTTCAAAATAGATAAAATAGTTTCCCCTTGGTGCTCGTTAAGTACAACATTTTCTTGCTAATGGATGAGTAGTAAGGGAAGCCAATTGATTGGATCTCAGGCTACGCCCATCTTTCTTTTGGCTTCCATCTCGACACTCCGTGGATGGATGTCCTATACTCTCCTTTTGGCATAGTCCAAAATAAGGGGATATGTTGCCAGATTTATTTCATACATTAATGTCATATCTCATCTCATATCCTGCAAATAAATCAGTGTAGCAGTCTTATCTCGTTTTGCCCCCGGGGACCCTCTTACTTTGGCGATTAATCAAGGGTTGTCCTTCTTTAGAAGGGCGTAATTAACGTCATAGCCTTTATGGTATGACGGACTTCCGGTCCTAACTCAGACTTCACAATCGACTGACCAAGTCAGATCAAGCGCATAATAAACTGTCACCCCGGTGACTGGCACGCCCAATAAACTAACCAACCGATAAGCTAATAAAGAAATAACTCAATAATAATAAAATAATAAAATAAATCAAATTAAAGATTTCATTCCCACAGCTGGATATGTAGAAGGTCCGAGGACAGGGAGGCCAGGGCAGTCCCAGTCAGTCCATAGTCAGCACACGGCTACCCAGCAACAGAGTACTTTCCAGCACACTATGGGTAGTTCGGGAGCGTAGACGCAGGCAGCGTCAGTGACAGGATCTGCGTCTTTTGACTCCAAGGTCAAGAAGTTTCTCAAGAAAGGTTTTGGTAAGAAGCGCAAGGATCAGAGGCAGGCATCTTCAGGTAGTGTGCAGTAGCCGATTCCTTTTCAACATCAGGGATCAATGGGTGGATCACGGGGACCGTGTCCCCGGTGTGGCGAGTCCCATCCAGACAGGCAGTGCACGGCACCGGTGATCTGTTTCAGGTGTGACCAGCCAGGGCACATGGCGCGTGACTATCCCCAGAGGCCGCAGCCGCAGTAGTACCCTTTGCAGCAGCACCCCCAGCAGCAGAGGCCACCACAGCAGTAGGGACAGTATCCACCGCTACCTAGGTCAGTGAGTGTGGGGGGCAGGCAAAGGTCCCGAGGCCAGATCACACACATGACCAGGGCAGAGGTAGTGGCGTCACAGCTTGTGGAAGGTACCGTTAGGATTTTGGGTTGTGCGGCTCGAGTTTTGTTTGATTCTGGCGCGTCTCATTCGTTTATTTCGGAGGATTTCACGCTGAGTATTGAGGAGCCGGTGACCCAGTTGTTCTGCGATTTGGCAGTGGAGTTGCCTTCTGGTGATTTTATGATCACTCCGTATTGTTTCGATGAGGTTCCTGTGTGGGTTGAAGGGTGGAGTTTGCCGGCCAGGCTTTATGCGTTGCCACTTCAGGATTTTGATGTGATTTTGGGCATGGATTGGCTCGAGACACATCATGCTTTGGTGGATTGTGGCTCAAAGAGGGTTTATTTCCGGTGACTTCGTGGACCCACCTTCTATTTCCAAGGTATTAGGTCTTCCTCTTCCCGCTTTCTTATTTTGGCTTTTAGGGCTCGTCATTTGCTTGATGCGGGTTGTCAGGGTTTTCTCGCTTCTGTGGTCGCGGTGGACCAGTCCGAGCCAGATGTAGAGAACATCCCGATGGTGTGTAAGTTTTCCGATGTTTTTCCCGAGGACCTACCTAGATTACCTCCCCAACGGGAGATTGATTTTGTGATTGAGATTATGCCTGGTACGGGACCTTTGTCGAAGGCTCCTTACCGTATGGCTCCCACTGAGTTGAGAGAGTTGAGGGCGCAGTTGCAGGAATTGCTTGCCAAGGGGTACATTCGTCTTAGCTTTTCCCCTTGGGGTGCGCCAGTGTTGTTTGTGAAGAAGAAGGATGGTAGTCTAAGGTTGTGCATTGACTACCGGTAGCTGAACGAGGTAACCGTTAAGAACAAGTATCCGTTGCCATGGATTGATGATTTGTGTGACCATCTTTAGTCTGCTCGAGTGTTCTCGCGGATTGATTTGTGGTCCGGTTATTATCAGTTATGGATTTGAGAGTCTGACGTGGAGAAGACTGCGTTCAACTCGAGATATGGGCACTATGAGTTTCTGGTGATGCCGTTTGGGCTCACTAATGCCCCCGCAACATTTATGGATTTGATGCAGAGGGTGTTCCGTCCTTACTTGGACCAGTTCATGGTCGTGTTTGTGGATGACATCCTTGTGTATTCGCAGTCTGCAGAGCAACATGCTTATCATTTTAGGGTCGTGTTAAAGACTTTGCGAGATCACCAGTTGTATGCTAAACTCAACAGGTGTGAGTTTTGGCTTCAAAAGGTGCACTTTTTGGGGCACGTGATTTCTGGTGATGGTATTTCTATGGATCCAGCCAAGGTCGATGCAATGATGCAGTGGCCGAGGCCAAGGTCCGTGACGGAGATTCGGAGTTTCTTGGGGCTTGCAGGCTATTATCGGAGGTTTATTCAGGATTTTGCTCGTGTTGCAGTCCCGATGACTAGGCTTACGCGGAAGGATGTGTCATTTGTCTGGACTGGTGAGTGTGAGCAGAGCTTTATGGAGCTTAGGAGGTTGCTCACCTCGGCACCGGTGCTAGTATTGCCTTCTGGATCGGGAGGTTTTGTGGTGTGTATAGATGCTTCCGGGGTCGGGTTGGGTGCTGTGTTGATGCAGCACGGTAGAGTTGTGGCTTATGCATCTCGGGGGTTAAAGTCACATGAGGAGAACTACCCTACCCATGACCTTGAGTTAGCGGCTGTGATCTTCGCATTGAAGATTTGGAGGCATTATCTGTACGGTGAGAAGTTTGAGGTGTTCACAGACCATCAGAGTTTGAGGTATGTGTTCACTCAGAAGGATCTTAACCTCAGGTAGAGGCGATGGATGGAGTATATGAAGGATTATGACTTCACCCTGTCTTATCAGCCAGGCAGGATGAATGTTGTTGTCGATGCCTTGAGTAGGAAGGTTGTGGTCAGCACCACGATGATGAGGAAGTGGAGACTCTGGGAACAGGTGCCAGTCGTGACATTTAGGCTCAAGGTTCCCCAAGAGCCGGGGTCAGCTATTCTTGTGAGCTTAACCGTCACGCCAACGATTCATCGCCAGGTGACAAATGCTCAGCGTGCAGACCTTGAGTTGCCCCGGATTTTAGCTTTGGCTAATGTGGAGTACGGCGAGGACGGAGCTGTGAGATTCCGTGGTAGGCTATACGTCCCGACCGAGGAGCAGGTGAGGCGTGCGGTGTTACTAGAGACTCATGGGAGTCGGTACACTGTGCACCTGGGTGCGACGAAGATGTATCGAAACTTGAAGAGGCAGTTCTGGTGGCCTAGCATGAAGAGAGATATTACCGAGTATGTAGTCCAATGCCTGACCTGTCAGTAGGTGAAGGCATAGCATCAACGACCAGGAGGTACTCTTCAGCCCTTGGAGGTTCCCATGTGAAAATGGAACCACGTGACCATGGATTTTATGGTGGGATTGCCGAGGACTCCGAGTGGGCAGGATAGTATTTGGTTGCTGGTGGATAGGCTGACGAAAGTGGCTCGGTTGTTACCGATCAAAGTCAGCTGGAGTGTGCCGAAGTTGGCTCGTCTTTATGTGGAGCAGATCGTACCGTTGCATGGGATTCCCATTTCCATTGTGTCAGATTGAGATTCGCATTTCACTTCTGGATTCTGGAGGAGTTTCCAGCGAGCTCTTGGCACAGAGTTAACGTTTAGCTCAGCATATCATCCTCAGTCAGATGGTCAATCGGAGAGGACCATTCAGATGTTAGAGGATATGTTGAGATCCTGTTACCTAGAATGGCAAGGGCGTTGGATTCACCATCTACCATTGGTGGAGTTTGCCTACAACAACGGCTATCATTGGAGCATTGGGATGGCTCCTTATGAGGTGTTGTACGGGCGACCGTGTCGGACTCCACTCGATTGGTCTGAGGTTGGTGAGCGTGTTATGACTGGACCGGAGCTGGTGCAGCAGTGCATTGATGTGGTGCATCTGGTCCATCAGAACATGTTGGCGGCGCAGAGTCGGCAGAAGAGCTATGCCGATCGGAGAAGGCAGCCACTCTGTTTCGTAGTCGGTGATCGAGTATTTTTTAGGGTTTCTCCCATGAAGGGAGTGATGTGATTTGGACAGCGTGGGAAGCTGAGTCCTCGCTATGCTGGTCCTTTCCTCATCGTGGAGCGCATTGGCGAGGTTGCTTATCGGTTGTAGCTTGATAGGTGCAGATATTGAGACAAACGTTGATCCAGAGGGGGGTGAATGGATCTTTAAAGCTTTTTGGCCAAATTGAAAAACGTGTGAGACACAAATGGCTTGAATGCAGGTCAAACACTTAATCTGCAAGAGTATGTACCCCAATCAATTTGTGCAAATCATTCAAGGGAAGCAATTAAGATGATCTGGAACACATTCACATAGAAACACAAGCAAGCTCACAACACCAGAGATTTTTAGGTGGTTCGGTCCGTAGACCTACGTCCACCCCACACTCAAACCAGAGTGTGGCTTACTACTGTCAAAGAACATGAACCGTTGCGCCTTACTACTTGCGTCTGCTAAGCATTACAGCTTGGCTTACATCCGCTGGGCCTCACAGCTTGCCATCCGCTGAGTGTCACAGCTTGCTATCCCGCTGAGCATCATAGCTTGCTGTCCAAGGTGACCATCTTGCCCACTGAGCATCACAGCTTGCTCTGCTGACTCACAGCTTAAATAAAGATGAAAATGAGAAACAAGAATGATGAATACAGCGACTAAAAGCTGACAATAAAACTCGATGAATATCGCTCACGCAGGAGCAAACTGGCCTGGATTTGATCCAAGTACCAGTGAACAGAACATCAACGATTCTTCTCTCGATCTCACTCTCCCTTCAACTCTTCTCTCAATCTTACGAGCTCCTCTTTCTTCTTTTTCTCTATCTCTGATCTTCTCTTCGTTTCTTTGATTCCTCTTCTCTTTCTTTATCAGATATCTCCTTTTTGTGCTCTTCTCTTCTTTCTTTCACACTATAGAAACTCTTCAGAAAAAGAAGTTTATATATGACTTCAGTCTCAGACTCATGTGTTCACCCATTGGGCGTGTGGAGGAAACACTCCCGCCCAATTGCTTCCAGAAGGCTCTCAGCCACGTGTCCAAATCTGGGCACTGAAGCTTCCACGTGGCAGTCATCTGTTAGGGACGGTCCGCCTGGGATCACGTGCCCTTCTTAACAGTCACAAGCAGTTGGCCTGTTAAAATGTCAAGACATCTAAACATCATGCAGTTATGAAGATTGCATAGACTAGCTAAGACATTTAAGTAAATGTGCATAGACTAAGCACTCAAATTCACGGACTCGGGTTGATCTCATAGCAATGATGTGCATGGACGTAATCAGCATACAAGCAGTCATGCACAAACCTTGTAGAAACACACGATAAGAATGCACCGACTTATGCAAACGCAATGGTGAGAGAAGCACAGATTTGTATGTATGCAGCGATGAGAAATGCACCGAGTTCGGTCTTGCATACGTAAAGTATGCACCGACTAAATTCATCCATGGACAAACATTGCAATGACTTGGTCGCGTGCAGCCACAGAGGTTGCACCGACTCAATGTGACACTAACCAGATAGTGCACCGTGTATGAGAATACAAGCCAAACTATGCACCGACATAATGCGAGAGATAGCAGGACCTGCACCGAGGTGATCATGTAGGAAGAAGTATTGCATAGACTCACTATCGTGCAGCGCCAATGTTTGCACCGACTTGATCAAAAGGGCAACACTAAGTTGCACCGACTCAATAACTCCGCAGCATGGAATGCATCGACTTCTATTCGTGCACGACCAAGAGTTGCACAGATCTAATGAAAGCCACGATAGAAAATGCAATGACACTGTGACTTTCGGACTTTAGAAATGCAACGACTTAGCTCTACTGCATGACTTAAATGCACAGGCTTATTTCGCTAAGAGTGCAACATATGCATGGACTTGGTGCACCCTAGCGAACATATGCATCGACTTAGTACGGAGCAAACATGACTATGCACAGACTATGCTAAGCTAATTAACTAAGTGTGCATGAGCTAACTTCAGAATGATCATGCGCTATAATGCAATATGATGATGCAAAAGACAATTTTTATGCATTTTGATTTCACCATGACTCATAGATTGTCATTGTCAAAACCAGGGTCCAACACAGCTACCTCCTGAGTTTGCAGCGGTGCACGACGTGTTCCATGTCTCGATGTTGAGGAAGTATATGCCCGATGTTTCTCATGTGTTGGAGGATTCTGTTTTGACGGAGGTGACTCCTGATCTGTCTCTACCGGAGTTCCCTATCCGTATTGAGGATCGTCGAGAGCAGCACCTGCGAAATAAGGTTATCCCTCTAGTTAAGGTTGTGGGGGAAGCGGCACTCTGGTGGTGAGGCTTCTTGGGAGCGTGAGGATGAGATGCGTCAGCAGTTCCCTTACCTGTTCGAGTGAGTTTTCTTTTTCTTCCTCTATACTTCATTTTAAATTTCGAGGATGAAATTTGTTTAAGGGGGGAGGGCTGTAATATCATGGACCCTTAGGATCCTTCTTTTTGGGTCCCGGATCTATTTTCTCAAAGAATTTATTCTTATTTTGTCCGAAATTATCTTTCGGACATTTTTCGGGTTCGGATCCGTGTGTTTCAGATCAGTTTCGGAGGTCCCGGAACGTGTTCCGCGATTTCTCGTATTTTTCCCTGACAGGACCTACGGAATCCCGTAGCGGGTGAACCGGGCCGTTCACCTACTCAGAAATGGTACCACGACGATCAGCGTGTTTCCAGGATCGCAGGGGTATATTTTTCTATTTTTTTTGGAAAATCTAAACTTTCTATATAACCCCATTTCTTTTTCTTTTTCTTTTCTCCTTTCTATTTCTTCTTCTTCTTCCTCCCTTTCCCTCCCGTGAGCGCACACGGCCGTGACCGGCCCCCCTCTCCCATGGACGCGACGGCGTGCTCCCCTCCGGCTGCAGACGGCGGTGGGCGACGGCGTGGCGACAAGGGTGACGGCGTGGCGATCCCGGCGGCGTTCGGTGCTCGGTGAGATCGTGGGAGCTCGTGAAGGTTTAAGCAGAATTTTGAAGATCGGCGGCGATCCGCCGGGTTTCGGACGAATCCGAGGTAGGGTGCCGATCCTTAGCTTGGTATTTATCTTCCCCGTGATTTCTAGGCCGAGGTGAGGTCGAGAGTGGGCTATTTTGAGTCGGGAAGGGAAAATCATGTTTTGGGGTTTGAACGCCCGATCTAGCGTTTCAATGCATGTTTTTGTGGTTTGTGGGCATCAAAAGATGCATTAGGGGCTTGGGAACAAGTTTCCCTTTTGTTTCCCCTTCACCCGGGGGTGAATGGGGCATGGAATGGCGAATTTGGGGTTTTCCCGCCGTTCTCGGTTTTCTGGAAGTGTGGCGGTCCTTCCAGTGACCGCCACTTCCTTCTGGCGGTCCCCGTTCGACAGTTTCAATCTTTCCATGCGTAGGTTGGGCATGGTGGCCTCACGATGAGCCGCCAGAGCCCAGGTGGCGACCGAAGGTCTGACCGCTAAGCCCAGTTGGCCGGCATGGCCTTCGAGGCATTTTGACCGTTGGAGGCTTTTGGGTCTGGCGGCCGAGGGTACGCTCGCCTCATTCCTTGTGGCGGCCCTATATAGGACCACTTGTTCTTTTGTGACCCAGGGTGTGGCAGCCTATCGTTGAACCGCTATAGTCCCTGTGGCGGCCTAATGTTGGACCATTAGCTCTTGTGGTGGCCCAAAGGTGGACCGCCAGCGGTTCTTGTCCAACCGGAGTTATGTTTTGCCGATTCGAGTCCCGGGTGAGTGGACCTCGATCCACGTGTTGACCCGTGGTCTAACTGATGATAGGCATCATGTGGGGGCCACACGTTAGGGTGCCGTGGGATCCCGGGAGTTTGTGTTCTCGGCTCGTGTCACCGTGAGTCGGTGTCGGTACGAGGAGCGGCCCTTGTATTTTGTCCGATTTAGACGTTATTTTCCGTTGACTAGAGAGTCTACCTTTTCAGTGACCCTACACTAGTCGTAGCCTTCCGACACGAGAGTGGTCCCACCAGGGAGTGGTGGCGAGGCTACCCGGAGAGATGATTTTTAGACTGGTTTCCGTTGGGCCCCACGTCTTGCAGCCAGAGTCTGGCTGAGGGGAAAATCAGTCAGAGGGCCAGACCTGGGACGCATGGTCTGTGTGTGCACACGTGGTTGGGGGCGGTTGGACCCGCGTTGACGAGCGCGACCCCAGCTAGTCACTTGTTCTGTGGTTACTTGTACGGTGTCTCAGTTCCCGCTGGGCCGGAGGGAGACACCCGAGGCGCAGTTTAAGTCGCCAGTGGACGCATCCGACCTTGCTTCTAGTGGGTTGGTACTCCTGTCTTCGTCTAGTA
Source organism: Amorphophallus konjac (assembly GCA_022559845.1). NCBI lineage: Eukaryota > Viridiplantae > Streptophyta > Magnoliopsida > Alismatales > Araceae > Amorphophallus > Amorphophallus konjac. The sequence continues at coordinate 90,885,368 of CM040121.1, forward strand.
GCAACTCTTGGGTTTCTCTTGAATTTAGACGAGTTGTCTTGATTTTCATGCCGTACGTTCGGTACTAGCCGTAGTGGTAGCTTGCTGTTACTTTCCGCGCAGTTTCTCAGTTTGCGAGGTGGGGACCAGATGATCCCTACTGAGCCTTTTGTTTTAAGGCTCATTCCCTGCGTGTTTTCATCGTGTTTCAGGTGAGAAGAGGCTTCAGGGGAGCGCTTCCGAGGCTCCACGTGGTTCAGGTGTCCAGGGTTAGTTGCGAGTTGCCAGGCCGGGGTATGCCCCGTGTAATTATACTTTCTTTTCTGTGCTATACTAGTTGTGGACTACTGTTATGTTTTAGACTACTGTTATTTTGTGGACCATGTAATTTAATTAATGTCATTATTTATTTCCTACTTATTCATATTACCTGTGTAATTATGCAATTATTTAGATTCTTGTGTATCTCCACACCATCCCTTTTAACCCTTCCGAGTCTTCGGGCTCGTGGGTGGCGGTTCAAGATTCCGGTTATTGGGCCTTCCCGATGTTCGGATCTCGAGGCGTTACAGAGGGTCAGCTCGCACGGTCCTGAGGACTCAATCATCATGTTCATCCCTCGGCTGTTGAAAGCCACGACGGCGTCGACCATACCCCTCATAAGCATTATCAGATCCATAGTCTTCGAGACCAAGGTCACGATGTTGTGGTTCAAGGACTCAGTGAGGGGCGGGCTGAAGAGCATGTACGGGCTGCTCCTGTGCCGTGGGAGCGGGTTGGACTTGGGCCTTGCGAGCGATTTGGACTTGGACCACTGCTGGAGCAGGTACGGGTGGGCCGTAGGCCACTCCTAGAGGGTCCTCGTGAAACAATCTCTCCAACCAGACCTTGGACAGACTTTTCAGATGACTCCATGCGTTCCTCCATGGCCCTAAGGTGACCATCCATATTGTCGGAGAAGCTCTGAAAGGTAGCCTCAGACAGGTCCAAGCGAGCCATAATGGCCAATATCGCCTCATGCTAGGAGTGAAAGTCTCCCGAGGCGGCATCCCGTGGGTTTGCCATAGACGTGGGGCGATGGTATTGGGTACCTCGCCGAGTGGACATGCAAAGACACAAAGACTGGGGTACATGGACTAAAGCAAAGATGATGAACCTAGACTTAACCAAGATCCGGTACCTCACGGATTTTCGGGATCCGAAGATCCTCTCACGCGAGTGAATCACCTTCCCGATAGGCGTAACCTAACGTTCGAGCAACACCTTTTGATATATAAAATATTGGGATGCAATGCTACCTTGGACTTAGACGACCCTAGACTTAAACCTTCCGCTTTGATACCAATTTGATGCGGGACGGGTGACGCGACCGGGCTAAGACGTACGACCGACTCAAAGTGTGGCTAGCACTAGCACACTAAGGGAAGCCGAGCGGCTGACTACCATGGCGTTATCCAGGTGGAGACGTCTCTCAATAGCAACTCACTCTAGCCCGATGATCATCCCTTGCGAGGGAAACGTGGGATCGCAGCGGTTAAGGAACCACTGTCGCCTAGGATAATGCAGTCCGAGCTCGGTGCTCGACTGGTGCTAAGGAATGGGCGCTCACAACTCACAACCACGACAATTTGCAACTAGCTAACGGCCCTATTCTCACAAACGCAGAATGATAGAAAATATACTAGATCAGCAATGTGAGTATGGAACGAAGCACGTACCTCAACGACTAGCGCGTAGGGAAGAATTCCTGGCCGAATCTGACAACCCCAATACACACACTTAATAACCATACACTTTCGGAACCTGAGGCCCACTCCACGCAGGGAGGTAAAGGGCTACAAATGTATATTTGGGGTTTCTGGAATCCGGGTTGACGGGTCGCACTCGCAGGAGGCGAGGGAAGCGAGTCGGGGCCGATTGGGTGAGCCAATCGGAAGCCGACTTGATTCTGCCCGCGTAGGACACTCGATGTAGCAAACTTGCGGAGGCCGGTACGCCAAGATCCGATATCCGATCGGAGTGCCGTTTGTTGTAGAACGTCGGAGACAGGATGAAGATTCTCTGCTATGAAGGGTGCGATCATATCTTACCAGATCTGGGCGCTGTAGCGATTGTTCTCAGCCTCAGGTTCTGCGCACATAGAAATGCACAGGAAGACAGATATATACTCGAAAAATGGTTCCCGATGTCGGAACGAGGCGCCGTTTATTGAAGATCGTCGGTGACGTCTAGAGGAAGGATCTGACCAAGGGGTTTGGTAAGATCAGCAAAGAGGAGGGAGGGGTAGCTTCTGGAAATCACCTCTTCTTTTGGGTCAGATCTGCACAGGGTGGTCGGTGCTGTCCCACGAGAACCTCCGCGACGGCCAGCACCAATCTCAGAACGACACGAGCTTAGAGGCAACGCGAAGAGGACAAAAAATCCTACAACCCATCAGGATATTATATCCAAAGAGCTTGGGAGTAGATCTGGAGAATGTTGGGATCAGGAAACTGAGGATCTGGATAGCAGGCTCGGGCAGATTTGCGCGACTTCACGGGAAGAATTGTTGTCGGCGATCCAGAGCTCCGATTGACGCAAAACTAGTGCCAACTTCTTCCTGACTTGCATATGCTTCACTGAGAATTTTTGCAGAGCCAGATATGAAGAGGATAGGGAGGATAGAGGGGGCGAGTCACATGCGAGAGTAATCCCGTCACAGGATTTAGGTAGAGGGCATCACACCCATGGGGGGAAGAGAATCACTCTCTTAACATAATCTTTTCTCACAAATTCTTTATTAGCTCCTCAAATAACACTATCCATGTGACTATATAAGGAATGGCAAGGGGAGGGGGGCTGGGAAATGCGTGGGAGGGAGGGGAGGGAGAGGGGGGATGCGCACCTTGACCATGAGGAGAGGGGGAGACCAAGGGGGGGACAAGGGGACAAGGATGCTACCTATTTTTTTTTTTAAAAAGGAGCAGATTCAACGTTGGTAAGTGTCTGCCTCCCCTTTGGACCAAGGAAGGGGGGCGCCCCCTTCCACTAGCCTCCTTTGCCCCCTTTCACTTAACCCCTTTCACACATAGCCACTAAACCCCTTGTCTTGTTCACATTGAAGCCCCTTAAGGCCCAAAACCCATTAACTCTAGCCCATTCCCCACATGAGGTCTAATAAAGATAAAAGGGATAATTGTCCATGAAAGGACTACAAAGGGCCCAATAAGGCCTTAAAGCAAGAAATAAGATAAGTGAGTAGCTCGATCACACGTCCACGTCCTCCGCGAGCTAACCGGGCCCCGGTGTGTCCTCGTCCACCAGCGTGTATTGCGGCGTGTGTCCGCACCAATTCTCCCCGGGTAGGAGGAACTCGACCCTGTCGAGTAAGGGTCCCGAAGCTGAGCTCTCCACGTGTGATCAAGGCATCGTCTGGCACAGGGCGTCCTCTCCAATTCACAAAGAAGTGTTGGTAGGCTCTGTTCCTGGTGGTGATCACCTGCTCATCCAGTATAGAATCTATATGCTTACGTTGAGGCCAGAAGAGGTGGACTCTCGGGTGACTTCTCACTCACAACAAGAGGTGAAAGACCAAAAACTCACTAGGGATCACCGCGGGGTTCTGATATGCTACCAGATCTGAAACTTTGAACGTCGAACGGACACCATAGTCGTCTGGTAGTTCAATAATACGCATTCGAACTGACTTGTTTCATGACTCGGAAAGGGCGGATATCGCGGGCCTGGAGTTTCTTTACGGTCCCCGAGAGGAAACCGTTCAGGTATGACCCTGATCATGATGCACTCTCCCTTTTGAACTCACGGGCATGTCGGCGTGCATCAGCTAACCCCTTATACGTGCATGGCTGGCCTTTTTATTGGGACACGACTTAATGCAAATCATATGCATAAAAAAAATAAACTATAGAAACAAACAGACTCATATATGACTGTTGCACGAGTTTTTTTATGCTGATTATCCGGGGTGAAGGAAGGGATACAGCGGGGAAGGAAAATACGGGAGTTTGATGTATCTTGGGTATCCTCCTTATGGGTGCATGCCTCTCACGGTGGTATCGGACACTCTCCTTTCACGAAAAGTCGAAAAGGGTCGAATGGCACGGAAGTGTTGGGATAAAGGTTAACCGGACAAGGTGCGGGCATGCCAGTCAATCTCTCAACAATCACTCATGGAACCAATGTTTGACCGGGGAAGCGCCACCAGGGCGCGGCACGTGGGCTCAGGCGATCGGGCGACACATGGAGAGAAGGGGTTCCAGGGGTGCGAGAGCGTAGGCGATTAAGGGAATCGTGTAAAGGACGTCTTTCCCCACCGGTCGCAAGCAACCGATGTTTATTTACATCGGATTGAATTCGAATACCTTCATTCCATGCTGAAGAAAAGTCTGTATATGTATCTGAAGCCGTGGGTGGAGGGCTGGGGGGCATTCAGCAGCTAGGGGTGCGTGTTGGACCGAGGGGTGTTTACTGGGGGTTAGGGTGTCAGGCACGGATGCCGAGTGGGGTAGATAGAAGACTGAAGGCTGGGACGTGGGTGCGAGAGCACTTGTCTAATCGGCGGTGTTGTGCTGAGACATATATTTCTTTACAGGGAAGCCATAATGGCCAAAGTACAACTAGGGCATGCCACAGGACAATTCCGATAAGTGGGTCGGTCCCCGGGTCGATGCGTGATGAATGAACACATCTGCGTTTACAGAGAGCTCCTCCTGTGACGTGGGTCATGGCAGCATTGCCGAACGGGGGCCTATGACTGGGTAACTGAGGGGATACGTCGATCCGGTATCTGGGCGAGGGTCGGTCGTGACTCGGATTGAGAGGTCAGACATGGCCTCGTGACTGCGGGTGAGCATAACGTCATGGCACGCGTGTGGTTGCGACCGACGGGCATGCGATGGGAAATCCCGGCATGAGGGGACGTCCGCTCGTATCACGACGTCTCACCTATGGTGGGTGTTGACTTACATGTGACGGTTACATACGACGTGAGGGGAGTGCGAACGACATACCCCCGGCGTATGAGACCACCGAACAAGTCACCCACACACAATTCTCCTTAGCTTGCTGCTCGGAGCCGCGCTCGAAGTCTTGTGACTGTCGGATGTCAGACGATCTTGTGTATCTCTCTGGATGCCTTGTATTAGATGCCCCACCCCTTGAGCTCCTAAGGGGTATTTATAGGGGAAGCTGAAGGGTCAGAAAGGGTTTACGCGGACCAGCTAAGGGGGGTGAGCTGGTCCGCGTAAACCCAAGTGAATAGTGTCACTGGGTTACACGGGTTACGGAATGAGAGAGAGGGGGGGGGAATGAGGTTTACGCGGACCAGCCAGGGCGGCCTGGCTGGTCCGCCTAAACCCCCAAGGGTTTAGGCGGGCTGGATTTTTTTCTTTTGAAAAAAATTAAAAAATTTGTTAGTTGAATGGGGGTTTAGGCGGACCAGCCAGGGGGGGACCAGCCAGGGGGGCCTGGCTGGTCCGCCTAAACCCCCCCTGGAGGGTTTAGGCGGGTTCGCAAGGAGAGAGAGGGGGGCTGGTCCCCACCCTATAAAATCCCATTTTGGGTCTTTTTTCTTCCGAATTTAACTAAGAAAGAAATGGATAAGTGGGTGAAGGATACGTGGCGGCTCGTGGAGACTTTTGCGCGTTGACTTGAGGACGAGCCCATCATGCTGTCGCTTTGCGCTTCCACGTCCGCGTGTTGACCCCTCGAACTGGTACGGCACACGAACCCCATCGTAGGACCGTAATTGGACGAATCGAGGCTGAGTGGGGTCGTGGGACCACCGGGCTGGAGGGAGGGGGCGGCCCCTAGGGAGTTCACCCTCCCTGGGGCGCGCGGCCATGCCCCGGGGTGAACTGGCCTCGGGCTGGCCGTAACCCCAAGGGATGACCCCCGGAGGTCTTCTCGTGTTGCCTGGGGATGTCCTTTGACAGACTTTGACCTTCGGGAGGCTGGCATGGGCCCGTGGGGCCGTTGTTCTTTTAGTTGTAGTGGCGGCTCGCAAGGTGTTCGGGAAAATGCCTGACACACCCCGGGTTACCGAACGAGCTGCGTAAATGGCTGACGGGCCTTGGATTCGGCCTAGGACCAAGGGTAGAAGTCCATAGGGGCTGGAAGGAGGCATCTTGGGCCCATGGGCCTTGCCTTGTGCTACGTGCTGTGATGTCCGGTGGGTTGGCGGGGTAGCCTCTGGTTGGCCCGAGAGCTAAGTTCAGTGGCGCGTTGCCACATGTCTAAGGGTCGGGGGTGGCCCCGACTTGCTGGGGGGTCGTTGTAGGACCCAATTAGTGAGCTGGAGCCACGGGGTGGCCCGTGGGTTGGTGTGGAAGGGTTGAAACGTGTGTGCCCACAAGGTGTTCGGTAGAATGCCGAACACGCATGTGTGAGCCGTACACGCGTACTACGGGCCTCCAAAGCCTGTGGTTGACTTGCTCGGGTCTCCCTTTGACCTTGGAGGGCTGAATGAAGAGTCTCGGAGTAGGCCCATGACTCTTTTACTGGATGCCACGTGGCGTGGCTTGGCGTCGGGGTGCCCCCGGGTGGTCCCGGGCGGCCATGTAGGGTACGGGCAAGGCCCGTATGAGAGGTTCCGGGGTTGACCCGGGACAATTGCTTGTGTCACCGCGTGTCACGGCAAGTTGGTTGGGACCCCTGTGGGGACCTGTAGGGTTGTAGAAAGGGCTGGGTAGCGCGTGTCTTGAAGGTGTTCGGGGAAATGCCCGAGCCCTTATTTCTGGATATTTTGACTGGGAAATAGTCTGGGTACAACAAATGCCCCCCACGAGGCATGCGTCGGAGGCGGGGACGAGGGCGTACAGCCCATGAGATCCTCTTTATGAGTTGTTGTAGTTACATTTTGACGCTTCATATGTTTGTGATGTATTGTATTATATGTGTTGAATTTCTGGCATACTGACCATTTTTGTGCTATGTCTTGCAGCTATGGCCCGATTCGGCAGAGACGGGCGGGTCCCGAGGCGGATTGCTCACGAGGAGGATCACTGGGTACAGTGGACTGATCGACCGATGCGTCCTCTAAATGCACCTAAGATCACCGGGGCTGGTGTAGAGCAGTTGGACCGGGGCCTTCTGGTCGTGGCGGAAGGTCCGATTGGTGAGAGGACAGCTGGAGCAGGGGCCGTGGAGGTGGCCAGAATTCTGGAGGCGGGTGACCAATACAATTACGACCGGAGCGGGGCCTATCCATTGGAGTTCCCCCTGGATCGTCATCTGCTTGAATTCATCAGTGGCTATGTCCCTCCTGGCGCGGAGGAGGGTGACTCACAGGTTCCAGGAGCTTGCCGCCAGCTCGAGCGGGCCATTTTGATCGGCAGAGACAGCTTGCTTGGTACCGCTTTCTGCAGCTATCCGAGCTTTTCAGAGGACTACTAGAGGCAGCGCCAGTTCCCCAGCGTTGATTGCCTGGGGTTCTTTGGCGTGGCGGAGCAGTCCGGAGTCAGAGTTGGGCCGATTGGCCCCGCTAGCTGGGATTTGCACGGCCACCATCGTACAGAGACAGAGGGAATTGCTGGATTTGTATTGGAGCCCGCTGGTGTACAGTACGCTAGAGAGGGCTACGATGACCACAATATGCTGAATGGAATCATGCGGTAGACCGTCATTAGCTGGTATGGCCGTTGGATAGTGATCTTGTCACATTACTACCGCCAGGGTGCCACAGAGTGGTTGATGGGGATTGTCGACCATTACCGGGTGTTGCTGGATCGAGCTGGGATCAGGTACGCGGTGACTGCCGCTTTGTACGTGTACCCATGCTACACCGGATTGCTGCAGGGCTTGCTGGAGCGTTTCAACCATCGTTGGAACACAGTGGCAACAGCAGAGGGAGAGACCAGCCTTGACTTGTGGTCTCTGTTCAGGATTTCTGGCTTGTCGATCATCGGCGAAGGGTACGAGGAGGTAGTGCTGGATGACCTCCACCGCAGTCATACTGATGGACTGGGAAGATACCGAGTGTCTTACAGTTATCGGTATCTGATAAAGATTTGGAGAGATTTGGCCCTGGCAGGGAGAGAGAGAGCTGCTCAGACTCCACGGGTGCCACTGAATGTATGGGTCCGTCATTTTTACAACAGGTCATTTTGCATTTACCAGGAGTTCGCCAGGGATCAGACTCCCTGGGAGGAGTACACGGAGGTGAAGCTACGCTTCCGGACGTACTCCAGATATGTGTATGCGCCACGGGAGGGGTGGAATCCCCATGGTCTGCCAGATGTGACATATCTCGCAGCGTATCTGGCATATTGGCTGGCGACTTTTATAGTTCCTCACGGAGAGGACGGGCTGTTGAGAGCCGAGTTGTTGTGGCCGCTTGCTTGTTGGCTGAGGGGAGGCAGTTGGCTCTAGCTCCCGCTGCACTGGCCAACATCTACCAGGGGCTTGGAGTTCTGGCGGCACACTCAGCGCCGAGGGAGAGGAGTATACTTCTGCCGACCCACTACCTTAGTGTGTGGGCCGGGTTACTGTTCCCGGGACTGGTGACGCGAGGTGCTGTGGCGAACCCGACGGCACCACTTTTGTTCAACTTTACTAGGCAGCCAGATGGAGACACAGAGGAGCAACTTGAGGGGGCCAGGAGGGCCCTTTGTTACCTACCCGCTCGGAGCGAGGAGGGACTGCCCTTCGACAGTGCAGCGAGGGACTCTGGCCTCTTTCTGGGGCTTCAGGTGGAGGGGCGACCAGCGCCCACCCCAGTCAGGGGGCGACCGACATAGGACCACGGACTGAGTGGATAGTGAGCACCCGAGCAGCCGTGCTGGCGTTGCACCGGTCGGCGATGAGTTTCTTGGAGCCGTACTACCCACATCGCTTTGCCAGAAACTTTGGGTACGACCAGGGGATTCCTCCGAACAGGGAGTTCCATCTGACGGGCAGACAGTACAAGGGCAAGGACACCCACCTTCTTGCAGCTGCCTGGTGGGATTTCTACTGCCGCCGGAGCCAGAGCGATTCCGATGCCGGAGCAGAGTCGTCGGGGATGATTTGACGTGCACTACGCCCGGTGGTGGTTCGGGCACAGTCACCTCTACCGACAGAAGGCCTCCGCGATTAGGAAGGTGGAGGAGAGTCGCCTGGTGAGGGAGGATCTGCCTCCCATTGCACTGGACGAGGGGTACCTGAGGACCCATGTTGCTCAGATCCGTCGGGAGGTCGAGCGGATTGCAGCGCAGTGGCCCCAGAGTGGCCGGGGTTTGTCTTCTGGGAGTCGAAGCAATGGAGGGGCACTAAAGCCCCTGGGACGGGCATCGGCGACAGCGACCGACGCGAAGGTGTCCCGACCGAGGGCACCTAGGGCTTGGTGAACTCAGTTCTTGGCCGATTGTGGCCTCCGGGGCAGAGGGTCGCTGGACCGTGAGCTCCCGCACGGGAGCTTCACCGACACAGCGGTCGATGACTGGAGACGACACATCACCCACGCGATTGGGTCAGCTGGACCTGTGGAGTTCGTGTCCCAGGTTGAGTGTGCACGGACTCCACGGGATATTCGGGAGGCCGTCAGGATGGCGGCCCGAGCTCTGGCGATAGGGATGGAGCAGCTGGTGCCTCTACCATTGACCCCCTTTGGGGCTTCAGGTTCGACTTTCCTCTCTTAGTCTGTTCTCTTTCTTCGATTATGTAATTCTTGGATACAGAACTGAGATGTTGTATATCGCTATGTTTGTCAGCGGGTTCTGCGGCAGAGGGGGACCAGCCCTCCACGGGAACATCCTCAGGGAATGGGGACGGAGGTCTGCGGCCTCGGAGGAAATGCCCTCGTGTGGAGGATGCAGCGGTCGAGACTGGTGGGCCGTCTGAGGGACCCAGACTGGAGAGCGAGTGGAGGAGGAGACGGCCTTGAGTGAGTGTCGCCCCAGCTCTTTTGTTTTTGTTTGGTTTAGCCAATATGATTGACTAATCCTATTTTGTGGGACTTGTTTGTCTGCTGCAGCTCCGCAGGTGGCTGGTGCGGAGGTGACTTTCTCGCCCCCTCGAGATGTAGATCCCCCGCGTGAAGAGGAAGCCGGAGGGGAGGTCGACATGGAGGATCTTACGCACCTGCTGAGCGAACCCTTCCCCAACATGGAGGACTTCCCCGACTTTGAGTCGTGGACAGCCACGGGAGGAGCCCGCGCAGGTAAGAGTTTCGAACCTTGGGCATATGCCGCAGCTTTGGTTTGCCTCTGGTTATTTGTTGTGACTTTCCGGATTATGCAGGGGGGGCAGAGGCACCAGGGGCCGAAGCCCTTCTGGGACACAGGGTGAAGTGCCTGGCCAGGCCAACGAGCCAGGGTCTATGGTGGCTAGCAGTCGTCAGGGTGAGTGCCCGACCACCGTTGAGGGGATCTTCTTGTTGCTGTTGAACTCCTTTTAGCAAGCCAAAATTATTGACTTGACTTATGTTGCTGGTTTGGCAGGTGAGGACGCGGCGACGACCCTGGAGATGATCCGGGAATTGGCAGACACCAGCCTGTCAGTGGCCCTGCCATCTTTCGGAGATGAGCCCGAACCGGAGACTTTCGTGCCCCCAGTCACTATTGAGGACATGTTGGGTAGACCACCGCCGTTGCTGACGAGGGTGCCTTTCCCACCTTTGTCGAGCGTAGTGTCGGCCTGTACGGTGGGGCTAGTGGAGTCCTCTAGTGTGGGACTGTCAGGTATGTAGCTGAGCACTTGATTATTTTGAGGTGGATTATTTAACTTCCCCACCCGTGCTGAGCTTTGGCTGGGATGGATTGCAGGTACCTCTTCCCCTCTGGAGGAGGGAGAGCTCCCTAAGGACACAGACCGGCCATCAGGAGACGAACCTCCCGTCGCGGCTACTATTGGGGGCGACGAGGAGTTTGTCGACATTGAGGGGGTCTCTGAAGGAGACGCCCCGACTGGTGAGCTTCTTCCCTAGCACCTTTGACTAGGAGCTATCTTTATGTGAGGCTGGACTTGATAGTGGTCTAATCTGGTTTCCCGATGTATAGGTGCCCCTGATTTGCCCGCGATGGGGGTTCATCAGAGAGCTCATCTGGTTCTTCAGAGGGCGGTAGCGCCACGATGGAGACTGACGAGAGCTCGAGCTCGAGTTCTTCTTCTTCCTCTGAGGCCTCTTCTGTCGGGGATGCCGAGATGGAGGCGGCGCTGGAAGGTATATGCGGCTTCTTCTTGCCTCCGCACTGGCTTTGATACAGAAGTTGTGGCAGAGTGCTGACATTTTTGTGTTACGTCCAGGACTGGAGTCTGAGGAGGAGCACGCGCCGGTTTCTGTCGAGGAGGGTCAGGAGGAACCCTCGTCACCCCAATGGCCATTGGGGAGGATCGGGTTGCAGGGGAGTCTCTACCCTCTCCGACTCTGGCAGAGGACACTGCCGGGGTGGAGGAGAGGTTGCCCTCACCGACCCTGAGCGGGGAAATCACAGGCGCTGCAGGAGCTACACCAGGTGAGGGTCAGGACCTTTCTCAGGTTTCTTCACCTCGTCTTGTCATAGGGAAGTCCTGAACAGTGTTGACCCATTTCGTGTTTGATGGGGTTGTGCAGGTCCTTCCGGTGTACTGGCTGAGATGGGTCACTCATCTCTCGAGCTGGAGATTGAGTGGCCTACATCCGTTTCACCACCGGAGCCGCTGCTGGACGCCAGCGTAGGTGCAGCCTTGCTTCAGCGAGCCCGGGGCTACGTAGGGGGTGACCCCCTGCCTTCCCCAGAGGAGCTTCGGCAGCGGTTGCGAGAGTGCACACGCGGTTACCACGGCCTCCGGTTCCCTCGTGGGCCCTGGATGTCTGGCTTGGCCAGCCTCTGGGCGGAGTACCTGTCGCTTCTGGAGGCTCAAGAGCAGCGGGCACAGCGGCTGGCGGCCATCCGGGAGGTACGGGAGCAGCGCGTTCAGCTTATGGCAGCTGTGACCGAGCAGAGGAGGCTTGCCGAGGCAGCCATGTCTCTTGCTCAGGACCGTGCCAGGCAGCTGAGCAAGGTGGCTAGCAGAGCGGAGGCCTTACAGAAGGCCTTGGAGGAGCAGCGGCAAGCTGTAGAGCTTGCTAGAGCTGAGTGGCGGACTGCCGAAGCCGGAGCCGAGGCTAGTGTTCAGCTCGTGTCGGCCTTGGAGGTGGAGCTGGCGACTGCGGAGTCCCGCTTAGTGGAGCTGGAGGGGAGCGAGGCTAGGCCGTGATTGTATCACTTTCCTTTCCCCTTTTTGATTATCGGACTATGTATTTTTTTGTTACCCCAAGGGCATGTCTTGGGCTCCCTATTATAGAGTATCAATGACAAATTCCAGATTTTTGTGTCGTTGTTTGCTGAGTTGTCCTTCTCCCCAATCTGTTGAATAGGGTTGAGTACAAAGGGGTGGCTACCACTTACTATCGGTCGTGCTTGATTGTTTTAACACGTGCCGGCATAAGGGGCAGCGAACTGGGTTTTGCCCGAAACTGGAGGTGAGATGAAAAATTGGGTGGGGAGAGTAGTGTGACTGGATACTAGATGCTGGTTGTTGGCTGGTAATGTAGCCCTTTTGGACTCAAGAAACTAGGACTGAGCCGGCCGAATGGCCTCAAAGGCATCACAGCCGAAGGCCGTGAGCGAGACTTGAACGGGTCGGTCCACCCGTGGAGGGATTATGACCGAACTTGGAGTTGGAAACTGGCGGCTGGCCCGCGAGGGCGTTGTAGCCGGTGACTAGAGTTAGAAATTGGCGGCCGGCCTGTGAAGGCGTTATAGCCGGGGTACTGGGACTGGTGGTTGGCGGCTGGCCTGTGAAGGCGTTGTAGCCGGAGTGCTGGGATTGGTGGTTGGCGACTGGCTTGTAAAGGCGTTGTAGCCGGAGTGCTGGGACTGGTGGCTGGAGGCTGGCCTGTGAAGGCGTTGTAGCCGAAAATTGGAGTTGGGAGCTGGCAGCTGGCCTGCGAAGGTGTTGTAGCCGAAAGCTAGAGTTGAAGACTGGCGGCTGGCCTGTAAAGGCGTTGTAGCCGAGAACTGGAATTGAAACCTGGCGGCTGGCCTGTGGAGGCGTTGTTGCCAAAAACTGGAACTGGAAACCGGAGATGACCGACCCTCGGGGGTGTAGTGGCCATCATTGTTGTGGAGTGATGTTGAGCTCGCCATCGGGGTGTGTTATAGCCGACGACTTTGTAAGTGAAGAATAGAGAGGAGAGAGTTTTTTTTCTCTTTACCAGCCCTACCGCCCTTGCGGGTTTTCGCTAGAGCTGCCCCCTTTGGCTTTTTCTGACGCACCCTTGCGGGTTTTCACACCGAGGGGTTACCTGATTTTTCCTAAGGCGCCCTTTCGGGTTTTCACCTTAGCTGGGTTGGTGGTAATTTTTGCCCATAGTCACCTCGTAGAGGGAGTTGACTGAGGCCGTCAGGGTATCTCTATTTTTAACCCCATTTTTTTGTATATATATATATTTTTTTTTGAGACTGTCGTCCATAGCATATTGCTATCAGGGGACGTAACCTGAGACTGGAAGGTGTGGATGGTCGAATATTGTTCGACCATTAGTAAGGGTTTTTTTTTTGGAACTCTTCAAGCCATGGTGGCGAAGAGCCACTTTGTCATGGTAGGGTATGACTGGCGTTATGGCTAGTGGATCAGGGATTGTATGGGGGGACTGGGACTATAATGAACTGGAAGGTTCTGGATTTGCAGGGTATGTAGGATGTAGGGGTAGAGAATGATGAGTGTCTGGGAATGTATCGGGATGTAAGTTTACCAGGATGGTGACTGGGAAATTGACTATCACATGGACTGGTTAATCTGTGATGTCGAAACAGGGGCTAAAGGTTGGCCAAACTAAGCAGGAATAATGTAAGGTTAACTGGGGATTGGAGGGTTCGCGCCGTAGCAGTGCGAATGGATTGAAGACTAGCTCTGGATGAGGCTAACGGCCCACCAAAGAATAGGTGGGAGGCCGTTCTGACTGGTGGGGAGAAGAAGATTTTCTCGTTATCGGCTCTACCGCCCTTTCAGGTTTTCGCCAGAGCCGACCCCCTTTAGCTTTTTTCGACGCGCCCTTGCGGGTTTTCACGTCGAGGGGTTTCCCAATTTTGCCTGAGGTGCCCTTTCGAGTTTTCACCTCAGCTGGGTTATTGGCCTTTTTGCCCCCAGCCACCCTATTGTGGTGAGGATGACTGGGTCTACCGGGGCATCTCTATTTTTAACCCCATTTTTATATATTTTTTTGACTTACCTGTGAGCCTGGCGGCTAGGCTAATGCTGGTGCAGAAGTGCCCGTGCCCCCGTGGTGACGGGAATGAGGGTAGGAGATCAGTCCCCGCGGATGCCTGGCGACAGTTCCGAGGAGCTGAGCTGGCTGGTTGACTGGGAATCGTAGACAGGGAGGACTGGCCGGTTGAGTCCTTCACGGGGAAGGACCGGCCTTATTGATAGTAGCTGGGACGTGCGCCTTAGTCTGGCTGGCGTGCGAACTCGTGCTCTGGTGCATAATACAGCTTCATGTGTTTGCCGTTGAGAGGCGGGAACGGTCTGTGATAAGTGTCCATTTGTTATGATAATTCATTGCATGTACACCATTTTATGTGCATATAATTAGGCAATTATGCATATTTCATAGTTAATCTCAACTCCGCATTTAAATTGGAGCTTTCACGTAAATTGATTAATTCGATTATCTTATTTAATAATAAATTAAAGTTGAGGACCATGAGCATTAATTCTCCATTGCATAATCATAAGCATTTGAGATTTATGTGCACATTGTGGTAATTTTTATGGACTAAAGTGTAATTATGTGTGTGTAGGACACCGAAGGTAATTACAAAAGAAGCCGGGGGTGAAACTGTCACCACTACTTTGACCAAGTCAAAAGCACATATTTTGATTGGAGGGAAAGAAATTTTAAAAGTTTGAAATTGAGGAAAAGAAACACATATTTCGGTTGGAGGGAAATTTGAATTCAAAGTTTGAAATAAAAGAGAGACATGATGAGCCTTGGGAAAGGGGGTGCCCAAAGTCCAAGAAAGGGGGTGCCCACCTACTTTTCCTCTTCCCCATGCATCATATTCCACTTAAATGTCAGCCATCCATCTCTTTTTGATACAATCTCCACCCTTCATCTACCCAATTTTCCCTATAAATAGCCCATGATAAGGAGGAGAAAGGGAGTTCTTCTTTTGGTAATTTTTCACTCTTTCTCTCCCTCTCACATCTTTTAGTTCGCCGAGTTCGCCCTCTTCCGTCCCTCTTCTCCTCTTATTGTATTCATAAAAGTTCTTTATTTTTACGTTCTTTACAACGTCTTCTTCTTCACCATCTTCTAATTCCTTCTGGTTTTCAAGCTATTTCGTCCTTTTCACTGTGCTATCCTGTTCATCTGTGAACCAGTGTTTCTCTCTGTTCTTCCCCTTGTTTCTCACCCTTCTGCTCATTTTCTCCTCTTGAGTTCTTCATAAAAGTTCTTTGTTTTTAAAATATCTTCAACTTCTTCTTCTACGCCATCTTATAATTCTTTATGGTTTGAAAGTTATTTCTCATTTTTCAACTTGTTGTTCTATAATTTCACTGTTCATCTAAGGATCTAGCTTTTGTTATTTCTCCGTTTTGAAGCCCTTCCACTCTTCTTTTCTCTCTGAGTTCTTCATCAAAGTTCTTTCTCTTATGTAGATCTAGATTTTCTTCTTCTATCACGTCCTCCAATTCTTCTTTGTTTATGAGTTATATTTATTTTCTCACTATTTTACTCTCCCATCTTTTTCTTTCTTCATCTCCACACAAACCCTTCCACATTTCTCTCTATATTTCTCTCCAAAGTTTATCCTCCACAACTCCCCTTTCATGGCGGCGTGCACATCAAGACGGACGACGTTCCAAGGCTCGTGACGTGGACGGCGACGGCTTCTTCATCCACCTCTTTCCACGGCGATCTCTGTCAAGGCGGAGCGATCCACTCTAAGGCTCGACGAGGAGGAGATGACGGCGTCATGACCATTGCTACTACCATCTTCACACCTTAGGCTCCTCTTTTTGTTATTGCTTTAGTTTTATTTCACTTCATTGTAATCTCATTGTGTCATTAGTGTAAATTTGTTTCACATTTCATGTACTCTTTCTTTTAAGTTAATGAAAGTTGTTCTCTTGATCTAGTTCTTGATCTTCTTCCATCTCTACCCCCTTCTTCTATCTCTTCTTTTCACTTCATGCAATTAATTTCTATAGCATAGACGCATAATCATAGGTGTTTTTAATTAAGTGTTTAGTTTATTCTTCATTTCACTATTTTCTTTAAGCAAAACAAAATCACAAGTATTTTTCTAAAAGGTTACAAGGTTTTTAAATTTAAAAATCTCTTCTTCCCTGTAGATTCGACCATTCTCGCCACCATATTACGTCTCTCTTTCATCTAGTGCGAGTTGGATTTTTTTTTAAGATTGATACGCGTGTTTTAAACGACGAACTTTTGCGTGATCAATTTTTGGCGCCGTTGCTGGGGAAGAATGATGATTTTTGATTTAAGAACTTTATTTTCCTTGTGTATATAGTGTACTAATAAAGCTCTCTTTTCTTTTCTTTTCCTTTTTTACAGGTTAAAAACAAAACCCATAAAAATTAGAGGTAAGTTTGAATTTCTTTCTTTCATCTTTTGAGTTTGTCATTCATTTCAAAAAAAAAAGGAGAGAGAGAACGAGGGATTGCGCATCAAGTAAGTCTTCAAACCTATTGCTCTCATTTTGTGTCATTTCCTTAATGATTCTTGCATATTGTGGTTAGATAGGTTCACAAAATAATTAAAAAAAACTCTTCACTTGAACCCAATAAAAAATCCTCATTCCAAGAGTAGAAATCACACTTTCATGCTCTAAGTCATGCATCATTTAGATAGAAGTTTTTTTCCTTGTTGTTTAACTTTGGTCATTATATTTTGGAGATTGCGAGGGGCAAGGTGAGTTCTTTTCTAATCTTTTTCTTAATCACATGCTCGTGCATACTTGCATAGAACCCCTTGTTTGAACTTGGTTTGTTGCATATCATTATAAAATATTCTAAGGGCAACACCCATAAGCAAGATAAGGTGGGGATTTCATCACCCTTTCTTAGCCCACAAATCATAATTTCCTTCATCTTTGCATCACCTAGACCCTAAAAAAAATTCAATAGACGTTGGCCCTAGGTTCACACTGTGGTTCTTGTGTTATTTGGGTTTACCCTCTTGTGAAAACCGGTGCCTAAGGCAAGACGGTCAGACGGTAAACGCCTTAAGCGGTCTAGTGGTTTATAATTAGGTCCCTACGAAAGTAGGGGGAGCCTCCCACTACCCCACCCCTTACCTGGCCGGTGGAAATATTGAGGGTAATTCAAGTTGCACTTTAGCTATTTTGTGAAACCCAATTTGTAGGTCTAAGTCACATCTAGGTCATTAGGTAATTTGTGTGACAACTTGTTTGTGTTTGCATAAAAAAATAGAAAAATAATAATAATAAAAATAAAAATAAAAAAATCCTCATCTTCTCTCTCTTCGTCCTAGTTTGTGTCAAAACCAAAATAAAATATAAATCATCATAAAAAAAATCTCTCTCATCTCTCTTCGTCCTAGTTTATGCAAGGAAGAAGATCACAACATCCAAACCTACTAGGACCCATTCAGGAAATAGAGAGAGTTTTGTATCCAAGAGACGATCTCCAAGAAGATCTTATGGCCGAAAATCAAGGACCTCACCACCAAAATCTCATGGCCGGAAATCCCAATCCTCCAAAGCAAATGAAGGATTATTTCATTCCCAACCAATATCAACCTCCATCTTGCATTTACATTCCTCAAAATCAAGCCATCCATTATGAGATCAAGTCAAGCACAATTCAAATGCTCCCCTCATTTTATGGAAATACCAATGAGGACCCCTACAAGCACATTGATGAATTTTTAGAAATTTGTTCCACGGTAAAAATCCAAAATTTCTCGGATGATGCCCTTAGATTGACCCTCTTTCCATTCTCTCTTAAGGATAAGGCTAAATATTGGTTAGGCACTATAGGGAAGCCAATGAGAACTTGGGCCGAGATGCAACAAGAATTTTTGAAGAAGTTCTACCCTATAGGCCGCACCAATACTATGAGAAGGGCAATCACGGGTTTTACCCAAACTCCAGGGGAACAAATGCATGAGTCATGGGAAAGACTCAAGGAATTGCTTAGGAAGTGTCCTCACCATGGGTTGTCCAAATGGTAAATAGTCCAAGCTTTTTATGAGGGTCTATCCGATCAATTTAGACAAATGGTAGATGCATCATGTGGAGGGGCATTCATGAGCAAACGTGAGGATGAGGCGTATGATTTGTTCGAAATACTTAGTGAGAATTCTATCAATAATGCTTCTTTATCATCCTATGAGAGATCCATTGGGCCCTCCAAGCGGGTCGGATTATATAAGGTCAAGGCCCGAGGTGATTTTGAACCAAGATTGGACATAAGTCTCATCACTCAAAAGTTGGATAAAGTAGAGAGTCTGATTCAAAAGTTAGACCAACTCTTGACTTTGAAAGACCCTTCTTACCAACCATCATCCCATTCCTACTCGGGTCAATCTGTCACTCCACATGAGGCATGCACTCTATGTGCAAGCCCATCCCATCACATCACGGAGTGTCCAACTGCGGCTCAATTACCCCCTGCCATCCAAGAGTAAGTCTTTGTAGCCCAAGGATTCTCTAAGCCCAATAATGACCCATTTTCAAACACATACAATCCGGGCTGGAGGAATCACCCGAACTTTTCTTGGAAATCCCAACAAGCTCTACCTCAAGCAACCAACCCCTCTATTCATCAAGCCCAAAAGCTACCCATGCAAAGTCAATTTCAAACCCAACCTAACACCTTCAATCCATTTGGTAGAGGTCCACAAGCTCAATTCCTTCCTATAGGCTATTCACATTTTCAATCTAATCAAGGCCAACCCACTTACCAACCTCCGCCTCAATCCAACTTTGAAGATAAATTTAATCAACTCCAACAAATCATCTTGAATCAACAACAATATATTTCCAAGTTGGAAAGTTAAATAGGACAATTGACGGAAGCTACAATGAGAAGAGAAGTGGGTCAACTTCCAAGTCAACCCGTGGCCAACCCAAGAAACCAATCCCCGGGTTTTCCTTCACAACCGGGCCTCCTACCTCAACCCATCCCACAAGCCCAACCTAAAGGACCACAATTTGAAAATGCCAAAGCTATTTCAACTTTGAGGAGTGGGAAGGTGTTAGATGACCCATACAAGGATGGAAAGGAGTTGCAAGATTCTATAGAAAAGAATCAAGATAATGAGGATGCAAGCAAGGAGGATTGCACTCAAGATAAGTTGGGGGGAGATCCTAAAGGGAAAGGAAAGGCCCATGAAGATCTAAATTTCTATCAACCCAAGGTCCCCTTTCCTAATGCCCTAGAACCCAAGCCCACTAAGACTAGGCCGGCCCAAAATGAGGAATTCATGAGCTCTTTTCACAAGTTCACATCAATATTCCACTCCTAGATGCCATAAAACATGTTCCGGCCTACGCCAAATTTCTCAAAGAGCTTTGCACTCCAAGAAGAGGGCCCAAGTCGACCCCTAAGAAAATTTGGCTCTCCGAGGATGTTAGTGCAGTCTTGATGAACAATCTCCCTAGAAAGTTGAAGGATCCCGGTGCTCCCCTCATCTCATGTGATATAGGTGGTGTAACCTTTGACCGTGCCCTCCTTGACTTAGGAGCTAGTGTCAACCTTTTACCCACCTCTGTTTATGAGCAATTTGATATAGGGGAACTCAAGCCAACCCCCGTCATTCTCCAACTGGCCGATCGCTCAGTCAAGACCCCTCGAGGTTTGATAGAGGATGTGATTGTGAAAGTCCATGATTGCTACTTCCCCGTTGATTTCCTCATTCTTGACATGGCCTCCTCTCGGAGCTAAGTCACACCCCAATCATCCTAGGCCGCCCATTCCTTGCTACTGCGAAAGCCAACATCAATTGTGCTACGGGGACGATGGACATCTCATTCGGAGGTCAAAAAGTTTCTCTCAATGTGTTCAAAGCCTCCCAATATTTGGACCTAGATGAAGAATGCCACTTCATAGACATCTACGATGAACTTATTGAGAATGATCTGGGCATGGGTCGAATAAAGGAGGTCAATGCTCTTCAAGATTCCCCTCATCATAGTAGCATTTGGCATAAGGTTGAACCACTTCCAGCTTTGCAAGAT
Source organism: Amorphophallus konjac (assembly GCA_022559845.1). Lineage (NCBI taxonomy): Eukaryota > Viridiplantae > Streptophyta > Magnoliopsida > Alismatales > Araceae > Amorphophallus > Amorphophallus konjac. Next base: position 90,905,518 of record CM040121.1, read on the forward strand.
GAACCAGCCCTTCCATCACTTGAAAGCCCTCCTAAACTTGAGCTTAAGCCCCTTCCGGACTCCCTCAAATATGCATTCCTAGGCCCCGATCAAACCCTTCCTGTTATCTTAGCTTCCAATCTTACCCCTACCCAAGAAACACTTCTCCTAGAAGTCCTTAAGACTCACAAGGGTGTCATAGGTTGGACAGTGGCCGATCTTAAGGGGATAAGTCCGTCTATTTACATGCATCACATTTACATAGAGGACAACGCCAAACCTAGTCGGGAAATGCAAAGGAGGTTGAACCCGAACATGAAGGAGGTGGTGAAGAAGGAGGTTGTCAAATGGCTCGATGCGGGAATTATTTATCCCATATCGGATAGCCAATGGGTGAGTCCCACTCAAGTAGTTCCTAAGAAATCGGGACTCACCATGGTCCAAAATGAATAAGGAGAAGATGTGCCTACTAGACCCACCACGGGATGGAGAGTGTGCATCGATTATAGGAAACTCAATGCCATGACCAAAAAGGACCATTTTCCACTCCCCTTTATTGACCAAATTCTAGAGAAATTGGCGGGCCAAAGATATTTTTATTTCCTAGATGGATATTCTGGGTACAATCAAGTGGCCATTTATCCGGAAGACCAAGAGAAGACCACATTCACTTGCCCATATGGAACATTTGCCTTTCGAGAATGCCATTCGGTCTTTGCAATGCACCGGCCACTTTTCAAAGGTGCATGATGGCCATTTTCTCTGATATGGTAGGAGAATTCTTGAGATCTTTATGGATGATTTTTCTGTGTTTGGGGAGTCATTTGAAAACTGTTTGGAAAATTTGAAGAAAGTGCTTGCAAGATGTATTGAAACCAACCTTGTTCTTAGTTGGGAAAAGAGTCACTTCATGATTCAAGAGGGCATAGTTTTGGGCCATATTGTGTCCGAACGGGGTATAGAGGTGGATAAAGCCAAGATCGACCTTATTTCTAATCTCCCTCCTCCGACCTCTGTGAGGCAAATTCGTTCATTCCTCGGCCATGCCGGTTTTTACCGCCGGTTCATAAGTAACTTTTCTAAGATTGCCCGTCCGTTAACTCTTCTCTTGGCCAAAGACACTCCATTCCATTTAGATGCTGCCTGCCTTGAGACTTTCAATACCCTTAAAGAGGCTTTGACCAAGGCACCCATTCTCCAATCTCCTAATTGGTCTTTACCTTTTGAAATCATGTGTGATGCCTCCGACTATGCTATCGGGGCAGTTCTAGGCCAAAGAATTGACAAGTGTCCGGTGGTGATATATTATGCGAGTCGCACCCTCGCTGATGCTCAGCTTAACTACACCACCACGGAAAAGGAGCTGTTAGCTATTGTCTTTGCCCTTGAAAAGTTTCGATCATATCTCTTAGGGACAAAAGTCATTGTGTACTCTGATCACTCAGCTCTCAAATATTTGTTCTCTAAGAAGGATGCCAAACCTAGACTCATTAGGTGGATCCTCCTACTCCAAGAATTTGATCTTGAGATCCGAGACAAAAAAGGTTCTGAGAATAAAGTTGTCGATCATCTTTCTCGGATTCTCACAACTGATAATGCTCCTTTGCAAGATTCATTTCCAGATGAACATCTCTTGTCCATCACCCATAGTCAACTCCCATGGTTCGCAGACATTGTCAACTACTTAGCTGTGAGAAAAATTCCTAATGTGTGGTCTAAACATGAAAAAGAACATTTCTTTGCCAAAATCAAACACTATTTCTGGGAAGATCCTGAATTGTTCCACGTAGGTCCAGATCAAATAATTAGGAGATGTGTCCCCGAGGAAGAACAACAAAGCGTCCTGAATTTTTGTCACACTCTAGCTTGTGGGGGACACTTCGCGGGAAAGAAAACAGCCGCCAAAGTGTTGCAAAGTGGATTCTTCTGGCCCACTCTCTTCAAAGACGCCTATGAATTTAGCAAGACTTGTCTTAGGTGTCAAGCCATTGGAAACATGAGCAAACGCGATATGATGCCACTCAACCCCATTCTAGTGGTCGAAATCTTTGATGTTTGGGGAATTGATTTTATGGGGCCCTTTCCGCCATCATTCGGACATGAGTACATTCTTGTGGCAGTCGATTATGTGTCTAAATGGATTGAAGCCATTGCCACCCGGACTAATGATCACAAAGTTGTCATGAAGTTTGTCCGAAAGAATATATTTTCAAGGTTCGGGTGTCCGAGGGCGATCATTAGTGATGGAGGTTCTCATTTCACTCATGCCCAATTCCGAGCTCTTCTCGGGAAATATGGGATCACTCATAAGATTGCCACCCCCTATCACCCCCAAACAAGTGGCCAAGTGGAGACATCCAATAGGGAGATCAAAAATATCCTGCAGAAATCTGTTAGGCCCGATAGGAAGGATTGGTCCGAAAGATTGGATGACGCTCTTTGGGCCTATCGGACAGCATACAAAACCCCCATTGGAATGTCTCCATATAGGTTAATCTTTGGAAAGGCTTGTCACCTACCCGTTGAGCCTGAGCATAGGGCCTATTGGGCTATTAAGCAGTTCAATTTTGACTTAGCCCAAGCCGGATCTCATAGGGCCCTACAACTAAATGAGTTGGAGGAGTTGAGGAATGAAGCCTATGAAAATGCCAAGATTTACAAAGCCAAGACCAAAGCTTTCCATGATAAACACATTGTGAGAAAATTATTTCAACCTGATCAAAAAGTTTGGCTCTTTAATTCAAGGTTGCGCTTATTCCTCGGAAAATTAAAGTCTAAATGGGATGGACCATTTGTTGTGCTCAAAGCCTTTGATCATGGTGCTGTCAAAATTCTAGATCCTAAAAATGGTCAAATTTTCACTGTCAATGGTCAGCGTCTCAAACTCTACTTAGAGAACACACAACTTCCATCAAAGGAATCAATCCCACTGAGTGACCCATGATAAATACAAGAATGTCGTCTGGCTGAAGACGTTAAACTTAGCGCTTGTTGGGAGGCAACCCAACCATTTCTCTTCAAAAATCTAGTGAGTCATTTTCATTTGTGTTTGTAGGAGCTAGAAGAAGTCGTTCGCAAAACTGCCTGCCAAAATAGCCACGTCTGCGCACCCCAGGTTGTACCTTTCCTTCCCAAGCATTCATGTATGCATTGTCATGTTCATATATTCTACATGCCATTGAGGACAATGTCATTCAAGTTGGGGGGGAGAGAAAAAATTTTCATGATGCATATAGTACAACCTGATAGGAGTTCTTTCTTGCATGTCATAGTTGCATGAAATGAAAAGATGTAAACCCATTTTGAGTTCATGATTCATGCTTAAATTAAAAGTAATTCTGGAATAGAAAAGACTAGGGAGAAGGATGATGGAGAATTTAGTCAATCTAGCCATGGAAAACTGATATAAGAATCTCTTTAAAGTTCATGCGCACTTTAGAAGAAAAAAAAAATTTTCACGTTGCACACTAATAAAACAAGCAAGACAAGTCCCCTGTCATTTTAGGTATGATGTCTAATATTCTGCACTTCTTAAGAAAAGAGATCTTTTTACAAAGCTTTCTGCCAAATTATCCATCAAATAAGTGCAATGGCATTATGAAAAAAAAGATAGAAAAAGAAAAAAAAATACCATGAAAAAATACCCCTAATCTTAGTAACCGGGCCTACTTCACTTAAGACGTGTTGAGGTTCGCATAAAATGGAAAAGGGAATCTGGATCTACGAAACTGGGCCTGCTTCTCCTAAGGCAAGAGTCGAGGTTCACGTTCAGCAGTGAAGGGTAGTGCAGCATCATGTGTGGGATAAAAGATCCCAAAGGGATAAAATAATAAGGCAGATAAAAAGCTAATATACTTAATGCTCTGATCTAAGAGGTGCAGGGTTGAAAGGTATTTGCTTAGAATAGCGAATGGGAGATGCAATTATCTAAGTTGTGGATTTGATAGTTACACATGCACAAGTGCTATTGAGCTTTAATTTGAATTCTTAATCATGTACTATTAAGTTCCTAGATAAAGCTAGTGTGCATTAATGATTCCAGATTCCTAATCTTTGGTTAATTCTATGAAGGGATAACTGGATATGAGAGCATGAATTTTGTAAACTCTTGTTAGTCCTAAAGATCAATTTATTGGCATTGCTAAGGGACTAGCAATGAGTAAGTTGGGGGGGTGTGATAAGTGTCCATTTGTTATGATAATTCATTGCATATACACCATTTTATGTGCATATAATTAGGTAATTATGCATATTTCATAGTTAACCTCAACTCCGCATTTAAATTGGAGCTTTCACGTAAATTGATTAATTTGATTATCTTATTTAATAATAAATTAAAGTTGAGGACCATGAGCATTAATTCTCCATTGCATAATCATGAGCATTTGAGATTTATGTGCACATTGTGGTAATTTTTATGGACTAAAGTGTAATTATGTGTGTGTAGGACACCGAAGGTAATTACAAAAGAAGCCGGGGGTGGAAACTGTCACCACTACTTTGACCAAGTCAAAAGCACATATTTTGATTGGAGGGAAAATAAATTTCAAAAGTTTGAAATTGAGGAAAAGAAACACATATTTCGGTTGGAGGGAAAATTGAATTCAAAGTTTGAAATAAAGGAGAGACATGATGAGCCTTGGGAAAGGGGGTGCCCAAAGTCCAAGAAAGGGGGTGCCCACCTACTTTTCCTCTTCCCCATGCATCATATTCCACTTAAATGTCAGCCATCCATCTCCTTTTGATACAATCTCCACCCTTCATCTACCCAACTTTCCCTATAAATAGCCCATGACAAGGAGGAGAAATGGAGTTCTTCTTTTGGCAATTTTTCACTCTTTCTCTCCCTCTCACATCTTTTAGTTCGCCGAGTTCGCCCTCTTCCGTCCCTCTTCTCCTCTTGCTGTCTTCATGAAAGTTCTTTATTTTTACGTTCTCTACAACTTCTTCTTCTGCACCATCTTCTAATTCCTTCTGGTTTTCAAGCTATTTCATGTTTTTCACTGTGCTATCCTGTTCATCTGTGAACCAGTGTTTCTCTCTGTTCTTCCCCTTGTTTCTCACTCTTCTAGTCATTTTCTCCTCTTGCTTTCTTCATAAAAGTTCTTTGTTTTTAAAAGATCTTCAACTTGTTCTTCTATGCCATCTTCTAATTCTTTCTGGTTTGAAAGTTATTTCTCATTTTTCAACTTGATGTCCTGTAATTTCACTGTTCATCTGAGGTTCTAGCTTTTGTTATTTCTCAGTTTTGAAGCCCTTCCACTCTTCTTTTCTCTCTGAGTTCTTCATCAAAGTTCTTCCTCTTATGTAGATCTAGATTTTCTTCTTCTATCACTTCCTCCAATTCTTCTTTGTTTACGAGTTATATTTATTTTCTCACTATTTTACTCTCCCATCTTATTCTTTCTTCATCTCCACACAAACCCTTCCACATTTCTCTCTATATTTCTCTCCAAAGTTTATCCTCCACAACTCCCCTTTCATGGCGGCGTGCACATCAAGACGGGCGACGTTCCAAGGCTCGTGACGTGGACGGCGACGGCTTCTTCATCCACCTCTTTCCACGGCGATCTCTTTCAAGGCGGAGCGATCCTCTCCAAGGCTCGGCGAGGAGGAGACGACGGCGTCATCACCATTGCTACTACCATCTTCACACCTTAGGCTCCTCTTTTTGTTATTGCTTTAGTTTTATTTCACTTCATTGTAATCTCATTGTGTCATTAGTGTAAACTTGTTTCACATTTCATGTACTCTTTCTTTTAAGTTAATGAAAGTTGTTCTCTTGATCTAGTTCTTGATCTTCTTCCATCTCTACCCCCTTCTTCTATCTCTTCTTTTCACTTCATGCAATTAATTTCTATAGCATAGACGCATAATCATAGGTGTTTTTAATTAAGTGTTTAGTTTATTCTTTATTTCACTATTTTCTTTAAGCAAAACAAAATCACAAGTGTTTTTCTAAAAGGTTACAATGATTTTAACTTTAAAAATCTCTTCTTCCCTGTGGATTCGACCATTCTCGCCACCATATTACGTCTCTCTTTCATCTAGTGCGAGTTGGAATTTTTTTTAAGATTGATACGCGTGTTTTAAACGACGAACTTTCGCGTGATCAATCTGTGACCTTTGTGATCAACAACCGTGTATTGGGTCGCCGGCTTTTGGCCAGCAGTCGTTAGCTGGAGCTGCTGAGGTCTCCCCGGGGTTGCCCGGCGAAGCGGACAATCTTTTGCAGCTAGGACCAGCAAGATCCCTCCCCTCAGGAGGGTTTATTGTACTGGGTCCCTTGACTGGCTGAGAAGCCGGAGGAGCTTCTCCTGCCCCTTTGTCTTGGCAGGGAGGCGAAGAAGGTTCCCCGATGGCCTGAGTCGGGGTTCTGGCTTTGGCGGAGATTGGGATCAGAATTTCCTCTTCCTCATCCTCGGAGCTGTCGAATTTGGCTTCGACTCTAGCTTGGTCGTCGGCTGGAAGTGCCAAGCCTATGACGTTAACTGCGTAGTGGACTCGGAAGTCCGGGTCCTGGTCATAACCAAGCCCCCTGGTATCCTTATGGAAGGACGGGGGTTGCCCCCGAACCTGGGAAGGGTCCCATAGTCGACGGAAGTATCTTTGTTGGGCAGGAGTTTTCCACAGGGGAATGTGTTGTTTCAAACACATTTCTTGAATATGCGGCGACAGGTCACCCCACACCTGAATTGCTTCAGGGGTATCGTCGGCTGGCCTAGACCAGCCAAAGTTGTCATCTGGTGGGGCTTGAGGGACCATGTCTCCTTTGTAGAAGACAATGGGTTTGTCCCTGTTAGCCTTTCTCTTGTTCCGGTGTTGTCGCTTGAAGGTGACAATGAATATCGTCAGCGACTCGATGCTATGCTCCTCAGATGCACATGGGAGCTGGATGTAGTATGGTGGCAAGCGTATACTCTTGCCGATAGCTCGGCTAATGAGATTAGCCTCGAAGTCAATCTGGCACCTCTCAGGGCGATCTGGGGTTGACTTGGAGTCGAGACGCAACCGGTGAAGCTTGGCCTTTTCCTCGTCGACAGAGAAGAGATCATCATCGTCTTCCTCTGAGAGCCAACCATTGCTTTTGCTCGTGATCACGGGGTACGGACTAATCCCCTTGAAGTAGAGCGCAACGTCTGCTAGGTTGCATTCTACCGGTGTGAACGGCGACAGGTCTACAAAGACTTTATGTTGCTCCCCGTCCTTGGCATACTTGATGCATTGGTGGAGAGTCGAAGGGACGACCCAATTTTCATGGAGCCAGGGTCTGCCCAGTGGCATCTTATAAGATGTATTGGAGTCGATGATGTAGAATGTCGCCTTAGAGGTGAAATCATCGAGCACCAGATCGACGTCCACTCGGCCGAGGACGTCCTTGGTATTCTGGTTAAAGCCAGATATCTTAACCGCTTGAACCTTCTGGAGGTACGGGGTCAGATATAGAGACTTGAATGTTTTGAGCGGCATGATGTTGACTGTGGCACCAGCATCTACTAGGATCCGATTCACATCATGCCCATTGATCTTCTTCTTCATGTAGAGAGGACGATTGTGGCACTGAGGGGAAAGCAGCATGTCTTTCTCCGTGAAGGAGATGGTGGCTGCGAAGGCTCCATAGGCAGCCGCCTTCATTTCCGCGGCATGCTCTTCATAGACTTCCAGCTCTTGGAGTAATTTGATAAGGGTTTCCCTTAGGTCCTTACTCCAAGCGATGGCCTCACAAATTGAAATGCTGGCAGGGAAGTGTTTTATCTGGTGGAGGACCTTCCGGTCAGCTCGGGCTCGAGCATCCTCCAGAGAGGGTAGTATGTTAGGCTGAGCCTTCTGCGAGCTGCCATGCTGTTCCCCATCGGGAAGTTGCACTGCCTTGCCCTTACCACCGGGATCAGATTGACCTCGATCGCCAGCGGGCTCTTGGAACAGGGATGCCAACGATGACTCTTCTGTGGGTAATTGGTGGGCTGGCTCGTCCTTGTCGGACGGTCCCGCTTGCTCTGCCGTAGAAGCCGATATTGGTGCAGGGGCTGGGAGGCCAGTAGTAGCCTTTTCAATGCCGGAAGGGTCGAAGACACCGAGTTCGCCCCGAATTTCTACTTCCGGAATGGGAGCCGATTCCTCTCCTCAAAAGAGGATGATTCGCTCTGGGTCGAAGGTGGAAGGGTGAGGAGGTAGCTCAGGGGTTCTCCCATGACATCTACCGCGTCCCCGGCCACGACCTCGGCCGCGACCGGTGTGTTCTGGAGCTGGCTGTAGCCCAAGAGGGGCAGTGGTTCTTTGTCTGGTTCGAGAGGCCACTGGCTCACCTCACCGAGAAGTGTTGATGTTATCAGGAGGTGGGATGGCCACCATGTTGCAAGTACAGCCCCGGAGCATTTCTTCCAGCTGCTCTGTGGTGATCTCCTTATCTTTATAGCACAAGGAGAGCTCGTCCGGGATCATGAGTCTTTCGCCGTCCTTGAGCTTTTGGATCATCTCTTGGACCCAATTTCTGAGGCAATCTCGTTTCTGCATTTCTTCCCACGGGATATAGCTGTCGAGTGGGAGAGCCCCGGTAGGACGAGGAGGAACGTATTCCTCCAGGTCATCAATGAGCCGCTGAAGCTTTTGTAGAGGCATTGGCTCGGCCGGAAATTGTAGGGCGGCTGCTTGTTCAGTTTTCTTGAGCCGCCTTCTTAGGTTCTTCCTCCTATTTCTCTCTTGTCTCTTGGCGATAGCCGTCTCCAAGGGAGTAGGAGGGAGAGGTGCTGCAGTCGGAGTTGACGAATCCTGATGAGGATATCTCTGAGCTGATGCCTTTGCAGGGTGAGGTCGATTACTCTTTCTCGCTCGGATTTCAATCCAGATGCCTTCCGCTTGTTGTATCTGGAAGGTGGCGTTGATCACCTGCTCGATCACCTCGAGCGGCAATTCCTGGTACGCCGAAATGCTGGGGCTGGCGTCTGAAGACGTGTGCGCGGTTTGGTGCCTTACCCGCGGTGGCGACGGGAGCCTACGGAGAGTTGGTAGGTTGGTGCTGGCATCCAAAGACGTGTGCACGGTTTGATGCCTTAACCGCGGTGGCGATAACTCTTGAGAAACTGGTAGGCTGGTGCCGGCGTCCGAAGTCGTGTGCAAAGTTTGATGCCTTAACTGCGGTGGCGATAAAGATGTCTCCTGTTGAGCAGGTATGTTAAGACCGGTGTTGGAGGACATAGGCGTGGTTTGATGCCTTACCTGTGATGGCAGCGGCTTCTGTTGAGAAGCGGGCAAAGAGGTGCACTAGTCGTCCTGCTCCTTAACCTTGCCTTTGCAACCATGCTGAGAGTTGGGCCTAGCGACAGCTGACAGCGTCGCAAGACATTGTCGTTCTGCACAGTCATCCTGACTCTGCGGAATGGCGGAGCCTTGTGGCGGCGGGCTCGCCACTTGAATCAAAGCCGCTGAAGACTCCGCAGATGTCTTCTTTGTACTTTGGATTGTGTCAACGGGTAGGGGGAGAGGACTCGACGGCCCCTCCAGTAAGGAGGTGTGACGAGGCTGAGGCGAGGCCTCACCCTATTTTTGCTTTCCCTTCCTATCCGCGACCGTCGACGGTGGAGGTAGGACGGGGAGAGCACGAGGGAGAGTTGAAGAGCCCATGATCGGCTCGCCCACCAAAACATCCTCTCGGCCGAGAAGGACTTGGAGGAGTCTGGCAGTGTCTTCTTCAGGAAAAGGGAGAGACTTTAGCTCTTGCCAGGACCACCATTGCACAGCCGAAGCGGCTGGGGTTGGCTGGCTAGCTGTAGATGCCTGAGGGCCCTCGAGGGCCGGGGGAGTAGGAGAATGGATGATGTTGACCGAGAAGTTAGTCGACTCCGTCTCTTGACTGGCATCCTGCTCTCTACGCCTTCGTAACCGCTCGAGCGCTTCTTGATTGTCAGTCCGGAACTCGAGCCATTCTGGAGGATGCTGGTAAGGCAACTGTGGACACCAAAAAAAAAGAAGAAGAAGGAGAAAGAAAGGAAAAAAAAAGAAGAAAGAACAGAAGGAATGAAAGAAAGAAAAGAGAAAAATAAAAAAATAAAAAATGAAAATGAAAAATGAAATGAAAAAGTAAATAGAAGAAAAAAAATAAAAGAAATAATAACAATAATATATATATATATATATATATATATATATTAATAAAACAAGATGGGAGGGCCTACCCTCTTTCTCTCTCTATCTCTCTCTCTTTCTCTCTCTTTCTCTCCAGTTATTTCTCTCTCTCTCTCTCTCGTTCCACGGCCGGCACGGTCCCCTTCGCTCCTCCCGCGGCACACTCCAACCGCCTCCCACCGCGGCACGCCTCCAACCAACCCCCACGGCACACATCTGGCGTGCCGGATGGCACCCCTCTCATCTCACCGGATGCACACTGTTCGCCTCACCGGGTCAACCTCCACTTCTACCGTGCCCCCCAGCCGGGCTTCCCCTTCTGCCCGCCTCCCGGTGGTCTTCGGCCACGGTGCTGCGGTGGTGTTCTCGAGCTGCCTCAGAGGAATGGCGTGCAGTAGGGAAGTAGTGGTTTTGCTGCTTGATGTGGGTCCATCCATGCACAAGGTTCTTCCGGAAGTTGAGAAGCTCTCAGTGCTTTTGCTGAAGAAGCTAATTTACATAATAACAGATGATGTTGGAATTGTGCTATTTGGAACAGAAGATACTGACAATGAATTGGAAAAGCAAGTAGGGGGTTATGAGCATATTGTGGTTCCATGTCCTATCAGAATTGTTGATGGAAATCTACTGGGAAGTGTACAGAAACTTACTACAGGGACCGTACCTGGTGACTTTTTGATGCCATTGTGGTTGGGATGGATATGTTGATAAAAAAGTTTGGTTCAACAAACAAGGGAAAGATGCACCTTTGTCTTATAACGGATGCACAATATCCCATTGAGGAGCCTTATGAAGGTACACAAGAAGATCAGGTTGACATCATTTCAGAACAGATGAAAGCTCATAGAATGAAACTCGATTGCATCATCACCAGAAGGAAGCTATCTAAGGCAATCAATCAGAGGATAATGGACGAGAATGACCCTCTACTTTGTCATTTTTCTAGGAAAGGAGTTGCAAAAATTAAATATGTGGCGACCCCAACGTCACTATCGGGTGCCCTTAAGACACGAAATCTATCTTCTGTTGCTATTTACAAAGGTGACTTTGAACTAAGCTCAAGAATGCAAATTAAGGTCTGTGTATACAAGAAAACATCAGAGGAAAGATTTCCCACATTGAAGAAGTATTCTGATAAAGCACCTCCAACTGATAGATTTGTTACCCATGAAGTTAAAGCAGATCTAGAATACAAAAGCATTGAGGATCCTAATAGAGTTGTTCCTCCTGAACAAAGAATTAGAGGCTATCAATATGGGCCCCAGTTAATTCCTGTTTCAACAGAGGAATGGGAGGCTGTCAGATTCAAACCCAAGAAGAGTGTGAAACTTCTGGGATTTACAGATGTCTCCAATGATTTGCGGCACCATTACTTGAAAGAAGTCTACTCTTTCATTCCTGAATCGGGCAACAAAAAGCAAGCCTTGTAGTATCTTCCATAGCAAGAGCCATGAAGGAAATGAACAAGGTTGCAATTTTGCGGTGCGTTTGGAGACACAATCAAGCAAATGCTGTGGTTGGGGTATTGACACCAAATATATCTACAATGGACTCCATGCCGTTGAGATGCCAGCAGGAGTCAGATCAACAGCAGTAGCACTCTGCGAAGGCCCCAAAACTCCTCGTCCGGCAACTCCAGCAGCGCCATACTCCCTTGTCCACGGCACACTGCCGCGCCGGACCAGCCACTGCACTCGGCAGGCCCCTCCACGGCACACTCCCTCTCCACCCCGGCACACCACTGTGCCGGATGGCCACGCACCGCACCGGGTCGCGCCAACCACTGCCGCTGCTCCCTCTGCCAGCTACCTCTGCCTGTGATGGGACACCGACCAAATACGGCACTCTATTTTTACTTGGCTCCTGTCCCCCGCCGTGCCTGCCATGCGGCAGAGGGCAGGCCCGATGGGTCTTCATCTCCGACGGCGGCTGGCCGTGCTGGCCCTTCCTCCTCCTCCGCCTGCTCGATGAAGCATGCCAAAGTGCTAATGGAAGACATACGGTGAGCACTGGTACGAACCAGGATTTGAATTTGTTATCAGCTATGGAAGCATCAAAGCAAGTGGATGCATCGGCAGGCATACCAGAGCAGTCGGCTGATGAAGATAGAGTAGTTGGGGGCTCCCCTCATGAAACAGTTGTTCCAGAAGACAAGTTAAATTCTTTACCATCATCAGAGATGACAAGACTAGTGGGTTCTTCAGCAAATGTAGCTGCAGGAGCAGCTGTAGAAGATGATCGTTCAGAAGCAATCTCCAGCCCACATAGTTTAATGACATGTGAAGTAAGCCGTTCAACGAATGAGATAAATGAGAGTTGCAACCTCGGGTCTGCTAATATTCTATATCCCGAAGATAATGTTAACGGTGTCAGTTCAAATCATGAAATAGTGACACAAACCATATTGCCTCCAGAAAAAGAAATTGAACCACCTCTCCGGCGGGATTCCCCCCGAGCTCGGGGAGATCGCCAACCTCAAGTCCCTCAACATCTCCAAGGGCAACGTTACCCGGTGCACTCCCGAGCGTCCGTGCCTAGCACACCCTCAAGAAGCGCCAGCCCGGCACACCTGCGAGTGTCTCCACCGGCATGCCTTCAGCGGCCTTCGACCGGCGCACTCCAGAGCACCGCGCCCGGCACACCCCCCTGGGCGCTCCCCCGGCAGGCCTTCAGTGCCCTTGCCCGGCACGCTGCCGAACGCTCTCCCCGGCACACTATCGAGTGCTCAACACCCGGTTCGTCACCTAGCTAGGCTGGCTGCATGTCCACCCGGCGCAGTCTAACTTCTTCATTACCCGGCACGCCCCATTGGCCTCTGTCCAGCACCACGGATGGCGCGCAGCGGAAGCATGGCAGCCCATGCCTGTACCTTGCTGGGCTGTCCTCATCCTACCTACTCCCGTCCTGGGCGTCTTCAGCTGCACCAAGGGTATAAAAACACCTCACTCAGAGAACACAGAGAGGCACTGCAGAAGCAGAGAGAAGAGGAAGAAGAAGAGCTCCGTCCGCCCAAGCTCGACCACCCTAGGGAGTTCCGGGGAAGGAGAAGCTAGGAAGCGGGAGAAAGAGATTAAAAGAAGAGAGAAGAGGGAGAGAGAGGGGTTCCATGCATCGGGGGAGCAGGGGAAAGAGCAGGGAGCCGTCGCCCCCTCTGCTCGATCCCTGCTCTCTCTCTCTCTCTTCACCCCTTCCTTCTCCCATCCTCCTGTTCCTCTCGTCTCCCCTCTCCTCTTGTTCCGATTATGTGCCATTGTATCTGGTTCCTCAGTGGGGGTTCCTGCCATTTTGTTCTTTATGAATAGAAGAATGTGTTTGTTCCTCTCCATTGTCCTGGCCAGCACCCCTTCCATGATGCATTATATGGCGGTTTCCCTTTTGGTTCTCTGCTTCCCCTTTCTTCTTTATCCCTCGGGCTCCTTTTTTTTAGATGCTGCAAAGTCTGTTCCAGTCAATGGGCAGCGTCCCTCGGCTTGCCAGGAATGGGCTGGTTTTCCCCCCTTGCGTCCATAACCCTTCACTTAGCTCAGAGGAGTAAACCCTCCCTTCAAAGTGCCGACGGCCCCCTTGGGAGAACCCGAATCTGTAGCCTTCCTTCAACACCCAGCACTCCCTCTCCCTGGCCGGTGTGTCTCCCGGTCCTGCCCAATCCTAGGCACTCGATCTACCTATACCACCACTGGCATCCCCAGACTTACCTTTACTCTGTGTTCTCCCACTTAAGTCCGTGCCCAGCATACCTCGACCCCTCTTAGTCCAGCACATCTCTAACTACCCCAGGCTAGTACGCCCCTAATCCCTCCACCCGACACAGCCTCCATCCAGTCCCAGTCCGGCACAGCCCCTCGGCTGTTGACCGGTGCACTCCCTAGCTTCCCCTGCCCGGCACACCCTTGGGTTAGTCAGCCCAGTGCACCCCGGGCCTTTCTAGCCTGGCACACCCTTGTGCCAGCCAGCCCGGCACACCCCTTGGGCCTCCTTATACGGCACGCCTGCCTCCCCTCCATCCGGTATACCCTCTAATCCCCCTTACCCGACACGCTCCCTAGCCGCTTCAGCATGGCGCTCCCAACACCTGTCACTCCTTTCTACCCAGTGCACCCCCATCCCGCCTTAGAATTACCTTCCATTCATCGGTTCTCCTGGGTTTTCCGAAGTTTTATTAAAGGTGTTGTCGCCATCGGCACGCACCTCCAGTTGTCGGGTTCCGCCACTCCATGTGGACGCGTTTCCTGTATCTCCCTTATGCTCAGGTCAAGGGGAGATGCTGCCGAATTATTGTTAGAAAATAACAAGACGTTAAAAGGTAAATGATGCAACAAACAAATGGGATAATAAATACACATCAAAAAACAACAAAAGCAACAAATAAATAGAGCAACAATATATTGCAAGAAGAAGGAGAAAATATTTGTATAAAACTACGCAAAAATCAAAGAGAAGAAGAAAAGAAAAGTCTTAAAAATAAGTAACAGAGGAGTGGACCTTCATCGGCACGTCCGTTCCAGCCTTCGCCAGTACATCCTATTAGCCCTCCAGCGGCACACCCTATCAGCCCTCCAGTGGCACACCCTATCAACCCTTCAACGGCACACCTTCTTGGCTCCTCACCGGTACACTCCTCCACCGTCTCATTCTTCCCCTCGCCGGTACACCCTATCAGCCCTCCAGCGGCACACCCTATCAGCCCTCCAACGGCACACCCTATCAACCCTTCAACGACACACCTTCTCGGCCCTTCAGGGGCACACTCTTCTCACCCTCAACACAATGTATAGACTTTAAGCTGAACAATGTATAGACTTTAAGCTGAACAATGTATAGACTTTGAGTTGGCCAACGTATAGACTTTGGGCTGGCCAATGCGTAGACTTTGAGCTGATGAACTCAGCCAATGTACCGACTTTGAGCTGGCCAATGTACAGACTTTAAGCTGGCCAACGCATAGACTTCGAGCTGATGAATGTAGCCAATGTATAGACTTTGAGCTGATGAATGCAGCCGATGTACAGACTTTGAGCTGAAGAACGTATAGACTTTGTGTGCTGGTTGAATAGACAACGTATAGACTTTGGGCTGATGAATGTACGGGCTTTATGTCGCAGCGACCGGCCAATGTGCAGACACACGCCCTTCGCCGGTACACCCTGCAGCACCCTTCGCCGGCACGCCCCAACCTAGCTTCCCCCGGCACGCCTCGTTTGGCCTTTCGCCTACACGCTCCCCCTGCGCTCAGCGGCACGCCTGCTCCAACCCTTCGGCGGTACGCCCTCAAGCTCCTTTGACAGCACGCTCCCATGACCCCTTCGTCGGCACGCTCTCCCATGTTCAACCCTTCGCCGGCACGCTCGGCCAGGCCCTTTGCCGGCACGCCTAAGGCTCCTTTATCGGTACGCCTCCCATAGCCACCACACCTGCCCCTTCTCCGGCACCCTTGGCCAAGCCCTTCCCCGGTATACCTCCCGCGAACCTTCAGCGGCGCACTCCCTAAGCCCCCTCAGCGGTGCACCCTTCCACCTTCAGCGGCACGCTCCTTCAGCCCCCGTTTGGCCCTCCAGCGGCCCACTCTCTCTCCAGAAGAATATGTATAATAGTAATAATAATAATAGTAACAATAAAATTAATAAAAACTATGATGGATAAATAAATCTGAATATATATATAAAATAAATAAAAAATGTAAAATAATAATAAACAAAAAAGTGAGAAAATATAATAGTAATAATAATAAACAAAACGGATAAATCATCCAGAATAAATACATGAGAGGGAAATAAGTAATATATATATATATATATATATATAATTTAAAACCCAGATAAAAAAATGGTAAAATTCACTTTGCAGCCCGGTCTCTCTCGTGACCCGGTGCTGAAGGAACAACAATGTCGCCCTTCCAGGTTGGGCCTGAGTCTTGGGAATTATCCCGAAATGGTCATGGCCCGACCTCGCCTCGGGCTGACATTTCGATTAAGCCGGACTCATTTCTCAGGTCGAATCCCTTCCGAGCCACTACTAAAATTGTCGCACGCTCGGTAGACATTTGAACGCGTTCACCTCGGTTTTCGCCGCGTTTCTATTACGGACCTGTGTCTGAACATGAAAAGACCCGTGAGCAACCAATATTGCCGACGGCTCCCTCCCCGACATGGTCGTGAGCCGGCATTGCTCCGGGCCAATAGCCCGTTAAATCGGATTCATTCTAATGGGATTCGTTCCCGTTCTTTCATTGAAACTGCCGTAAACTCGGCATACATTTGTACGGGGTCGTTTCCATCCACGGCGTACTTTCAACATGGGCCCTTGCCCGAACATGAAAAGGTCCGTGAGTGACCGAAAAAATCGGAATAGAACGAGACGGTCCTCGCCACCCCTGGACCCCTTCCATGGGAATATCAACAAGACCTCCATGGGCCACGCTTAGACCTCGGGTCCGTCCCAATTGTGGTCGCCGTTCGGCTCATATCCTCGGTCTACAGCCCGCTCCCTTCGAACACGTTTTCAGTTTTGGAGTATAGTCCTGGGACTCTCCCCCGTTGCCCTCCGGCACCGGAAATATGAATGATGCCCGCGCAAGCCTCGTTCAGACCACGGGAGGCGCCCCCGGTATGGTCTTGACTCGATCTCGCACCGGGCCAATAGATTTATCGGTTTCCTGCTACACTAACCGAGATTTGACCAAATGTTTTCGGTGTCTCAGAATCATAAACTTGCCGTATCCCGGCGTGCATATGTCACATGTCCTCCCGCGACGATTACAATATTCTCAAGCCGGACTCCCATCCGAATATTAAACGGTCTCCCGAATGACCGACACGTTTCGAACGTCCGTTTCCCTAGACACAGGACTTTTCAGCCGATTCAAGAGATATTCCCTCGTTACCCCTTGGCACCGGAAATATTAATGACGCTCATGCAAGTCTTGTTTCGACCGCGGGGGGCCCACCACAGTATGGTCGCAGCTTGCTCTTGCACCGGGCCAATAGATTTACTGGTTTCTGACCGCTCTGATCGAGGTTTAGCCGAACGTTCTCCGCTCTTCCGAACAATAGATTTGTCGTACCTCGGCATACATGCGTTCCGGTTTTCCCGCGACAACCGCGATCTTCTCGAGCCGGACATTCGTCCGAACGTTAAATGGTCAGTACACGACTGACATGACCGCGAAGGGTTTTCTTCTCGCCCTCGCGCGAGGATTTCAATACCTCGTAATAGACCTTCCATGCAATTGATTTCTTGGCCATGAGGCCCTGAATCCCGGTGATTAATCAAGGATGTTCCCTCGTATGGGAGATGTAAATGACGCCACGACCTTTATGGCGCGGCAGGTTTTGGTCCCGACACGAACCACACAATAGTCTGACGAAGTCAGATTGAGCGCACCATGGGCTCTTCGGAGCCTGAACAAATTGTCACTTCGATGACTGGCACGCCCACACACTTAATAGACGAATCAACCATTCCCGAAGAGACGAGCATAATAAACGAACGAAAAGTGCGTCCACAAGTCTGGCACGCCCGGTGGGACCTAAACCACCCTTCATCTCTTCGCCGGGATTTAGGGCCTCATGGCCTCCTAATTAACGATGTTTGCCTGCTTTGATGAATGGCAGGTGCTGTCTTCGTCAGTCCTATGGGGAGAAAAGCCAAACTCGGTGCAGCTGCCTTTGTGGTCTCGAGGACGCTGCTTCGAAGCATATGCAGCTTCCAAGAATCATGGGGGCTGTTATAAAAAAAGGGGAGAAGAGAAGGGTGGGGAAATCAAACCCCCCTTTTCCTCAAAAAGAAAGAGAAGAAAAGAAGGAAAAGAAGAAGAGAATAAGAGAAGAAAAGAAGAAAAAGAGAAAAGAAAGAAGCAAAAAAAAAGAGAAAGAATTGGCAAGAGAGGGTTGTACGGCCACGTCCGTCGAGACCCGTGCTGAACAAAGATTCCCACTGTGGAGTTGATGCGGTGGAGCGAATCACTCATCCCCTCCCTGAGGGGGTGAGCGCTCTCCTGCACCTCCACCCTGGACAATCATACAAGAAGAAGAGATGAGGAAAAAAAAGAAAAAAAGAGAAAAAAAAAGAGAGAAGAAAGGAAGAAAAGTTGACCAGCATCGCCGACTAAAAGAGCAAGAAGAAACCCGGAATCCCGCCCCACTCTAGGAGGCTCCGAGTATGCTGTGCAATGACCCCGCTCGTTCCTCCTTCCTACTGCCTCCATCCGGCATAAGACGGCCCCTCGAGTGGCTGTTAAAAGACCCAGCGAGCCATAATTGTAGCTTGGTGAATGGCTACCTGCTGTGGGGAATGCTTTATAGCAATGAGGCCAAGCGCGGCCACCACTCCCGAAGAGAGTATGCATATACCCCGCCATGGGGGATAAGAAGAAGATATATACCCTGCTACGGGGGCGTAAGAGGCAAAAAAAAAAGAGATAGACCCCATTCCCGGGGGCACATGAAGAGAATCCGCCCCGACTGAGGGGCACAAAGCAAAGGCTACACCCCGGCTTCGGGCCATTTGAAGAAGAATCCGCCCTGACCTGGGGACATAAGAAGAAATAGAGTTGCACCCCAGCTTAGGGGCATTTGAAGAAGAGAAATATACCCCGATATGGGGGCACATGAAGCAAAAGACATACCCCGCCATGGGGGCGTAAGAAGAAAAGAATTCACCCCGACTCGGGGGTACATGAAGCGACAAAGAATACACCCCGCCTTAGGGGAATTTGAAGAAGAAGCATACACCCCACCAATGGGGGCACAGGAGCCATCAAGAACACACCCCACTTTCGGGGCACAAGAAGCAAACATTCCCGGCGTGTCGGGGCAAAAGAAGAAGAATCCCCCTCGGGGGCATAAAAAGCAAAGATACACCCTCGTGCCGGGGGCACATGAAGAGAATACACTCCATCCCGGGGTCATGAGAAGCAGAAGGCGCATCCCACCCTGGGGGCATATGAAGTGAAAAGAATACACCCTGGCTTAGGGGAATACAAAGAGAAGTATACCCCACTCTGGGGCAGAGGAAGCGGGAGAATCACACCCCCGTCTTAGGGGTATTTGAAGAAGAAGTATACCTCACATCGAGGGCCTAGAAGCTATAAAGAACACGCCCCGGCTTAGGGGCATTTGAAGAAGCTACATCCCGCCTTGGGAGCATAAGAAAAGAAGAATACACCCCGACTTAGGGGCATTCGAAGAAGGAATAAACCATAGGCTCGGAGTCCATGAAGCAACATATATCCCCCCCCCCCCCCCCCCCCGGGGGGGGGGGGCATCTGAAGCAGAACAAACAACATTCCCCGGCTTAGGGGAGCATATGAATAAAGGAATACACCCCGATATGGGAGCACATAAGCAAAGAAGAAGAGTTCACCCCGCCTCGGGGGCATAAGAAGCAAGAATTACACCCCGCCTTGGGGGCATCGGAAGCAGCAATACACTCCACTCTGGGGGCACTAGAAACAGAATACATGCCAGCCTGGGGGCACAAGAAGCAAAAAACACCCCACCTTGGGGGCATAAGAAGCCAAGAACATACCCCGCCATGGGGGGGCATTAGAAGCGGAATACATTCCCGTCCCGGGGGCAGATGAAGCAACATACACCTCGCCTCGACGGCATATGAGGCCAAGAAGCATACCCCAGCCTGGAGGCATAAGAAACAAAAGCACACCCCATGCTAGGGGCATATGGAGAGGAATGCACCTCGCCCTGAGGGGCACAAAAAAGCATAAGAACACACCCTAGCTTAGGGGCGTTTGAAGAAGAAACATACCCTGCCAGGGGGCATAGAAGTCATGAAGAATACGCCCCGGCTTAAGGGCATTTTAAGAAGTCACATCCCGCCTTGGGAGCATGAGAAGCAGCAAGAATACACCCCGGCCTAGGGGTATTTGAAGAAGAAATATATCCCGCCTGGGGGAATAGAAGCCGTAAAGAACACGCCTCGGCTTAGGGGCATTTGAAGAAGCTACATCCTGCCTTGGGAGTATAAGAAGAAAAGAGTCCACCCCATCTTAGGGGCCCCGCTATGGGGGCATAGAAGCCATAAAGAATACACCCCGGCTTAGGGGTATTTGAAGAAGAAGGATACCCCGCCTCGGGGGACATTGCAAGCAGCGATACACCCTGCTAGGGCGCACAGGAAGCAAATCACACCCCACTCCTGGGGACACATAAAGAGAGTACACCCCGCCATGGGGGCACATGAAGAGAATGCACCCCGATTCGGGGGTACATGAAGCAACAAAGAATACACCTCGCCTTAGGGGAGTCTGAAGAAAAAACATACACCCCACTTTGGGGGCACAAGAAGCAAACATTCCCCAGCGTGTCGGGACAGAAGAAGAAGAATTCCCCCCTCGGGGGCATATAAAAAAAAGAAAAGTAAAGATATACCCGGTGCCCGGCGCACATGAAGAGGAAGGCACCTCCCTTTGGGGACACAACAAGCAACAAAGATACACCCCGACTGAGGGGCACAGGAAGAGAAATACACCCCTGCGCCAGGGGCATATGAGACAAAACTATACCCCGATTTAGGGGAATTTGAAGCAAAGACTTCACCCCTCCTCAAGGGGGGGGGCATAAGAAGCGAAAGATATACCCCACCCCGGGGGCACAAGAAGAAAACACACCCCACCTTGGGGGTGTAAGAAGCCAAGAGATACGCCCCGCCACGGGGCAGTAGAGGCAAAATGCATTCCCCCCGGGGGCACATGAAGCAACATACCCCTCGCCTCGGCAGCATATGAGGCCAAGAGGCTACATCCCGGCTCGGGAGCATAAGAAACAAAAGATATACCCCACGTCGGGGGCATATGAAGTCAGGAATCACACCCCCGTCTTAGGGGTATTTGAAGAAGAAGCATACCTCGCCTCGAAGGCCTAGAAGCTATAAAGAGCACGCCCCGACTCAGGGGCATACGAAGAGAAGTCCACCCCGGCCTAGGGGTATTTGAAGAAGAAACATACCCCGCAAGGGGGCATTGAAGCCATGAAGAACACCCCCCGGCTTAGGGGTATTTGAAGAAGATACATCCCGCCTTGGGAGCATAAGAAAGAGAAGAATACATCCTGGCTTAGGGGTATTTGAAGAAGAAACATACCCCGCCAGGGGGCATAGAACCCATAAAGAACACCCCCCGGCTTAGGGGTATTTGAAGAAGATACATCCCACCTCGGGAGCATAAGAAAGAGAAGAATACATCCCGTCTTAGGGATGTTTGAAGAAGAAATATACCCCGCTAGGGGGCATAGAAGCCATAAAGAATATGCGCCGGCTCAGGGGCATTTGAAGAAGAAACATACCCCGCCTGGGGGACGCAGAAGCAAAGAGACAGAGTACACCCCCACTCGGGGACACCGAAGCAAAGAGGCATACATCCCGACCTGGGAGCACATGAAGAAAGAATATACCCCGACCTAGGGGCGTCAGAAGAAGAAACATACGCCCCGATCTAGGGACAAGAGAAGCAAGAGAATACGCCCTGCAAAAAGGGTATGAGAAACATGAAGAATGTACCCTAGCCTAGGGGCATAGAAAGAGATACACTTCGCCCTTGGCGCATAAGAAGTAGAAGCATCTACCCCAGCCTGGGGGCACAAAAATACACTCCGCCCTTGGCGCATAAGAAGCAGAAGCATCTACCCCGACCCGGGGCACAGAAACAAAGAGACATACATCCCAATCTGGGAGCATAAGAAGAAAGATATACTCCGCCCAAGCGGCATTTGAAGAAACAACATACCCTCCTTCGGGGGGCACAGAAGCCGTAAAGAGATACACCCCCGCCTCAGGGGGGCGTAAGAAGCAAAAGATACACCCCGGCCTCAGGGGGGCATAAGAAGCAAAAGATACACCCCCGTCCCGGGGGTATTTGAAGAGAGCTACGCCCCGTACCAGGGGCATATGAAGAAGAAACATACCCCACCTGGGGGCATAGAAGCCGCGAAGAGTATACCCCACCATGGGGGCCTTTGAAGAGAGCTACACCCCGCCTCGGGGGGCATTAAAAAAAATACACCCTGGTCTGGGGACATAGAAGCCCTGAAAAATATGCCCCGCCTGGGGGCACAGAGACAAAGAGGCAAAACACACCCCTCAGGGGGATGCATACCAAATGAAGCTACACCCCAACCTGGGGGCACATTAAGAGAAATACACTCCAGTGTGGAAGCATTAACGAGAAAAGAAGAGCAGAATAAAGAAAAAGACACGCATGAGGCAGACGTGGTCTTCGAGCCTACCTCATCACACAAAAGGAAAGAAGAAAATAAAGAGTAGTCATGAAGCGAACATGGTCTTTGCACCTGCCTCTCCACAAAAAAGAGAAGGACACACGAGGCAGACGTGGTCTTCGAGCCTGCCTCTCCACAAAAAAAAGAGAAGAAAAGAAAGAAAGAGTCCCGAGGAAGACGTGGTCCTTGAACCCGCCTCTTCACACAAAAGAAGAAGAGAAGAAAAAAAAAGAGAGTCCTGAGGCGAACATGGTCTTTGTACCTGCCTCCCCATAAAAGAAGAAGAAAAGAAGAGAAAGAACAGTCACGAGGCAAGCATGGTCCTTGCACCTGCCTCTCCATAAAAGAAGAAGAGAAGAAAAGAAAGAAGTGATCACGAGGCAAACATGGTCTTTGCACCGGCCTCTCCATAAAAGAAGAAGAGAAGAAGAGAAAGAACAGTCACGGGGCTCTGCACCTGCCTCTCTACAAAAGAAGAAGAGAAGAGAAAAAAAGAGACACGAGGTAAACATGGTCTTCGCACCTGCCTCTCCACAAAAGAAGAAGAGATAAAAAGAGACACGAGGCAGACGTGGTCTTAGAACCCATCGCCTCACATAAAAGAAGAAGAAAAAAAAGGGACATGAGACAGACGTGGTCTTCAAACCCGCCGCTTCACGAATCCTTCTCCTCGGCTCTCGTACCCTGCTACCCGACGCCCTTCGGCTCAGCCGTGTCGGCCAAGGCCCACTATCAGGATTGATCCACCCGTCCCACCGCGCTCTCCAATATCTTTTCGGCTCTTGCAACCCGCTTCCCAATATCTTTGGCTCTTACAGCCTGCTTCTCAGAATTTGGCTCTTGCAGCCTGCTTCGCAGAATTCGGCCTTCGCGGCCCGCTTCCCATAATTGCGACTCCTGCAGCCCGCTCCCCAATTTTGACTATTGTAGCCTGCTCCCCTGATTTGGCTTCCGTAGCCTACTGCCCACAATCTCGGCTCTTGCAACCCGCTTCCCAATATCTTTGGCTCTTGCAGCCTGCTTCTCAGAATTCGGCCTTTACGGCCTGTTTCCCAGAATTCGGCTCTTGCAGCCCGCTTCCCAACTTTGGCTCTCGCAGCCTGCTTACCTTTGGCCCTTGTGGCCTGCTTCCCAACCTTGGCTCTTGCAGCCTGCTTGCCCTGGGCTTTTGTGGCATGCTCCCCAACTTTGGCTCTCGCAGCCTGCTTACCTTTGGCCCTCGTGGCCTGCTTCCCAACCTTGGCTCTTGCAGCCTGCTTCCCTTTGGCTTTTATAGCCTGCTTCCCAATTCTGGCTCTCGTAGCCTGCTTCCCCTTGGCTTTCATGGCCTGTTCGCCAACTCTGGCTCTCGTAGCATGCTTCCCTTTGGCCTTTGTGGCCTGCTTCCCAAGTCCGGCTCTCGTAGCCTGCTTCCCAGGATTCGGCCTTCGCGGCCTGCTTCCCATAACTTCGGCTCTTGCAGCCCGCTTCCCAATTTCGGCCCTTATGGCCCGCTCCCCTAATGTCCCTTGGGTTCTATAGCCTGCTGCCCTAATACCCTTTCAGCCGTTCGTGGTCTGCTTCTTTAATACCCTTACTACCACTACACTTATACGTAACAACACTATTTTCTTATGTAAAAACAAACACAAAAAAAAACAACAAAAAAAATAATAAAACAGTCACATAGAAAGGAAAAAAAACTAAAAAAAGAGAATGCATGATTGCCCTGCTTGCATGTTTGCTTAATATAGAATAATACACCTCCTTGGAAATTTCTAGGACCACATTTCCTTGCTAAATAATGCTGTCCCGATTCCGGATGCACGGGCGTCACGGCATGCACTCGAAGGGAACCCAATTGTGGCAGGTGCACACGTCAAGGGGAAGAGTCATGGCTGAATCGCTAAGCCCAACTCACAAAATAAAGCTGAGGCAACGCTCCCACACTTAGCACTTAATGTGTTCAACAGCTTTCAACCATAGGGATTGCCCGAATTCCTTCTTAGCACTCTACGGAGACTTGAATTCCTGCACTCGCGTGAAAGGTAATCGTGAGGAAAAAGCTGCCTACCCCCACTGTAAAATAAAAACAAAAACAAAAGAGAGAGAGAGAAAAAAGAGAGAAACGATGAATTAGTCGAATGTGGACCCAAGTAGCCGGGAATCCCCACTGAAACAAATTAGGAGACTCGCGCAAAATGGTGAAGCAAATTTCAATAAGGATGAAGTCTAGTAACCAGGAATCTCCATTGAGACACATGAGGAAACTCGCGTCAAACGGTGGAATCCATAATAGAATTATGAAAAAAAAGGACGAATCCTAGTAGTCGGGAATCCCTATTGAGACACATGAGGAGACTCGCGTCGAACGGTGAAATCCCCTACCAAAATAAACAGATGGGGGCTATGCGAAGCTACCGAAATCGAGAGCCTGAAACCCATGTGTAGGTGCTAGAGTAATCCTCGAGTGTTGCTTAGAAAACCCGCATATCCCTATGTTTAGGGCCTTTTGCTCACACGTTTGCTCCTCCACTCCGCAAAGAGTTGTCTCGAGTGAAATGCGCGAATTTAAGTTATGCATGCAAGACATGCGATATCCTCTTGACGGGTGCACCACCCCTTAGTTGTGCCTTCTGACCCGCACCGTGTCTGCGAATTATGGGTGACGTCCTTATCCCATCCTCTATAGAGGGCGCTACCTTACGTATATTTATGTTATGCCTGCTGACGAATGCAAGGATGCTTGTAAAAAAAAAAGAAAGGAAGAAAGGAACTCAATTTTGGCTATCGTGGCCTGCTTTCTCAGTTCTGGCCCCTAGGGCCCAATCTCGGCCCTCATGGCCTGCTTCCAGCCCCCGCGGCTTGTCAATCTCCTAACTTCGGCTCTCGTAGCCCGCTTCCCCGATTTCAGCTTTCGCAGCCTACTTCTGCAACATCAACTCCGGCCCTTGTGGCCCACTTACCCAGTTCGGGTTTCATAGCCGGTGCCCTGGTGCTTTAGAGAACCAAAAGACTCTTTCCACTCTAGACCGGACTTTCCATCCGGTCATAGAACCAAAGGACCCCTCCACTCCAGATCGGACCTTTCGTCCGACGAGAGAACAAAAGTCACTTTAATCCGGACCTCCTGGCCGGATCTTTGAATGGACAAACTCTTCTCCCAGTCCTACCGCGCTTCTAATACCTCCCGGCTCTAGTAGCACGATCTCAACTTTGGCTCTCATAGCCTGCTGCCCGATTCTGGCCCACGCGGCCTTGTCTCTCGACCTCAACCTCGGTCTGTGGACCTGCCCTCCTAATCAGAATAATGAATTTGTCAACGGGCTGCACCCGCGTGCCCCACTCTGCTCATTCTTCGCTCGCGTCACCCACGGGTGGGGGGCATTTGTGGACACCAAAAAAAAAGAAGAAGAAGGAGAAAGAAAAGAAAAAAAAAGAAAGAAAAGAAGGAATGAAAGAAAGAAAAGAGAAAAATAAAAAAATGAAAAATGAAAATGAAAAATGAAATGAAAAAGTAAATAGAAGAAAAAAATAAAAGAAATAATAACAATAATAATAAATTATATATATATATATTAATAAAACAAGATGGGAGGGCCCACCCTCTTTCTCTCTCTATCTCTCTCTCTTTCTCTCTCTTTCTCTCCAGTTATTTCTCTCTCTCTCTCTCGTTCCACGGCCGGCACGGTCGCCTTCGCTCCTCCCGCGGCACACTCCAAGCGCCTCCCACCGCGGCACGCCTCCAACCAACCGCTGTAGACACGTCAAAATTGACGTTACTGTGAGTACATCTCATATTACCTTGTAATGCCCCAATTTGACCCTCAAATTAGTTCTATTTGAGTGATTTTTCTCAATTTTCTTAGATTTCTCTCTTTTTTCTCTTTTTTCCTATTTTCTCCTATTTTTCCTATTTTTCTCTATTTTTTTGGATTTTTCTGGATTTTTCTAGGCATTTTTATGAATTTTTCAGAAATAACGACTTGACGTGGGGCATCTTTTAAATAACGATTTATACATGGGCGTTTCTAAAAAAATTAACGACTATTATGGAGGGCGTCCATTCTTTCAAATTCCTATTTTTCTAGATTTTTCTAAGAATTTTTCAGAATTTTTCGAGAATTAACGACGTTGCATAAGATGTTATTTTGAATTTGAAAAGAATAAAAAAAATCGAAAAAATTGAATTCACGCCTTACGCACGGTCGTCTTTTTCAAATGGAATTTTTTAATATTATTTTTAACCCCGTTCCAGAGGTGATTTGGTGGCCTTCCGGGTGTCAGAAAAATTCACAAAAATAGTCGTTGGAATCAGGGCGATGAGATGCACCTTCACCTAAAAAATGAGAAAATAATATTGAGAAATAAAAAATGGCCCTATTTCGAATATTTTGAATTAACGTCCTTTGTTAAGGCGCGTTTTAATTAACGCCTTTGACTCAGACGTGTTTCACAATTTTCAAATAAATTCTAAAATTTGATTTTTGAATTAACGCCCTGATCTAAGTCGTGTTTTTAAAAGACGCCCTCTGACAGGTCGTCAATTCTTGAATTGACGCCTTTGTCCAGGTCGTGTTTCATTTTTATGTTCCGAACGAGCGCAGCCTTTTCCCAGAGAGTCCCTACTTCGTTTGGGCTCTTGCCCAACTTAATCCTTTCCCCCTTGGGCTCTTGCCCATTCTTATCCTTCTATCTTTTTAATTCGACCTATTTAGGCTTGCTTCTGCAGCTCTGTTGGGTTGATTCGACCCCCTTCCTTCCCCTCCGCGTTTCCTTTTTCTTTTGGTTTTTTTTTCTTCTCTTCTCGCAGGGTGCTGCCGTTGCTGCTGCTGGCTCAGGAGGAAGTTCTCCTGCGTGCACTCTTCATCCATCGAGGCTTCCTCCCTATCGAACATCAAAGCCAAGGAGCACGAACAGATTTTCATCTTTTCACCCCCCTTATTTCTTATTTTTATTTTGTTCATTAGTTCATACATACATGCATCATTATTCTATTGATTTTTCATACTCAATCACATTGAGATCTCCCCATAAGTGCAACACTTGCACTCTTTCCCCATTATATTTTACATGCATTCATATCTCCCACACCCTCATTGCATAGGGGTTTAAGGGCAATCCCCTTAAGGTGTGTATTGTTCATATTTTTCATGCTCACCTATATCTTTATTGAATTTGATGCTACACCATTGTTTCTAATCCATATCTTTTGGTGTTGTTGTTTTTGTTTTGCAAGGGTAATTAATTGAAAAGACTCTCTTCGTCGGCCGGCCGATCTTGAAGAGAAAAGGAGTACTCACATCCCCCGCATCTTTTGAGGTATTTTACGATCATCTCCCCATATCAATCTCCTCTTTGAGACCCTCGTGTCTCTGGCGATCACAACCTCCTTTTAGCACCTCGTGCTATTTTATTATTATTTTTATTGCTTATTCTTATCATTTTTTTGTTTGAGTGTGGATTTTAAATCAAATCTATAAATTGGCGATCACGGTGGGACACTTTTCATTTTTCATTTGATTACCCCTTTCCCCTTGGCACCCTCACGTGCCCTTTCCTATTGGTACCCACGGTACCCCTCCTTTGTGCCCCTCGGGCACCCTCCATTATTTTCTTGTCCCACTTGTGATCTGTCAGTTGATAGATTTCTTTTTGAAATCCCACTTTATCCAAAAAAATAAAATTTGATGAGCATGATTATGTTTTGATATTCATATTTGTTGATTGACTGTGATTGACTCTGTGAGTGTTTCTATGCTATTGCTGGCCGTGAAGAGTTTCTGGAATAAGGCAATTAACGCCTCTGACAGAGGCGCGTTTTTTGTTAACGCCCTAGCATAGGGCACCTTTTCCCTGTTTAACGCCTTCTGTCAGGACTCGTTTTTGTTATATTTGGTGATCTGTTGAATTCACGCCCTTCCCCAGGGCGTTTCTTTCTTGATTAGCGCCTCACACCAAGGCGCTGTTTCATGATTTGACGCCCTTTGTCAAGGGCGTCCTTTTATTTGTAACGCCTCACCACGGGGCGTTTCTTGACTTGGTTGGCATCTTCCCATAGTGTTTCACGCCCTGCCCCAGGGCGTCTTTTCCATTGGTAGCGCCCTGCCCCAGGGCGTCTTTTGATTTATAGCGCCCTGCCCCAGGGCGTCTTTTGCCTGTGTTTTTACCGCACTCTTTCTTCATCACTGTATTATATTTTTTTTTTTGATTATATCTGTTGCATTCATTCATATTGCATTGGTTTGGGAGACCTCCTCTCTCCACATATCTAGGAGCCACACACCCCCTTGGTGAAGGAACGACCCTCCATTGAGCATTCCGTCTCTTTGGATTGGAAATTCCTAAACCAAGCCTCCGTAAGTCCCCGCACCCGTGGATTCCCTCACGGACGCTGGGCAGGTTGTACCCTTCTGGAGTCTCGAGTTAGTTGGCCTACACGGTGAGAGAGGATTCCTAGTTGGCATTGGAGTTAAATCATATTGAAACTAGGATCCTCCCTTGTGTGAATCTTTCCAAACTTTATTAAAATTCATTAATTCACCAAGGTTTAAAACAATCAAAATCACGGTAACCATTCCAACTTGTGTGCTTCTTTGCATATTATTGTGAACTTTGATTATATGATGGCTTACCGTAATTGGGAAAATAACGTGTTTAATTCCATTCATGAGGATGCACAACCTAGCACTTCTTACACTCCTCAAATTCAACATGTTCATCAAAATCCTCACCATTCTTTCAAGGGACCACGTCCTTATTCTTATGGTCATGCCCGACCCATGGGTAATGTCCATTCTTATGGTCCCCCAACTCAAGTTCGAGCCACTATTCCTCCGGGACCGTCTCCTCCCAACGATGAGAGGGTCTCCCAAATCTTGCATGCATTAGATCATCTCACCCCTCAACAGATCCACGCCCTTAAGGCTGCCGTTGAGGGTGCATCTCCTTCATCTCATGCATCTCCTCCTTCTTCTATTCCTATACGGGTGGCCCATCACCCACCTCCTTCTTCTTCCAATCAGGTAGCCCATTACCCGCCTCCTTCTATTCACACTCCTCCTCGGGTGGTCCGACACCCGCCTCCTTCTATTCCTCCTCAACACGGCCCCGAGGCCCTTTTATTCCTTGTAATCCGACCCATCCGGGTTATCCCGTTAATTCCCCTCCACGGCCTTCTTATACGGCCCCTCCTTCAAGGCCCTGCCGACCCTCTGTTGCTCATGTTACGCCCCTCCAGCAAGAGATTTTTGATAAGATTGCTTCCATGGAGGAACAATTAATGAGGGTTACAAGTTTACGGCCCGCTCCTCCTACTTCAGTTAATCCTCTCTATGCGGCTTTGGATGACATTACAAGAATGGAGAGAGAATGGAAGGATAGGATGGACGACTACGGCGTCTGCACTCCAAGCAAGCAAGAACCGGCGATTGAAGAATCCAAGCCGGTATACGATGATGAAGTTATGCAAGCACCCCTTCCAAGTTTCCTTCATTTCCCGCTCCCTCCAATTTCATTTGATGAACCCCCTGCTCAGGACGAAGCCATCGTCCCTAATCCAACTCCTATTCCCGAGACTTCATGGTGCTACGAGGATGGGTCGATACTCCAATCACCCACGCCGGCGCATCTTGAGTCTCTCCCCACTACTAATACCGCTCGCCCCGTTCGGCGCTTTCTCCGCAACAAACCTCCACCAATTGCCAAACCTCCACCAATTACACCTCCCCCCATTATGCCATTAGCCTCCACCTCGGCCTCCACTTCCCCAATTTCCCCACCATTACCCTCCATTATGCCTTTAACCCCAAAACCCATTTTGCCTATACCTCCACCACATAGCCTTTCGCCTTTACCCATGGCTAATCCTGAGCAGGATCCACCCCTTTTTGCACTCGAGCCAACCCCGACTGCTTCCGAGCAAAGGGAGAAGCTCGACGTGTTTGAACCTCCGCCTCCACTCACTCATTTGCCAACACCTCCCGTTATACCTCCATCATCCACGGAGCCTTCCGCCTCCGCCTCACCTCCCTTTACTACTCGAAGGGGAGCGCTGCTACAAGTACTCGTGCCGAAGATGATCAAAAGCCGGGCAAGAAGACTTCGGCCACGACTGTGCCATTCAAGATTCAAGAATTCATTTTTCGGATGCCAATCCGGGTTATTGTGCCGAGCACGATTGAAGAGGCCAAGTCGCCGCCATTGCTCAGAGAATGCCAAGCGTTGACGCCATTTGAGGGCCGGGCAGGGCACCCCTTGTTCAAACTTTCCAATCCAGAATTCATTATTCCATACAAGGGGCGATTGCCCTATTTGCTTAACACTCCATATACACCACATTCAATGGGCAACTCAATGCTTCCCGTTCCAACTCTACAACTCCCCCACATTATTGATCTTTGCTTTCCAAGGGAGTTG
This sequence comes from Amorphophallus konjac, assembly GCA_022559845.1. NCBI lineage: Eukaryota > Viridiplantae > Streptophyta > Magnoliopsida > Alismatales > Araceae > Amorphophallus > Amorphophallus konjac. The sequence goes on from CM040121.1 coordinate 90,936,243, forward strand.
TCTTTTACTATTGAAGCTTTTTTTATTGGGCCAATTGGTCGTACATGTTCACTGCCGTGGAGGGGCAGTTATCTTGGCGCTAAGGGGCCATCTCCTATTTGTTCCATCTTCTATTCATCCATTTCCATCACCTTTTCTTCATGGGCCACTCCAAGGGAAAAGAGGAGGATCTCCCCCTCTCACCCTTCATATTCTTCATCTTCTTTAAATTTCATGCATTTTTCATTCATTCATTCATTCCATTCATTGCACACATCACATCCATCATTTTGCATACATCTGCACCTCCTGATTCCCGGGTTTTCAAACCCGTATCTCCACCATCTTCCGGCACCGCCTGACATTCCGCAATTCTCATCTTGTTCATCTTCATCCACTTTAATCGGGCATGACGCCCTTTTCCATCTCATTCCTCCGGAACCTCCGGATTCTCCACTTGATTTTCTCCACTTTTTCCCGGGGCACCGCGCCCCTTTCCACTTTGTTCTTCCGGATCCTCCGGACTCTCCCCTTGGGCATCGCGCCCCTTTTCATTATCTTCCTCCGGAACCTCCGGACCTTTTCCTCGGGCACAACGCCCCTTTCCATTCTCTTATTCCCCCGGAACCTCCGGATTCTCATTCCCTTCCTGATTTTATTCCCCCGGAATCTCCGGACCTTTCCCTCGGGCAACGTGCCCCTTTCCATCTTATTCCTCCGGAACCTCTGGATTTTCCTCCTAATCCTCCTTCATTCCTTTCTCTGTTCCTCGGGAATCGCGTCCCTCCTTCCATCATTCCCCCGAAACCTCCAGATTCCCCATCTGATTGTCTCAGTCTTTTCCTTGGGCATCGCGCCCCTTTCCATCCTCTTCCTCCGGAACCTCCGGATCTTTCACCCCTCTCTTTGTCCTTTGGGCATCGTGCCCCTCTCCATTTGCTACCTCCGGAACCTCCGGACCTTCCCCTCGGGCATCGCACCCCTTTCCACCTCATTTCTCCGGAACCTCCGGACCTTCTTGGGCATCGCGCCCCTCCTTCCATCATTCCTCCGGAACCTCCGGATTCTCCGTCTTATTCTCTCTATCATTTTCCAGGGCATCACGCCCCTTTCCATCTCATTCCTCCGGAACCTCCGGACCATCCATCTTTCTTCCGATTCATCTTTCTGCTCCTCCGGGATATCACATCCTTCATTTTCTTCCTCCTTTTTCATCATCTTTTTCTCTATTTCTTCCCAGGGCATCGCGTCCCTTCTTTCGTTATCCCTCCGGAGCCTCCAGATTCTTCTTCTGCTCATGATTCTCCTCCACCACCTCCGGACCCTCCAGATCCGCCTCTTTCCATCTACCAATTTCTTCTTCTGATTCCTCCTAATTCTGGGTCTGACCCAACTTCTTCCACGTCCACTGCCTTGGGCATCTGCCCATTCTCTCACTGCTTTCGAGGCTTTAGTCCTCACCCCTCTTCTTGATTTTCCGCTTCTTCTGTAGACTGTTCCATGTGATCAGGGTCTCCGCGCCTTAGTGAGGGAGTTCTAGCCCTCGCCTCTTTTCCTTTTCTCCTTATTCGTCTGAGTCTGGTTTGAGCACCACTCATTCTTGTTAAGCCACTCCCAAAATCCTTTGCTTCCAATCCTTTTGACTCCCAAAGAGGACAAATCCCGTGATGATCAACCTCGCCTCTGACAGCTGCTTCTACAAAGGTTGCAAGGTAACATATTGGCGTAAGTATGCATTTTAATGATATCATTTTCTCATTACTTCACGCATGATTTTCAAAATCAAGTGCTTCTTAACGAGATTAAGAGTGGTGTTTTAAACCTTTATCTTAAGCTTTTGTTTAATTGAAATCATTGTTAAAAAGAGTCTTTAGGCTTGCTTTTGCAGCACTTTTGATTAATAAGAACCCCACGCTGGGAATTCAATATTCTCTCCCCGCTTGTTAAGATCAACCCTCAGTTGGGCACCGCACACACTTCACGGCGTCCTTAGCTGGCTCCTTTGGTTAAACACCGTTGCTACCTTGGCCATGCCATGAGTATATCTGAAAGTCTTTTCTCTTCTTTACTCGGCCACGTGCAGGGGCAAGAGGTTGACGGACAAGATGACCAACCTTGGTAATCCCCAATACGAGAGGAGTCTCAAATAGGGGCAGTCTTGACCCAAAATCAATATGAATTTCATGATATACATCTCGCCAAAAGGGCTATTATGAACATCAAGTCAGAATTTCGATAAAAGCAAAAGTATGAATTATGGCATGTCAAGAGTGGCAAAGTCCCCGCAGAGAAAACCCTGGTCGTATGCATGTCAAGGGTCTAAAATCAAAGGCATAAAGCCCCGGCGCAACAGACTACCTCTTTGAAGGGAACACCTTGGAAGGAATTCAAGTCCCGATATCTCCCATCCTGCACAAAACTTGTCACAATTGTTCTTCTCTTTTCCCTCTGAGACCGAATGTTTCTCGAGTATGGCCTTGGTAGGGGCACCGTTGATCAAAGACGGTCGGTTATAGGATGCCACTTTCAATGCACGTCCAGCTTTGGGCAGTTTTAGCGAAAAGGGAAGGAACAAGGACCCCTAGCCAGTGGTTCAAAACAACCATTTGATGCTGCATTAACAATGTCTAAGCCAAAATCTAAAAAAAAAATTAAATATTTCCCGATCAAAATCCCAACAAAAATTCAAAATATTTTCCAAAAATCTCCATAAAAATTCAAATATTTTCAAAACCCATAAAAATTTGCATATTCCAAAACTCATAAAAATTTGCATATTTCCAAAGTCCAAAAATTTCCACTGTATTTTCTGATGGTGTTTTGCAGGAATAGCTTTGCAGAGACCAAAAGCACGGGATGAGTCCTATCTCCACTCATTGCTATCAATCTATTGATTCTTCCCAATACTCTCATGACATGCCACCCAGGGGCATCATCTCCCTATATCATTCTGATTATCATATCTCATGATTATTCATCTCCAAATTTTTTTTTTTTTAATCAACTCCTGCTAATTTCATCTGATCACTCCGCCGATGGGCATTATATCAGATCTTGATCATTCATCTCCAAATCTTGATTAGCCAGATTATCTCATCATGATAAAACAACAAACAATGCTATGATTTGACTTATGCTATTCATGCCATATACATGCTATAATTGATGCTTTGATGATTGCGCTTAAATGCCTTCTTCATTGTTTGTTATCTTTTATATCTTGGCTAATGAATTTTTGAGCGCAGGAGAAGAAGCTCTTGGTCCCGCCGGCAGGGCATCATCACTCAAAGTCCCACGGTGCTTGCAGCTCATTTCTCAGTTCCCATGCTTATTGATATCACCATCTCCCTGTATGCATTCTATTATATGTTACATATGTTACTAGATTATATCAAGGACCTTGTGGCTTTGGTAAATCTGGGATTTGAGTTCCCCTTCATCAAAAATAATGATGATTCCAGAGGAGTCTTAGTCACACGGATAGGCCGTTGAGCCATCCAAGACTGAGGACGATGGTTCCCTTTTGCGAATTGGTGCGTGGATAAACGGGCTTCGGCTTAGTATCAGCTCGTGAAATTAGTTTCTTGACCCAGTCTTGGCAGTTTAACAATATTATCCTTGATTATATTATATCTTTATTTGTTATTTTTCCTTTAAACCCAGCATGCATTCATATAGGACTTTGAATCAACTGTTGAAAAATCATTCTGATGAGCTGTTTGGGAGTCGATTTGATCACTAATTTCCAAGATATGAGATTTTCATTGCCGAATTGAATCCTCAGTTTGTTTTGTCGCTGTTTTAGGTTGTTTTCCGGAAGCTCCTTGTTTGGATTTCTATCATCTTATTTTAATCCTTTTCCCTTTGATCCACCTTGACTGCAGCACGTCCACATTAGCTGGTAACCGCTCCCCAATGGTGAAACCTACAGGTTTGTGACCTGAGGTACTTCCACCGCACTGGAAGTTGATCATTATCCTTCGTGCCCTCGTGCACATCTCCCCATTTTATCCAAACATCGTTGGTTTCATTGAATTTCCCGAGATTTACTTCATCTCGAGCTTTTGATTTCATTCTCATCAAGTGATGTTGATTGCGTGTCTCATCACACCTTGGCATCTACTTTTCAGTTTGCTCTGCTCCCTTGCAAAGCAGACGCCAAGGCGGGGCAGCTGTAGACACGCCAAAATTGACGTTACTGTGAGTACATCTCATATTGCCTTGTAATGCCCCAATTTGACCCTCAAATTAGTTCTATTTGAGTGGTTTTTCTCACTTTTCTTGGATTTCTCTCTTTTTTCTCTCTTTTCCTATTTTCTCCTATTTTTCTAGATTTTTCTGGATTTTTCTAGGCATTTTTATGAATTTTTCAGAAATAACGACTTGACGTGGGGCGTCTTTTAAATAACGACTTATACATGGACGTTTCTAAAAAAATTAACGACTATTGTGGAGGGCGTCCATTCTTTCAAATTCCTATTTTTCTGGATTTTTTTAGGAATTTTTTGAAATTTTTCGAGAATTAACGACGTTGCATAAGACGTTATTTTAAATTTGAAAAGAATAAAAAAAATCGAAAAATTGAATTCACGCCTTACGCACGGTCGTCTTTTTCAAATGGAATTTTTTAATATTATTTTTAACCCCGTTCCAGAGGTGATTTGGTGGCCTTCCGGGTATCAGAATAATTCGCAAAAATAATCGTTGGAATCAGGACGATGAGATGCACCTTCACCTAAAAAATGAGAAAATAATATTGAGAAATGAAAAATGGTCTTATTTCGAATATTTTGAATTAACGTCCTTTGTTAAGGCGCGTTTTAATTAACGCCTTTGACTCAGACGTGTTTCACAATTTTCAAATAAATTCTAAAATTTGATTTTTGAATTAACGCCCTGATCTAAGTCGTGTTTTTAAAAGACGCCATCTGACAGGTCGTCAATTCTTGAATTGACGCCTTTGTCCAGGTCGTGTTTCATTTTTGTGTTCCGAACGAGCGCAGCCTTTCCCCAGAGAGTCCCTGCTTCGTTTGGGCTCTTGCCCAACTTAATCCTTTCCCCCTTGGACTCTTGCCCATTCTTATCCTTCTATCTTTTTAATTCGACCTATTTAGGCTTGCTTCTGCAGCTCTGTTGGGTTGATTCGACCCCCTTCCTTCCCCTCCGCGTTTCCTTTTTCTTTTGGTTTTTTTTTTCTTCTCTTCTCGCAGGGTGCTGCCGTTGCTGCTGCTGGCTCAGGAGGAAGTTCTCCTGCGTGCACTCTTCATCCATCGAGGCTTCCTCCCTATCGAACATCAAAGCCAAGGAGCACGAACAGATTTTCATCTTTTCTCCCCCCTTATTTCTTATTTTTATTTTGTTCATTAGTTTATACATACATGCATCATTATTCTATTGATTTTTCATACTCAATCACATTGAGATCTCCCCATAAGTGCAACACTTGCACTCTTTCCCCATTATATTTTACATGCATTCATATCTCCCACACCCTCATTGCATAGGGGTTTAAGGGCAATCCCCTTAAGGTGTGTATTGTTCATATTTTTCATGCTCACCTATATCTTTATTGAATTTGATGCTACACCATTGTTTCTAATCCATATCTTTTGGTGTTGTTGTTTTTGTTTTGCAAGGGTAATTAATTGAAAAGACTCTCTTCGTCGGTCGGCCGATCTTGAAGAGAAAAGGAGTACTCACATCCTCCGCATCTTTTGAGGTATTTTGCGATCATCTCCCCATATCAATCTCCTCTTTGAGACCCTCGTGTCTCTGGCGATCACAACCTCCTTTTAGCACCTCGTGCTATTTTATTATTATTTTTATTACTTATTCTTATCATTTTTTTGTTTGAGTGTGGATTTTAAATCAAATCTACACCCCACGGCACACATCTGGCGTGCCGGATGGCACCCCTCACATCTCACCGGATGCACACTGTTCGCCTCACCGGGTCAACCTCCACTTCTACCGTGCCCCCCAGCCGGGCTTCCCCTTCTGCCCGCCTCCCGGTGGTCTTCGGCCACGGTGCTGCGGTGGTGTTCTCGAGCTGCCTCAGAGGAATGGCGTGCAGTAGGGAAGTAGTGGTTTTGCTGCTTGATGTGGGTCCATCCATGCACAAGGTTCTTCCGGAGGTTGAGAAGCTCTGCTCAGTGCTTTTGCTGAAGAAGCTAATTTACATAATAACAGATGATGTTGGAATTGTGCTATTTGGAACAGAAGATACTGACAATGAATTGGAAAAGCAAGTAGGGGGTTATGAGCATATTGTGGTTCCATGTCCTATCAGAATTGTTGATGGAAATCTACTGGGAAGTGTACAGAAACTTACTATAGGGACCGTACCTGGTGACTTTTTTGATGCCATTGTGGTTGGGATGGATATGTTGATAAAAAAAGTTTGGTTCAACAAACAAGGGAAAGATGCACCTTTGTCTTATAACAGATGCACAATATCCCATTGAGGAGCCTTATGAAGGTACACAAGAAGATCAGGTTGACATCATTTCAGAACAGATGAAAGCTCATAGAATGAAACTCGATTGCATCATCACCAGAAGGAAGCTATCTAAGGCAATCAATCAGAGGATAATGGACGAGAATGACCCTCTACTTTGTCATTTTTCTAGGAAAGGAGTTGCAAAAATTAAATATGTGGCGACCCCAACGTCACTATCGGGTGCCCTTAAGACACGAAATATATCTTCTGTTGCTATTTACAAAGGTGACTTTGAACTAAGCTCAAGAATGCAAATTAAGGTCTGTGTATACAAGAAAACATCAGAGGAAAGATTTCCCACATTGAAGAAGTATTCTGATAAAGCACCTCCAACTGATAGATTTGCTACCCATGAAGTTAAAACAGATCTAGAATACAAAAGCATTGAGGATCCTAATAGAGTTGTTCCTCCTGAACAAAGAATTAGAGGCTATCAATATGGGCCCCAGTTAATTCCTGTTTCAACAAAGGAATGGGAGGCTTTCAGATTCAAACCCGAGAAGAGTGTGAAACTTCAGGGATTTACAGATGTCTCATGATTTACGGCACCATTACTTGGAAGAAGTCTACACTTTCATTCCTGAATCGGGCAACAAAAAGCAAGCCTTGTAGTATCTTCCATAGCAAGAGCCATGAAGGAAATGAACAAGGTTGCAATTTTGCGGTGCGTTTGGAGACACAATCAAGCAAATGCTGTGGTTGGGGTATTGACACCAAATATATCTACAATGGACTCCATGCCGTTGAGATGCCAGCAGGAGTCAGATCAATAGCAGTAGCACTCTGCGAAGGCCCCAAAACTCCTCGTCCGGCAACTCCAGCAGCGCCATACTCCCTTGTCCACGGCACACTGCCGCGCCGGACCAGCCACTGCACTCGGCAGGCCCCTCCACGGCACACTCCCTCTCCACCCCGGCACACCACTGTGCCGGATGGCCACGCACCGCACCGGGTCGCGCCAACCACTGCCGCTGCTCCCTCCGCCAGCTACCTCTGCCCGCGATGGGACACCGACCAAATACGGCACTCTGTTTTTACTTGGCTCCTATCCCCCGCCGTGCCTGCCATGCGGCAGAGGGCATGCCCGATGGGTCTTCATCTCCGACGACGGCCGGCCGTGCTGGCCCTTCCTCCTCCTCCGCCTGCTCGATGAAGCATGCCAAAGTGCTAATGGAAGACATACGGTGAGCACTAGTACGAACCAGGATTTGAATTTGTTATCAGCTATGGAAGCATCAAAGTAAGTGGATGCATCGGCAGGCATACCAGAGCAGTCGGCTGATGAAGATAGAGTAGTTGGGGGCTCCCCTCATGAAACAGTTGTTCCAGAAGACAAGTTAAATTCTTTACCATCATCAGATATGACAAGACTAGTGGGTTCTTCAGCAAATGTAGCTGCAGGAGCAGCTGTAGAAGATGATCGTTCAGAAGCAATCTCCAGCCCATATAGTTTAATGACAAGTGAAGTAAGCCGTTCAACGAATGAGATAAATGAGAGTTGCAACCTCGGGTCTGCTAATATTGTATATCCCGAAGATAATGTTAACGGTGTTAGTTCAAATCATGAAATAGTGACACAAACCATATTGCCTCCAGAAAAAGAAATTGAACCACCTCTCCGGCGGGATTCCCCCCGAGCTCGGGGAGCTCGCCAACCTCAAGTCCCTCAACATCTCCAAGGGCAACGTTACCCGATGCACTCCCGAGCGTCCGTGCCTGGCACACCCTCAAGCAGCGCCAGCCCGGCACACCTGCGAGCGTCTCCACCGGCACGCCTTCAGCGGCCTTCGACCGGCGCGCTCCAGAGCACCGCGCCCGGCACACCCCCCTGGGCGCTCCCCCGACATGCCTTCAGTGCCCTTGCCCGGCACGCTGCCGAACGCTCTCCCCGGCACACTGTCGAGTGCTCAACACCCGGTTCGTCACCCGGCTAGGCTGGCTGCATGTCCACCCGGCGCAGTCTAACTTCTTCATTACCCGGCACGCCCCATTGGCCTCTGTCCGGCACCACGGATGGCGCGCAGCGGAAGCATGGCAGCCCATGCCTGTACCTTGCTGGGCTGTCCTCATCCCACCTGCTCCCGTCCTGGCCGTCTTCAGCTGCACCAAGGGTATAAAAACCCCTCACTCGGAGAACACAGAGAGGCACTGCAGAAGCAGAGAGAAGAGGAAGAAGAAGAGCTCCGTCCGCCCAAGCTCGACCAGCCTAGGGAGTTCCGGGGAAGGAGAAGCTAGGAAGAGGGAGAAAGAGATTAAAAGAAGAGAGAAGAGGGAGAGAGAGGGGTTTTATGCAGCGGGGGAGCAGGGGAAAGAGCAGGGAGCCGTCGCCCCCTCTGCTCGATCCCTGCTCTCACTCTCTTCACCCCTTCCTTCTCCCATCCTCCTGTTCCTCTCGTCTCCCCTCTCCTCTTGTTCCGATTATGTGCCATTGTATCTGGTTCCTCAGTGGGGGTTCCTACCATTTTGTTCTTTATGAATAGAAGAATGTGTTTGTTCCTCTCCATTGTCCTGGCCAGTGCCCCTTCCATGATGCATTATATGGCGATTTCCCTTTTGGTTCTCTGCTTCCCCTTTCTTCTTTATCCCTCGGGCTCCTTTTTTTTAGATGTTGCAAAGTCTGTTCTAGTCAATGGGCAGCGTCCCTCGGCTTGCCAGGACTGGGCTGGTTTTCCCCCCTTGCGTCCATAACCCTTCACTTAGCTCAGAGGAGAAACCCCCCCTTCAAAGTGCCAACGGCCCCCTTGGGAGAACCCGAATCCGTAGCCTTCCTTCAACACCCCGCACTCCCTCTCCCTGGCCGGTGTGTCTCCCGGTCCTGCCCAATCCTAGGCACTCGATCTACCTATACCACCACTGGCATCCCCAGACTTACCTTTACTCTGTGTTCTCCCACTTAAGTCCGTGCCCAGCATACCTCGACCCCTCTTAGTCCAGCACATCTCTAACTACCCCAAGCCAGTACGCCCCTAATCCCTCCACCCGACACAGCCTCCATCCAGTCCCAGTCCGGCACAGCCCCTCGGTTGTTGACCGGTGCACTCCCTAGCTTCCCCTGCCCGGCACACCCTTGGGTTAGTCAGCCCAGTGCACCCCGGGCCTTTCTAGCCCGGCACACCCTTGTGCCGGCCAGCCCGGCACACCCCTTGGGCCTCCTTATCCGGCACGCCTGCCTCCCCTCCATCCGGTATACCCTCTAATCCCCCTTACCCGACACGCTCCCTAGCCGCTTCAGCATGGCGCTCCCAACACCTGTCACTCCTTTCTACCCAGTGCACCCCCAGCCCGCCTTAGAATTGCCTTTCATTCATCGGTTCTCCTGGGTTTTCTGAAGTTTTATTAAAGGTGTTGTCGCCATCGGCACGCACCTCTAGTTGTCGGGTTCCGCCACTCCATGTGGGCACGTTCCCTGTATCTCCCTTACGCTCGGGTCAAGGGGAGATGCTGCCGAATTTTTATTAGAAAATAACAAGACGTTAAAAGGCAAATGATGCAACAAACAAATGGGATAATAAATACACATCAAAAAACAACAAAAGCAACAAATAAATAGAGAAACAACATATTGCAAGAAGAAGGAGAAAAGATTTGTATAAAACTACGTAAAAATCAAAGAGAAGAAGAAAAGAAAAGCCTTAAAAATAAGTAACAGAGGAGTGGACCTTCATCGGCACGTCCGTTCCAGCCTTTGCCAGTACACCCTATCAGCCCTCTAGCGGCACACCCTATCAGCCCTCCAGTGGCACACCCTATCAACCCTTTAACGGCACACCTTCTTGACTCCTCACCGGCACACTCCTCCACCGTCTCATTCTTCCCCTCGCCAGTACACCCTATCAGCCCTCCAGCGGCACACCCTATCAGCCCTCCAATGGCACACCCTATCAACCCTTCAACGACACACCTTCTTGGCCCTTCAGCGGCACACTCTTCTCACCCTCAACACAATGTATAGACTTTAAGCTGAACAATGTATAGACTTTAAGCTGAACAATGTATAGACTTTGAGTTGGCCAACGTATAGACTTTGGGCTGGCCAATGCGTAGACTTTGAGCTGATGAACCCAGCCAATGTACCGACTTTGAGCTGGCCAATGTACAGACTTTAAGCTGGCCAACACATAGACTTCGAGCTGATGAATGTAGCCAATGTATAGACTTTGAGCAGATGAATGCAGCCGATGTACAGACTTTGAGTTGAAGAACGTATAGACTTTGTGTGCTTGTTGAATAGACAACGTATAGACTTTGGGCTGATGAATGTACGGGCTTTATGTCGCAGCGACCGGCCAATGTGCAGACACACGCCCTTCGCCGGTACACCCTGCAGCGCCCTTCGCCGGCACGCCCCAGCCCAGCTTCCCCCAACACGCCTCGTTTGGCCTTTCGCCGACACGCTCCCCCTGCGCTCAGCGGCACGCCTGCTCCAACCCTTCGGCGGTATGCCCTCAAGCTCCTTTGACAGCACGCTCCCGTGACCCCTTCGCCGGCACGCTCTCCCCTGTTCAACCCTTCGCCGGCACGCTCGACCAGGCCCTTTGCCGGCACGCCTAAGGCTCCTTCATCGGTACGCCTCCCACAGCCACCACACCTGCCCCTTCGCCGGCACCCTTGGCCAAGCTCTTCCCCGGTATATGATAAGTGTCCATTTCTTATGACAATTCATTGCATGTACACTATTTTATGTGCATATAATTAGGCAATTATGCATATTTCATAGTTAACCTCAACTCCGCATTTAAATTGGAGCTTTCACGTAAATTGATTAATTCAATTGTCTTATTTAATAATAAATTAAAGTTAAGGGCTATGAGAATTAATTCTCCATTGCATAATCATGAGCATTTGAGATTGATATGCACATTGTGGTAATTTTTATGGACTAAAGTGTAATTATATGTGTGTAGGACACCGAAGGTAATTACAAAAGAAGCCGGGGGCAAAAGGGTCATCACCATTTTGACCAAGTCAAATAAAGAATTCAAATTATTTTGATTGGAGGGAAAGGAAAGTTCAAAATTTCAAATTCAAAGTTTGAAAAGGAGGAATCCAAACTTTAAGTTTGGAAAGGAGGAAAAGGACATCCAAAATTTGAATTAAAGGAGAGACATGATGAGCCTTGGGAAATGGGGTGCCTAAAGTCCAAGAAAGGGGGTGCCCACCTACTTTTACTCTTCCCCATGCATCATATTCCATTTGAATCTTAGCCATCCATCTCCTTTTGATATAATCTCCACCCTCTATCTACCAAACTTTCCCTATAAATAGCCCATGGTAAGGAGGAGAAGGGGAGTCTTTTTTTTGAGCAATCTTTCACTCTCCCTCTTTCTCTCCTAACCTTAGGCCTCCGATTTCTCCCATTTATTCACCCTCCAAAGGCAGCTTCAACGACAAAGACGACTTCCTCCCGGTGTAGACGACATCTTCCACAAGGTGGTTCGTGATCCAAGGCCAAGAGAGGACGGCGCCGTCATCACCATTGCGGCTACCATCTTCACATCTCAGGCTCCTCTTGTTGCTATTTCTTTAGTTTCATTTTACTTCATTGTAATCTCGTCACATCTTTATTGTAAGCTCGTCTTGCACTTCATGTAATCGTTTCTTTATGTTAATGAAAGAAGTGTTCATTTGATCTAGAGTTTGTTCATCTTCCCTCTCTTCCTACTTTTTCTACCTCTTCTTCTCAATGATTATGCAATTATTTCCCATGGCATAGACTCATAATCATAGGCATTTTTTGTTGGAATCATCCTTTGTTTAATCATTCTCTTCAAGCTACAAAAAAATCACAAATATTTTCTAAAAGGTTACAAGGTTTTTAACTCTAAAAGTATCTTCTTCCCAGTGGATTCGACCCGTGCTTGCCATAGTACTACGTTCTCCTTTGATCATTTTGTGCGAGTTCGGTTTTAAGATTGTTATACGCGTGTTTTAAACGACGAACTTTCGCGTTATCAATTTTTGGCGCCGTTGCCGGGGAAGAATGATGATTTTTGACTTAATAACTTTGTTTTCCTTGTGTTTATAGTGTACTAATAAAGTTCTCTTTTCTTTTTTTTTTTGAAGGTGAAAAAAAGGGAGAAAAAGCAACTTGAAAACTCAAAAAAATTAGAGGTAAGTTTGCCTTTCTTTCTTTCATCTTTGTGATTTAGTCATTCATTTCAAAAAAAAAAAAAGGAACGAGGGAACGCTTTTCAAGTAAGTATCCAAACTTTTCCTCTTTCATTTCAATTTCATTTCTCTACATTTCATATCTTGTAGTTAGATAGGTTCATTAAATAAAAACAAAAAAAAAGCATCACTTGAACTTCAATAAAAATGTCCATTGCAAGAGTAGAACCCACACTTCCATGTTTTAGGTCATGCATCATTTAGGATAGACTTTGTTTTTCCTTGTTGTCTAATTATTGTTAATTGCATTATTGAAGATTGCGGGAGGCAAGGTGAGTATTCTAATTTTTTCAAAAGCATGCTCATGCATTTCCATGCTTGCATAGAACCCCTTGTTTGAAATTGGTTTGTTGCATATCATTTCTAAAATATTCTAAGGGCAACACCCATAAACAAGATAAGGTGGGGATTTCATCACCCTTCCTTAGCCCACAAACCATAATTCCCTTGCATCTTTGCATCACCTAGACCTTAAATAAAATTCAGTAGACATTGGCCCTAGGTTCACACTGTGGTTCTTGTGTTATTTGAGCTTACCCTCTTGTGAAAACCGGTGCCTAAGGCAAGACGGTCGGACGGCAAACGCCTTAAGCGGGATAGTGGTTTGGCATAATTAGGTCCCTACGAAAGTAGGGGGAACCTCCCACTTCCCCACCCCTTACCTGGCCGGTGGAAACATTGAGGGTGAACTTAAGTTTCATTTTAATCATTTTGTGAAACCTAATTTATAGGTCTAGGTCACATCTAGGTCATTAGGAAATTTGTGTGATAACTTGTTTGTGATTGCATAAAAAATTTAAAATAAAAAAAATCAATTTTTTTTTTCTCCTCTTCTCTTTCCTCATCCTATTGTGTCAAAAAAAACAATAAACAAACAAAAATCAAAAAAAAAAAATCTTTCATTTCTCTCTTCGTCCTAGTTAATGCAAGGTAGAAGGTCTCAACATCCAAACCTACTAGGACCCATTCAAGAAATTGAGAGAGTCTTGTATCCAGGGAACGATCTCCAACAAGATCTCATGGCCGAAAATCAAGGACCTCACCACCAAAATCTAATGGCCGAAAATCCCAATCCTCCAAAGCAAATGAAGGATTATTTCTTGCCCAATCAATACCAACCATCCTTCTATGTCCAAGCACCTCAGAACCAGGCGATTCATTATGAAATCAAGTCTAGTACCATCCAAATGTTACCGTCTTTCTATGGAAATCCTAATGAAGACCCTTACAAACATCTTGATGAGTTCCTTCAGATCTGCTCAACTGTTAAAATCCAAAATTTCTCTGATGATGCTCTTAGGCTAACTCTCTTCCCATTCTCTCTCAAGGATAAAGCCAAATATTGGTTAGGAGCCTTGGGTAGAATCATTGATACATGGGCGGAAATGCAAAAAGAATTTTTGAAGAAGTTCTATCCCATAGGGCGAACCAATACCATGAGAAGAGCAATTACTGGATTCACACAAAACCCAGGGAACATATCCATGAAGCATGGGATAGACTAAAAGATTTATTGAGAAATGCCCCCACCATGGGTTATCAAGATGGCAAATTGTACAGACATTCTATGAGGGTTTGGCGGAGAATTATAGACAGATGGTGGATGCATCATGTGGGGGAGCATTCATGAGTAAGAGCGAGGATGAGGCTTATGATTTATTCGAAATGCTTAGTGAAAATTCCATAAGCCATACCTCGCTTTCATCATATGAAAGAATGATTGGGCCTTCTAAGAGGGGTGGACTTTATGAAGTTAAGAGCCAAGGTGAGTGTGAGAACAAGATAGATATTAATGCCATAACCCAAAAGTTGAATAAAATGATTTGTTGGCGCAAAAGATAGAGAAGGTCGATATGGTTGCCCAAAAGCTAGACCAGTTGTTGTCCATGTCTAGACAGGAACCCTCTTTCCCTTCTGCCCCTCAACCTCAACAAATCTCAACCCCAAGTCAAGAAGAAATCTGTGCTTTGTGTTCGAGCCCTAGCCATTCCGTGATTGGGTGTCCCACAGCAGCCCAACTCCCCCCATTTATCCAAGAACAAATCTTTGCTGCTCAAGGTGTCTCCAAGCCCACATATGATCCTTATTCAAACACTTACAATCCGGGCTGGAGAAATCATCCAAATTTTTCTTGGAAGTCTAACCAAGGCCCATCCACCCAATCTCATCCCTCACACCATCCAAATTCGAAACAATCATTTTCCATGCCAAGTCAGTTAAACCAAAATCTCTCTTATCAGCCTCCTTTCCATCAACAATCACCTTCCCATCAAGCTCAGGCCCCATATCCTCAAGCTCAATTTGCTCAGGGCCAATTTCAGCAATTTCCTGCACACCGTTCACATCAACCACATTATCAACCACCTCCTACTCAGCCCACTTTTGATGACAAGTTTGAACAACTCCAACAACTCATCCTTACCCAAGCACAATCCATTTCCAAGTTGGAGAACCAGATAGGGCAACTTGCTGCCAATAACATGAGAAGAGAGGTAGGTCAGCTCCCTAGCCAACCGGTGGCCAACCCCCGCAATCAACAACCTCCAGGCTTCCCTCTAAGAGCTCCTATTCTTCCTCAACCTAACCAGCCGAACCAACCTCAGCTGCCCCCTCATATAGGTCCTCAGTTCGAGAATGCCAAAGCCATCTCTAGCCTTAGGAGCGGGAAAATTCTTAATGACCCTTATCAAGCTAAGGATGTGGGTAGTAGTTCGGGCCAAGATGCCCACGAGGATAGTGATAGTGAAGATGAGGAGTCAACAATTTTGCAAGAAAAGAAGAGGCAAGAGGGGGGAGAAAATAAGCTGGACAAAGGGAAAGCAAAGGTTGATGAAGGACCTCGAGAATATGTTCCTAAAGTCCCATTCCCTGATGCATTGAAGCCTAAATCTCAACAGAGAAAACCGGTCCAACAAGATGAACTAGTGGAATTGTTTAAACAAGTGAACATCAATATTCCACTATTGGATGCGATCAAACATGTGCCAGCGTATGCAAAATTTTTGAAAGAGCTATGTACACCAAAAAGGGAACCAAAGGCAGTAACACAAAAGGTCCGCTTGTCTGAAGATGTCAGCGCAGTTGTCATGAATCATTTGCCTAAAAAGTTGAAGGACCCTGGAGCTCCACTGATTTCTTGTGACATAGGTGGAATTACATTTGATAGAGCATTGCTGGACCTTGGAGCAAGTGTGAACTTGTTACCCACCTTTATATATGAGCAGTTTGATCTAGGGGAGTTGAAACCCACATCTATAATCCTCCAACTGGCAGATCGATCTGTAAAGACTCCAAGGGGACTATTGGAAGATGTGATTGTGAAGGTGCATGAATGTTATTTCCCGGTGGACTTTCTTATTCTGGATATGGCCTCATCCCAAGAATTAAAGCACACACCTATCATTTTGGGACGTCCTTTTCTTGCTACGGCCAAGGCTAATATAAATTGCGCCACGGGGATGATGGATATTTCTTTTGGAGGAGAGAAGGTTTCTCTAAATGTGTTCAAAGCATCTCAATATCCGAACCATGAGGAAGAATGTAGTGTCATTGATGTTTCTGAACTAATTGAAGAAAGTCTGGACGTTTATGAGGAATGTCTAGAAGAGGGTAGCATGCTCCAGGATTCTCCACTTTCTAGTGCACCCTACTCTAGAGTAGAGCCACTCCCTCCACTTCAAGCTGAACCCATTCTTCCATCTTTAGATCAACCACCCAGTCTAGAATTGAAGCCTCTACCGGATCCTTTGAAGTATGCTTATCTAGGTCCTAACCAAACTCTGCCCGTAATCATTGCTTCCAACCTCACCGCTGCTCAGGAATCCCAACTCCTAGATGTCCTTCAGGAGCACAAGAGGGCGATAGGTTGGTCAGTGGCCGATTTGAAGGGTATCAGTCCGGATGTGTGTATGCATTACATTTACTTGGAGGATAATGCCAAGCCGAGTAGAGAGATGCAGCGTCGGCTGAATCCAAGTATGAAGGAGGTAGTTAAGAAAGAAGTTGTCAAATGGTTGGATGCCGGGATCATATATCCCATTTCTGATAGCAAGTGGGTCAGCCCAACTCAAGTTGTTCCCAAAAAGTCAGGGCTGACAGTTATAACAAATGAGAAAGGAGAAGAAGTTCCACACGATTACAACTGGGTGGAGAATATGCATTGATTATAGAAAACTAAATTCAGTCACGAAAAAAGATCATTTTCCACTCCCATTCATTGATCAGATCTTGGAGAAACTGGCTGGGCAGAAGTATTATTGCTTTCTAGATGGCTATTCCGGGTATAACCAAGTTGCAATTTTCCCGGAAGATCAAGAGAAAACAACCTTCACATGCCCCTATGGCACATTTGCTTTCAGAAGAATGCCTTTTGGGCTCTGCAATGCCCCTGCCACATTCCAGCGATGTATGATGTCCATTTTCTCTGAAATGGTGGGGGAATGCTTGGAAGTTTTTATGGATGACTTTTCAGTGTTTGGTGATTCATTTGATGATTGTTTGGGAAATTTGACTCGGGTATTGAAAAAATGCATTGAGTCGAATCTAGTGTTGAGCTGGGAGAAGAGCCATTTCATGGTAAGAGAAGGGATCGTTTTAGGCCATGTAGTTTCAGAGAAGGGAATAAAGGTTGACCAGGCCAAGGTTGATGTGATTTCTAATCTTCCTCCCCCTTCTTCGGTCAAACAGATCCGTTCCTTTCTTGGCCATGCAGGATTCTACCGCAGATTCATTCAAAACTTCTCCACCATTGCTCGACCACTTACACAATTGCTTGCCAAGGATACTCCCTTTCATCTTAATGAGTCATGTCTAGAGGCGTTCAATTCTTTGAAAGCGGCTCTCATACAAGCTCCCATTCTCCAATCTCCTGATTGGTCGCTCCCTTTTGAGATCATGTGTGATGCCTCAGACTATGCTGTAGGAGCTGTCCTAGGTCAAAGAATTGAGAAGAAGCCTGTGGTGATATATTATGCGAGCCGCACCCTCGCTGATGCCCAAATGAACTACACCACCACGGAAAAGGAATTGCTAGCTGTTGTGTTTGCCCTTGAAAAGTTTCGATCATATCTGTTAGGGGCGAAAGTCATTGTTTATTCCGATCACTCAGCATTAAAATTTTTGATGTCTAAGAAGGAAGCCAAACCCCGTCTCTTACGATGGATTTTATTACTACAAGAGTTTGATTTGGAAATAAGAGACAAGAAGGGGTTGGAAAATGTTGTAGCTGATCACTTGTCCAGGATTGTAATTCCTGAAAGTGCTCCTATGTCTGATTCCTTCCCTGATGAACAAATTCTTTCCATCTCTCACACAACAACCCCTTGGTTCGCTCATATAGTCAATTACCTGGCAGTAGGGCAGATTCCCGAAGGGTGGTCTAGACAGGCAAAGGATCGATTCTTTTCTAAGGTAAGGCACTATTTTTGGGACGACCCAGAGTTATTTCATATGGGTCCAGATCAAATAATAAGAAGATGTGTCCCCGAGGAGGAGCAACAATCTGTTTTGAACTTCTGTCATAATCTCGCTTGTGGGGGACATTTCTCAGGTAAGAAAACTGCTGCTAAGGTCCTGCAAAGTGGGTTCTTCTGGCCCACACTTTTCAAGAATGCCTATGAATTTAGCAAGACCTGTCTAAGGTGTCAAGCTGTGGGGAATAATTCTAAGAGAGACATGATGCCACTCAATCCCATCTTGATTGTTGAAATTTTTGATGTTTGGGGGATTGATTTCATGGGACCATTTCCAGCATCATTTGGAAACGAATACATTCTTGTGGCCGTAGATTATGTGTCTAAATGGATAGAAGCAATAGCCACTCGGACTAATGATCATAAAGTTGTGATGAAATTTGTTCGTAAGAATATCTTCTCTAGATTTGGGTGTCCCAGGGCTATCATCAGTGACGGGGGTTCACATTTTACTCACTCCCAATTCCGAGCTTTACTTAAGAAATATGGGATCACTCACAAAATCGCCACCCCCTACCACCCCCAAACAAGTGGCCAAGTGGAAATATCCAATCGAGAAATCAAAAACATCCTGCAAAAATCTGTTCGGCCCGATAGGAAGGATTGGTCTGAAAGATTGGATGATGCTCTTTGGGCCTATAGGACTGCCTACAAAACTCCCATAGGTATGTCCCCCTATAGGCTGATTTTTGGAAAAGCCTGTCACCTACCAGTCGAGCTAGAACATAGGGCGTACTGGGCAATAAAACAAGTGAATTTGGACTTGGCCCAAGCTGGTTCCCATAGAGCTCTCCAACTCAATGAGTTGGAGGAGCTACGCAATGAAGCCTATGAAAATTCCAAGATCTACAAAGCTAAGACCAAAGCCTTTCATGACAAGCACATTTTGAGAAAATCTTTTCAACCTGACCAAAAAGTTTGGCTTTTTAATTCAAGGCTACGGTTGTTTCCTGGAAAATTGAAGTCTAGGTGGGATGGTCCATTCATTGTAATCAAAGCTTTTGACCATGGTGCTGTCAAAATTTTAAATCCTCAAAATGGTCACATTTTCACTGTCAATGGTCAAAGATTGAAACCTTATTTGGAAAATGATCAGTTGAAAAAAGAATCCATTGTTCTAAGTGGTCTGGAATAAAATCTTTGTGAGCTCTCATGCGTCTGGCTGAAGACGAAAAACTTAGCGCTTCTGGGAGGCAACCCACAGTTTTTGTTGTTTTGACGTTTTTGTTTGAGTGTGTTTTAGTAGTCAGGTTAAGGCCAAGGAGAGGAAGTCATCACCGCCTATGACATTGATGGAGGTTTCGTCCCGCATATCTGGTTGTCTCTTTCCCTCTCAGAAGTATTTATTGATACATTATTCTTTTGCTTTCAATTCTACATGCCATTGAGGACAATGTCATTCAAGTTGGGGGGAGAGAAATTTTCATGATGCAACCTGATAGGAGTTCTATCTTGCATAAAGATGTAAACTCCATTTTGAGTTTCATGATTCATACTTAAATTAAAAGTAATTCTGTAATAGAAAAGGCTAGGGAGAAGGATGATGGAAAATTTAGTCAATCTAGCCATGGAAAACTGATATAAGAATTAAGAATCCCTTTAAAGTTCATGTGCACTAAAAAAAAAAAAATTATTACATTACACACTAATAAAACAAGCAAGATAAGCCCTCTGCTATTTTAGGTATATTGTCTAATATTCTGCACTTCTTAAGAAAAGAGATCTTTATACAAAGCTTTCTGCCAAATTATCTATCAAATAAGTGCAATGGCACTGAAAAAAAGAAAAAAAAAAGAAGAAGAAGAAAAAATATCATGAAAAATGCCCCTAATCTTAGTAACCGGGCCTACTTCACCTAAGACGTGTTGAGGTTCACGTAAAACGGAAAAGGGAACCTGGATCTGCGAAACTGGGCCTGCTTCTCCTAAGGCAAGAGTCGAGGTTCACGTTGAGCAGTGAAGGGTAGTGCAGCATCATGTGTGGTATAAAAGATCCCAAAGGGACAAAATAATAAGGCAGACAAAAAGCTAATATACTTAATGCTCTGATCTAAGAGGTGCAGGGTTGAAAGACATTTACTTGGAATAGCGAATGGGGGATGCAATTGTCTAAGCTGTGGATTTGGTAGTTACACATGCACAAGTGCTATTGAGCTTTAATTTGAATTCTTAATCATGTACTATTAAATTCCTACATAAGGCTAGTGTGCATTAATGATTCTAGATTCCTAATCTTTGGTTGATTCTATGAAGGGATAACTGGATATGAGAGCATGAATCTTACAAACTCTTGTTAGTCCTAAAATTCAATTTATTGACATTGCTAAGGGACTAGCAATGAGTAAGTTGGGGGGTGTGATAAGTGTCCATTTCTTATGACAATTCATTGCATGTACACTATTTTATGTGCATATAATTAGGTAATTATGCATATTTCATAGTTAACCTCAACTCCGCATTTAAATTGGAGCTTTCACGTAAATTGATTAATTCAATTGTCTTATTTAATAATAAATTAAAGTTGAGGGCCATGAGAATTAATTCTCCATTGCATAATCATGAGCATTTGAGATTGATATGCACATTGTGGTAATTTTTATGGACTAAAGTGTAATTATATGTGTGTAGGACACCGAAGGTAATTACAAAAGAAGCCGGGGGCAAAAGGGTCATCACCATTTTGACCAAGTCAAATAAAGAATTCAAATTATTTTGATTGGAGGGAAAGGAAAGTTCAAAATTTCGAATTCAAAGTTTGAAAAGGAGGAATCCAAACTTTAAGTTTGGAAAGGAGGAAAAGGACATCCAAAATTTGAATTAAAGGAGAGACATGATGAGCCTTGGGAAATGGGGTGCCTAAAGTCCAAGAAAGGGGGTGCCCACCTACTTTTACTCTTCCCCATGCATCATATTCCATTTGAATCTTAGCCATCCATCTCCTTTTGATATAATCTCCACCCTCTATCTACCAAACTTTCCCTATAAATAGCCCATGGTAAGGAGGAGAAGGGGAGTCTTTTTTTTGGCAATCTTTCACTCTCCCTCTTTCTCTCCTAACCTTAGGCCTCCGATTTCTCTCATTTATTCACCCTCCAAAGGCAGCTTCAACGACAAAGGCGACTTCCTCCCGGTGTAGACGACATCTTCCACAAGGTGGTTCGTGATCCAAGGCCAAGAGAGGACGGCGCCGTCATCACCATTGCGGCTACCATCTTCACATCTCAGGCTCCTCTTGTTGCTATTGCTTTAGTTTCATTTTACTTCATTGTAATCTCGTCACATCTTTATTGTAAGCTCATCTTGCACTTCATGTAATCGTTTCTTTATGTTAATGAAAGAAGTGTTCATTTGATCTAGAGTTTGTTCATCTTCCCTCTCTTCCTACTTTTTCTACCTCTTCTTCTCAATGATTATGCAATTATTTCCCATGGCATAGACTCATAATCATAGGCATTTTTTGTTGGAATCATTCTTTGTTTAATCATTCTCTTCAAGCTACAAAAAAATCACAAATATTTTCTAAAAGGTTACAAGGTTTTTAACTCTAAAAGTATCTTCTTCCCTGTGGATTCGACCCGTGCTTGCCATAGTACTACGTTCTCCTTTGATCATTTTGTGCGAGTTCGGTTTTAAGATTGTTATACGCGTGTTTTAAACGACGAACTTTCGCGTTATCAGTATACCTCCCGCGAACCTTCAGCGGCGCACTCCCTCAGCCCCCTCAGCGGTGCACCCTTCCACCTTCAGGGCACGCTCCTTCAGCCCCCATTTGGCCCTCCAGCGGCCCACTCTCTCTCCAGAAGAATATGTATAATACTAATAATAATAATAATAGTAATAATAAAATTAATAAAAACTATGATGAATAAATAAATCTGAATATATATATAAAATAAACAAAAAATGTAAAATAATAATAAACAAAAAAGAGAGAAAATATAATAGTAATAATAATAAACAAAACGGATAAATCCTCTAGAATAAATACATGAGAGGGAAATAAGCAATAAATATATATATATATATAATTTAAAACTCAGATAAAAAAATGGTAAAATCCACTTTGCAGCCCCGTCTCTCTCGTGACCCGGTGCTGAAGGAACAACAATGTCACCCTTCCAGGTTGGGCCTGAGTCTTGGGAATTATCCCGAAATGGCCATGGCCCGACCTCGCCGCGGGCTGACATTCCGATTAAGCCAGACTCGTTTCTCAGGCCGAATCCCTTCCGAGCCACTACTAAAATTACCATACGCTCGGCAGACATTTGAACGGGTTCACCTCGGTTTTCGCCGCGTTTCTATTACGGACCTGTGTCTGAACATGAAAAGACCCGTGAGCAACCAGTATGGCCGACGGCTCCCTCTCCGACATGGTCGTGAGCCGGCATTGCTCCGGGCCGATAGCCCGTTAAATCGGATTCATTCTAATGGGATTCGTTCCCGTTCTTTCATTGAAACTACTGTAAACTCGGCATACATTTGTACGGGGTCGTTTCCATCCACGTCATACTTTCAACATGGGCCCTTACCCGAACATGAAAAGGTCCGTGAGTGACTGACAAAATCGGAATAGAACGAGACGGTCCTCGCCACCCCTGGACCCCTTCCATGGGAATATCAATAAGACCTCCGTGGGCCACGCTTAGACCTCGGGTCCGTCCCAATTGTGGTCGCCGTTCGGCTCATATCCTCGGTCTACAGCCCGCTCCCTTCGAACACATTTTTGGTTTTGGAGTCTAGTCCTGGGACTCTCCCCCGTTGCCCTCCGGCACCAAAAATATTAATGATGCCCGTGCAAGCCTCGTTCGGACCACGGGAGGCGCCCCCGGTATGGTCTTGACTCAATCTCGCACCGGGCCAATAGATTTACCGGTTTCCTACTACACTAACCGAGATTTGACCGAATGTTTTCAGTGTCTCAGAATCATAAACTTTCCGTATCCCGACGTGCATATGTCCCAGGTCCTCCCGCGACGATTACAATATTCTCAAGCCAGACTCCCGTCCGAATATTAAACGGTCTCCCGAATGACCGACACGTTTCGAACGTCCACTTCCCTAGACACAGGGCTTTTCAGCCGATTCAAGGGATATTCCCTCGTTGCCCCTTGGCACCGGAAATATTAATGACGCTCATGTAAGTCTTGTTTCGACCGCGGGGGGCCCACCGTAGTATGGTCGCAGCTTGCTCTTGCACCGGGCCAACAGATTTACTGGTTTCTGACCGCTCTGACCGAGGTTTAGCCGAACGTTCTCCGCTCTTCCGAACAATAGATTTGCCGTACCTCGGCATACATGCGTTCTGGTTTTCTCACGACAACCGCGATCTTCTCGAGCCGGACATTCGTTCGAACATTAAATGGTCAGTACACGACTGACATGACCGCGAAGTGTTTTCTTCTCGCCCTCGCGTGAAGATTTCAATACCTCGTAATAGACCTTCCATGCAATTGATTTCTTGGCCATGAGGCCCTGAATCCCGGCGATTAATCAAGGGTGTTCCCTCGTATGGGGGATGTAAATGACGCCACGACCTTTATGGTGCGGCGGGTTTTGGTCCCGACACGAACCACACAATCGTCTGACGAAGTCAGATCGAGCGCACCATGGGCTCTTCGGAGCCTGAACAAATTGTCACTTCGGTGACTGGCATGCCCACGCACTTAATAGACGAATCAACCATTCCCGAAGAGACGAGCATAATAAACGAACGAAGAGTGCGTCCACAGCAACCCGTGCTCATTTTCTTGAGGAGAGTCTGGCCGCTCCGGCGCATCCCTGGCGATGCTCAGGGTCTCTTCGACAGCTTGCCGAAGCCTGACGAGTGACATGGAGTTTCCTTCTGCGTCGATCTGCTCCCATCGGATCTGTTCGGGATGAGGTGTTGAACTTCCTCGCAGGACTCGATCGGGTGGCACATCCTGGCGTGGAAGGGGCAGTATTGGGGGTGACTACAATCCCAATGGGTGTAGTCGGCAGGCGAGTCACGGGGCATGATTTGCCCCCTCTCGACGAGGATATCGAAGAGTTGCCGGGTTCTCTCCCTAGGGAAGGAGAGAGGTCTCTGATCATGCCAGGGCCTCCACCCTGGGTACCAGATCGAACGTTCCCTCCGATTGGTGCCGGGCACCTCTGACTCGTCATCAGAAAGAGAGAATGAGGCCATCATGTGGATGACATTGGCTGAGGGGTGAGCCACGCATGCTGCCTTAGCTGGCCTGGCCCACGTATGTGGTTGCGGAGGATCAACGAGACCGCTCTTCATTTTGACAAGACCGTCTCGGATCAGCTTCTGTGCCTGAGTCTTGAAGACGTAGCAATCTTCAATTGAATGACCCAGCATGCGATGGTACTGGTAGTAACTGGGATCGTCGGTCTTCAGGGCCTCGTCCGGCTTACGGATTTCTGTCAGTTCGACCATCTTCTGGGCCATGCAGAGGTCGAAGAGCATCTTCGTATGTTCCTTCTTGAAGGAGAAGGGCGTCTTCATACGCTCCGAAAAGGAAGGAGCAGTCGGCTTATCTGTTAGCTTTTTGTCAGAGCCACTGGGCTCGGCCCCTTTACTGGCCTTGGCAGCAGGGGTGAACTCTATGATATTCACCTCCTTACCGGGCTGGCGTTCTCGCGCTTGTTTACCCTTCGCTGCAGTATAGCTCGGGTTATCGACGAAGAATATTTCTATCTCGGCGACTGCCGAATTGAGTTGATCGAAGCCTTTGATGTTGGTGCCGAGAAGCTTTTCGCTGACCTTGGCTGCCAGACCTCGATGACATATGGTGATGACGTCCTCTTGAACGGGTGGATTGACACATCTCATACTGAGGTCTCGCCAATTTTTGATGAAGTCGAGGGCGCCCTCGCCCTTTTTCTGCCGAAGAGAACAGAGTTCGGCTAGGGAGACCTTTCGCTCGGCCGTTTGGAAGCGGTCGAGGAATTTCTTCTAGAGATCGGCCCAGTCGATGATTGAGTTGGGCTTCAGGCGGGAATACCATTGGAAGGTCGTTCCCGTGAGTGACGTGGCGAAGTAGCGGAGGAGATATGATTCATCCAACGCTAACTCGCCCATGGCCGTAACATAGTAGGCCAAGTGTTCGTGTGGCGACCCCTACCCGTCGAACTTTTGCAGCTTCGGGGGCTTGGAGTACTCTGGAGGAAGTTTCTTCATCTGGTGGTGGAGCGGGTAGGGTACACTGTAGAGATCCACGGTGACCGCCCCTTCGCCATACTGGGCGAGCTTTGTCTCAATGATGCGCTCGATCATCTGGCGTTGCGCCAAGAGATTCTCTGGCATTGGCGTATTGGAGGCTCATGGCTGAGCCTCAACCGGGGGCGTGCCAAACCCAGTTACCAATGGGGTTCGGGCAATTGCCGCTGAGATGTTGGCAGCATCGCGAGCCACCGGGGGTACCGGTGCCTCGGCCTGAGGCATGTCAGGTTGCTGCGGATGAAGGTATCGCTCCTGAAGGAGGTCTTGTAGGAGGGCCTTTAGGTGCTGGTTCTCCTTCATGAGAGTGTCGAGGGTCACTTCTTGAACCTCGTTCGCAGGAGGGTCGTTGTTGACCGGCTCTGCGTTGATAGGAGGGTCACGGTCTTCCACCGGGACCTCTTCCGCACGTTTCGACGCCTGCGGTCTGGCAGAAGTGCCGATGTGACCTGTTGGAGGAGGCGGCGGAGCATGGTGGCATGGCCTCCTGAAGTGGGACAGAGGCTGGTTCAAGTCGTCAGACTGGGTTTTTGGATGGTGTCCGGTGGTGTAGCACATGAACACTCGAGCCGCATCATTGATGAGCTGGGCCGTCCGCTTTCCTCCGCAGATGTCGCTCGGGGCAGACAGGCGTCCCTAGTCTGTCGAAGACCGAGATGCGTTGCGGAGGGGGCTCACTCCTGATGTTAGCCAGAGGAGAACCCTGAACAAGTTGTTGGAGGGCCCGAGGACGGGCTCGCCTTTGCCTCCGCTTACTTGTGCGGGGGACATTGGGCGACTGGGCGTCGTCAGACGGTGCTACTGTAAGGCCAGCCGCATCCCGTCTGATGTCGCGTTTGAGTGCTCGGAGGGGTTTTGTGATACGCGCCCTTCGAACTGCTTGAGCTTCTTCTGGGGTAACACAGATTCTTCTCAGGTCAGGTTTCTGATCTCCCTTGTCGCCACTTTTTCGACGAGTTGTCTTGGGAGGCCGTATGCCTGGCTGCCGTGGGTGCCCCCGGGCTACTGCCGAGGAACCTGCTCCTTTAAGCTTTGCCCCGTCCTCTCGTGTTTGACGCAAGAGGTCAAAGCGATTGGAGGTGGGGATGGTGGGAACGGTCCGTTCCTGGGGTATGGTTGGTTCACCCCCGTTGAGACGGATCCGCAAATCACCGACAAGAACCGTCTTGCCGGAGTTGCTAGTTGCAGTAGTGAGTCGCCGGCTTCTGCGGCCACGGCGACGCTTCTTCTAAGGAGCTGAGGAAGACTCCACCCCAAGATGGTAGATAGAGAAGACATGGCCTGGGGCGACCGGCGGCATGAGGCCGTCGATCCGAAGTGCTGGGATCGGCCCCCGGGGTAAGTAACCCGTGCCGGGAGTCGATGGCTGGGCAACTCGGGTGTAGGCCTTCGCCCGCGCCGATAGGAGTGTTACCGATGCTCGGGATGACACTCTTGCACCGGAAAGTGACGCCGTTGGAAGTGCTGGGATGTCGACGCTCCTGGGTTGAGGACCCGCGGTAGGTGCCGGCGTAGTCTGGGCTCGGGTCGAGATGCCCGAGGAAGGTGCTGAGGAACGTCGCCCCCTGGGTGGAAGGCCCACGGGGAGAGCCGGTTCAACTGGAGCTCGGGACCGGGGTCCCGGGTGTGATACTGGGGAGCTGCGAACTCGGGGCGGTAAGCCCTTGTCAAGTGTCAGCCTTGCCGGGATTCGGGGTCGAAAACCCGATGCAGATGCTGAGGAGCCGTAGACCCGGGGCTGAAAGCCTGTGTCGGGTGCTGGCTTGGCTGGAGCTCGGGGTTGAGAACCCGAGGAAGAGGCTGGAAAGCCGTGGACCCGGGGTAGGGAGCCCGTCTTGGGTGCCGGCTTGGCTGCGGCTCGGGGTTGAGGGCATGAGGAAGAGGCTGGGAAGCCGAGGACCCACGGCAGGGAGCCCGTGTTGGGTGCCGACTTGGCTACGGCTCGGGGTTGAGGACCCGAGGAAGAGGCTGGGAAGCCGTGGACCCAGGGCAGGGAGCCTGTGTTGGGTGCCGGCTTGGCTGCGGCTCGGGGTTGAGGACCCGAGGAAGAGGCTGGGAAGCCGACCGAAGTCCGGGGCGTGGGGCCCATGTTGGAGCTCGGATGAGGCTGGCCTCTGGAGCTAAGGCTCACCCGGGCCGGCGTTGATCTGGGGGCCCTGTAGGGGTCAATGGTGACAGTCCCGTGCCTGACGCTCAGGCAGGACACCGGCGCTGGGAGTGTGTGTGGCGCATTGGCCACGGGAGCCAATGGGGAAACTGGGGTCGACTGAGGAACAGCCACAGGGATCACCCCCAAAAAGTAGGGCGATCCGATGACCGGGGTGAAGCTGCTGAAAGCGATCGGCGTTGCCAAGTAGCCCACCCGGGCATGGGTGGCAATGACGTTGGGGCCATAGGTGACGGCCGCCATGGTTGCTGGAGTGCTGAGTGCTGCGGAGGCGACGGTCGCTGACAGTCGCCGAGAGCGGTCCGACGATCAGAACGCGAACCAGGAGCTGCTGGAGAATGCGCGCACGAGTACCCTCCTCTGCCTCTCTTGCAAGGACAGGGAAAGGGCACTAGGCTTCACGGCTAGCATAGACTTTCCTTCAGCAAAAAGAAGGAAGGCGGGAGACGTCCCACCGGGCGTGCCATCCTCTCTGTTGCGCGGGTTTTTTTATGCCGATTATCCAGGGTGAAGGAAGGTATACAGCGGGGAAGGAAAATACGGGAGTTTGATGTATCTCGGGTATCCTCCTTACGGGTGCATGCCTCTCACGGCGGTATTGGGCACTCTCCTTTCACGGAAAGTCAAAAAGGGTCGAATGCCACGGAAGTGTCGGGATAAAGGTTAACCAGACAAGGTGCGGGCATGCCAGTCGATCTCTTGACAATCACTCATGGAACCAAGGTTTGACCGGGGAAGCGCCACCAGGGCGCGGCACGTGGGCTCGGGCGATCGGGTGACACGTGGAGAGAAGGGGTTCCATGGGTGCGAGTGCGTAGGCGATTACGGGAATCATGTACATGACGTCTTTCCCCACCGGCCGCAAGCAACAGGTGTTTATTTACATCGGATTGAATCCGAATACCTTCGTTCCATGTTGAAGAAAAGTCTGTATATGTATCTGAAGCCGTGGGTGGAGGGCTGGGGGGCATTCAGCAGCTACGGGTGCGTGTTGGACCGAGGGGTGTTTACTGGGGGTTAGGGTGTCAGGCACGGATGCCGAGTGATGTAGATAGAAGATTGAAGGCCGGGACGTGGGTGCGAGAGCACTCATCTAATCGGCAGTGTTGTATTGAGACGTATATTTCTTTACAGGGAAGCCGTAATGGCCAAAGTACAACTGGGGCATGCCACGGGACAATTCCGACACGTGGGTTGGTCCCCGGGTCGATGCGTGATGAATGAACACATCTGCGTTTACAGAGAGCTCCTTCCGTGACGTGGGCCATGGCCGCGTTGCCGAACGGGGGCCTATGACTGGGTAACTGAGGGGATACATCAATCCGGTATCTGGACGAGGGTCGGTCGCGACTCAGATTGAGTGGTTGGACATGGCCTCGTGACTGCGGGTGAGCATAATGTCATGGCACGCGTGTGGTTGCGACCGACGGGCGTGCGAAGGGAAATCCCGGCATGAGGGGACGTCCGCTCGTATCACGACGTCTCACCTATGGTGAGTGTTGACTTGTGTGTGACGGTTTCATATGGCGTGAGGGGAGTGCGAACGACATACCCCTAGCGTATGAGACCGCCGAACAAGTCACCCACACACAATTCTCCTTAGCTTGCTGCTCGGAGCCACGCTCGAAGTCTTGTGCCTGCCGGGTGCCGGACAATCTTGTGTATCTCTCTGGATGCCTTGTATTAGATGCCCCACCCCTTGAGCTCCTAAGGGGTATTTATAGGGGAAGCTGAAGGGTCACAAAGGGTTTACGCGGACCAGCTAAGGGGGGTGAGCTGGTCCGCGTAAACCCAAGTGAATAGTGTCACTGGGTTACACGGGTTACGGACTAAGAGAGAGGGGGGGAATGAGGTTTATGCGGACCAGCCAGGGGGCCCTGGCTGGTCCACCTAAACCCTTGGGGTTTAGGCCGGCTGGCTTTTTTTATTTTGAAAAAACTTAATTTTTTTTTAGTTGAATGGGGGTTTACGCGGACCAGCCAGGGGGGCCTGGCTGGTCCGCGTAAACCCGCCCAGGGAGTTTAGGCTGGTTCGCAAGGAGAGAGAGGGGGGCTGGTCCCCACCCTATAAAATCCTATTTTTGGGTCTTTTTTCTTCCTAATTTAACTAAGAAAGAAAAGGACAAGTGGGTGAAGGATACGTGGCGGCTCGTGGAGACTTGTGCGCGTTGACTTGAGGACGAGCCCGTCGTGCTGTCGCTTTGCGCTTCCACGTCCGCGTGTTGACCCCTCGAATTGGTGCGGCACACGAACCGCATTGTAGGACCGTAATTGGATGAACCGAGGCTGAGTGGGGTCGTGGGACCA
Organism: Amorphophallus konjac; assembly: GCA_022559845.1. Classification (NCBI taxonomy): domain Eukaryota; kingdom Viridiplantae; phylum Streptophyta; class Magnoliopsida; order Alismatales; family Araceae; genus Amorphophallus; species Amorphophallus konjac. The sequence continues at coordinate 90,966,036 of CM040121.1, forward strand.
CCGGGCTGGAGGGAGGGGTGCGGCCCCCAGGGAGTTCGCCCTCCCTGGGGGGCGCGGCCATGTCCCGGGGTGAACTGGCCCCGGGCTGGCCGTAACCCCGAGGGATGACCCCCGGAGGTCTTCTCGTGTCGCCTGGGGATGTCCTTTGATGGACTTTGACCTTCGAGAGGCTGGCATGGCCCCGTGGGGCCATTGTTCTTTGAGTTGTTGTGGCGGCTCGCAAGGTGTTCGGGCAAATGCCTGACACACCCCGGGTTGCCGAACGAGCCGCGTAAATGGTCGACGGGCCTTGGATTTGACCTAGGACCAAGGGTAGAAGTCCATAGGGGCTGGAAGGAGGCATCTTGGGCCCATGGGCCTTGCCTCGTGCTGCATGCCGCGATGTCCGGTGGGTTGGCAGGGTAGCCTCGGGTTGGCCCGAGAGCTAAGTTCAGTGGCTCGTTGCCACATGTCTGAGGGTCGAGGGTGGCCCCGACTTGCTGGGGGGTCGTTGTAGGACCCAATTAGTGAGCTGGAGCCACGGGGTGGCCCGTGGGTTGGTGTGGAAGGGTTGAAACATGTGCGCCCACAAAGTGTTCGGTAGAATGCCGAACACACGTGTGTGAGCCGTACACGCGTACTACGGGCCTCCAAAGCATGTGGTTGACTTGCTCGGGTCTCCCTTTGACCTTGGAGGGCTGAATGAAGAGTCTCGGAGTAGGCTCGCGACTCTTTTACTGGATGCCACGTGGCGTGGCTTGGCGTCGGGGCGCCCCCGGGTGGTCCCGGGCGGCCATGTAGGGTACGGGCAAGGCCCGTATGAGAGTGGCCGGGGTTGACCACGGACAATTGCTTGTGTCACCGCGTGTCACGGCAAGTTGGTTGGGACCCCTGTAGGGACCTGCAGGGTTGTAGAAAGGGCTGGGTCGCCCGTGTCTTGAAGGTGATCGGGGAAATGCCCGAGCCCTTATTTCTGGGTATTTTGGCTGGGAAATAGTCTGGGTACAACAATGACCTTAGACAAACCTAGACAACCATAAGTAATACTCGCAGACAAACGATGCAACCCAAAGTTGTGGACTCCTAGACATCCTAACATGAACCTAATAACTTCTAAATGGGAGTTCAGAGGGTTAGGAGGATCACACCCAATTGCACATTACCCTGGGACTGAGTACCCGGGTTGGCAGCATGCTCTTCTAAAAGCTCATCAAAGAACTCCTCCGCGAGTTCTGGATCTGGCTCATCGCTGACCGGCACTAGCTCTGGTGTGGGGTCGCGGGTTGGAGTGTTCGAAATAACCAGCGATTCCCGAGTGGGACACTTGGCCGCAAAGTGGCCAATCCCACCACACCTATAGCACTGGTCACGCGATCCTGGGCTAGAAGATGCTCCACCGGTCATTGGCCCCTTTCCCTTATCTTCTCGATGGGCCGGGGGTGGTGGGAGTTGGGGTTGGGCAGGCAATGTGGGTTGCTGGGGGTGTGGGGTGGGATGGTCCCCTGCAGGGAGAGGGCGAGGCCTGAGAGTAGTGGGGTCCTGGTGAGGGGGTTCCGGAGGATGAACCACCGGGAATCGACTATAGGAACTGGGCATGGTACGATGGTCGGACCCACGCTGATGGATGATCCACGGTCGCTGGACGAGAGCGAATTCCATCTTAAACTGCTCTAACTCGAGAGCAACCTGATATGCGGCCTCTTAGGGTGGTCACATTGCGGCGAAAGAGTTCATACTGAAAGTGGGGCCGCAGACCACGACGGAAGTGAGAAACAGGCTTCGTGCTCTCTTCTGAGATGCCACATCGCAAAAAATATTCATCAAACTCTGCGATGTACTCGGACATGGACCGATCCCCTTGGTTGAGATTCTGCCACATATCAATGAGCCTCTGACGGTATGTGATAGGAAGATACTTGATTCTAAGTCTCTCCTTCATCTCATCCCAAGACTCAACCTGGGGCTCTCGACGCTGATATAGCAAGCTCTTCATATTGCACCAATAAGTTTGTGCTTGACCTAACAGCTTCATTTTAGCAAACTTGACTCTCTGGTGGTCCGTCATCTTGAACCACTCGAAGTACCGGTCCATACCGACCTCCCAATCAAGATAGACTTTTGGGTCCAAGGACCCGTCAAAAGTGGGAGGGTCAGCTCGTATGGTCTTGAGGACTCTATCATCCTCTTCATCCCTCGGATGTTGAAAGCCACGACAGCGTCGACCATACCCCTCGTAAGCATTATCGAACCCATAGTCTTCGAGACCAAGGTCACAATGTTGTGGTTCAAGGACTCGGTGAGGGGCGGGTTGAGGAGCATGTACGGGCTGCTCCTGTGCCGCGGGAGCGGGTTGGACCTGGGCCTTGGGAGCGATTTGGACTTGGGCCACCGATGGAGCAGGTACGGGTGGGCCCTGGGCCACTCCTAGAGGGTCCCCGTGGGACAATCTATCCAACTGTCCAACCAGACCTTGGACAGACTTGTCGGATGACTCCATGCGTTTCTCCATTGCCCTAAGGCGACCATCCATATTGTCGGAGAAGCTCTGAAAGGTAGCCTCAGACTGGTCCAAGCGAGCCATAATGGCCAATATCGCCTCATGCAAGGAGTGAAAGTCTCCCGAGACGGCATCCCATGGGTTTGCCATAGATGTGGGGCGATGGTATTAGGTACCTCGCCGGGTGGGCATGCAAAGACATAAAGACTGGGGTACACGGATTAAAGCAAAGATGATGAACCTAGACTTAACCAAGATCTAGTACCTGGCGGAGTTCCGGGATCCGAAGATCCTCTCACACTAGTGAATCACCTTCCCGATAGGCGTAACCTAACGTTCGGGCAACACCTTTTGATATACCGAATATTGGGATGCAATGCAACCTTGGACTTAAACGACCCTATACTTAAACCTTCCACTCTGATACCAATTTGATGCGGGATGGGTGACGCGACCGGGCTAAGACGTACGACCGACTCAAAGTGCGGCCAGCACTAGCACACTAAGGGAAGCCGAGCGGCTGACTACCGTGGCGTTCTCCGGGTGGAGACGTCTCTCAACAGTAACTCACTCTAGCCCTACGATCGTCCCTTGCGAGGGAAATGTGGGATCGCAGTGGTTAAGGAACCACTGTCGCCTAGGGTAATGCAATCCGAGCTCGGTGCTCGACTGGAGCTAAGGAACGGGCGCTCACAACTCACAATCATGACATTTTGTAACTAGCTAACGACCCTATTCTCACAAACGCAGTATGATGGAAAATATACTAGATCGGCAATGTGAGTGTGGAATGAAGCGCGTACCTCTATGACTAGCGCGTAGGGAAGAATTCTCGGTCGAATCCGACAACCCTAATACACACACTTAATAATCGTACACTATCGGAACCTGAGGCCCACTCCACGCAGGGAGGTAAAGGGCTACAAACGTAAATTTAGGGTTTCTAGAATTCAGGTTAACGGGCCGCACACGCAGGAGGCGAGGGAAGCGAGTCGGGGCCGATTGGGTGAGCCAATCGGAAGCCGACTTGATTCTGCCCACGCAGGCCACTCGACGCAGCAAACTTGCAGAGGTCGGTACGCCAAGATCCGACCTCCGATCGGAGTGCCGTTTGTTGGAGAACGTCGGCGACAGGATGAAGATTCTCTGCTCCGAAGGGCGCGATCATATCTTACCAGATCTGGGCGCAGCAGCGACTGTTCTCAGCCTCAGGTTCTGCACACATAGATTTGCACAGAAAGATAGATAATTACTGGAAAAATGGTTCTCGGTGTCAGAACTAGGCGCCGTTTATTGAAGATCGTCGGAGACGTCTAGAGGAAGGATCTGACCAAAGGGTTTGGTCAGATCGGCAAAGAGGAGGGCGGGGCAGCTTCTGGAAGTCACCTCTTCTTCTGGGTCGGATCTACACAGGGTGGTCGGCACAGTCCCACGAGAATCTCCGCCACGGCCAACACCGATCTCAGAACGACACGAGCTCAATGGCAACACGAAGAGGACAAAAAATCCTATAACCTCTTAGGATCTTAGATCCAGAGAGCTTGGGAGTAAATCTGGAGAAATTCAGGATCAGGAAACTGAGGATCTGGACAGTAGGCTCGGGCATATTTGCGCGACTTCACGGGAAGAATTGTTGCCGGCGATCCAGAGCTCCGATCGACGTGAAACAAGTGCCAACTTCTTCCTGACTTGCAGAAGCTTCGTTGAGAATTTTCACAGAACCAGATATGAAGAGGATAGGGAGGATAGAGGGGGCGGGTCACATGCCAGAGTAATCCCATCACAGGATTTAGGTAGAGGGGATCACATCCAAGGGGGGAAGAGAATCACTCTCTTAACTTAATCTTTTCTCACAAATTCTTTATTAGCTCCTCAAATAACACTATACATGTGATTATATAGGGAATGGCAAGGGGAGGGGGGCTGGGAAATGCATGGGAGAGAGGGGAGGGAGAGGGGGCATGCGCACCTTGACCATGGGGAGAGGGGGAGACCAAGGGGGGGGCAAGGGAACAAGGATGCTACCTAATTTTAAAAAAAATAAGGGAGGGGATTCAACGTTGGTAGGTGGCTGCCTCCCCTTTGGACCAAGGAAGGGGGGCGCCCCCTTCCACTAGCCTCCTTAGCCCCCTTTCACTTAACCCCTTTCACACATAGCCACTAAACCCCTTGTCTTGTTCACATTGAAGCCCCTTAAGGCCCAAAAATCATTAACTCTAACCCATTCCCCACATGAGGTCCAATAAAGGTAAAAGGGATAATTGTCCATGAAAGGACTACAAAGGGCCCAATAAGGCTTTAAAGTAAGAAATAAGACAAGTGAGTAGCTCGATCACACGTCCACGTCCTCCGCGAGTTAACCGGGCCCCGACGTGTCCTCGTACACCGGCGTGTATTACGGCGTGTGTCCGCACCAAACTTACTCTCAAGCAGACACTAGCTAGTTTTTGCTCAGATGCCCAGTTTACCATTGGGCCTACCATCAAGCAATCCTAACACCAAAAGTCCTCAGATCTTTAATTAACTTCTCTATGATAGTAAATACACAATAGAAAATTGAAGAATGTTTTCAGCAAAATAGTGCCTCTATGATAGGTCAATGTAGAAATAATTAAAATTATAAGAACATATGAGCTCATAAAGGAATGAGAAATAATGTTGTGCATGCTGAAGCTCAGATCGTAGTGGCTCATCTTTTTAAATGCACTCTTGTTTTGGCTTAGACTCAACTTCTCTTGTACATGTAGGCTTTTCTCTAACATCTCTTTGCTTGAGATAGTAGAGTATCCATTGTATCTAAAGCTTTCTCCTTCAAATTTACTCTTCTTGTGTCTTGTTCTTTCATGACTTCTAATGATGTGACATGTAACCTTTTTCACATAAAGATCGAACATCAACAATGCATTGTGGAAGAGGTTATCTTTTTGTAGTCCTATTAGAGTCGTTGTGTGCACCTCTAAGACACTTCCATCAAAAGATTTCATGCACAAATAGTAAAGAATTGGGATGTTTATGAAATATCTGCAAAATGAAAAAGAGCTCACATTGGTCTTTGACCTATGCGTTGGTGCAATCTTCGTCAAATATAAAGTAGGTATATTTCAAAGATATGCCTACGAAAAATGTTGTGTATTTAATACATTTGAGTTTGAAATTGTAAGAAAACAATATATTGTATTATGTGCGAGGTTAAAATGATTACAATTGATATGTGCTTTTGGCTAAATTACACAGTTGAAATGAATGAGACAAAATTGACTGGACTAAATATTGATTTAAGACGACGGAGTTGGTTACAATAAGTTAGTCGATCATAGACAATTGGAATATTTAAGAGATAACACAGTTGAAGATCAAAGGTTTACCTTGAGGATTATTAACTGAGTCAGATGATTGAAATATTTCAGCCGAAGAATGAAGTAAAAAAAACGTCTGTTGAATTATACAACTAAAGGTTTAGTTGAAGGAAAGACCAAACTTACGATTTCGCCTGAATGAATGCAATTACAATACTCAGTTGATAGAACTAGTTGCAATAATAGTCTAAAGATTCAGTTGAAAACACAGTTGTAAGTATAGTTAATAATTCAATTGAAACATACAATTGAAAATTCAGTTGGAAAGGCCACAGCTGAAAGGGTCAGTTGAAAGGTCTTTTCGCTTGAGTTAAGACAAAGTATGTCCGTTGGATTGTAAGTCGAACGACAGACAATCAAAGGGCTTCAACTAAGTGATTCATTCTAACTTGGAGACTCACTTTGACTAGGCAAGGCTTTGACTGAGAAATGCAGGTGAAAGCTTTCTGACTTAAAAAAGTTAGTTGAAGGACTTCAACTAAGAATGGATTGCAACTAAGGACAGTTGAAAGGTTTCAACTACGGATTCTATCGACTGCCCTATATCTGATTTCGACTATGTCGATCTTCTAATTGGCTATCCTAGTTGATAGGCTTTGTTTGAGTCTTCTGACTAACTCTTCTAGTAATAGATCTCAGCTGGAAATTTAATTAAGGTCCACAAAATTTTCAAGAGATAAAAAGCATTTCACCGCCCCTAGGTGCACTAACCCGGGGCAGTGCAACAAGCAAAGCTCATCACTAAATACTTCTTGCACTCCGATAGCCAACGTTCTCCAAGCCCACTAGGGGTAAGCATGGATCAAGAATGGCTTGCTACACACCCAACGGTAGTGCACACCTCGGATGTGCATCAAAGTTTTCTACCTTTATCTTTTTATATTTATATCTTAATGTTAGAGCCAAGCTGAGCTACACGTCCGTACGCGGCCAACTTCAAAAGGATGAGTAGAAAAAATAAAAAAAAATAGAAGAATCAATGGTAATAAAAAACAAAAAAAAGGCCGAGTTGATCTTTCATTTTTTTTTTGAATTTTTTTTTTAGTTGTCTTCATTGGGGTGTGCCTTGTACAGACATATAGTTTAGCTTGACCCTGACGTCAAGACATAAATATAAAAAAAGATAAAAGTAAAACAGTTTGGTGCATCCCAAGGTCTGCACTGGTTGTGCAGCGAGACATTCTCAGTGTTTACATGTGGTGGGCTGAGAATTCTTGGATCAACACAATCCCCACCCAAGATCGCAGTGTTGGGGCCATCAAATACTCCATCCATGCCAACCCACTTGGGCCACCTGATCATGAACCCCTAATCACGGGACCATAAATATGCCCCAGACAGGCAAAGCAGCCCGTTCCTCCTGGACCTCATTTGGGCCCAATCCAAGTTCCAACCTTTTTACATTGACTTTGGGGATACTCAATCCAATGCCCAAAAGTCTGTTCATGGGTGACCAAAAGTGGAAACGACTGGTTTGGCGGCTCATCCATTCTCTTTCCTTCTTTTCCTCATGCGAAAGAAAAAAACATGGCTCTGGTCCAAATTCAAACACACAACGTCAAAGTTTTGAAACGTATTCACAAGGGCTAGGTTTCTGATGAAAGCTTGAGGACTAATCATGCACTGTGTATGCCAGGCTTATTAGAAGTGAACGGTAAGGTAAATTCTAACAAGCTTTTGTCACCTAATTCTGACATGGTCTTGCCTAGATCACTGTTAAAGGGACCCATGTGATAAGGTGCTGCTCCTTCTCTGAATTGAGTTTTAATCTGTAGTTAAAAAGGCCAAAGAAGCTTAATGTTGTCGACGTTCAAATTGTGGCTTAATTAACTTGTATTTCTATTGAATCTGTCCACCACTTTACCCAACAAACAATAAATAATATATATATTTTTTTTTAATCATTTCCCCCCCCCCTCTTTTATACCCTCTTTATTATTTCTTCAGCATAATTTACTTGTGAAACTACTATCAGAACCCCAGACATTTGATTATTTGTGAAATGCCACTAGACAATTGACAGTTAGCATGGCTAGCTACAGAGCACCTATGCGGCTAGCTATGCCATTTCTGACTGGGAACGTGCCCCATTAAAGTCCATGGAAGAGCCTCAATACCCTGCTTCGTAACTATATTATCATGTCCTTGCGTTCCTTATTGGGTGTTTAAGTATATTTCTCTTCTCCCTCGTCACATCCAATGTTCCATGCGCACCATAATAACTTTGAGTTTTCTTGATGGGGATATGTATTTATTTCTTAAGCTTTTCAGTTCCACAACTTTGGTTCAGTATCCCTCTTTATTAGCAAATCTCGGACTCACGTATCTCAAGGATTAAATATTGAGCAGATAAACACACATCCCCTCCCGTCTTGTTATTCACATTTCAGCTCCGTGTGCATTTATTGAGCATCAAAATCTTGTTGCCTGTCCTTCTCATGAAATGGGTCCATCATGAGTGCAAGCTTAGCCGGGGCAATCAAACCGCCCCAATTTTCCCCAATCGTGCCGGCATTGAGAGAATGAACCAAGTACACGCATGGGACGCCATGAAAGCTTTGTGGGTGAGGCAGCGCAAACCCACGCGCACATGGGGGCCTTTATTGCGTTCCCCCACAAGGCCTACGTTGTTTCCTGCTCCGCTTGCAATGTTCCCGAGTTTGGGGCACTGATCTTTCCATTCCTTCACATAGAAGCATTCGGTGGTTCTCTGGGTTCTCCCCTGAGAATAGGGATATGGAAGCTGCGAAGTACCAGCCCAATTTTACTAGTGTCCATTTAGCAAAACTAGCTGATGACTGGCTTCATGTACAACCTCATGATCTAATTACATCTGATGTACACTCTGACTCTTCCAGGGAAGAGGAGAGGAAAATTTCAATGTGGAATATCTGTTAGTGAGCCTACTAGTATTTCCTGTAATATATATGCAATGCTGTACAACTCTGTGTTCTTCAGTTGTCCCAGACCCGGATGTGGAGTCCCTTGGGTGCTTCAACTCTTGGAAATTGTATTATCTCATCTCCTCCAGTCTCTTCCCATCTGTAAAATGCAAAAGGTTGGAACAGAGTGAGAATAACTCCTCCCAAAAGGCAGTGTTTTACCAGAATGGAATCAAGAACACAACCTTTTTGTCAGGGTATGGGAAATAGATGTGTTGCTATGTGTACCGGTGGTTGGTGGGGTGGCTATGTGACTGATGTGGAAAACTGATAGTACAGGTCAAAGGAAATGGTGACTGGGTGGGTACAGATGAAGTGGATGTGATTTTAGCTTATAGTGGAAGTTTTCCCCCCGACAACAACGAGAGGACGGCAAGCTAAGATAGATGTGCTGGTAGCTGGCTTAGTGCAGCAGCATAGTATGTTTTTGGGTATATGTTGATACCAAGGAATGCTAAAGAAGAGTGTCCTTACTTGTATCTTGTCAAAAAGTAGTGAAGAAATGTGGCTATCTGCACTAATCCCAACTCCTTCCCTGGGCATAGCCTGCTCCCCCCACCAAACATCATGAAGTGATGGTGAGACTCCATGCTCTTGTCCTGCAATTGAGAAAAGGAGGTGGTGGTGGGGATCAGCATTAGAGAAGAGCTAGAGAGTCAGTAAAATATAGCTGTTGATCTTGAGGAAAATAGCTAGTGACCTTCCATCTCCATGGGTTGAAGGATAATGGATCGGGATATTGGAAATGATCGTAGTTAGTCTCCCTTGTATAGACGTAGATTTTCCACCCTTTTGGAATAATAAACCCTGCAAAGATGTGCACAACTGCCATCAGCACCAGTCCACTTCCACATGACTACCACAAGAATGATGACGATGACCCTCAAAAAAACTGATGAAGATAGGAAAATGTTTTCGTTGTCTCTTCAGATCTTTTACGTAATCATCATCCACATAAGAACATGTCAAATCTCATGAAAGACCCACCCTTAATTTCCATGTCTTCGGTCGTTTTCCTCAGCACACCATTAACAATGGTGGCTAATCTCATCGTCTCATAAATCACCTGTGTGATGAAGAGCAGACATTTGTGAGGGGCCTTCGTTCCAATAATAGGACAGAAGCCAATTCTACAAGCTGCAGATTGGAACAAGTCAACGAAGGATTTGCAGCTACTTACTGCACGAGTGGTGGTCATGGACTTGTAGTCATTCCAGTCGATCGCTTCCTCGGGCGACTTCCGCCTTCTGATCTCCAAATGTTCCTTCTGAAGACAAAATATATATTACAGTGAGTGAATCATGAGGGGGAAAGGAAGCAAGGGGAGAACAATAAGGAGACTGCAGATCAAAGAGTTGAACTGCAGTATAATTCTTACCCTGAGCTCTTGAAGAACCTTTGGATGGTCATGCAGATATTTGACAGCCATCATCGATGTCGTCGAAATGGTCTCATAGCCCGAGTAGATGATAGTTATTAGCAGATCAATCATCTGATCATCTGTGAGTTCAAATCTCGGCTTGTCCTCGGTTTGAAGGAGAGAGCTGAGCATGTCACTGTGGTTACAGGAAGAAGCTCTTCTCTCCTCAATAACTTTCCTCAGCAAGGATGTAACCTTCTGCCTCGCCTGCAGACATAATCTGAAAATGTAAGCCCACCAAATTATCTCAAGTGGGAAGCAGTGGCAGCAGATTTGGAGACTTGCCTGGAAACCGCCGCGATAGTTTGTGCCGGGGAGATCGATGGGCAAGGAGAGAGTACCCAGCACAAGCTTATAGAACTCTGCCTTGAAAACTTCGGACATTTGGCCAGTCTCGGTGCCAGCTATCAACTTGAGGGATGACAAGAAGGCCATCTGAGCAAGGAAAATTATCACGTTCGTAATCGTCCCAAGAACACAAAGTTAACAACCTTCAATTTAAAGTTGATTAATCTTCTCCTTGGGTTGAAAAAAGTGGGCTTGAAAGAACAAATGATTGGATTAGTTGCAGGTGCAGCTGTCTTCTACATGATTGCAAGTAGTAACTCGGTAAATTCCACCCTTTGGACCAAATGGAGGTTGTTGAAATGTGTTGCCTTAAATATTTTAGGTGTGCTCCTTGTTGGAGAATGATTTCTATTTGTCTTGTCCGTTTGCACGTGGGAGACTTGCATGTAAATAAAACATGGGAAGGAGGGCAAGTGGCGATATATTGCAGTGTAGCATCTTTTTGAGCCACATGACATCAGCTGATGGGTTGGCATGTTTCGAAAGGTGATACTGACCTCTTTGGCTTTCTCTTGGATGTCAATCGTGTTTCCACTCCAGTTGCTGAGGTAAGACCTCATGAACTCATCTATCTTGGGTAGGAGCTGCTCTCTGATCGTGGGCGGGCCGATCAGCGACAGCAGCACGCCCCTCATGGCCCTGTGAAGGGAGCCATTGACCGCTGCAATGTTCCACCTTCCCAGAATGTCCAGCATGGACTGTGGGTAGCCAGGAACAAGGCCTTTCCCTTCATTCATCAGTACATATCTGTTCACCTCTGGGTCCATGGAGACAATTGTGGGACAACCCAGTATGTGTGACTTGAACAGGCTCCCATACCTGCAGGAAAGTAAACCAAAGAAAAGGAAGCATCCCATCAGTCACCTCTGAAATCCCATGTGCTTAACAAACCATGGCAAGGCCATTGAGAACAACTAACCCACTCCAAAAATACTACAGTAGGTGAGATTTTACATGGGTTACCACTAAGCTGGGATTTTATGATCAGCAGCCAAGGAAAAAATGGAAATTGGCTTCCAGGGAGAATGAATCTGTGTGAACCCAGCCAGGGGAAATAAGCCAAAAAGCTTCTGAGACCCCGTTGCCAAAGGCCACTGGCTAAGGCAACTCAGGAAAAGAAAGACTCTCGCCAAGGAGACAGCAACAGAAGATGAAGTACCCACAGAACCAGTTATAACAGAACAGAGGAATTACTTTTCAGCGGGGACTATTCTTGGGTAAAGGAGCTCCGGTGCCAGCACAAAAGTAAGACAAACTTAGTTAGTGAAACCCAGTTGGAATAAAGAAGGGAAAAGAGAGATTGAGGGACACAGAGAAAACTCTTATGTTTCCAAGTTTCAACCCTGGTAAAAGGCACCCAAGATCACAAAGGAAAGCAGAGTGCGTATAATAAGGAGAAAAAAAAATTCTAAGCGGCGTTGACAGGTCTCAACCCAGAAGAAGCAAGGGAACCCTGTTTCACAGGAATGCATCTCCAGAGAGAATCAGGAGCAGAGCAGCTGAAACCCAACTGAAGAGGGAGTGCCCAAAGAATAATAATAATAATAATAATAATAATAATTATTATTATTATTATTATAATACCCAGAGGAGAGAGGAGCAAGGGATGGAGCAGGGGAAGCAACCCACATGCATCCACAGGACTGTCCTGCGTCTGCACAAGTTGCAGAGCTCCAGACCACCAAATCTCAACATGTGGACGTCGAATCCCATCGTCCCCGAAGTTCAGAACGATGGGACAGTGGCCGCCGCCGCCATGAAAGGCTGCGAGCATCACAGGAGATGGTAGGCACTGGGCGCATGTTTGGAAGGGTGATGAACACCCGAGAGGATCAGAATTGTGTTCTTCTGGTTTCAAAGAGAGACCCACACCGGTGGCTGGGGGGGGGGAGAGAACCCAACAGGAGGACCAGGGAAGGGCTCACCTGGCTCTCTGATTCTTCATGAAGCTCGGCCCCTGCTTTAGGAACTCCATGGTCTCCCCGAACACCGGCCATCCCATGGTCCCCGGAGGGAGGCCCTTCCTCCGGTACCTCAGCTCGTTCCACCTCAACAGGAGGCCGCACACGGAAAGGAACCCCAGGGCCACCCCAAAGGCCAGCACGAGGGCCGCCATTGGTCCTGCCACCCCACACACCCAAGAAGAGATCACAGCTTCCCCTCAGAACCCACCACCTCAAGCAGGCACCTTTGAATAGGCAGCGCTGCCCAAACTCCAGTGCGGTGGGGGAGTATATATAGGCCTTCCCCTTACTACATGCTGCCAACAAGGGGAGGTGAAAGGATTGGCATGTTTTAGAGAAAACAAATCCCAATGGGTTTTTTATAAGAAGCCCTCCCTGTTCACAGTCCAGTGAAACAGTCAAAAGCCCTTTTAGCTGCCTCACACCTGTGTTGACAATGGATCCCGCGGATTCCCCCAGATCTCTCTCTCTCCCTCACGCACGCACGCACGCACGCACGCACACACACACACACACACACACACACACACACACACACCCTTTTAACTCCCCGCGGGACTGTGGTTATTCTTTATCCTTTCTTCATATTTCCTTATATCAACCAGCATTCTTGCATGCATGATGATGGAGTTGGTGGTTGGAGAAGCATCTGCATATGTTGCCCATGCTTGCCCCTCAAAAGGGTGTTTGGTACAGGAACAAGAATAGTTCATGGCCATAAATATAGAAAGAGGAAGATAACAAGAGGACATGATGTTGGGATTTTGGATGGTATTGTGGAGAGGCTTTCAATAATTAGGCATTGAGGGGGGTGGGAGGGAAATAAAAATGCTCCCCAATCAAGAGGGGCAGGTGAAGTGGCACATGGTGGCCACCCCATTGGAGCAAGAAGGGGAAAAAGTAAGACCATTGAAGCCCAGACCTTCACATGCCTGCCAAGTAGATCTGCTTATCCCCCCATTAGACATGGGGGAGTCTGATAAGAGGCCATTGGATGCATGTGCATGTAGGTCTTTCTTTTGGGGAATGAGGGGGAAGGGAAAAGAAGCCTTGGCTGCAGTGATAAAAACTGATGGTTAAGGGATTTAAGAATTCAGAGGAAGAGTTAGTGTTAATGACAGATAATGTCCGTCAAAACCTCTCCTTTGAGTTGAAGTACCATCTTGGTTCACAGGGTTTGGTATTACGGTGGTTTCTTTTCAGGATTGAGGGCAGTCTTAATTTTCAAGGAACAACACAACTTCACATGTCAAGTAAAGACCCTTGGGACACTTATGTACTGCCAAGAACAACTACTATGGCTTTGTTTAGCAGGTGTCTGGGGCTTGCAGACCATTATTCCACTTAATGAGCCCTTGTTGTCCACATTGACCTGGATTCTTTCCCAAGAAAAAAAATATCAATGTTTTTTTGTTTAGAATTCTATGTGATGTGGGTGATATGACACGCAAAAACATAGATAAACGGTACAATCCAAAGTAGATAAGATTTTTTACATCCACATCAAAGAATGTACGATAGCTATATATGTGACCAGCCATGGCAGAACGCAACTTCAATGTCTTGGGAGTACGATTAGATTTGTTTGACAAGTTCAGGACCAGCACTTCACTTTTTCTCCCCTTCTTTTATGGGTTTGGTTCTCATGATTGCATTGTATTAAAGTGGGCAGTATTTTTTTAGAGAAAAACACTCTATAACACAGAGGGAGGGGGAGAGAGAGAGAGAGGGAGAGAGGTTAGCAGGCAGCCGAGAGGTAGAGAAAGGGAGGAGGGTGAGAGAGGAACTCCAGCTTAAGTCCCCATTGGATTTTTAGATCAAAAGTTTCTGCTACGGTCTAAAAAAATAAAAAATATTTGACGTAGAGGATTCTTTTTTTTATTAAGTTACTATGTCCTGTAGAATTTATGGCTTATGTTGAGAGAGGGAGAGAGATGATTCATTCATGAGACCAAATTAGGTGAATGAGTTGAATAACTAACCTAGTCGCCAAGTCCTCTAATTAATTAGTCTGGACATGGTAAAAGACATTCATACAGACATGTTGAACATCATATTCAATTTTTAGTTTGATAAGAAATAGTACGTACGTGCTACTGCAGTTCAGCCATTATACATTTTTGCTTTGTAGTGTGTGCTCACTGACATGCAAAGCAGGCGAGGAGGCTCGCATGCATGGTAAAGGGCAGGATGAGAAATAGTTGGAATGAAGAAAGAGAAATGGGCAAATGAGAAGGCCCAGGGAAGAAATAAGTAGAAAAAACATTAATTTATCTCCTAAAATTCGGTCAATAGTTCCATGTATAGTTTCATCATTTAATTTGGATCTACAATGTCTCAAAAATCTTGAACATCTAGTTTGCTCATGCTATAGATTTGCACGAAGCACTCCACAAACTGTGGTTCTTGCTAACATTAATTAACCATTAATTATACTTGTGGTATCATGTTTGACTGATTACATATATATTACTCAATAATTGTGCCACAAACGTGAGAATGACAGTGTAAGCGTGAGAATGACAGTGTAAGTGGAAGGCAAAGTAGAAAATTGAAAATGACATGGATTGGATGTAGTGAGAAGATACGTATAGGACGTCGTTTGTGTGAAAATATGACCCTTAAGCCCCGTTCTTGTTCAGGACTAAAGATAATAAGATTAAAGTTAAGTGGATTTACTTTATCCATTTTTATTTCTTTTTGCTTTGATATGACACCGGGTTAACTTATCCCATCTGTGGAGGAGGAATAAGTTAATCTAAATTAACTCGGGTTAACTCTCATTTAATTCAATTATCTAAATCCAGCCATATCAAATTAAAATGAGTTAATTCTGAGCTGAAAAAGAGATAATCCAAAGTTAACCCCGAAACAAAGCGGGGCTTAATGGAACATGATCATCCATGCAATATTCTAACCATAACAGGAACGAAGATATTCATGATGTAATGTTGAAACTATATTAAGCAAATAGAGCTAGTACAACGATAACGATCTCCGGAATTGTTTCTGCAAAGGCAATAGGGACATCATAAGTATTAAAGCCAAAACATCACCTTAATACGTACGTAGCATTTTATGTAGCATGCTTTATTGGTGAGAGATGCCTAAACGTCGAAGGTTAACTAAAACCAAAGCTTCATCAATAGTACTTCAGCCTTGAAATGGATCCCACTATATGTTAACATATGTGTACTTTCAAATTGCAAAACAGGGTTTTGAGGCATTTCTACGTGTGCACCCTTAGATTTTAACTAGAAAAATAGACAACCATGGAAAATATATAGCCTTTGCGGAAGTAAGAACCTTAGAAAACAAGGGTAATGAAGAGGAAACCAATTAAAAATATATACTAAGCGTACGGACACGAACAAACACACATGGCTTATAGATGAGAGGGATCATGCATATGTGTGATTTACTTGGCATTTTATGATGAGAAAGATCATTGTTAATATTATTTTCAAGTATCTTTATTTTGCATCAGGTTTGGACTTAACAAGCAAATGTTGCTAATCTCGAACAACTTGGTATTCCCCAGTAAGATGGCTGCATCTTGTCATGGGGTTCGGTGCCACAGACAGTTGATATAAAATATAAAATTGAAGTCGGCCAATTACATACTTCCTTGATCTTTACGACGGGATTTTATATTGTATAGCCTGCCATAATTTTATGAAATTGGCACAAGACATCCAAAGCCTCCTTAAAACAAGAGGCAAATTAATTTATTTAATTTCACCCCCACCCAAAAAAAGGGAAAAAATAGAGAGAGTAACGAAGACATGTAAGAACTCGTAGGTGATTTACTCTTATGTGAACTGCAAAGGGAAATGGTGAAGAACAAGAAACATTTCACCAAGGAAAATATCCAGAAAGGCAAGATGGGTAACTTGGCAATCACCTCGAGGAGGTGGCAGAGCTGCCATTAAAGATTTTGGGTACGTGTAATGGCAATTGAGGAGGACTACTTGTCTTGGAGTACCGGAGGGAAGGGGGCCCGACGGCGACGTGAGAGAGGGTGATGGTCCATAGGAGATCCTTGGATAGTGATTTGGCTGTAGAAATGCATTCTGCATCTTTTCTTTTCTCCATATAAGAAGAAGAGATTTTTTTTTCCTTGATAGATAAAGAGAGTCTAAATGAGAGTGAGAGAGAGAGAGAGAGAGAGGAAGATTTTTCTTATTTCCAGATTTCCATTTCTATCCAACCAAAAATTGTAATGTAAAGGGAGTGGATCACCCATACATGCATCGAAAACTACACATAAACTAGTATTTACACCAGCAAAAAGGGCTGCTTTTTTTTTCCATAGTTTGTTTTTGAATGGTTAGATGAGAAAGCCTTTGGCATGGAAAAAAAATGTGATTATTATATTTGAAATAAAGTACAAATATTGATAACTGTTTAGATAGCAAGATGATCCCTTCTCTGATGCAAAAGAGCCCATTTAGATTTGGAGGCGCATCGGTAAAAAGACAAATATGCCTGATGGTAGTTCTCCTTGTAAGTCTCAAATCTGGGATATCAAATATACAAAGTTGAGTCTGAGACTTCAATTTTGGATATCGAACTATCAGAAAAGAGAGAGAGAAAAAAGAGTCCATTCAAACTATGGACTAATAAGGCCGACCTGAGGAGAAGTTCTTGTCAGTGGATGTTAGGATAGGTATGAACAAACACACACACACACACACACATGTACAGAGAGAGATCTAGAGAGAGAGAGAGAGAGAGAGGGGCAGGCATTATGTTGATAAGGACCGGAAGGGAGAGAGATGGTTGGAGGTGATCAATGTATGGGCAGACTCGGCGCATGTGCACGTGTGCATGGTGATGGGGATGGGGATGGAGGTGGTACCACACACGGGTGGGAATGGATGGGGATACACACACAGGGATATCATATATGTGTGACATGGGATGAAATAACTATTAACCACATCTTTGGGTGACCTGCTTCGGCTGGTCCAGCCTGGGGGTGACTCTGCTATTAAAGAATTTGCTTTTACCAGTGCGGTTACTCTTAACTAGTAATTCAGTCGCGGACAAAGGAAAATATCTGAATATATATATATATATATATATATATATGTGTGTGCGTGTGTGTGTTTCTTTTATGCTAATATGGATACAGTGGATCATCTTTTTTGTTCTTGTGCTCATCGATCAGTAACTGTAATGCCAGTAAAGAAGATTAATTACTTCGTTGTCTCTTTGGGGTCTAATTAATCTCTTAGGTAGTTTTTGCTAACCGAGTACGGTTAGCGTGACTGGGTGTGAGGAGAGAGCGGGGCCCACCGCTCTCTCTCTCATCTGACGGGTTATCTTATTCGAATGTCAAACATGCCCTTATTAAATATACATCATTGGTGATTGTGTGTTTATAAGGTGGGGTCTTTCTTTTCTTATCTACAAAATTTCTCCAGACCTCGGGAACATTATCAAGGTGGGGGACTACACACTAAAAAGTACTATTACATTTACAGTAATTACCTTATATACAACATGGAAATTGTGTGCTCCTGAGGTTGGTTCACCTCCCATTTTTGTTCGGAGGCCATTTGATTATGAAAAATAAAATTCTGCCTGTGCCCGAGAGATATTGTTTTTACATGACATCGTGCACCAAAAAAATATTTCTTTGAATGATTAGACAGAAATACTTTTGAAATTATGGGGAGTCTTATTTTTTTTAAACAACAAATAACCCTGAGTAGAGCTCGAGAGAGATGGCATCACTTGCAGGAAGTGATATGATCCCGCTCCATCGAACCATGCAAATGACTTAATTTTATTAATATATCAAAAATTCAAAAGTACAAGATGAGAAGTCTCGTCACATCTTAGTATTAATTTGTGTCAATATTAGTCAGCACAACAAGGTAAAATATAAGTAATCTACATCCAACCATCCTTGGATTTAGACGCGAAGCCAATTAGTAAAGGGCGTTTGAGTCACTTTCACCTTGAGTTTAAGGGCTAAGCCAAGCATTAGATCAAGGTGCTCTCTAATTATTTATAGTTGGAAGAAGACCGCCATGGGCACTAACCTTTTCGTTTTAAATGACACCACTATATATTGCGAAACCATCCCCATTAATTAGTTTGATCTCCTTACAACTTTGCAAGAAAATTCTCACATTTGTTAATCGAGATGGAGTGAAGTGATCAGATTGAGTGACCAATCCAATTATCAAGACTTTCTCGTTAGCTAATAAAGACAGGATACATTCCACGCAGCGTGCAGAGATATTCACGACGTCACCAAAATCTGACCTCTAATCATTCCAAAAGTGGGGTCAAGAGAGAGAGAGAGAGCATTCACAAGTGAACAAGGCCAAGGCGAGGCCAGCGCTGCTGCGGCTGCCGCCCTCGGCCATGACCAGTGTTTGGCTGGCGGCCGATCGATAAGCCTTGCGAAAGCTTCTTCGGGCTTTGGATCTGGGACGAGAGAGAGAGAGAAACGTGCACACTGACTGACAGAGAAGGGGATGGCTAGCTCCAGCTGTCGCCATCGCCACGCCCGACTCTTTTTTGACCTCGTCAAGGCAGATCGAGCATATATATGCAGGTGGGGGTGGGCATGGGGTGGTGGGCGAGAGTGCTCCCAAGGCCTGGTGCCAATCCACTGGTGGGGGAACAGGGCGAACGCATGGATCCCTGTGGGAAGACTTGGCCTCCCGTCCGCCACGACAATTGGCGGGCGCCGGGGGAGGAGGAGTTCCACTTCCGTACTGCACCGGCCGGCTGCGTCGGCATTTATTGGTGGTGCCAATCATGGCCGCCGCAGTAAACCCGTGCAGTCGGCATCCAGCTCCATTCGATGATGAGTTGTTGACCGGTCTGATGAAACGCGTGAGGTGGAGAGGGGGAAGGTGTCGGGATGATCAGGGAATGCTGTGCGGATGGGGATGTGGAATGAGACTCCCTCCATGACCTTCACAGGAGAGAGAGAGAGAGAGAGAGAGAGAGAGAGAGAGAGAGAGAGAGAGAGACTAGTTGGACAATCGGGGAACAGTATTTAGATGGGGATGGGGAGTGAGACCCCCTTGGCCTTTCTAGGCTCGCGCGTGTGTGTGTCAGATAGATGGATATAGAGAAAAAAAAGAGAAAATATTCGTGAAAAAGTTGTTGATCTTTTGATCAAGAGAGAAATGTCTTCCAATGTATCACATTTTTTACCATCCTTCTCGCCACACTATTTTTTCTTTTCAGTTTGAAACTTGGACCGGATAAAATGATGATAAACTATATATTAAGTTTAGTGCTCGTACGTTCTAGAAGTATTGAACTTGAGTATTTTAGCTTGATCATCTAATCTCATGACCGACTATAAATGATTAGCATGAGACTGATAAATATATGTATCATAGCATTGATTTTTTTGATATATGAAAGAAATTAAGTCCTGAACATTTAGTAGAGGAATCCTGGGTGTAGTCCCTAATTAGATAGCCGATCGAAGATAAGAGGGTCGTACTGTCATAGATGACAATCACTAATTAGAAGGTGTTTTAGATGTATGAGCTTTACTAAGAACTATGATGTTGTGTAATTTTCTCTTTGATCTTAACGATAACAAAATAATCTGTGTGTGTGACTAATTGGCTTGATCGAGTTTATGATGTTTTGAGAGGTTCAAAAAGCCCCATCCAAATGCAATTTAGGTTCGAACTCAAAAGACGGAACTAAGATACATTTAAACAAGTTGATGGTGGTAAGACTTCCTTATATATTCAGGGTGGTGGACCGCCCCCGAGACTAATTAAGATAGACCACTTTTCATAGAACAAGGGTAAGCGTTCAAGGTTTGCAGCGGTGGACCACCTCCCAGGCAGCGGTCGATCGCTTTTCACAGATTAGGGGATTGCATTTAGAAGTTGTTGCAATCCATTGCCGCCGAAAAGAGATTGACTGTTTTCGGTCTAGATTTCTTTCCCAATTAAACTCTGCAGATCTGGGATTTGATTTCCTTTCTTAATCACAAGCTCGAGGGTTGGCTTGCTACATCTTGGGGTATACATACAACATGTTTTCTATGCTTCTAACCCTAAGGGATGAGACTTTGATGGTTGCTCGTGAGCTCTCTTGGTCTTCTTGCTAGGTTCTGCTTCCTTCTTCCTCACGAGGTATAAATGGTGAACTAAATCATGTGGAGGATGCGGGGACGATCCTAAGCGTTCAAAGATGAACCTTCTAATTGTTGAAGAGTTGCATCAACCAAGGGGAAGCTTCCTTTACGTCACATATTCATCTTATTGATTCTCTTCTCACTATTTTCGTTCTTTCCACCTTATTGTATTGAGAGGGGACAAACTCTAAGTTTATAAGATGATTTCACATGTGCGGGTGTATGTGGTTGATACCCAAGACGTCGTGATTGGTGTTTGTTCACCCGTGTGTGTGGTTATTTGATTTATAGTGTGCGGAAAAAGCCCCACACATGGTTTGGGAGGTGGACATAGGTCTTAAGATTTCAGACCGAACTACTATAGAAATATCTATATTCACTTGTGTGATTACTCCTTGTTCCTCCCTTTTTCTTTTGCAAATTAGAAGCTTAGTCTCATCGCCTTCTTGAGATTAAGTCACGTTACATTGTTCAATCACTTTCAAATTAATAATATTTCATTAAGAGAAATTGTGATTGGAGTTGAGTGAACTTGGAAAAAGTGGATATATTTGTTTTGAGTAAACCTAATTCACCCCCGTTGGACCGTAAAAAATGTGAGCACACTGATGATGAATTAAATTTAAATTTTGGGTATCAACAACTTGTTTATTTATAATAATTATTTCATGATTTTGGGTTTGTCAGATGATTTAGGTTTGAGTGCTGGACCTTTTTCTCACCAACTACAACTGATGTTCGAAAGAAAATCCATATCAAATAATCCAAGAGGAGAGAGATGAATTAGATTATTTAATTAAATCATAGTAGAATGAACAAACTAATAAATTAAAGATTCATCGATCACACATAATCTCAAGAAGAAAGGGGATGAGAGACAATGAACACAAAGTGAAAATAATGATTTTTATAGTGATTCAGACAACACCATACTGACCTACATCCACTATCCAAGAACACGTGGAGATTTCCACTAAGAACCGTTAGACATTAAGAGTGTTAGTTCACCGTTACAAATCACTTGATATCAAGGTGCAAGTTCACCTCTCAACCCACTAGACACGAAGCTCGCCTGAACACACTAAATACAAGGGCACTAGCTCACCTCAAACCATACTAGATATAAGGGCTTTAGCTCACCTTGAACCACGATACAAGAACAATGATTGTCCTCCTTACAAAAGAAAGATCCAAGGACCTAACTAGAAGCCCTACAGAATATCACAAGAGATGCATCAAAAAACAAAGTTCTTGCGAGCAAATCTAAGGAATGATGGTTTGGATGAAGCAATTTTTTATCCACATGAAAGCTTGACGAAGAACAGCTTCCCTTGAGTCTGATCGTAGGTTGAAGTATTCTTTTCAGCTGCCTTTGAGAGGAACACGCAGGATATTTTTAGTCTTGCAATAGTCGCCTTTAGAAGGAGAAAATGTAGGGTGCTTTTTGTCTTGCTACAGTCGCTCTCTTCTTTTATCGTGTGATCCCAATTGTATTTTTTTTGACTTGCCTAGAGGCCTCTCACTTTATGATCCTCAAAAAGAAAACTTTAGAAAACCTAATACTCTTGGAAGGAATATGTAACTTATAACAATACTCCAACCACCCTTGATTGTACGTGATTTCCCTTTTTTCTGTTGGCTTGCTTAACTCTAAAGAGAGTCCCATGGTGACCTAATAACCTTCCTTCAGCCACCTTTTCTATGAGAGACCACCACAAAATCAGGAAACTCTATTTTAGAAACAAAATCTTGATTTGTGGGTTTTGTTATCTGACGTGATTTCCAACAGTCTTCAAACACTGAGGTAGTTTACAAAGATTCTTGAATTTTTTTCAAAATAGTAACTTAGGGCCTACAATCAACAACTCTAAAACACACTTAATAACTAGGTTGCTAACAATAAATTAAAAAACTCAAGAAGAATAGAAGCAAAGTAATCACAAGACAGAACTAATCACTCCCCAACAACAAAATCATCAAGTATAAACAATCACTCCCCAATAACGAAATCATCAAGTAAAAATAAATACTCCCCCTGAAAGATATAGCAAGCTCCCTTTGAATGATATATAGCTAGCTCCCCTTGAATGATAGCTAAAAAACCACAATTAACTATATGGAGAATCACATGTTGAGAAAGACACATATGGAGAATCACACAGAGAAAGACACCAAAACACACCAATCTCTCCCCCTTATTTGTCATTAGTCAAAAAAGGGAGGAATGTAGGAGCCTTGAAAAATGTAATGCAGTAAAGTGAAGGGACTAATAGATAATATCCAAAGTTTTCCAACAAGAGAGGGTACATAAGTCATGATAAGAAAGATGGAAAAGAGAAGCAGTGGACAGAGCAAATAGGAATAAGAGAGTAAATAGGAACAAGAGTGCAGCCAGGATGGTCAGTAAAGAGTCCCAAAAGAAGAAGTAGGCCAGTGTTAGAATGTCATGCTCCATGTCAAGTTTGTATATCACTCAAGTTGGTGGCTAGTCAACTTAGCCTAAGTTTTCATATCCTCTGGATGGGTGATCTTGCATAAGAGGTGGCAAGCCCAAGTTTCATGTCAGCTCGTTCGGTGTATCATTGTCTTTGCCAACTTTTAAGACGAAACTGCCCAAGGAGAAGGGAAGAAAAAATAGGAAGTCTCCCAATCAATCCGCGAGGTCCATGTTATACCCCTGTGGTTTTGATGATGTCAACCACTATGGCTTTGATGATGTCACACTCTTTGTGCATGATACACTACAAGAAAAAGTGGCTATAGCGACCGAATTAGCGACCGATTTAATCGGTCGCTAGTCGGTCCCAAATAGAGACCAATTCGGAGACCGAAATAATCGGTCGCATAACCGAGACCGTTTCAGCGACCGAATGTATATCGGTCGCTAATCGGTCGCTATTATTGCGACCGAATTAACTTCGGTCTCCAGTCGGTCGCTGATGCCGTTATACTTCCTACTACGACCCCCGCCCGCCCGAGCCCTCCCGCCCGAGCCCCCCCCCTCCCGCCCGAGCCCCCCCTCCCGAGCCCCCTTCCCCTGCGGCCCCCTCTCCGCCCTAGCCCCCCTCCCCGCTCCCGCCCGAGCCCCCTCCGCCGGAGCCCCCCCTCCGCCCGAGCCCTCCCGCCCGAGCCCCCCTCCTCCGCCGGAGCCCCCCTCCCCGTGCTGCCTCCCGCCCGAGCCCCCCTCCGCCGGAGCCCGTCGCCGCGCCGCTCGCGTCGAGTCGCCGTCGCCGCTCGCCCTGCCGTCGTCGCCCTCCGCAGGTACCTCTCTCTCTCTCTCTCTCTCTCTCTCTCTCTCTCTCCCTTCCCCCTCCGTCACCGGCCTGCTCCCCTCCCCCGCCGGCCTACTCCCCTCCCCCCTGCGGCCCCGTCGCCGGCTTGCTCCCCTCCCCTCCCCCCTGCGGCCTGCGCCCCCGTCCCCCTCAGATCTCCTTCCCATCCCCATGCCCCTCCCCCTCCGGCCTGACCCCTCTGATCCCCCTCCCCTTCCCGTCGCCGGCTTGCACACCTGGAGCACCCGAAAGTGTCTCATCCCTTTGCCAAGTTCAATAGAATATATCAGATTGGATCAGGATATCAACCTGGATGGTCATCTCTCTTATGAAAACATCGAACAAAAAGAAATCTCTACTGTGAAAATTCTCATCTGTTAAAGTTTTGATGGAGCTTATAAATATAACTTTTACCAATGTTTGACCAAGTCAACACCTAAATGTGTGTTTCAACCAAAATGAAAATTCTTTGACTATCAAGATAATGATCTATTAAGACGATGATCTATTTTTGCCAATTTATGTATAATTTCGATATATATTTTCCTACACTATACCCCACATATCCCAAGTGACGATCTAGTTGACATAATAGTTCAATGCTAGGGCTGTAGAGTTACGGTTGAAATGAAAACGTTATGAGAACTGTGTACTCTCTTAGGACTGTTTTGATGCTCGAATAAGTCTAGCGGCGGATGACGTATTCCCAGTGGCCGTCCAGTTTCACCGGTAAAAATTTTACCCGCCTTTGATAAACTCAGATGGACGCTGGTCGAACAGACAGAATCGCCTTGTTTTAGTCAAACAAGGTAGGATTGCGTATTCGAACTCCCGGGATCTAACACCTTATCCGAGTGAGAGGGGTCGAACGGCATGTCCAACCTTAACCCCACTCAATTATCAAAGTGCCCCTTATAGAACTTGATAAGTGGAATTTCAGGGTGCTTTTGACAAAACTTCTCCTTTGAAGTCACTTTTTGCCTTCTTTCTTTCCTATTCAAATTCAACTATTATTAGGCATTGTTTTGACATTCGTGCACCTGTTCGGCACCAAATGCTGATTTCGTTAGCCATCTACCAACATAAATGAGATTAAATTTGATTAATTTCAACCATCTACGACCGACCTCTGCACCGCTACCACCGGTAGTAGGTATGTATACTTTCATGTATAATGCATTGTAGTATTTGTTGAAAATAATTCTTTATGTTTTTGTGTTATCTGATTCTTATTTTCACAGGACCCACGACCTCTGCACCGTTACCACCGAGGGATGCACCGCTACCACCGGTAGTAGGTATGTATACTTTCATGTATAATTCATTTGAGTATTTGTTTAAAATAATTCTTTATGTTTTTGTGTTATCTGATTCTTATTTTCACAGGACCCACGACCTCTGCACCGTTACCACCGAGGGATGCACCGCTACCACCGGTAGTAGGTATGTATACTTTCATGTATAATTCATTTGAGTATTTGTTTAAAATAATTCTTTATGTTTTTGTGTTATCTGATTCTTATCCTTACAGGACCCACGGCCTCTGCACCGTTACCACTGACAACGGGTACATTGACGGCCTATGCACCGCCATCACACATGGCGAGTGGATCTACACCTCCCCCAGCTGAGTCAGGTATGTTCATTTGCATATTTATGTTTTTTTGATAGTTTGTTTTATTTATACTATTTAATTCGTATAGTACGTGCTGATGACGAGGCGAGTCATCATGAGGGGGAGGGCTGTTGTAATGAGACGATGCGGGCAGTGTGGATAAATGAAGGGTACGTAATGCATTATTTTTGTTATTTATTCGTCATTGTGGTATTAATATTTTTAATTTCAGGAATAAAATAGAGCCAGCCCAAGCATCACAATTTATTACAAAGACAATTCAAGCACATTTTCCAGGCCCCATCCATCGCTTTGCTGATTTTCCGATGGGTGTTCAGGATTTATTGTTCTCTATGTTCTTGGTATTTATCTTATTTTATCATATTAAGTCATTTTCAATTATTATTTTAACCCACTTTGTTATGTAACATATAAATTTTTGTTGTTGTTAATATATAGAGGAATCATCGATTCACAGAACATTCAGATGAGTTACGTGCTAGATTTGCATGGACAGCTACTGCAAGAGATAATTTCAAACATCTTATGTACAATGCCCGAAGATATGCAAAAAAAGCATGTGCAAGTACTGATAAGAACATATGGAAGGAGCATGGGCCTGTGTGGATGAGAAAGGAGTATTGGACAGAGCTGTGCAACATTTGGGAAGCGGAGAAATGGAATGCCAATTCAAACAAAGCAAAGCAAAACAGAGCAGCGCATCCTGAAGCGAATTTACACACGGGTGGCTCTGTCTCCTTTGCAACACATAAAGCGAGATTAGTAAGTACACTTCTACATATATAAATTTTTTGTTTCTATTATGAAACTGTGATTTATTTGAATAACAGGAAGCACAGTTAAAGCGGCCAGCTCAATTTCATGAACTTTTTGATCGAACTCATAAGAAGAAAGGGACAAATGCTTACATTAGTGAGAAAGCTCGGGAGGTAGCGGTAAGTGTATACATTAATAGTTTTCATTTAAGATTAAATTGTAGAATAATTTGGTTTTGTTTTTTTTTGGTTTTTGCAGGACTCATATAGTAGACGAATGGATGAGAGGTACGGGGATGACAGTCAGCGTCCAGAGTTGGATCCTGCCATTTGGGTTGCAGCATCTGGGGCACCCAAGAAAGGACATGTTTATGGTTTTGGACATAGCTTGGGCACGACTAGGGTGTTATCATCATGCTCGAGTTCGGTCTCACATGCGACCTCTCCATTTACCACACCAGCAGCCCCAGATGGTTCTTCCAGTGCCGCCCCGACCATGACTCCAGATATGTTTAGGCAGATCGTCAACGAGACCGTCTCTCAGAATATCTCTCAGAATATCTCAACCATCGTCGCTCAGACCGTCTCCCAGATGCTCACATCCTTGGGAATTGATAGTAGTAGAGCACCTCCTGCACCTCCTGCACAGCAGCCTCCGGTAAGTATTTTATTTGATTGATTTTCTATTTGTTAACTCTAAATATCATCTTACAAAATATAAGAATTTAGATTGAGGAGGGGAAAATATCATTTTCTTAACTCTAAATATCATCTTACACCTATCCTCTGGATATTAGAATCAACAGGCAGACTGTTCTGCAGGATTTTCCATAGGTGTATAGAGATTTTGGTTAGA
This sequence comes from Amorphophallus konjac, assembly GCA_022559845.1. NCBI lineage: Eukaryota > Viridiplantae > Streptophyta > Magnoliopsida > Alismatales > Araceae > Amorphophallus > Amorphophallus konjac. Next base: position 90,993,195 of record CM040121.1, read on the forward strand.
ACTGAAAGTGAAAAGATATGTATAAATTCTATTCACTTGAGTGGGGGAGGATACAGATCTATAAATATTCATAAAGCTAGAATAATATAAGGAAAGTAACATGTAGACATGAATAAAATATGCCAATTTAGGTGAAAAGATCTCCCCAAAGTCTGGTAACTGTCATGGCAGGAAGCCAGGAACAGCACCTCTAAGCAAAGGAAGGGCAGTTCATACAAAGGAGCATAGGTCATAAGTTACAAGAAGTGAAGGATATTATATATAGTCGGCGGCGGCCGCCATTGGGGCGTATCCCTGCAAGGGAAAGGCGGAGAAGATACCATACAGAAATGGCTATGGAAGTTACCCAAGTTCTTTTGAATGCACAGTCAATAGATTCAGCGGTTCGCAAGCATGCTGAGGAAAGTTTAAAACAATTTCAGGATCAAAATGTTACTGGGTTCTTGCTATCTCTTTCGAGTGAATTAGCAAATAATGACAAGCCTGTTGTTAGCCGTAAATTGGCAGGCTTGATTCTCAAAAATGCCCTGGATGCAAAGGAGCAACACAGAAAATTTGAGCATGTGCAGAGATGGTTATCATTGGATGTAGCTGTTAGGGCCCAGGTCAAAGGATGTTTACTACAGACTCTCTCTTCACCGGTGATTGATGCAAGATCTACTGCATCTCAAGTTGTTGCAAAGATTGCTGGTATTGAGTTGCCTCAAAATCAATGGCCTGAACTTATCAGTTCTCTCTTGTCAAATATTCACCAACTTCAGCCAGATGTTAAGCAAGCAACTTTGGACACCCTAGGTTACATGTGTGAAGAAGTCTCCCCTGATGAAGTTGATCAAGAGCAAGTCAATAAGATATTGACAGCGGTTGTTCAAGGCATGAGTGCTTCTGAGGGAAACATTGATGTTAGGCTGGCTGCAACTCGAGCTCTGCATAATTCTTTGGGATTTGCTCAGGCAAACTTCGGGAATGATATGGAGAGGGATTATATCATGAGAGTCATTTGTGAAGCTACTCTGTCCCCTGAGGTGAAGATACGGCAGGCTGCATTCGAATGCTTGGTCTCCATATCCTCCATGTATTATGAGAAGCTTGCATCGTATATGCAGGACATATTTAACATCACTGCAAAAGCTGTGAGGGAAGATGAGGAACCTGTTGCTCTACAAGCTATTGAATTCTGGAGCTCAATATGCGATGAAGAGATTGACATCTTAGATGAATATGGAGGGGATTTTTCTGCTGATTCTGACACCCCTTGCTTTTATTTTATCAAGCAGGCACTACCTGCGCTTGTCCCTATGCTGTTGGAGACACTCCTTAAGCAAGAAGACGACCAAGATCAGGATGAAGGAGTTTGGAATCTTGCAATGGCTGGAGGAACATGCTTGGGTTTGGTTGCACGGACCGTGGGAGATGACATTGTGCCTCTTGTTATGCCATTCATAGAAGAAAACATTAACAAACCTGAATGGAGGCAGCGAGAAGCAGCAACTTATGCATTTGGTTCTAAAATCTGAAATACCGGTCGGATGGCCGTGCCGGTCATTCCAATACGACCGGGGAGATGAAAGTGACTTGTCAGAACTGACGGAATCCAAATCGGATGCCCGGTTTGAGCTCGGCGCTCAAACTTCATTTTTAAAATACACTTATTTCAAATGAACTGTTAGGACGGGTCCGGGGGTCTAAAATCTGAAATACCGGTCGGATGGCCGTGCCGGTCATTCCAATACGACCGGGGAGATGAAAGTGACTTGTCAGAACTGACGGAATCCAAATCGGATGCCCGGTTTGAGCTCGGCGCTCAAACTTCATTTTTAAAATACACTTAGTTCAAATGAACTGTTAGGACGGGGCATTTGGTTCTAAAATCTGAAATACCGGTCGGATGGCCGTGCCGATCATTCCAATACGACCGGGGAGATGAAAGTGACTTGTCAGAACTGACGGAATCCAAATCGGATGCCCGGTTTGAGCTCGGCGCTCAAACTTCATTTTTAAAATACACTTAGTTCAAATGAACTGTTAGGACGGGTCCGGGGGTCTAAAATTCGAAATACCGGTCGGATGGCCGTGCCGATCATTCCAATACGACCGGGGAGATGAAAGTGACTTGTCAGAACTGACGGAATCCAAATCGGATGCCCGGTTTGAGCTCGGCGCTCAAACTTCATTTTTAAAATACAAGATGAAATTTGAACTTATATTGTGTGTGTGTATTTATATATATGAAAATGAGCTGGCTTAAACTATTGGCATACTCTTGTTAATGCTTGATTTCTTTATTAAGTCTTGTTAATGCTTGATTTCTTTATTAAGGATTTGATTATAATTTTTTTAAATGATATACAGGATCATCCGTCGCGAGATGTTGGACGAGACGACGACCAGGATGATGTTGGACGAGACGACGACCAGGATGAGACATATGTGGAGGATTTGTGATTTTATTTTAGTTGTGTATGTTGTCATTTTATTATTATGGATGTATGATTAATTTGTGATTTTATTTTAATTGTGTGTAATTTGAGGTTCGTGGAGATTGTGATCCGTGTAGTTGATTTATTATTGTTTTATGAAATTGTTATTTATCAGGTGTTTGTATGTGATGAATTTGAGATTTGTCGATATTGTTGTCTGTGTAGTTGATTTTATATTTATGTTATGAATTTGTTATTTATCAGGTAATTTATTTATCAGTTTAAATAAATTTTTAAAAAAAAAATAATGCAAAATTAGCGACCGCATGGAGACTGAATTGCGACCGAATAGCGACTATACGTTATATTTCTTTTATTAAATAATTATACTTGGCGACCGACTGGCGACCGACTAGCCACCGAATCAATCCGATAGGTTAATTTTATTTTTTAAAATACAACAAATGTAGCGACTGACTGGCGACCGAATTGAGACCGAATAAATCCGATAGGTTAATTTTATTTTTAAAAATACAACAAATGTAGCGACCGAATAGAGACTGAATGGCGACCGAATTATTAGCGACCGGTCAGGCGACCGATTATAATCGGTCTCTGGTAACGACTGATACTGCGACTGAATTATGTCGGTCGCTATATAGCGACTATTATATAGCGACCGACATATTCGGTCGCTAGATAGTATCTGTTCGGTCGCAATGCATATTTGCGACCGATCTACGACTGAATAGCGACCGATAGGTCGGTCGCTATCCGCGATTTTTCTTGTAGTGAATGTCATACTATTTGTGCATGATAGAAATGTCACACTATTTGTGCATGATAGAAATGATTCTTGTTCTTGACCGAACCTGTAATATCCCGGACCTTTCGGATCCTTCTTCGTGGGTCCCGGATCTGGTTTCTCGGAGCGTCCGGCTCCGTTGTGTCCAAAATTTTATTTCGGTCATTCTTCGTGTTCGGATCGGTGCGATCCGGAGTTGTTTCGGAGGCCCGGAGGCGTTCCGCGACTTTTCCGCGCGTGTTTTCCGATTTCCGGTGTGTGTTTCGGCAATTCCTTCGGAACCTCGCTGCGGGTGAACCGGGCCGTTCACCTGGGCACGAGTGGTACCGTTGTGATCGGTGCGTCCCGAGGATTCCGGAAATATAAATTCTAATTTTTCGGTATTTTTCAGATTTTCTATAAATATCCCATTTTTCTCTCTCTCCCCAACCTTCTTCTTCTTCTTCCTTTCTTCCTCCCCACCGTGACCTCCCCCTCTCCCTCTCTTCCTCCCATTCGACCGCGGCGAGCTCCTCTCCGGCTACAGACGGCGGCGGGGCGACGGCGCGGCGACGTGGGCGGCGGCGAGGCGATCGTGGGGACGTGCGGTGCTCGTGGGAAGCTTGAAGAACGAGGGTTTTCCAAAGCGATTTCTTACGTTCGTGGACGATCCGGCGGAGCATTCGCTCCATTGAGGTAGAGTGACGTTCCTTAGCTCACCGCCGTTCATTTCCGTAGTTTATAGGCCGAGGGGAGGCCGAGAGGGGTGTGATTGAGCATGTTGGGGTTTTTCCATGATTTGGGGAGAGCTCGCCCGATCTATGGATTTGATGCATGATTTCACGTTTTGATGGCCTAGAATCATGCTAGGGGTCCCAAGGGGTCTTCCCCTTTGATTTCCCCCTCTCCGCTGGAGGCATGGGGGCGTGGTTGAAGTTTTTGGGCTTTCCCGCCGTTCTCGCCGTCGGGCGCGTGTGACGGTCCTTCCAGGGACCGTCACATGATGTGATGCGCCTCGGGGGGGCCGTCACATGCCCTTTGGTTAGCCTTTGGGGGTCAGGGACTGTGACGGTCCCACGATTGACCGCCACTTGTATGTGACGCGCCTGGGCTGGGCCGTCAGGGGCTTTCCGACCGTTGGTTTTCGACCGTTGGGGGTCTGCGTGTGTAACGCGCCAGGGCGAGCGTGTTACATCCGAGTGACGCGCTGAGGCGAGCGCGTTACTCCCTGGGTTACCCCAGGTGTGAGGGGCGCGTAACGCGCTGGGCCAGGCGCGTTACATTCATGTAACGCGCTGGACAAGACACGTTACCCTCTGCGCTCCTCAGGCCGTGTAACGGCCTGCGTTAGACCGCCAGGTGTGTGTAACGGTCTCGCCTAGACCGTTACAGCCTTGTGACGGTCCCGGAGTGGGCCGTCAGGCGCCTGGTTGCCCCAAGAGGGCTGCAACCCCGTTTTTAGTCCGACTGTGGCCACCGTGCGACGGGGCCGGTGCGTGGGGTGGTCCTCGTGCGTCGTCGGATGCGGGCGTCGTTTTCCGTGACTCGAGAGTCTACTCCTTCTGTGACCCTCCACTAGTCATATCCTACCAGTACGCGGTACCGATCGCACCAGGGAGTGGTGTACGGGCTTACCCTTAGAGGCGGTTTGTGGACCGGTTGCCGTCGGGCCCCACGTCTTGCAGCCAGAGTCCGACTGAGGGGAAAACCGGTCAGAGGGCCAGACCAGGGACGCGCAGTCTGTGTGTGCACACGTGGTTGGGGGCGGTTGGACCCACGTCGACGGGCGTGACCCCAACTAGTCACTTGTCGTGAGTTTACTTCTTCGGTGTTCGCGCCTTTGGTAGGAGCTACCACGCCAGGCGGATCACCTGCGGCGCGGTGTAAGACGTCAGGGGACGCTACCGGCTGTGCTTCTAGTGAGAGATACTCCTGTCGAGTACGGAGTGGCAGATTGTCAGTCGTGTGTTTCCGACCTTCGGGTTTTGTCGGGTCGACAGTTGAGCTTCGGTTGTCTCACCGTGGCATGTGTGCCAGTTTGCGTGCCGTAGGGTCTTTGTTGAGTAGAGTACAGGACTTTCCTTTCCGAGGTACTCTCCTATCGCTAGCGTAGTGGTTTCCCATTTTACGAGGTAGGGTTCGAGTGATCCCTACTGAGTCTTGTTCCGAGACTCATTCCCTGCGTGTTTTCACCGTGTTTCAGGTGAGGCGCCGCCCCAGGGGAGCGCGTCTGGGGTGCAGCGAGGTGCGGGTGCCCAGAGGTAGTGCCAGAGGTCAGAGCCGGGGTATGCCCCGTGTAGCTGTACTCTTCTTTCTTGTCTCTGTACTAGTCATGGACTACTGTTGTTGTTATTTTTCTATTGTGGACCATGTAAAATGTTAATTTATTTCCTGCTTAATATTATAACTGTTTAATTTCTGCAATTATTTGTGATACTTGTGTAGTTTTCACACCATCCTTCTAACCCTTCCGAGTCTCCGGACTCGTGGGTGGCGGTGCGAGTCTCGGGTTATCGGGCCTTCCCGGTAATCGGATTCTCGGGTCGTTACAGAACCTCTCATGATTGAAATGAATTCCATTGATTACTTGTTGTATGCATCATGAGTTTGATGAGCATTTCATGGATATGCTTGTGCATGCATCACACTGGAGAGGTCTGTGCATTGCTTGAGTCAGTGCAGGGTTAATTCTCTAAGGCAAAACACAAGGTCGGTGCTAATCTATCTAAGGACAGTGCATGTGTGTGTCTCATTTAGCGTCTCTCATGTACATGATCAACCTCGGTGCATTCCTAGCCTGTGCATGTTATAAGTCGGTGCTACTTAGTGTTTCACTTTTGATTGAGCCGGTGCAAACATTGGCGCTGCACGACAGTGAGTCTGTGCAATACTTCTTCTTGCACGATCCCCTCGGTGCAGGTCCTGCTTACTCTCACAGTAAGTCGGTGCATTGGTCATCCATGCACTCTCCTCAGGCAATTCGATGCAAGTTTGCTTAGACTGCATATCTGTTCTCGGTGCAAGTCTTGTCTTACGCAATAAAAGGTCGGTGCACTTTTTGCTGCTGCACACTTGCACACAGTTGGTGCAAGTTCTGTCACATGACCTCGATGCATGTTTATGTTAGTTCATATCTAGGTCAGTGTAGGTTTGTAGTCGGTGCAACCTTTGTTAATGCACGCAACTAAGTCTATGCATGTTGATCTCAAGGCATTTCAAGTCTGTGCAACAGTTGTACTCTGCGTATTCATAGTCAGTGCATCTATTGGCCATATACTGGAATCAAGTCCATGCATGAGTGTGTGCAAACACCACATTGAATTTGTGCACTTCAGCTCTAACATTATATCTACTTCGTACTGCAATCTCTTTACATCTTGTATAACTGTCTGAAGATGACTTTATGCCTGATGCCTTGGCAAGTGCTTTTTCGTGGAGGTTACGAAGGGCACATGATCCAAGAATGGAGGAGGTGCCAGGATTGTGACTCGTGGAAAGCAGTTGAATTGGGATGCTGCCACGTGGCCTAAGAATGTCAGATCTGGATCAGGCATTTGGGCGGGAAACGTGGAGAGCACGCGACACACTCTCTGCTGCCAGGAAAAATATAAGATTCCTCGTTCAGAGGAAGGCGCTGGGAGATCGAAAAAGCTTTTGGTAGCAAAAGAAGAATTGAAGCAGACAGAGAATAAGAGCGAGGTAGATCCAGCCTAAGAGAGAGCAGAAGAGAAAGAAGAGAGTTCGTGAGTTCGAGAGAGAATAGAGAAGAGCAGAGTAGAAGAGTGAGAGAGAGAACCCGAGGAGAAGATTGAAGCCATCATTGAAGAACAGTTTGTACTGGACCGTGGATCAAATCCAGGCCAGGGAGCTCCTGCGAGAGCCAGGTCTGATTTGCAAAGTCTTACAGCTTTCCGGTGTTGTTACTTTCGATCTTTTGTTTTTGTTTTATCTTTGTTACAAGCTGTTAGTCAGCGGAGCAAGCTGTGATGCTCAGCGGTGGCAGAGGATCGGTTCCTCTGGACGTCTAAGCTATATTGCCCAGCGGACGGCGAAGCTGTAATGCCCAGCAGGTCAAGCTGCGAGTCAGCGGTTGGCGTAAGCTGTAGTGCCCAGCGGTCCAAGTTGTTAGTCAGCGGTTGTAGGCAAGCTGTGAGGCCCAGCAGTTAAGCTGTGTATCAGCGGAAAGCCACACTCTGGTTTGAGTGTGGGGTGGACGTAGGTCTACGGACCGAACCACCTAAAAACCTTCTTGTCCATCGTGGTTTGAGTGTCTATTCTGATCCGCTAGATGTATGCTTAGGTTCGATCTGAATCGTTTGTCTAGCGAGGAATTTATTTTCATCTTGTTTATTTGATATTGGTTCTGGAGAGTGTCAAATTTACTCAAGTCATCTGAGCGTCTAAGTTCCATTCATTTGCTTGCTTGGGTTGAGTTAATAACGTAAGTTTGCTTAGGAGTCTGCACTCTTGTAGCTCAACTGTTTGATCAAGAGAATCATTGTCCTTCTTATCTTGTATAGCTTAACTAGTCTTAATTCTGCATTCGTATCTAGTTAGAGTTTTTAATTGGGCAATTTTTAAGAGGGATTCATTCACCCCCCTCTGAATCTAGGCCTTGCACCCTATCAGTCCACTGTTTGATTCCCTTATCAACTTAGTTCCCTTTGTGGATTTGCTCTTATAGTTGATGCGAGGGATTTTTTACTTTGTGCCATTTTTTGCCTTTTCCAGAGGGTGCATACTTTCCAAGTCGCCATTTGCCCTTAGCTGCCGTGAGTGTAAATATCCTACCCACCGCAGCTCCTTGCGGATGAAGGGATACTCTAAACTTGTAAGGCTACATTAAGATGACCTTGACCAACAATTGGATCGACAGAGACGCATGTGATTTTTAAGATGCCCTGTGAGGAAGTGTAACGACCCAAGATCCGGATACCGAGTCAAACTCGATACCATTCGGATCCTACACTGCCACCCACGAGCTGGGAAACTCGGAAGGATTATTTGGGATGTTGTGATTATGTATTGAAATTTTAAACAATAGCAGAAAATAATTAACAGACTAAACAACTATTCTGACAGAAATAAAACTATATTTTATAATAATATAACACAACTACAGAGTCTAATTCACAAGTACAGTCAACAAGAAAAGAAACGTACACTGTCTCGGGACATATCTCGGCACTGGCGAGCTGACTACTAAAGGTCCTCCGACCGAGACGCACCACCTCGAGGAGAAGCGATGCACCTAAAAAAAGTAGGGAGTGAGCCTCATCTTAATGGCTCAGTATAGGTTCTGCGGATTGTGGACGCACTAAAATTCGCTCGTTCAGGTGGTTTGGTCTATTGAGTGCGTGGACGTGCCAGTCACAAAGTGACAATTTATTCGGGCTCCGAAGAGCCCATGGTGCGCTCGATCTGACTTCGTCAGACGATTGTGTGGTTCGTGTCGGGACCAAAACCCGCCGCGCCATAAAGGTCACGGCGTCATTTACATCTCCCATACGAGGGAACACCCTTGATTAATCGCCGGGATTCAGGGCCTCATGGCCAGAAGATTAATTGCATGGAAAGGCCTATTAGGGAGCATTGAAATCCCCGTATGAGGGTGAGAAGAAAGTATTCGCGGTCATGTCGGTCATGTGCTGACCATTTAATATTCGGATGAATGTTCGGCTCGGGAAAAGTGCGATCGTCGCGGGAAAACCGGAGCATATGTATGCCGGGATATGGCAATTTATTGTTCAGAAGAACGGAAAACGTTCGGCTAAACCTCGGTCAGAGCGGTCAGAAACCAGTAAATCTATTGGCCCGGTGCAAGAGCAAGCAGCGACCATACTGCGGTGGGCCCTACGCGGTCGAAACAAGACTTGCATGAGCGTCATTAATATTTCCGGTGCCAAGGGGCAACGAGGGAATATCCCTTGAATCGGCTGAAAAGTCCTGTGTCTAGGGAAGCGGACGTTCGAAACGTGTCGGCCATTCGGGAGACCGTTTAATATTCAGACGGGAGTCCGGCTTGAGAATATTGTAATCGTCGCGGGAGGACCTGGGACATATGCATGCCGGGATACAGCAAGTTTATTATTCTGAGACACCAAAAATATTCGGTTAAATCTCGATTAGTGTAGCAGGAAACTAGCGAATTTATTGGCCCGGTGCGAGATCGAGTCGGGACCATACCGGGGGCGCCTCCCGCGGTCCAAACGGGGCTTGCGTGGGCATCATTAATGTTCCCGGTGTCGGAGGGCAACGGGGAAGAGTCCCGGGACTAGATTCCAAAACCAAAACATGTTCGAAGGAAGCGAGCTATAGGCCGAGGGTGTGGGTCAGACAGTGACCATAATCGGGACGGACCCGAGGTCCCAGCATAACCCATGAAGGCCTTATCGATATTCCCATGTGTAGGGTTCGGGGAAGACGAAAGTTGTCTCGCTCCATTCAGATTTTGTTGGTCGTTCATGGACCACTTTATGTTCGGACAAAAGTCTGTATTGAAGGCACGACGTAAACGGAAATAAACCCGTGCAAATGTGTGCCGAATTTACAGCAATCTCAATGAAAGAGCGGGAACGAATCCCAACGTATACGAGTCCGGTTTGACGAGCTATCGGCCCAGAGCAATGTCGGGTTACGGCCACATTGGGAGGGAGCCGTCGACCATATTGGTTGCTCACAGGTCTTTTCATGTTCAGACATAGGTCCGTAATAGGAACGCGGCGAAAACCGAGGTGAACCCGTTCAAATGTCTGCCGAGCGTGCGGAAATTTTAGTAGTGGCTCGGAAGGGATCCGGTCTGAGAAACGAGTCCGGCTTAATCGGAATGTCAGCCCGAGGCGAGGTCGGGCCATGGCCATTTCGGGATAATTCCCACGACTCAGGCCCAGCCCGCAGGGGCGGCATTGTTATTCCTTCAGCACCGGGTCGCAGGGGAGACGGGGCTGCGGTGTAGATTTTACCATTGTTTTATCATTATTTTAAAATTTCATCATTATTATTCTTTAATTTGTGCGTATCTTTGAGTGAGTTCGTTATTACTATCTATTTATCATTTTTTCTTTTTTTATGATTTATTTATTTGTCATTGTTATTGTTATGTTTGTTATTATTTTTGTTCATTTTATTGTCATTCATTTGCTTGTCGTGTTTCGTTAAGTTTGTTATTATTATCTATTTTGGTTATCTTTTATTTATTTATCATTCTTATCGAGTTTGTCATTATTATTCATTCATTTTTGTTATCGTTTATTTGTCTATTTATTATTATTATTATCATTAAACTTATTATTATTATCACTTATATCTTTATTATTCTTATTTACTTATTCATCCCTTTTTTAATTTGTTATTATTTATTGTTATTATTATCATTATTGTTTGTTATTATTTCTCCCTCTTCTTTTAAGTTTACTGTTATTATCATTATTTTATTTTTTTGTATCTTTATTTGTTTATTTATTATGCTTTCTTTTATCTTATTATCTTTATTATTATCATTATTTCTGGTGTACCGCTGGGTCAAGGGAGTGTGCCGCTGAGGGCCAGGAAAGGTGCACCGCTGAAGGCCGCCAGGGGAGCGTGCCGCTGAGGCTGGGAGAGTGTGCCGGTGAAGGGGCAGGCTGGCGTGCGGCTAGGGGCCATGGAGGGTGTGCCGGCGAAAGGGGGGGGCTGGATTGTGCCGACGAAGGGCGCCAAAAGAGCGTACCGACGAAGGCCATGGGCGCGTGCCGGGGAAGGGTGGCTAGGCAGCGTGCCGCTGAGGGGTGGCAAGAGCGTACCGCTGAAGGGCCGAAGGAGTGTGCCGTTGAAGGGTTCACAGGAAGTGTACCGGGGAAGGCACCAAGGAGGGTGTGCCGGCGAAGGCCTGGCTAGGCGTGCCGGCGAAGGGGCCAGAGGCATGCCGGCGAAGGGCCTGGCCGAGTGTGCCGGCGAAGGGCGGCTAGAGGGTGTATCAGCGAAGGGCCTGGGGGCTGTGCCGGCAAAGAGTGAGCCGGCCAAGGGTGGCTGGAGAGTGTACCGGCGAGGGGCACGGGAGTCCGCTTCTCTGTTTCTCTTAAGGCTTTTCTTTTTTCTTTTCTTTTCTCTCTTGATTTTATTAAGTTTTGCATGGGTTTCTTCTTTTCTTCTCTTGATTAATTTTCATTCTTTCTTTTGTGAGGGCGAATGTTCAAGTTGTTTAGTTATCGTTCGATTCGGTCCTCTTTGAATTGATTGCGGTTCCATTTGCTTTGGTTGAAGCGTTTTGTCGTTGTTCTTTCGTTGTCTCCTCTCCTTTTGCTTGGAATGGGAGTGGTTTTATACTCCCAACAACGGGAGCCTTCGAACACGGCCGTCGGAGGCGGGGAGCAGCTTCATCATGGGGTTTGACCTTTCCCGTCCTGGCTGTCAGGGGAGTAGCCTGCGTGGCCCAACCATTGGTTGACACCTCGGACAGCTCACTACGCGCCAAGGATATGTAGGGCATGGGCTTCACGTCGTTTGGCCGTTGAAAAACCTTCACGCTGTGCCGCTGGCGGGCTGAAGAAGTGTGTCGCTGTAAGACACTGTAGGCGTGCCGCTGAAGAGGGCAAAAGGCGTGCCGCTGAAGGCCCAGAGAAGTGTGCCGCTGAAGGGCATAAAGAGCGTGCCGTGGGGGGGGCCTTCATAGTGTGCCGTTGGGGGCCCTTCATAGTGTGCCGCTGGGGGCATAAAAAGTGTGCCGTGGAGGGCACTTCAAAGTGTGCCGCTGGAGGGCACCAAAGAGTGTGCCGCTGAAGGCCCACTGGGCGTGCCGCTGAAGGCAAATGGGCGTACCGCTAAAGGCCTGGGTGTGCCGCTGGGCGCCTGGGGGGTGTGTCGCTGAGCGGCCTGGGGTGTGCCGTTGGACGGTTGCCAGGGCAAGTAAGTGTATAGACTTCGGCAAGGCATGGGCTGTACATACTTCACCTAGCTGCAACGTATAGACTTGCAGGGGCTGATGTATAGACTTCATCGATGTACATACTTTGCGTTGAACTGGTGGATGTACAGACTCCACCAATGTATAGACTTCGCGTTGAACTAGTGGATGTACAGACTTCACCAGTGTATAGACTTTGCGTTCAAAATAGCCAGCCAATGTACAGACTTGGAGCTTGGACGTATAGACTTTGTTTGTGCATTCAGCCAATGTACAGACTTGGGGCTTGGCTGTACAGACTTCGTTTGTCCATTCAGCCAACGTACAGACTTGGGCTGATGGCTGTATAGACTTGGTGCGATGAAGCGTGCCGCAGAAGGGGTTCACGGGAGCGTGCCGCTGGAGCACCCTGGAGGGTGTGCCGCTGAAGGGGGGGGGCACATGGTGTGCCGCTGAAGGGGCACCAAGGCGTGCCGCTGAAGGGGCGTGCCGCTGAGCGCCTTGTGGTGTGCCGTTGAAGGGGCGGCCCCAGGGAGTGTGATGCTAAAGGGCTAAATGGGTAGTTTTGAGCCCGTTGTGAGCATGAGTTATGGCCCATGGATTGTGGGGCTCTTGGTGATTAATTGCCTTTTCACCATCGTGTCCTCGAAGCCGACTTCACGGCAGTGTGCATATTTGGGGAGCCCGGATGACCTAGTCTCTCCGAGGCTTCTTCACTTGGCGCCGTTGTTGGTGCTGGGCGGAGTAGGATATATGGATGTGCAATTTTTTGGTGTCCACACGGATCCCCACCACAATGAAAGCGGTAAACAATAATAACAATAAAAAAATAACGATAGCGGCCGAAATAAGAAGAACAGTAAATGGAAACATGAAGTCTCTACGCTACCCCGACTCTCATGGTCGGACAATCCGTCCTCGTTGACAGAACCTCTAATAAGGCCACGCGGCCCAACACAGAACCTCTACCCTCTAGAGGACCACTAGACACAAGTAATCCTCGATCTTGAGCTAGAACTAGTGAAAGAACCATGCCCTCTACACATGGCGACTACAACCCATCTGCTGGAAGGGCCATCGACAATGTTGTCGATAACTCAACCTTACTGGCATAGGTTCTGCCACTCAAGTATACACAACAAGGCCAGATGTGTCTACTAACATCTTATATTGCGCCAAGGCCTCATATGCTCGTACACTACTCACACATTGGTCTCGGGAGGAGCAAAGGAGACACACACACACCCCACACCCTGGGACTGGCTAGGATCTATGCCTCTGTGCCCAACAGCACGGCCGTGTCCTACAGCCTGACATGGGGTATGCGCCACTACGTCCAATAGCAATGTACACTTGTCCTAACCAAGGTACATATGCTCAAACGATCTCGCCTCTACAAGGAGCATTGTACACATAAGGTGCTCTCTCCCGATCCAATCATGACATGCCCTCCAGGTAGCAAAACTGTAAAGCATTATCTTCCACGTTCTCGTGGGAATCCCGAGAATATGCGTACACATGCACCTGAACCACAGGAAACCTTAGAACAATGCTACCAGCTACTGGTGAACTATCTATGGGCGGATGACAGAAACTCGGGAACATCGGTCCACTGACTCATACGAGAATACTAAGCTGTAATCACAGTACTCACGCAGGAATACCTTCTGCGGTCACAGAACTCTCGCAGGGACAGTTGCCAGATATTGCCCAGTTACACAAGGACGACTACCCACACTAAAAATAACACATGGATGGCCCTTACTAATCACGAGAGAAGGGTAGAACATCCAGAACCAAGTGGACACACTTTCGAAAACTACATCGGCCACAGACACTCTAAAGCACGGAATGGGAGAGGCACAGCCTCCCGGGGCTGGAGGACCTAGGCAGCCAAAGCATGGGCCGCCCAGAGGGCTGGGTGGCCAAGGTACTAGCCGCCCACCATAGGGCCACCCTGAGAATTGGGCGGCCACCAGGTTGGCCGCCCAGAGGGGGAGGAAGACCAAGAGAGGGAGAGGGAGACCGAGAGAGGGAGAGGGAGAGAGACCGTGAGAGAGGGAGACGGTGAGAGAGGGAGAGGGCTCTGGCAGACTTACCAGATGGGGAGACACCGCCATCGTTGCTTGTCAGAGAGAGAGAGGGGGGGAGATGTCATCGCTCGGAGAGAGAGAGAGAGAGAGGGGGGGAGAGCCGCCACTGCTCTTTAAAGAGAGACGGGGGGAGATGTCACCATGCTCGTCGGAGAGAGAGAGAGAGAGAGAGGGAGAGGGAGACACCCTTGCGGTCGCCAGAGAGAGAGAGAGAGGGAGAGGAAAAGAGGTTCGAAAGCGAAGGTGGGGGGCGAGGGGGGGTGGGGGGAGGGAAGTCAACATTGTTTCCGACAGAGCTAAATCCGTCTGAAAGTTCAGACAAAATTTACTACAGAAATAACCTCCGTCGGAAATAATCGTCAAATTTTCTGACGGACAAATGTTCGTCGTAAATTACATCTAAAATTCAGATGGTTTTTATGACAGAACATTTGTCTGCCAGAATTTACGACGGACTCTTCGACAAATGTCTGTCCATTGGAAATATAGACGGCATTTCTGACAGAAAATATTCCATCGAAAATTTCCATCACTAAATCCGCTTTCGCTTGTATGGATGCCGGAGAGAGCCGGCGGTGACAAAGAGAGAGGGAGAGGGGGAGGGGGGATGCCAGAGAGAGCCGGCCGTGACAGAGGGAGATAGAGCGATTTCATCTTGCTCACAAAGAGAGAGACTGCACGAGATGAAATCACTCCCTTCCTTCATGAGCACTCTCTACCTTCGTGAGCGAGATGAAATCGCTCCTAGACGGAGAGAGCAATTTCATCTCACTCACTCTCTCTCTCCCTCTGCCTCTGTAATGCCCTTGATCTCTATTGGATCTTTATTAAGTCTTTCGGATGCTTCATTTTCAACCGTTCACCATCTCTCTTCGTTCTCTCTCGTTTCAGGGTCTCTCGGCGCGGGGTGCACACCGTTGCGGAGTTGGCCGAGGCGAGGACGCGATGGAGTGATTGGGACGCGGGATAGAGCGGCGGTTGGAGCGTGGCGGGTGTGATACCTCGGTGGATTCAAAGCCGACGATTCGGTTCGTGGCGCGGTTTTCGACGTGGTTTAGTCGCTTCGACGCTCGATTTCTTCGGTGGAGGTAGGGAGATGGACCGCCACTTCGTTCCACACATTTTCCCTACTTTTGTGCGTTGTTTGGTGCTCGATCGGGGGAGATCATGCCGGTTTAGTGAAAACCGTTGTTTTTGGGGTTTTCAGAGTTCGCCGAAAAATGGCAACCATTCGCGGCGTAGTTAGTGTCAAAATGACCGTTGTGATGTCTGGATCCCATTCACGTAAGTTTTGTCGTGTTCGGTCAGTTGTTCGCGTAGCGGTCGTTTCCTCGTGCGTCACGGTGCTATAACGCGTCCACGTTGGACCGTTACATGCTGTTCGTCCAGTTTTCAGGCGTGGGTCTGTTGTCTCTGACGGCCCTATCTGGGTGCGTCAGGTGGTGTAACGTGCCTGGCTTGGGGCGTTATGTGGTCCGAGTTCCCGTTCTGGGCCTGGTTGCCCTGACGCCCTTGCCTTGGTGCGTCAGAGCAGGTAACGCGCCTATGGTGGTGCGTTACGGTCCTGTTGTGGCCGTGTTGGCCGTTGGGCTTTTCGGTGTGCGGCCGTGTGTTTGCTGGTCCGTTTTAGGGTGATGTCTGTCATTCCCGTGGTCTGGCCGCCTTCCCCGTGGGTGTCGGTTGACATTCCTATGATGGCCGAGACTACGTTTCCGAGTCTGTCGGTAGTTTCTTGTGCTGCCTTCGGTGTTTGAGGTATGGGTGACAGTGCATGTTTGACTGTCTGTACTTCAGCTCCGTGTTTCGTGATCTTCTCGTGTCGTTGCCTTTCGTCACAGACTCTTTGTGACAGCTCGCGGAGCGGGACACTTTCCGGTGTACGGTTTGTAAGCTAGTCTCCGTCGGCTCCCGGCTGCACTGTAGCGTCCTACGGGAGGAGAAAACTAGCTAGAGGCCTGGCTCAGGTAAAAGCCAGTGTGTGCACACGTGGTCAGGGGCTGAGGACTTACGCCGCGGGCGTGACCCTGACTAGTACTTGTTACTGTAGTTCCGCGTGGGTCTGCGACTCGGCCGCGCTCGCGTCGACGCGATCAGCTGGTAGTCGAGACACTTGTGGTGTGTGTTGTGGTGCAGTGTAAGATGTCAGCGGACGCATCTTGTGAGGTGGTCTTAGTCTCTGTCGGGCCGTTGTGACGACAGCGTAGACGAGACACTTGTTGGCGCAGCATAAGACGTCAGTGGATGCATCTGGCCGTTCTCCTGGTGCGGGGTTTCTCAGTCGCGTGGCGTGCGACTTCCATACCTTTCCTGTATTGTGACCTGTCCGGGTTGGCCTTCCTGTGGCTAGACTCGAGGTCTGTGTTTTGTCCTGCACGACGCTCCGGTCGTGTCATCTGCGTCTGTCTAGGCCTTTTCTAGACTTTCTTTTGCATGCTTGTTGTAGGTGTGGATTGGGGTGCTTGTTTGGCTTCTCCCCTTTTCCTTGCTGCTCCTACTCTTGTTCCCCGTTCTGTTCCCTTCTGCTGTTGCTAGGCGTAGTTTGGGGGCCGAGGTTAGTTCGGCTTTCCTCTTATTCCCCTCGTCCTTACCTGTCCCCTACTCCTGCTTCCCTTTCTTTTACAGCTTCCTAGTGTTGTCTCTTGCGGTTGTTCCTGTTTTTTCTATTTTTTCGTGTTACTGTGTGTTTTTCAGTGGGGATCCGCGTGACCCCTACTGAGCCAGTGACACGAGGCTTACCCCTGCTTTTCAGGTGGGGTGACTTCGTTCGTGCTACTTCCGCGGGTCCTGGAGTTCGAGTAGTAGCTGCCAGTTGGTACCTCCGTCGGGCTTCCCCCGACTTCACGGTACGTCCTTTCTTTCTGTCGACTGTACTGCTAGACTGCTGTCTTTAGCTTTGGACTTGACTCTGGTATATAATTGTTTAAAATCTGTTAATTAAAATATAATTTTATTTCTGCTACTTTAGCAACCCGATCTAATGAAATTTAATTGCTTACTGCTATATCTGTCAGTTAAATGTACTACTCGACAATCCTTGTTCCCTTCGGAGCTTTACCGCTCTTGGGAGGCATCGCGGGTTCCAAATGGTATCAGGTGTATTCGATAGTCCTATCGGGTATATCTGGTATCTGGGATCCGGATCGTCACACCCTCTCTCTATCACCGTCGACCTGCTCTCTCTATGCCTTCTTCTCTCTCTCCCTCCCTCTCCCTCTCCCTGTGCCTTCCTTTCCCACTCCTTCTCCCTCTTCCTCTGTCAGCGCTGACCTGCACTCTCTCTGCCTTACCCTCTCTCTCTCCCTCCCTCTTCCTCTGTCACCGTCGTCTTGCACTCTCTCCCTCTCCCTCCCTCTCTTTCTCTCCCTCTCCCTCTCTCCCTCTCCCTCTATCACCGCCAGAGCCGGAGGGGGAGACACCTCCGGTGTCCCCCCTCCATGCACACTCTCCATCTCTCACTGTAATGACCCAAGATCCGGATACCGGGAGGAGTCCGATACCAATCGAATCCTGGCCCGCCACCCACGAGTCGGGAGGGCTAAAAGGAGTGTGGAGGTACAAAGAAATATGAAATAAAGTAGGATAATTCAACAATTAACAGAAATAAATAAATAATTATAATAGCAGAGTCCAGTCCAACAAAAGTACAGTCTAAGGCAGAGAACGTACCCAACACCGAGTGAACACTCGGTCCGGCGAGCTGGCAACTAAGAACCTCCGCACAGCACCCTCGAACCTCGAGGAAGAACCGCAGCACCTGAAAAGCAGGGGTGAGCCTCCTGTCACTGGCTCAGTAGGGATCCCATGGAACCCCAACCGTGAACAACGGCGGTAGCAGAAAGGAAAGCAGCTACAACTACAGCAGGAACAGCGAACCGGTGGCCGGTCAAAACTCAGCACTACAGCTACTCCTACTGTACCAGGAAAATGCGCCCCGATCTCACAGTCGGCGGACTACCGAACTAACGGGAGAACCTCTGGCTACGCCGCTAGAAGAAATCATCATGACCTCGCAGTCGTGGACCTAATACCGTCTAGGGAAAACCCTCAATGACGCTCACCGGAAAAACCCCTAGACCTCTACCTCGGGAACACTCCCTGAAACTGTCGGGGGAACCACGTCTCGGAGACGGGAAACGAAACCCGAAAACATGAGAGTCACGTCTCACGTGATAGGAGTACCTGTCCACCAGAAGCAAGGCCGGATGCGCCCCCTGGCATCCTAGACCGCGCCTCAGGTGTCCCCCTCATCGCTCCCTGGCGGAACAGGGGCACCGTACTAGTAACCACAGAACAAGAACTAGCTGGGGTCGCGCTCATTAGCGCGGGTCCAACTGCCCCCAACTACGTGTACACACACAGACCATGTGTCCTAGGTCTGGCCCTCTGATTGGTTTTCCCCTCAGCCGGACTCAGGCTGCAAGACGTGGGGCCCGACGGTAACCAGCTTAAAAATCATCTCTCTGGGGTAGCCTCGCCACCACTCCCTAGTGGGACCACTCGCGTGTCGGAAGGCTACGACTAGTGGGGAGTCACTAATATGACCACTCTCCGAGGAGAAACTCCGAGAAACACACACGCACCCTACGCGAAAGTAGAGAAGAACCAAGTGACGCCGAGCCACTGGACTCTGGACAGTCCTCTAGACTCGCTAAATCCAACGGTCCTTGAGTCATAAGACTCGGGGTCAAGACCGTTGCACCGAACGGCTCCACGCCGTCAATCTGCCCTAGCCCTAGGGTCACGACGTCTCACGGGACAGTTCACAACTGTTGAGACCATTCCCTCGAAAAGGGAACTGAGAAACCCTCCAGCCCCAGGCTGGATAATTGGACTCACAGTCCACAGGCCACACACACGGCCCATTCGAAAAACACAAAAGCATGATTCCCAAGGTAGCTCACAAGCTGCCACGCCGATTCTCCATCCCAGGGAAAAGTGAGAAACCTCCAGCCCCAGGCTGGATGACTGGACTCGTAGTCCAAGGCCATACACTTGGCCCACTCGGGAACCATCTTCCGGAGAAACCCACGACATGCGGGGGAAACCCCATCGCACTCCCACCGATACACAGTGACTCGATCGAGCGTAACGCAAAGCCCGGAACATACACAAGGTCGCCCGGACCCTCTAAATCTACGAGCACGCTAATCAAGATAACACGGTACCTCCAGACACCCCAGAAACACGGTTACGGAACCCATGGGATGCCCGGGACACTCACGAGGCCGAAGGTCGACCACTAGGTCACAACCGGGTTGACCGGAGACCAACATGATGCTAAACAGGCTCGGAAAGCATGAAAACCATGGGGAGGTCATCCCTGGACCGTCTCAGAGCTTGGCGGTCTGGCTAGGACCGCAAAGCCTGGCCTAGCGGTCCAACCAGGACCGCATAGCCCCAGACGCTACTAGAACCCAGGCGGTCACCCTCAGACCGCCTAGAAGAGTGGCGGTCCATTGCCTGACCGCTGGGTGTCACCTAGCGGTCAGTCGCATGGCCACTACACCTTCTGGCCTCGAATGAACCCAAAACTTAAAACGATCATGCCCTGTCCGCTATTCAGAGAGTAGCGGCCAGTCACGTGGCCACCCCATGACCTAGGCGGTCATCCTTAGGCCGCTACACGCCCGCCACGACGGAGACTGAAAACGGTCCTGGCCTGACCGCCGCATGGTGAACGATTGTCCACACCAGGCCGCTAAACGTCTCAGGCGATCTATCGCTCGACCACAAAACCTGCCGACATAGGGGGGCGGTAAGTGGCGGCCGGCCCGGTCGTGGCCGCCCGGCCAGGAAAAACGGTCTGCATTAGATTGCTAAGCCAAGCGTAGCGGTCTATCGCAGGACCACAGCCCCAAAACATGGTGAAACGGACAAATAGCGGCCTCCCTGAGGGCCGCCTCACCTAATAATGGTTCCTGTTAAGACCGTTTCTATTCCGAAAACTTGAAAATGGCGAGTTCAGTGGAAAACTCCATTCCACGCCCCGTCCACGCCCACGTGAAGGGAAAAATAAGGGGAAATTAGTCCCCAGCCTCTAGCACCGAGAGGACCCATTTAAACCCCAAATAGGTGGTTAAAATGCTAGATCCGGCTCACTCCCCAAAAATATGCATTTTCCCCAAAATACTCAAATAAGCCCACTTGGCTCACCACGGCCTACCAAAATCGCGGGAAAGGAAGTACACGAGCTGGGGATCCATCTCCCTACCTCCACCGAAGATTTGACGCGCTGTGGACGCCGATCCACGAAGAAAACGCCGTTGAACCCTTGCCGGGGCACGAACTCGCGGCCGAGCTTCCACGCGCCTCCGTCCCCCGATCCTCGACCCATCCTCGCCGTCCTCCTCGCCCGCGTCGCCCCCGCCTCGCTCCGCCGGCCACTGGAGAAGAGAGGGTGAGAAGGGAGAGCGTGAGAGAAGAGAGAGGGAGAGAGTGAGAAATGAGAGTGAGGAGAGAGAAAGGGTGAAGGGATTTATTTATAGGAAAATCTAAAAAATATCAAAAAATAAGAAAAAATACTCCTCACGATTCACGAAGAACGCACAATGATGTGGTAATGTCCCGGAGTCGGAGAACACAACGGTTCACCCTACACGGGATTCCGAAGGTCCGACAGACAAAAATACGTGTAAACCGCTAAACTCAATCCGAGACCCATGAAAGTGATCCGAAACCCACGGATGTCAATCTGAACAATTAATATCCGAAAAATTCGGGGCGTTACACTCACCCCATACCTTCCCTCTCTCTCTCTCTCTCTCCCCATCCCCCCTTTCTCCCCTCAAGTGATGAAGCTCCCCCGTTTCTCTACTACTCTGTTCTGCGTCTGTAGGAAGGCCTCGCCTGCTACATCGTTAGGCTCCTAGATGCTAGATGTGCTACCATCATCATCCCCGTCAGCATCATCATCCATCGTTGCAGGTGGGGGGAAGAGGCCGTTGCGGGGCTTGCAATTGGCCGACTAGATTAGGGAGAGAGAAAGCGTAGGGAGAGAGAAAGAGAGAAGGGAGATAGAGATTCGACGAAGAAAGAGAGAATATGGGTATTTTCAACATTTCTCGTGTCACGTTAATTTAGGATGAAATATTCTCCCGTATATCCTCTTTTTTTAACGATCTTAAATTATGGGGACTCAAAAATAAGAATCGAAAGATTATAAGAATTTTAAAAATAATAGTTAGATTCGAGAGATTATGAATATATTTATTTGTAAGAATTAAAAAAATAAACAAATGAAGACGGTTAAAAAGTGGTGAGAGTGAAGAGTAGGGCTGTCAATGGGCCGGGCCCGGGCCGGGCTTAGGTCGGCCCGGCCCGGGCCCGACTTCTCAACATTAAGGCCCAAGCCCGGCTCGGGCCCGACTTATGTCGGGCCGGGCCGGGTCGGGCCCGATATTATATAAAAATTTCAAAGCCCGACTAAGGCCCGGCCCGGCCCGACAACTTAAATAAAATAATAAAAATAATAATATAAAGCATATAATCTCACTAAATTAATTAAAATTTTGATATTAATTACATAATTTGTGTAAAAAGAGAGTTTTAAAATTTATCATTAAGTAAAATAATATAGTTTTAACTAAATAATTTTTAAATTTTGATGTGGGAATAAAAAAAAAGAACGGACCGGGTCGGCCCGCGGGCCAAACTCAAAGCCCGAGCCCGACCCGCGGGTCAAGTCGGGCCGGGCTTTTAGGCCCGATTAAAAGTCTGCGGGTCGAAAATGACCTTGCGGCCCGACCCAAAATCGGACCAAGCCCGCGGGCCTATCGGGCCGGACCGGCCCATTGACAGCCCTAGTGAAGAGGGGGTGCACGTGGGGGTGCAGGAGACTCGCCCATTTACACGAGAGAGAGAGAGAGAGAGAGAGAGAGAGAGAGAGAGAGAGAGAGAGAGAGAGGGTGCTGGGGGTGCCCACCCATTTGCACGAGAGAGAGAGAGAGAGAGAGAGAGAGAGAGAGAGAGAGAGAGAGAGAGAGAGAGAGAGAGGGTGCTGGGGGTGCCCACCCATTTGCACGAGGGCCTCTGCCTTGTCCTACACTGACTTTGTTTACTGATGATACGGGGAATAGATTTGTGAGCACACCCGCCAGTACGGCTGCTGAGCTGCTGTTCCGGCCCACGCTCTACAGAACGGAGTACATCCTCCCCACACACCACACAGCTGGGTATCCATCCATCTCCCTCCCTCACCCCGTGGGCCAAATGCTGTATGTGGTCCCCCTACAAAGATCCTCCATCCATCCAACCACCCCCACCCCACCCCACCCTTTACTCCCCCCAGGATGGACGTACATTATGACAAGAAGTACTATTTTTAACACACCGCATTAAAATAAAGGAATCTTCCGTGATACGCAGGAATATTATATTTATATATTGTTCACACCCTATCCTATCTTTCCCATCGCACACCTTTTTTTTACCATTTAATTAACATCTCAACAAATCAGACGGCCCAAGAAGCAGAGAACTTTATTAGTTCGATGGTTACACCAAGTTCGAAAGGGCCAAAATTAAATCATTTATCTACACCGTCCATCCAAAGTGAGAATGATAAAAAAAGTGATGTAAATATAACATTCTAACATTTTTTAATATATATATTATAAAAAAGGAAAATAAAAAACATTTCCAATCAAAAGGAAAATAAGATATTCATAAAATTATAAGACGATCATTACTTTTAAAAGCAAATAATCAAGTGATAAATATAATATGGAATTAAAGATGATTCACTTTTCATGCGTATTAATCAGCTTTTACAAATATTGTGATCGTGTGGAACATGCAGTTACGATTCATGGACTTATTATCATTTCTTTAAAAAATCATAATCTTTTACAAATAATGTGATCATATGGGATTGTGATATTTTTCATGCTCGTACGATTAATTATATAGGTCTTTAATTAATTTGTATACATTAGATTATGTATACATTGGGTGATCAAGGGATGAGTAAAATTAAGGGTAGCGGGGTTGGGGCAGCCAGCAGCTAGCCCTAGAGGGATGGGGGGGGGGGGGGCGGGGGGCGGAGAAGGGGTTAATTAACTGTCCCTCGGCACACCGAGGAATGAAAGAGACGGGAGGCAGGTGCTTTGGATTCCCACCCCTTCCCTTTTCTCTCCTTGCCATCATTCATCCCTCCCTTTGCTAAATAATGGGTGCGTACGTACGTAGTTGGCAGGCATTCATGTGCTGCAACTTATTATCTTTTCTCACTAGATTGGCGTTAGTGTGCAACTGATCGACCATTACAAGAATTTGGGCAGAGAGACGCGCATGGAGAGGGCCTTAGCATGTGTTCTACCACATACAACAATTCTCTCAAAAGAGGTGAGAGAAAGAACGCCTTGTTTTTTAACATAGGATTCTGAATCATGGGAAGGTACATGTATGAGGAAAGCATTAATATATATAATCTGTATGGTATTAATTAAATCTATGTATGGCACAATTCAGCTTTTGGATATATGGCACAATGCTAGCTATAAATTAATGTGGTCAAAAGGATTTGCGGTAAAAAAGCTTGGGATTTTAGTTTTTCTAATTATAAATCAGGTTTTGCTGTTCAAATCAACATATGTAACTAAAAGAAATGGTGATGGGAAAGTGATCAGTACAAAGGTGAACAATTTTCTATGACCTAAGACTTATCTCTCTATATATCCTTCTTATAAACCCCTTTGTAACAGATAATCCTCTGGACTCTGGTGTACTCTATCTGAATGTATCGTGTGTTCTCACACCAATAAATTTCCTATGGTAGTGAAGAATTTAAAAAAACAGGGTTAATTTTTAGGTACCATCTTTAATTTGCGATCTATTGTGTTTAAGAATTATTATTAACTCCTCAATATTTGATATTTGTTTACAATTAATTCTTCTTCGTAATCTCAGACTGTTCAGGAAATCTCCATAAACTAAGCATGACTCTTTCAATTTTTTTGAAAAATAGACAGTATATGAAATAAGCATGCAATTGTGAAAAATAAATATTCAAATTAGAAGAATTAATTCCTAGTTGATATCCTACACTCCCTTTAATAGTTGGCAAGAACATGCATGTGGCTAGCTACGTACGTACTAAATTAAAAAAGGTCAAAACCCCACGATGTTGTAGCTGGCATTGATCTATTTGAAAGCAAAAGGCATGTTTAATGCTAATTATGTTTCCCATGCCCACCTTCACATAAAATTTCCTACTTGACCAACAAAAATCGAAGTAAGTTGTTGTCCGGCCAAAGGGAAGAGGGAAGAAAGGTAAGTTCTTTATGACGCCAACTAAGTCAGTGTGGTGTGAAAAATGAAAGATTATAAGTTAAATGTAGTAAATTCATGAAAAGGGCCAATTTAATCAGACATTGGTCCAAACTACATGTCTGGCCCATTAAGTTCGACGAGGCAAGTCAATCGGCTCGAGAAAATTAGAGTCGTCTCAATCAGCCCATAATGCTCGGCCTATTGTCCGTCAAGTATATATTTGTGAATATTATGAAAAATGATACGCGACATCTTTTAGAAGTCCGAGTCTTAGATCAATCGTACTAGATTAATAGATTATAAATATGAAAAAAAAGTAGTGACTATTTATCCATCACGGATGCAAAACATCCATCCACCAAGTTCTATTTTATCGGCGTTATTCTAATTAACTTAATTATCTAATGTTGTTAAAGAAGCTCCCGCTCAAAAAAAACCCAGTAAAATTAATATTTTCATGGTGTCTCTCAAGTTTTCCTTTGTTATTGTCTCTATATAACATAGAAGGGGGGGGGGGACTAGAAAACCTAAAAATACCTTCGTTCAAGAATATGGCAGATCATTGCCCTAGACTCAAAGGTGTGTCGTTGCACCATATATAGAAAAATCCCCCGGCCCTATGCTTTGGTTGTCTTTTACCATCTAAATATGAGCATAAATTCAACACACTCCCATCTATAATTATATCCTTCAAGTATTAATTATCTAATTAACTCAAGAGATCACAAGGTATTGATTAATAAAAAAATGATCTATTAGTTGAATGTGAAGGAGTATCTGAAAGAATAATAAGAGTACGGATAGTGTGGCTAACTTACAACAAGGGGAAAATGCTAATTGTACTCTTTCAATGTACTCTGTTAAAATACACACCACTCACTGAACGTTGATTACAGTACAGTTTATGTCACATCACTCCGTGGCATTCAATAAATATGAATAAAGTGGGGAAGTAGCTTAAAACGAGGCTCATGAAGCAGGGGGCTCCACATGCAATTCCTCTCATGTGATGTTTAGAAACACTTTCCCCTTGGAGAGACCGTGAAAAATCCACATGAACAGTATCTTAAAATGCGCACTCAGTCTAATAAGTGAACACTAACTATGCGAAGTAATGATGAATGGGCTCCGCGAGTTGTCCGGACAAGAACTTGGTCGGTCCGGTGCAAGACTTCTTGCAGTTTTACACGATGTTCACATGAGGGAGATGCATGCCCATGTGACTCCGGACTCCGTATAGCTAATTATTCACCAGGTCAAAGATCAACTGTGGGTACAGACTTAATTCACTTTCAAAGAACAATTGTAATATGTTGTTAAGACATGCATGCATGATCACATAATTAAATATGTGGCGACATAAATTTCGATTATGTTTTTACATGTGATCACTTTTGACCAAAAGAGTATATTGAAGGACTAAGAATGGCATCAGTCTCTGGACTTCTAATCATATATTATCATATTTTGGAACTCGTTACCCGATAAACTTATCCAATATAAACTAAATTATATATTATTTAAAATATTGGTTATATTTCACAGTCTTAGATTATGATCCAAGGGGTCCTCATTGACCAAATTGTAATTTATTTCACAGTTTTTTTGTGCTTTTAGAACCCGAAAGTATGTGTAATGTACGAGTGAAACTAAATTGCATATGAATCTTATCTCAGAAATAATTTATTTTAAAGTTGTAGATATTTGTATGAGTAAAAGATAATTTTATATGATTATGTACTTAAACTCTTTTACAAGGATATTTTTTGTTGTGTATAATTTCTTTGAAGATATATTATTTTTTATTGATGAGTATCCAAAACCCTTTCCGATACCATTAATGTTAGTGAATAGTGCTAAGAGTTCAAATAATGCCATTCCTTAACGGATACGAAAAGATTGCAGATAATCAGTTTAACAACTATCGTCTATCGGATACATACAATCGACACACCTTACATATATGGACTGAACCGTCTTAACTCAGTCCACACTGAAGCTCCTGTCATGCAGCCCACTGAACTCAGTCCGTTGGCATCCGTGTGTTACCTCGGTACAATGCATGCAGCCCACCCTCGCCTGCCAATGTATATAAGTAACACTTGCTGCACACCCAAGGGTGCCGCACACCCGAGGTGTGCAATGCATTATATATTTTTTAAGAATAAGTTCTTCTAATTTTTTGATATTGAAAATAAATCACTACAATCTCACTATTTGTTAATAAATCATCCAAATCATCACCATTAAATAATCCTACCATCGATCTTCGTAAGGAATCATGTGCTTTCCTAACCTAACCATGGCATAGGTTAATGTGCAGAGGAAAAGACGCCGATGCTCTTGGTTAACTCTCTTTGACCCAAGGGTAAAGAAGAGAGAGAGAGTAAAAATGCTCCTCCCTAGCTCCCCGCTCTGGTCGATGCCCCCCCCCCCCATCCCCACCCATGGAACTCCCCTCCCACCGGTGTCCCCCCCCGCCACCCTTGGAACCCCTCCCCGTCGAAGTGCCCCCCTGACTCCCCCTCCTGCCGATGTTCCCCCACCCCCACCCTTAGAACCCCCCTCCCGTCAATGTCCTCCCCCACCCCACCCCTGCAACCCCCCTCACGCTGCAGTGGCCCCCTGGCTCCATCCCCCCTCCTACCGATATCCTCCCCCACCCCCACCCCTGGAACCCCCTCCCACTGGTGTCCTCCCCCCCCAACCCCTGGAATCCCACCTCCCGCCATTCTCCTCCCCCCGCAACCTTAGAACCCCCTTCCACCAGAGTGCCCCTCCTAACTAGCTCCCCCCTCACATTGGTGTCCTCCCCCCGACCCCTAGAACCCTCCTCCCCACCGGAAGCCTCCCCCCACCCTAGATCCCCCCTCCCCATCGGAGTCCCCCCCCCCCCACCTTGGCTCCCCTATCCCTACCGGAGTCTCCCCCTCCTCTTTAGCGCTCTTTGACCTTCTTTGACGCGCAATAGGAGATGATGATGTCTGACAGTGAAAGAGTGGACCACGCCCACTAGACGATTGGGTAAAGGAATGACGACGATGATGGCTAGGACACAGGTGGAGGGGTGGCGGGTGAGGCCGAGGAGGGGGGTCATGTGGCCCTATGCCGAGTAGGGGAACACCAAGATATGCAGCGGCGCCCCACCATCTCCTCAAGAGGTCATCTCTCTCTCTCTCTCTCTCTCTCTCTCTCTCTCTCTCTCTCTCTCTCTCTCTCTCTTGTTCTCTCTCTCTCACGGTTCATCCCACCCCACTGTGTGAGGTTGTCGGCGTTGGAGGGGGAGACCCCCTTCGGTGCCCCCCCTCTCTCTCTTCTTTACCCAAGGGTAATTTGGGTAGAAAATTATAACTGGTGGAGAAAGAAATATTACATGTAATATTCTTTCTTTTGAATTTTTTTAACTCGTGGGACTTTTTAATAAGGGTTAGATGAATTTGATGACTTATTAATAAATAGTTGTATTATGGGGTTAGATGTCTAATATGGTATAGAATGTAGGGGTTGAAAGCTAAAAAATCTTTTTTTTTGAAATTTTTTGACGTAGCTCCTAAGCAAGGTTTGTCAAATCGGAACGGGACGGCCGGAACTGCACGTCCCATCCCGTTCCAACCACAGACCGAGACGACCGGTCTGTGAGACGCAATCGGGATATTTTATATATTATTTTAATTTTTTATATCAAATATATTTTGTAAGTCAGTTGGTTGAGAGACCTCACGTTAGGTCCTCAGTTCGAAACGTGATTTACATCGTTTTTATTCGATTTTTTAGATAGTTATTTTTAAAAAAATATTTCAAAAAATAACAAAGGTGAAATTCAAACCGTGGACACCTGTTTAAACAAGTTATCATTTAATCAACTACACTAAGAAATCATTTGAGTTTTATTATATTAGAATATATATATATATATATATATATATATAATATTTTTTTTATCTCGGTACGTAATGGTACCGACTCATACCGTACCGTCCCCGTGAAAGATCGGGACGGACGGTACGAACGAGTCGACAAATCTTACTCCTAAGATACTTTAATTTATCGTGCAAATCATGTCACCATCTAATTGTTTTAAAAAATAAAAGAATAAATTAATTTTTTAAAAAATAAATCAAATATTTTTTAAGACTAATGACTTAACATTATTTATTTAAACTAATTATTTATTTATTTTTAAATAATCTAACGATGACGTCAGTTACATAAACAAATTAATATATAGTGCGACTTATTTTATTTTTTTTAAAAAATATAATACACTGCACAAGTTGTGCACCACCCTTGGCTGTGAATCAAGCCTTACTCGAGAGATCGAGAGAGAGAGAGTTGCCTCCAACCAACCTGTGGGTGCAAGATGCTAATTAAATCTTCGCCCTTCCACACGTACCCTTCTTAGGCTCCACCAACCCTGCAGTCCCCCATGTGTTCAGGTCCCCAGCAGGCAACACACAGCTCCTTTGTTTAGGTGGCCGGCCGGCGGGCCTTAATTTTGTCTTCTCCCTTGTTGTTTGCTGCCCCCACCTGCACCGCCCCCCTACGACTTGCCGCCGCCCCGCCGTGCGCGGCCATGTGATCCCCGCGTCCGCAAGCGGGGGCGTCAGGTGAGGGTTCGCTTCAGATGCTGGAGACGTCGACATCATCGAGGAGTTCCCCACGGCCGCCCCTGCAGAAGAGAACGAGCAGAGTGGGGAAATATATAATAATGCAGGCGCACCAGCGGGCCGGGGGGTGGGGTGGGGAGGAGGTGGGGGAACTCTCTTTCCTGCAAGATCGATCGATCGATCGAGCAACCCGGCCCTGCAGTTCGGGGTTCCACCTGAGATCCGCTCATTACATATATACTCTCTCCTGACTCTCTCGTCTCGCCTCTTTCGATCCAGCAGGACATTTCTGCATTGCAAGAGAGGATTCCGGCCAGTTGGTGATGATGGCGTGCCCACATGCAGCTGCTACCTGATGCATGGAGCAATTGGTAGCACGCCCTCGTCTCTTATCGTTGACAGTAGTACTGATGGCTGCCTACGTGGGGTTGCGAAAAAATAGATCGATCATACGGCAACGATCGACCTTTTCCCGTCGCCACAACCTCTCAGTAATTCTGCATTAATTATTACGTTGTAATACTTGCAAATACACTTACTGTCGCCTGCCATTAACATTATATATATATATATATATTTATATATTAAAAATATCTTATGATTTAACACTGATTAATATTTAATTAATTTTAAATAAGTACATCAAAATACTCTTAATCTCCCTAAATTATTTCTCTCTTTTTATATATCTATCTGATCTTTATCCCTCCCCCCATATATGATCTCTTTGGCACGATACTGTATCAAAAAAAAATAATAACAGTTCTTTATATAAAGGGATACTTTTTTCTAAAATTTTAGTTTTATGGATCAAACTCGGCTGAGTTTCTAAATGAGTCAGAGTACCGACGTTGGATAATTTGAGACAAACTGTTAATGGGTGGGATTACATAAGTGATCGTTGGTTGGTGATTTGACTGTCAATCAAGGTGCACACCTGTTACTTTCTTCTCATATATATATATATATATATATATATATAGAGAGAGAGAGAGAGAGAGAGAGAGAGAGAGAGAGAGAGAGAGAGAGATGCTCTTCCTCATAAATTTTTTTAATTCCCTGCCCACAGGATTAATGATTCTATCATATGCCACCCAATTTTCCTGCGTGAATGCACCGCTGGGCGCCCAAGTGGCCGGGGGGAAGATCTCTAGTTGGTGGGTACGCATGAACGCATGAGAGAGAGAGTATTTGTGTTGAAAGAGACCGTACAAGGGCAGGAGATGGCTGACGCATTCAAGGTGGGGGTGCGGGGCGTTAATTAATTATTGCGCCGGCACATTGCACGTGTGCATGGTGGTCTTGTGGGGCCACGCGGAGGACGGCTGGATTACAACCATCACAACCGCAGGATCAGTTAACCCAGAGTATGCCATACGCCCATGGCTATGGTATAATTTAGGATTTTTACATAAATATTTTATAAATATTAATTATGTTAAATATATATCTCTTATTTAAATATATTATGATTATGATTTTATTCTTACGATTTAATGTCAACCATATTAGACGAATGTTCTCGTAAGTAGACACCTATGAAATGCAATTATTGAAATGATACGACCGTGTTAACTCTTTTTTATTTTTTATAAATCTTATATTTTAATTTGCTGGTATACTTTTATTAAACAAATAAATTATCACATTGACTATACTCATCTAACAAAAGAAAGCCACCGAATATAAATGTAGGGTGAATTTTCACGTAATTATCAACTTACAAAAGGGTATATATATGTATATGTAAAAAACCCAATTCTTTGTTGCAAACTTGCAATGACTGTGCGAGGGAATCGAAGGGAGAGAGAGAGAGAGAGAAATTCTCACGTACAAGTTCTGCAGGGAGAAGAACGTACAGCCCAAACTTCTGACAGTATGGCATCCCAAGGCGCGCAAGAACAAGTGGCGAAGTCAAGGGGGAAAACCATCGGCTGCCGCTGCTTCAGTTCCCCGGCCGATTAGTACTGCAGTGGGAGCTGCTAGTCTTTCCCGTACGTCAACATCGCCCGGCGGGCGTGATCTGACTTGGGACCTCGGTAGCCAAGCTAGCACTGATCATCGAGCGTACGTTCGGCCAGAATTAATTGATTAATAATAAGTAACAGTGGGGGCTGCACCACAGCTCCTGTCACCATCGCAGGCCGCACGGATGCATGCGCGTGGGAATACGAAGACTTGTTCTACTGATCACCACGACAAATGGCCGGCGCCCAGCGCATGCCACTGCTCCCCCCTGCTTCACTTTACGCCCGCAAATCTGTGGTATTATTGATAGTCCTTCCGTTGATCATGGTTACCACAGTTGGCAGTCGTTGGCATTTGCTGCGACCAATGAGAGAAGAAGGAGAAAGGTGGTGTTGGGGGATCGAGGTGGTGGCGAGGAGATTAGCTACTTGTAGCTTAGCCATAACATGGGGATGTGGAATATGTGTGTGTGTGTGTGTGTGTGTGTGAGAGAGAGAGAGAGAGAGAGAGAGAGAGAGATTAAATGTTTGCTTATTAAATGTCTAACGATAACATGCCTAGTTGTGGGGTACTAATTACTATAGGGATTTTAAGATGTGTGGAGAGACCCCTTTAAAGATCAGAAATAAACCCTTCCATGTGGCGCGCGCTTAGCTGAGCACGTCGTAGGCACATGGCAGAGGGTTGTGTAGAGAAGCACATGCGCATGACTAAGTAGAGGATCAACAAATGTAAAGTCAACTTCGTGAATAAACTGAGTATGGAGAACTAAGAAAGTTGTTCACTGTTTGAAGTGGGTGTGAAACTGCGGGATTAAAACTTAGGGGGACACAGGATGTCATGGTCGACCGTCAGAATCTCTACAATATGTCAGAACCTCTCCAAGGTTGAAGTGGGTGCGGAGGACATCTTGTGCCCTTCCTCCTCTTCAAACCCCTATACCCACTGCCCACTGAGCACCCCCCCTCCTTGTCCCCATCCCAACCCTAGCTCCCCCCTCCGCCTTCTAACTTCCTCTTTCCCCACCCCACTGCAGTCACGAGAAACGGCTACCCTACATACGGAGGGGCCAACCGTTGGCCCCTCTCTGTAACGTTGTTGTCCTCCCTCTGCCATCGTCTGTTGAGAACGATGCCGTCATCTCTCTGTCCTGTCAACTAATGCCGTAAGTGCCACTCGCTGGCCGCCACCCTCAACTCTCTTCTCTTTTGTCTCTCTTTCCTTTCCAAAGCCACCACCCCGCACCCTGGTTGCCCTCGCCCCCTTGTTGCTCAACCCCCTCCCCCTGGTGCTCAACCCTCTCCCCCCCACGTCGAAACTCTTATACAGAGCGCCCCCCTTCCTCGCCAGAAGCCCCCTTGCTACTCAACCCCCTCCCCCCCACACCGGAACCCCTGTGCAGAGCGCCCCCTTCCCCTTTGGAAACCCCCCAGCTGCTCAACCGCTCCACCCCCCCCCCCCATGTTGGAACTCCTAGGCAGATCCCCCTTTTCCCCATCGAACGCCCCCACACTGCTCTCTCTCTCTCTCTCTCTCTCTCTCTCTCTCTCTCTCTCTCTCTCTCTCTCTCTCTCTCTAACGAGGGATAACTTGATATTTTTCAAACCTTAGGTCAAGTTAACTATGCCCGGTCAATTCTGGTTGAACAAAACTAACAACATGGACTTATTTGTACAATGTCGAAGATTGTAGGGGTTTACAGGGAAATAGTTATAATTCACATACTAATCGATAATTTGTTAAATTTGTAGGGACTCATATGCAAAAATTTTGACAAGTTTTTAATGTCTATAAGTTAAGCTTAATTTAAAAAGCCTTGTACTTATTTTATATTTTTTGCACGAATATAGTCCCATTATATCCAATCACCCCAAAAATATACTTCATTTTGTTTAGATAGAAATGCCAATCTTAATTTGTTTCCCATTATAATTTTAGCAAATTCAAACTAAACTAAGATGGATCAATCCTACTTAAGTTGCTCTAATTTAAGTTAACGAACAGTTAATATATTGCATTTAAACGAAAAGGAAATACAAGTGCAACTTTTTTGTTTGCTTTTGTTCTTAAACTCTGTGTGTTTTAAGCCAACGTGACTGGGCCAAGTAGCCATTTTGGCCCAAGCCCATTAAAAAGCAGCTACACTCAATAAATAGGAGTGGGAGGAAGCAGTGAATGAGATCCGCCCCCTTCACCAATTAATAGTCCAGCGTTGTACTAAAACTTCATGGCTATAAAGATAAGGAGGACATTTGGGTGACATGACATATTGAAATGTTAGGATTTTTTTACTGGGATTGATGTATAGTATTAAAATCTTTTGATTCCTTTTATTTAAATTAACGTAAAATATTGAAATTAAGAATCAGGTTGAACTATTTTACAAAAAAAATCTTCATGTGTTTTTGAAAAAAGTTGTAAACCAAAATCGACAATTTTGCTTTTCCTAGTTTTGGAACTAATGACTATTACAAAGCTGAGGATATCAGTATTTTTATGCTGATCGAGATGAATCTTTAGTAGTGTGCAAGCATGCAACTATAAATAAATACCTGCACATTTAGCCGCGCAAGAGGACTTTGTAGAGGGTTAGGTGAGGGAAACCTTATTTAAGGGGATGTCCGGTGAAGAGGTTAAATGTGTAGGGATTGTTGTGAACTCTAATGGTGGAAGTGCCATGCTTGAACACCATGATATTAAGAAGTGAAAGTTAGGGAAATGAAGGAGGGCATTGTAACATTCCAATCTATATGAAATTAAAAAATAATTAAATATTTTATATTTAGAATCCATATAAATTTTAAGTTCTCTTAACCAAAATCTAATACTTTGAACTATATAGTGAATATGAGTCTAAGGAATTTTATTAAATAAATTAAATAGATATCTCACTTTATTAATGTGTAACTCTTCATAAGAATATCATAATATGGTTAATATTAGATCTATTGAAAAGAGAATTTGAAGATCTATAAATTTCATATTGAACATATTTCTAAATTTTGACATTTGATAACTCAAAAATAATATAAAATGAATTAATTTCTTGAAACCATATTATTGATAGTTTTTAATGAATTTTTATGTAAAA
This sequence comes from Amorphophallus konjac, assembly GCA_022559845.1. NCBI lineage: Eukaryota > Viridiplantae > Streptophyta > Magnoliopsida > Alismatales > Araceae > Amorphophallus > Amorphophallus konjac. The sequence continues at coordinate 91,027,308 of CM040121.1, forward strand.
TCCACCCTCATATCTTACCCCCCTCTTTTAATGAATTTTTATGTAAAATCCACCGACATATCTTAACCCCTCCTTATTAATATAAAAAAAATCCAATCTTAAGTCTCCCCCCCCCCCCCCCACGTTATCTTCCCCTACTTATCTTCTTCTTCTATTTCTTATCCTCTCCCTCATCTTTATCTTCTTCTTTCCCCTCCCCTCTATCTACGTAACCTCTTATCCTCCCTCCCAACTCTCTCTCTCTCTCTCTCTCTCTCTCTCACTCTCTCTCTCTCATTTATTCATCTCTCTCTCCCTAATATTTCTCTCTTTCTCTCATCTCTCTCCACACTCTCATTCTCTTATAAATTGACGGAGAAAATAAGACGGAGTCGGAATAAGATGAAAATTTGATAAAATTTAGACATGATATTTGAGAGTTTATTTGGAGAATTTTGCCCCCTTTTACGTAGGAATTCATCCTTACGGGTAAGTTGTGGGTTGTTTAAAATTTATTATTTGGGGAAGGTATAATAAGATAAAAATTATTTTTGGAACAAGAAAAGTATATTTTTCTACGTAAAGATTATTACGGGAGCTCGGGTGAAATATTAAATTTAATTTGAGGAGTCCACCCTAAAGGTAGGCACATAAACCGACTACATGTTATTTGGTATTTATATTTCTTTGATTTGATTTTATTAGAAATGTAATTATTCAAGCTTAAATCAGTGACTTATTTAACATATTTGATCTGATGACCTATACTTAGAATCAATTATTTATTTAGTTACTATTATGTAAATTTTATTTTAATAATTAGAAGTGTTATTTTATTTATTTAGTTAATAGATTTAACCCACTACCCTGTGATTAAAATTTGATTCATGATATTAAAGTATGACTCGCTGATAATCAGTTATTTTAACAATTTTAATGGCAAATTTTATGTAGTGAGATAACTATGTAATAAGAATAAAAAAATGATTAAGCATATAGACGGTGTCACTTTAAGGAGGTGTGGGACGACAAACCGTAGTTAGCGTCCGCTACGGGATTAGGGTCATTTCCGAGGATAAACGGACTTCTGTAAATCCGGAACCTAAAATAAGAAAATTATCTAGGGAATGGGGGAGTATTAACTCCCGATCCTGCGCAGTTGATCAAGGCTGACATGCTCCAATGTTTGGACCATTTATCTTTATGCCCACGTATGGATGCCTAGGTATGTATTTACTACTACTTACAGTGACGGGATTATAGGCGTCGGAAAATGCGCGGGCCGCTGGTCGGTGTCGTACCGTCCGTCGGCGGCAGCAGGGTCATCCGGAGAAGGAAGGGGCGATGGGTGCCTCCCCTCGGGAAATTGCTACGGAAGCTGGGTCTACAGTGCACAAATCAAAAGGAATATGAAAGGGGTGATCGCCATACTCTTACACCTAAGCCTCACAGGATGATGATCGCGTGGAATGCCTTAAAATAGGGAGCTTGTGAGAACCCAACTTCTCCATGCTCGGCCGACCAAGGATGGAGATCCCTGCTTAGTCCCGAGATGCTAAAAATCCTGCAAACAATGACAAAAGCCCACGAACACAAAGAAACAAACACCGATTAGCCCTGAGAAGTGCAGTAGAAGTTCTAAGCAATGCAGAAGAAGGGGAGAAATGGGGGCGTGATTACTTGGGGGTGTGTGGGAAGGGGGGATGGTCGAGACTTTCCAACACCCACCTTTCTGTTTGTTTAAAGGGGAAACATCTATAGTAGGATCTAGGGGGTTTTCTACGATGCTTATGCAGAATGAGTGGGATATGTAATGTAAAACAGGGAACAAAGGGGAATGTGGAGAGCAAACCAGGGGGCGGCCAAGCTTGTGGCTGCCCATAAGCGGGAGACGGAAACGCCGGAGGCCTGGGTTGTGGAGGTCGATCTTCTTCAGTCCTCGGAGCTAACAGAGTTCCCAGCCTCCTGGAGCTTGAACCTCAGAAGTAAACTTCAAAAGGGCTGACAACTTCCATCCTTCTCTTCGGAAATACCCTTCTCCTTCCGAAGACCTTCCTTGCTCTCCTCCTCTCCTTTCCCAACTCCCCCCAACCTCTACCTCGTTCAAACTCCCCATCCGCAGTTTTGTCATTAGAGCCTCCCTCTAGAAGCCTCCAATGTCGTGCAACCGGATGTGGGCGACGAGGGTTGGGCTCGTGCGAAGTGTGGCGGAAGAACGGGCGACGTTCTTTGACCAGCAGTTGCAGGAGGGCGGCCAAATCAGTGGCCTTCTACAGGATGAAGGCGGCCATCAGTCTGGCCTTCCACAAGAGCTGGGCGACCAATCTAGGCGGCCATCGGTCTAGCCACCCTGCGCATGGCCCAAGCCCCCTTATGGTTGAAGGTAGGCCTAATAACCTATGTGTTGGGCTAGACTTAAAAGCACAAAACATCGATAAAACCAGGTAAAGCGACCGCGTTACTGATACGACGATCTAACTGGGGATCCGCAGGATGTCTAAAATTAGGTGCCAACAAATGTCCCTCCGGGATGCCCGTTTTACAAGGGAACCCAACGGGTTGATAAATGTGTGTTTCGATAAAGAAACAAGTCTAATAGGGACATCCCGCTCAAGGAGATTCTTGAGCAAAAATTGAGCTTCACGTAAGATCGTATAAGCATAAAGTGATAAGACAAGTCATTCAAAAGGAAGGAAGGAAAACTAATCTAAGAGGGCTTGTATCAGTAGTCCGTAGGATCCCCTAGCATAGCGCCTGCGGGACTTGAGCACACTCTGGGATGCATCACAATCCGGCCCAAGGAGATATAAGACACCTAAAACTGGAGTAAGTAAATAAAATAGGATAGGGGAAAAAATGACCTTCGAATCTCAAAATACTCATGACGGTCATACACAAAACATGCTTTCAGCTGGTTGAATCGGAGTGGAATCACGTAGACTCATTCACATGAGTTCAGTGAAAATCGAGAAACACGGTTAATCGGCGCGGGGACAAGGAACCACGGGGCGGTCAAAGCATATGTGCCGTTCCCTGTTTCACTAACATGATCCCCGAATGCCATGCATGTATTTTTTGTGTGTGTTTTCTTTTCAGCTAAAAAGGGGCCTATATGATGCATATTGGGTTTAAAAGAAAAAAAACCTATCTAATGCACAGCTGGAGGATTTATTTGCCTGCCTCTGGGACTAATCGGTCAAGAGTTCGAAAAGTCTGTCATCCCGGCCTAGCAACAGACGTAGTCTGGAACCTGGTGGGGATCCATCGTTCACTACAAGAAAAAGCGCGAATAGCGACCGACGTTTAGGTCGCTATTCGGTCTCTGATCGGTCGCAACAAGGCACTGCGACCGAACTGACACCAATTTGCGACCGAATATATCGGTCGCTATATCATGGTCGCTAAATAGCGACCGATACCTATCGGTCGCAGAATAGGTCGCAGTTAGAGACCGATGCCTATCGGTCGCCGAATCTGTCTCTGATAGCGACCGCTATAAATCGGTCGCCGAATCGGTCGCTATAAGCGACCGACAAACATCGGTCGCAGGATCGGTCTCTAACTGTTCGGTCACAAATATGGTCGCTATTCGGTCGCTATACCGCATAGACGGTGGCTACCATGGTCTCTGTAGGAAGCGACCGAATGGGGTTCGGTCCCTATTCGGTCGCTAAGTTTGTAGTTTTTTTTTTTATAAATTTATATAAACTGATAAATAAATTACCTGATAAATAACAAATTCATAACATAAATATAAAATCAACTACACAAATCACAATATCGACAAATCTCAAATTCATCACATACAAACACCTGATAAATAACAATTTCATAAAACAATAGTAAATCAACTACACGGATCACAATCTCCACGAACCTCAAATTACACACAACTAAAATAAAATCACAAATTAATCATACATCCATAATCATACATCCATAATAATAAAATAACAACATACACACAACTAAAATAAAATCACAAATCCTCCACATATGTCTCATCCTGGTCGTCGTCTCGTCCAACATCATCCTGGTCGTCGTCTCGTCCAACATATCGCGACGGATGATCCTGTATATCATTTAAAAAAATTATAATCAAATCCTTAATAAAGAAATCAAGCATTAACAAGAGTATGCCAATAGTTTAAGCCAGCTCATTTTCATATATATAAATACACACACACAATATATAAGTTCAATAATCAAATTGTATTTTAAAAATGAACTTTGAGCGCCGAGCTCAAATCGGGCATCCGATTTGGATTCCGTCAGTTCTGACAAGTCACTTTCATCTCCCCGGTCGTATTGGAATGACCGGCACGGCCATCCGACCGGTATTTTAAATTTTAGACCCCCGGACCCGTCCTAACAGTTCATTTAAACTAAGTGTATTTTAAAAATGAACTTTGAGCGCCGAGCTCAAATCGGGCATCCGATTTGGATTCCGTCAGTTCTGACAAGTCACTTTCATCTCCCCGGTCGTATTGGAATGACCGGCACGGCCATCCGACCGGTATTTCAAATTTTAGACACCCGGACCCGTCCTAACAGTTCATTTAAACTAAGTGTATTTTAAAAATGAACTTTGAGCGCCGAGCTCAAACCGGGCATCCGATTTGGATTCCGTCAGTTCTGACAAGTCACTTTCATCTCCCCGGTCATATTGGAATGACCGGCACGGCCATCCGACCGGTATTTCAAATTTTAGACCCCCGGACCCGTCCTAACAGTTCATTTAAACTAAGTGTATTTTAAAAATGAAGTTTGAGCGCCGAGCTCAAACCGGGCATCCGATTTGGATTCCGTCAGTTCTGACAAGTCACTTTCATCTCCCCGGTCGTATTGGAATGACCGGCACGGCCATCCGACCGGTATTTCAAATTTTAGACCCCCGGACCCGTCCTAACAGTTCATTTAAACTAAGTGTATTTTAAAAATGAAGTTTGAGCGCCGAGCTCAAACCGGGCATCCGATTTGGATTCCGTCAGTTCTGACAAGTCACTTTCATCTCCCCGGTCGTATTGGAATGACCGGCACGGCCATCCGACCGGTATTTCAAATTTTAGACCCCCGGACCCGTCCTAACAGTTCATTTGAACTAAGTGTATTTTAAAAATGAAGTTTGAGCGCCGAGCTCAAACCGGGCATCCTATTTGGATTCCGTCAGTTCTGACAAGTCACTTTCATCTCCCCGGTCGTATTGGAATGACCGGCATGGCCATCCGACCGGTATTTCAAATTTTAACTACTCTACGGTACATCCATGAACGATCTTCAGACATTTTCCCTATGCAAATGAAATGTAAACACACAAAACTTTAACATGTTTAACAAAATAAAAACTCCAACCCTTTCCTCACATCGTCCATCTCTGCCATTTTAAATAGGAAGGAAATATCATTTAGATTTTCACTTTTTAACCCATCTGTGAAGGTTTGATCGCACGATTAATTACTATATGTGTTGTGTTATTTGCTAAAAATTTCGGCAGCATCTCCTCACACCTCTCCGATATACCACAAAATATTTATTGATTAAGAAATTTTCTTAAACACTTACTAATAAGTGGTTAAGAAAATAATCAAAATCAATAAAGGTATATCAGAGAGGAATGAGAAGACGCATCCAGCCAAAATTTTTAACAAACAACACAAACACATATAGTAATTAACCACCTAAGTGCGATCAAACATTCACAGACTGTCCAAACGGGACAATTCAAGACTTTGAGTTAGATATACACATTCTCATCATTCAAAATGAGAACGTGCACATCAATCCCAAAGTCTTGAACGGGTAGATTGATTGACACGGGCTTAACACGCTCTCCTAAGATACGTGCAATGTTAGGTTGCACCCACGCATCTCAGCTAACATACAACACCCAACTAATTAAATATTGACAAGATACTAACACATTCTAAAAACATAGCAATAACATGTGAAATTGACAATACATGTACACAATGAAAACATGAATTTTATTGTAACATCCAACACATTCAGTTAATTTTCTTGGTCGGCTGTACCATCCCAACCTTATGAGTTTGATAGGGTACTGTTTGGAGGATGACCACCGGCTGCTGGTGTATGAGTTCATGCCACGGGGAAGCCTGGAGAACCATCTTTTTAGGAGTATGTCTGTTTCGATTATTCTCTGCACCGTTTGGTTTGCTGACTCATTTAGGCACCTGTTTTCTTAAAGAAAAAAAATTGCAATGCGCAGTGGCCTCACCTTTTACCCAATGGTTACCTACGTAGTTCTTTTGAATCAGTTTTTGAACCCCACAATGTCGATTCTGCAGGGGGTTCATACTTCCAGCCTCTCTCCTGGAACCTTAGGATGAAGGTTGCTCTTGGAGCCGCAAAGGGGCTGGCCTTTCTGCATGGTGCTGAAACAAAGGTTATATATCGGGATTTTAAGACATCAAATGTGCTTCTTGATTCAGTAAGTGGAGACCCTTGTCTTATAGTTGATGGATGATATGTTTTCTTGATTAACGTTCCCCGTCATGATGTTCTGCCTCTCAAATCCCTTCTTTGCAAACCTACAAAATTATAATGCCAAGCTTTCCGACTTTGGCTTGGCAAAAGATGGACCAACTGGTAACAAGAGCCATGTGTCAACTAGGGTCATGGGAACATACGGATATGCTGCTCCTGAGTACCTTGCAACAGGTAAACCTTTGGTTCCAAACTGCTTGTATGTCCCTCCATCTTTTTGTCTTTAGGTGTTCCATTTTCAAGTGCTGATCAGTGTGTCTCAGATTTTTGGATGGCATTTGTCTTGCTTTTTTTTTTCTCTGTGGGTAACAAGATGCCATTTTCTCTTCGTAAATGAGAAAATTGTGCCGAAATGACACGAGGAGTCGGCAAATAATTCGGATTAAAACAGAAACTGAGTTGGTAAGGGACCTTGAATAAAACATAGATTACTCATGAATTTCTCCTTGAATAAAGTGTTGACAGCTCAGGAATATTTGATCTGGAGAGTGATAGTATTGTCCATTGGCATGATTAAGATTCTCTAGTGTAATATTTGATTGTCATCTCCGAGATATTTTTGGAGTGAATTAGGGGCGGGTATATCACCCCGACTGACCCACTCCTAACCCACCTCGGGTGATTTATTTCACCCCTTTTTAAGAATTCACATACCCTAACTTTATCTCTAACCGACTCCGATTAAGAAAAAAAAACGAACTAAATAAGAATAACTCGTCTCACCCTAATTAATCTATCGTAATCGGATTTACTTCTTTATCAAAGTGGCCCTACGAAATTAGTCCATCGCTTGCGGGTCGTGACAAAGTGCCTTCAAACGTTAAGATTGCGTTTGAGAACGCAGATAGAAAAAGAGGCCATGGAATGATTATTTAAGCCTCAGTCTTTAAATAAAACTCTAGTGACACGTATTACATCTGTTGAATTTTTACACTATTTTTGGTTCTCATAAGAATGATGGGGTCATATGTAGAGTTCATCTTGTACCTTTGCTTTAAAATTCTCATAATCCAATGTTTGGATTTGTTGGTTCTCAAGTTCTTGGATTTTGGGTTTGCTACAGTTTTAAATCGAAAAATAAGAATTGGGGAAAATACATGACACAATAAATGGACTGCATATTGAAGCCAGAACATTAATAACGGACCGGACAAACTAAAAAGATAATCTTATAATATTTCACACTATTTTACAGGAGAACAAATGATATGTGGACACCATCTCAAGAGTCTTAAATAAATCAGGTTCATTGCACGAGCATAGCCCCTCCCCCGGAGCCCCTCCACCGGAGCCCCTCCCCCTCCACCGGAGCCCCTCCCCCTGCGCAGCCCCCCCTCCACCGGAGCCCCTCCCCCTGCGCAACCCCCTCCCCTCCACCGGAGCCCCTCCCCCTGCGCAACCCCCTCCCCTCCACCGGAGCCCCCTCCCCCTCACCCCTGCGGAGCCCCCCCTCCACCGGAGCCCCTCCCCCTGCGCAGCCCCCTCCCCTCCACCGGAGCCCCCTCCCCCTCACCCCACCGGAGCCCCTCCCCCTGCGCAGCCCCCTCCCGTCCACCGGAGCCCCCTCCCCCTCACCCCTGCGGAGCCCCCTCCCCTCCACCGGAGCCCCTCCCCCTCCCCTGCGCAGCCCCCTCCCCCTCCCCTGCGGAGCCCCCTCCCCCTCACCCGAGCTCCACCCCCCCTCCCAGACCAACCTCCCCCGCCACCCCCTCCCACCGAAACCCCCCTCACTGGAACCCCTCCAAGAAGAAAAAAAATGAGAAATAGGGCATGGTCGATGGCCGGCGGGGAGGGAGAGGGGGGGGGAGAGAGGCGCGGGGCTGGAGGGAGAGGAGAGGGGGGGGAGATCGAGAGGGAGAGGACTTACCAGACCGAGGAGGGTGACGACGAGGACGACGGGGACCGACGAGGTCGACGGCGAGGATGGTGCGGGGCTGGCCGAGACAGCGAGCTCCGGCGTCCGTCCACCACCACGCCGCTCGCCACGCCCGTGGCCGCAAGGCAGAGGGGGGGGGGGGGAGGGCGAGGGGGCCGGAGGGGGAGGGGAGAGCTCCGGTGGAGGAAGGGTTATCAGAAGTAAATGCAGGGGGGAGATGGTCGCGGGGTAAATGCAGTCATAGCAGCGACCGATTAGAGACCGAAATATATTCGGTCGCAACATCGGTCTCCAATTCGGTCGATTTTGAAAAAAAAGAGCCCGGAATAAATTCGAGCTAAATATAGCGACCGATTGGAGACCGAACTAAATTCGGTCGCCAAAACGGTCTCAGATATGCGACCGATTATTTCGGTCGCCGAATTGGTCTCTATTTGGGACCGACTAGCGACCGATTTAATCGGTCTCTAATTCGGTCGCTATAGCCACTTTTTCTTGTAGTGGTTCTACGTCTGTCATTAAGCACAGTCAAGAGTTCGGGAAGTCCGTCATCCTGTGTTTTTGGTAGCAGGCAGCCATCGAATAGCTTAAGGAGCATAAACTCCTCACAGTTTTTTTTAGAGAGGAACTCGGAGTTTATGCGCCCAAAACTATTAGCCTCTAGCGTTCGATCTAAAATGCAACAGTTGTTGACGACTTCGTGAAATTTGGATAGCCGATCTTGTTATATGTAGCTGCATTAACACACATTAGACAAGTTCATATGGCAATAATAATGATGAAGCAAATGATTTATTGGAAAGCAAAATAAGAACTTGATTAAAATAGGGCCAGGGCCTCAAGTAATTTGAAGAGGCGGCCAAAGTGCCTGCCTTGTATAGGGAATAGGCGGCCAAAGTTGTGGTCGTCTGGCATTAGTGGGCAGCCAAGGCTGTGGCCGCCTACCTCACCCAGGGTGGCCAACGAGTTGGCCGCTTACCTGTTCCCACTCCGCAACCACGGGAGTCCAGAACAGAGCAAGACTCTCGACTATATGTTGCCAGGAGCAGATGCCCCTAACTGCTAACTTAGGGTTGGACGACGAAGAGTAAGTACCATCAAAGGAAGAGCTTGGAGATGTGTGCATGCACTTTTGGGATCATCTTCTTGTTTATTCATTTGTTTCTTTATTTGATTTATTTGGTACGTGAGCGTGTCAGTCACAAAGTGACGGTTTATTCGGGCTCCGAGAGAGCCCTTGATGCAGGCCATCTGACTGATCAGACGATAGTGAATATCGTGTCGGGACAAAAACCCACCATGCCGTAAAGGTCACAACGTTAATTACATCCCCTCGGAGAGAGGAAAACCCTTGATTGATCGCTAGGAAAAGCAGCCCTACGGCCTAGAGTTGATATTAATAAAATGAGATAATGGAATCTCAAAACTGCGATAAGATGCCCCCGGATTGGGGTATGAATGTTTAAATCATGTTGGTCGCCTACCGACCATTTCATGTTCGGACGGAAGTCCATATTTGAAAGCGTAACGAAGACGGATACAAAACCCGTGCAAATGTATGCTGAGTATACGATAAACTTAATAAAAGAGCGGGATCAAATCCCAGTGGAAACGAGTCCAGTTTATTGAGCTATCGGCCCAAGGCAATGCCAAATCGTGGCCATATCGGGATGGTTCCCAAAGTCCAAATCTGACTTAGCGGGACGACGTTGATATTCCCTTCACACCGGGTCTCGGGGGGAGCGAGGCTGCGGAGCGGACCTTATTATGTTATTATTATTTATTTATTTTGGTTATTTGATTTTCACTTGAATGCACGAGTGTATTTTATTAACTTGTTATTCTTATTATCGTAATTTTTATTTGGCTAGTTGATGATTTTTTTTGTTTATTTAGGAGCATGGGTGTGTTTTGTTTCTTTCTTATTTTCCACTTCTTTCTCTCTTTTTTTTAAAAAAAAGGAGGGGGGGGGGGGGGTTCGGTCGACCAATGAGCCTTGGTCGGTCGGCCAAACTTCCCAGAATTTAAGGATTCAAGCCGTTTCAGAGTACGGTCGACCGAACAGGGGAGTTTGGTCGACCGAACCAACTGGTAGGTCTGGATTTCAGTCATTCCCTTTGTTCCATTCATTTGCTTGATTAATTTCTTCCTTTCCCTTGTTGTCATTTGATTACCTTCTTTTTTTTATGTTGAATACCAGTGTTATTACTTGGATTTTTTTATCATATTTATTTTATACATTTATTGCATTTCCTTTCTTTCTTTTTTTAAAAGGGGGAGCAAGGGCCAGGGGGCAAGTCAAATTGCCCTAGGGAGCAAGTCGAATTGCTCCGTGGAACATAGAAGAGGGATGCATGCTGGGAGGGGAAATGCAGTGATCATATAGAATGCATGGTTACTCATATGAGCAATTCAATAGGGATTCACTTTTCATACTTGCCCTACCCAAGCCAGGGTCGACCCTGCCTTGGGCTGGGGTCGACTCCACTCAAGGCGGAGTCGACTCTGCCTAAGGGCTAGGGCGCTCCTCTCTCTCTTTTTATTTTCTTGAAACTCGCCTGAAGGGGTCGGCGGCTTTGAAGGGCTACGTCGACCCAGCTCAAGCAGGACTACAGAGCTTGGTCTTTTTCCATTTTTGTTTTATATGTTTTTCTTCTTTTCCACTTTTCCTTCTACATGTGTAGGCATGCATATACATATGCGAATGTGGGAGTGGTATGCAACATGCCCAAATGCATATGATTTTTTTTTTACGTTAGATATGCTTGTTGGATCAATTCCCCATCGTTTTACATTTGATTTATGCATGGACATACATGTAGATATGAGGAAGGGGCCAAGGGAAAAGTTGGAGAGAGAGGCAGGTCGACCGGCTCAAAGGGGTAGGTCGACCTGCTCCCTTCATAGTAGCAAAACAAGGGGAGAAGTGGCCTAGATAGGAGGTGCTGATCAAGGGGTCGACCCTGGCAACAACAGGGCTCCAGGGCCTGTATGCAATGCAAATGCGGTTACCCATTATTTTAGATTTTAGTGATGTTTCTTCTTTTTATCTGAACATCAGTCTTTAATATATTTTGTTTCTTTCCTCCATTACTTTTCTTGTAACAGTCCCCAGAAGCATGTTCATTATCAGATCATCATTTTTGTTCAATCTCGTTTTGAGCAATCTGTTGAAGTTGCATGAGTCCTTTGGATTCAGTCGATTTATTATTCTATTCTCTTGTCGGTTTCAGTCTTGATTACCTGGCGAAAATCCGGCAGCAACTCTCCTTGACCCGAGGCGTTTGGGGGATGTAATCGGGTACACATCCACGGAGAAAACTCCAAGATGGCCCACAAATAAAAGGGTGCACATGGAAGCGGCCACACCCGAGGATGTGCACGGAAGCGGCAACATCTTAAAGCCCGTATTAGTCATGGAAAATTTCGAGGACTAGCCTACAAGGGATTCCAATAACCAAAGGAATGCCACGATCCTGAATCCGGGACGTGGTCTTGAACTATTGCCAAACCATGTGGCCGTTAATGTTTACCCTCTAAAGGGAGTCACCCGGGGTCCACGCTACAAAGGAGCGAGCCCCCGGGGATCCAAGAGTAATGAAAAACTTTTAAGGAGGTTGAGGGGATTGAAGATAGAACTAGGGAAGTGGCCCGAAGGGAGCCCATGAGGGCATGGATTCTCAGGCTTCCTCATGAATTCTTATGAACCCGGGGCCCTTCCTTCGAGCCATCGTATGCATATCCCCCTTACAATGAACAGTAAGAAGGAGTTCCCGGTGGTTGGCAACCCGGAATCATGTCTATAGTTCTAGACAAACCCCGAGCCGGTGACCACTAGGATGACGAAGGAATCACCATACGAACGAAGTACTAAAAAAAAGGGGGTGGGTGATCTATCTATCTGCCAAAAGAAAGGGGTTAAGCGGTGCAAAATAAATATGTATATGTATTAGAGCATGGGAAATCATGCTCATAAACAAAAAGATCTGGAGGCAAGGCTCTGTATCTTATTCCTTCTTAAAATAGAGAAAATTACATCAAAGGGATTAAGCATCGTACATCATGGCACAAAGAGTGAAAAAGAAAGACTACAGGAGTGAAGAACCCACCCTTTCACAAATATCACTCACACACCCCGTTCCCCTTCTCCCTCAGCTCTCTATCTCTGCTCTCCCTCTCAACAGCAACTTTTGATGCTTTGAATCGGAGGAGCCGGAAGAAGGGCAAGCAACCCACCAGCCAACCAACCAGCCCTATTGACTTCATCGAGCCACTTTTTATAGGGATGCAAGGGTTTCCTTCGAGGGCCACCTCCACCTGCTTTTTCCTTGTTTCTCCCACCACTGCCATTGATGCGGCTATTGGATGCCGCTGGTGCTGTTCCCGTTACTGCTGCAGCCGCTGCTTCTTCACAGGGCACGGCGGAGGTAGATTTCCACTTATGGGGGGTGCTCCTGCCTTCGTTGTTGGGTGGTGGGGGCCTTGCCGGAAGGGTGCTGCGCGCCGTTGGCGTCTCAGGCGGAGCCCTGCGAGCAGACAGGCGATGAGGAGCTACCGTTCGGGTAGGCGCGAGGGTCCGTCGGGCACCGTGGTTGCCCGCTGGTCGTAGGCATGGGCGAACGTGAAGGAGAAAACCGCGTGGGAGAAGGGAGACACGGGAGGAGGGAGACAGACACAATGAACAGTGTCATCCAATTTCCTCCAATTTCTCATTTTTTTATAAAGAAAATTCCCTTCTTTTCTTCCCCCCCCCTCCTTTCCCTATTACGCATTTGCCCTTTTGCGCTCCCTTTCTTCTTCTTCTATTTCATTTGGGCCTAAACATGTTTGGGCCCCTTTCATTTTTTTTTGGGTGGGGGGGGGGGGGGCATTTCATTTGGCCCATGCTCATCTCTTCTTTTCCTCTTCTTTTTTCCTTTCTCTTTTTTTTAGCGTCCACAAATGCCCCCAACCCGTGGGTGGCACAAGCGAGGGACGAGTGCGCGGGGCCCGCGGGTGTAGACTTCTTCAGCATATTGCTTTATTCTTCGAGGCGGTAGATCATCGATCCAATGTAAATTTACGGGAAAGCGCTCACTCCTTCAGTGAAGGGATGAGGGGTTCGCTTCACCGCAGTGAGCATACAGGCCAAGAAGTTTGGCCATCGAGGGGTTTAGTCATCGACATGGGGTCAATGACGAAGCAAAGGGACAGGGTTTCATGGGGTGACCTAGACGGAAGATGTAACGACCCGAGAATCCGATTACCTGGAAGTCCCGATAACCTGAGAGTGTGGACGTCGAAAAATGTCGATGATGATCATACGGCATGCACGTCTCGACATTCGAGAGTAAGCCAAAGATGAAAATGCCAAATAAACCTCATGCCTCGCCCGATCAGGATGAGGACTCGCTTGGTGGTCCGCTAGCCGATGAGGGAGCCCCCCGGGCGGAAGATATGGTCACAACTCTACAGCTGGCCGTGCCAAGAGTTGAATCAAAGAAGAGTCGGGGACTCCGACACAGCCTGACGTGCACCGAAAGTCACGCAGAGTCTGGGACCGGGCCCCAAAGGCTGCGAATGGAACATTGTAGAGGTCATACATAGCAACCGGAACCTTCCGGGAATGTCGACATTCACGTAAAATGGCCGCGACTTCGAGAAGAATCCGTTTAGTGCTTAAAACGGCACGAGGGGGCTTTAAAACGGCGCGCCTTAAAACGGCGCCCCCCCCCTTTAAAACGGCGCGCCCCCTCTTCTTTTGTTTAGTTACACGGCGCGCTAGAAGGGCCTTCATCTTTGCTTAAAACGGCGCCCCTTTGAATATGGCGCCGTTTTAACCCCTAAACCTATTCTCTGAAGCGCTTCTCAGGCGTGCAGTGAAGCCATCCCATCATCAATGCGGTCCCCTGTTTCCTAGGAACTGCACGACGACGAACAAGCCTGAAGTGGTTAAAACTCCCACTTCGATCCGACGGGCAACCGAGCATATGCCGTGAATGGAAATTCTCGAGCCCTGCACTGTCGAACGCTTGCTCCATCAGCCGGCCGCCCATTCCCCTGCAAATGATGAAAGCAACGTGGCTAGCGGTGTACATGCCAGCGAAGGAGGAGGCCATGCCTCGGCCCTTCTCCCGGTCACACTGTAGCCGCGGCAGAGGTGACGTCCACGACAGCAGCATTCGACACGGTGGCCCCAGCAACGTCAGCAACGGCAACTGCGAACAGAACAAAAAGCCATAGAAATGGGAAGCTTGCTTCCCTGCTCTCCCTATAAGTACAAGCCCCAGGCAAGAAGCAAAAAGAGAGGGGACGCTCTACTGGCGGCGAGGCCCTGCTCCGAAGTGTGAAGAGAGATAAGAGGGTGAAAGAAAGAAGGAGAGGTGAGGGGAAGAGAGCTCGTTTCCCCCTTTTGTCTTTGCATTTCCTTCTGCCCCTTTGATTTCCTTTTGGTGATCTGCATACGTAGACCTTTGTCTTCGTATTCCCTTTTCAATGTAATCGGAGTTCGGTCTGTTGTGGAATGAAAGGAAAACTCCCCTTTGGGAGATTTTGATGCCCCAATCCCCCTCAATACTCAGCCCGTAGTGGCTCTGTTTTTCTCCCTTCCGCCGTGTTCTTGTGTCGACTCCGGCTCTCACGCGGTCTTCAGCCACGCGATCACGGCAACCCTCGGGTCGTCGGAGTTCCTTTGTAGGCTGGCCCTCAGGACCTCCGGCCCCGAACGGGGGGAGTCGATACGATCGCAACAACCCATGGGTCACCAGTTTCCCTTGTAGGCTAGCCCTCGGGATCTCCGGCCTCAAATGGGGTAACTTTACTGGTGTCGTTGCTTATGCACACACCGGGATGTTTCGGGGCCGTCGGAGTTCTCTCCGCATGGCGCGCCCCATCTTTTCCCCCAGACCCTTCCGATCTAGGGGAGGTGCTGCCCGATTTTCGTCAGGGCCAAGAACAAGTGAACAAATAGAACACTCAAGAACGAACTGAGTTTTTAATCCAATACACAGTAAGCTCTGTGAATCAAACCCCCCGAATAAAACACTTAAACCTCCTACTCACTCACCTTAACAAACCATCAACGATGCTTAAACCTTCACCCTACTGATCTAGGGTGTCAATTGAACAATTAATCTAACTATTGATCCTTCTGTAGGCCATAGAATCAAGAACAGAAAGCAAAACAAGTCCACAGAACGAATAAGAAAACTCAAGAGACGATGTCCCGCCGTGGCCTAATCCGGCGCGGTCACCCCTCACCACGCCGATTTAACACCACCCTCGTAACCTCCCATCTCCCTTGAACGTTAAAACGGCGCCCCTTGGCCTCCCTTAAACCGGCGCGCCCTTCAGCCCCTTGTAGTATCCTTAAAACGGCGCCCCTTAACCGGCGCGCCCCCCTTTAATATCACCTAATCCGGACTGCTTGAAAGAAAAGAGAATGCTTAATCAACAAAAAAAAGGAATTGAAGTTAATGAACAAAACTTTAAGTTTTCCCTCCACTATAATCCAAATTTTGTTCCGGGGGCGCTGCCCCCAGAAACCCCCGCAAGGGGCGCTGCCCCCTTGACCCCCGCGACCTGACCGGGCAGATCGAACCCCGCGACCTGACCGCGCAGGTCGATCCATGTGCGAGGGCGCACGTTGTCGAGTTTTGGCTTTACACTTAACAACCCGCTCCCCCGGACTATGCAATGATGCCCCGTAGTATTGGATGTTGACCTCGGGATCCCCGACATGGTCATGATCCGTGCACCTCTTGGGCCGATAGTTCATCAGCTTGACCCATTTCTTCCGGGATCCGATCCCGCACCCACATGAAACGCGCCGTACCTACGGTAGATATCCGAGTGTCTTTGTTGTTACCTTCGATGCTTCGAATACGGACTCTCGACCGAATACTGGATGGTCCTTAGTGACTGATATATATATATACCGGGATCTAATCCCGCACTTGCATTAAATTTGCCGCACTCGCAGCAAGTATTCGTATGGTTTTGAACGTCGTTTTGCATACCGATGCGGAGGGTTTAAATCATGTTAACCCAAATCGCATGCTTTAATGAAAAATTGATGTTTAGGCCATGAGGCCCCTTTTCTTGGCGATTAATCAGAGGTCTTCCCCTCTCCGAGGGGATGTAATTAACGTCGTGACCTTTATGGCGCGGCGGGTCTCCAGTCCCGACCCGATATCCACAATCATCTGATCAGTCAGATGGAGCGCACCCCGGGCTTCGGACCACTCCAGTCTTGAAGCCCGAACACATTGTCACCTAGGTGACTGGCACGCCCTCGCACTAGATAAATCGATAAAAAGACCACCAATATCCCGATACCTTCACACCCGAAATTTAGTGCGTTCCACAAGCTGGCACGCCCGGTGGGACAGATGATCCCGAATCGATATAACCATCGATACCACGATATTTTCATCCAACGAAATTTAGTGCGTTCCACAAGCTGGCACGCCCGGTGGGACAGATGATCCCGAATCGATATAACCATCGATACCACGATATTTTCGTCCAACGAAATTTAGTGCGTTCCACAAGCTAGCACGCCCGGTGGGACAGATGATCCCGAATCGATATAACCATCGATACCACGATATTTTCGTCCAACGAAATTTAGTGCGTTCCACAAGCTGGCACGCCCGGTGGGACAGATGATCCCGAATCGATATAACCATCGATACCACGATATTTTCGTCCAACGAAATTTAGTGCGTTCCACAAGCTGGCACGTGCCCCACCCACGAGTCCGAAGAATCGGAAGTGTTAAAAGGATGGTGTGGAGACTACACGAGTATCACAAATAATTGCAAAAAGTAAACAGTTATATAATTAAGCAGGAAATAACTTAACAGTTTACATGATACATGGTCCACAAGATATAGTAAAATAACAATAGCAGTAGTCCACAACTAGTACAGAGACAAGAAAGAAAAGTACAGCTACACGGGGCATACCCCGGCTCTGACCTCTGGAACTAACGCTGGGCACCCGAACCACACTGACCCTCAGACGCGCTCCCCTGAGGCCGCGACTCACCTGAAACATGGTGAAAATACGCAGGGAATGAGTCTCGGAACAAGACTCAATAGGGATCACTCGAACCCTACCTCGCAAACGGAGAAACCGCTACGCTAGCAGTAAGCGAGTACTTCGAAAAAAGGGAAGCCCTGCATTCTACAAAACACCGCTCTCACGGCATGAAAGTCGGCACACGTGGCACGGTGAAACGACCGGAACCCCACGGTCAACACGACAAAACCCAAAGGTCGAAGTTGCAAAGACTGATAGTCTGACACTCTCGACTCATAGGAGTACCACCCACTAGAAGCACAGCCGGTAGCGTCCCATGACGTCTTACATCGCACCGCAAGTGAACTGCCTGACATGGTAGCTCCTACCAAAGGCACGAACACCACACAAGAACTACAAATGAGTGACTAGCTGGGGTCACGCTCGTCAGCGTGGGTCCAACAGTCCCCAACCACGTGTGCACACACAGACCGTGCATCCCTGGTCTGGCCCTCTGACCGATTTTTCCCTCAGCCAGACTCTGGCTGCAAGACGTGGGGCCCGATGGAAACCGATCCATAAACTATCTCTAAGGGTAGCCTCTCCACCCCTCCCTGGTGGGACCACACGCGTGTAAGCAGGCTAAGACTAGTGGAGAGTCACTACGGAGTAGACTCTCAAGTCAACGGAAAATCACGCCACAACCGGACAGTACAAGGAACACCCCTCGTACCAATACCGTCGCATGGTGACAGAAGTCGACAACAACATCTCCCGGTATCACTCAGTATGACGGGAGACCCATCGACACGATCTGTCCCCTTGAACGATCCACACTGGGCTGCTCAGGGATGTGCGGTCGCATAAGGACCGCACCTAGGGTTAAACGGCCAGCACATGGCCGTTCTACCCAGGCCCAAACAGACTGAAGAACGGCCAACAATGGCCCGTTCAACAGATGTGCGGCCAGCTCCTGGCCGCACGTGGGTGAAGGACGGCCAGCTCCTGGCCGCTCATCTCCCAACGGCAATAAACCTGAACGGTTAGGCCTTAGCCGCACTAGGGAAGAGCGGCTATGGTTTCACCATTCAAGGGTTGTGCGGTCCAGATTTGGCCGCACACCCAGACGATGTACAGCCAGCACCTGGCCGCACGAAGGGTTATGCGGCTAGCTCCTGGCCGCACACCCCGGTGCACTGTATAACAGTAAAATCCAACAGTCGAATACCCAGGGTTGTGCAGTTATTGTGGGGCCGCACATTAGGATATGCGGTCCCACGATAGACTGCGCATGCCTACTGCGCGCCGAGCCCAGCTACAGCGTGCCGAGCCGATGGGAGGCCAGAACGGCGCCGCACAAGGGTTGTGCGAGCCCTGGTTCGACCGCACAACGCCCACCGATGCGAAAACGGCGAACCTCGTCAGAATCACCCATTCCAGCCCCAAACAAGCCCCACGAAGGGGGAAACAGTGAGAGAGGAACCCCCAAGCCCCCTAGCATGCTCATGCACCCGTGAACCACGGAATCAGAGCTTAAAACGGCGGATCAGACGGACTCTCCTTGCGGCATGAACGGCCCTTCCCGGCGTGAAATTGACCCCTCTCGACCTTGTCTCGAGCTAAAACTCGCGGGGAAGGAAGACAAGAGGCTAAGGAACGTCACCCTACCTCCGGTCCGCGACGAGACGCGTCGATCCAAGCCCAAATCCATGAAGAATGCTGTTAGAACCTCGCCTTCCCACGCTTACTGCACGCCCCGCACGATCGCCTCATTGTCACCCACGTCCTCGCACCGTCGCACCGCCGCCGTCTGCAACCGGAATGGAGGTCGCCGCGCTCGAATGGGAGAGAGAGAGAGAGGGCGGCCACGCTCGTGAGGGAGGAAGGAGAAGAAAGGAAGAAGAAGAAGAAGAAAAAGAAAAGAAAATGGGGGTATTAATAGAAAATATGGAATTTCTGGAAAATATCAAAAAAATAGAAAATTACATTTCCGCGATCCTTGGAACGCACCGATCGCAACGGTACCACTCTCACCTAGGTGAACGACCCGGTTCACCCGCAACAAGGTTTCGAAGGAATTACTGAAACACACACCGGGAATTAGAAAACACACGCGGAGAAAGCCGCGGAATGCTCCCGGGCCTCCGAAATAACTCCGGATCGCGCCGATCCGAACACGGAAGATGTCCGAAATGAAATTTCGGACACAACGGAGTTGGACACTCCTAGAAATCAGATCCGAGACCCACAAAGAAGGATCCGAAAGGTTTGGGATATTACAGCCCTCCCCCCTTAAGGAATTTCATCCTCGAAATTGAGAATAACCCAAGGGAAAAGAAGAGGAAGGCTCACTCAAACAGGTAAGGGAACTGCTGACGCATCTCGTCCTCACGCTCCCAAGAAGCCTCACCACCAGAGTGCGGCTGCCACACCACCTTAACAAAGGGGATGACCTTGTTCCGCAGGCGCTGCTCTCGCCTATCCTCCACGCGGATCGGAAACTCTGGAAGATAAAGGTCTGGAGTCACCTCAGGCCAAACAGAATCCTCGAGCACATGAGAGTCATCGGGCATATACTTCCGCAGCATCGAGACGTGGAACACGTCATGCACCGACGCCAATTCAGGGGGTAACTGTAACCGATAAGCTACCTCACTGATGCGCTCCACGATGTGGAAAGGACCAATTTAGCGAGAACTCAGCTTCCCACGCCGTCCAAAATGCATCACCCCCTTCATTGGAGAAAGTGAAGCGGGACGAGACCACGGACATGACAAGCTCGCGGTTGTCCCTTAACGAGGGAAGCGTCGGACGTGCGCGGTTGAGAAACGGCAATGAGCTAGGGTGATCGGCTCTCTCGTGTGCCTGGATCGGGTCACGGGACGATCTCGCACTCTCTCGCAGCAGCGGTGAATGATAATATAGCGAGCTAACGGACCTAAAGCATGCTCTCTAGCAGCGGCATAAACAAGTATATATGAAAATAAGCAAATGCCGAGTGTAGGGAGCGAGAATGATACCTCCACGCGCTCGACGTGGGGAAGACGGACCCGGCCGAAAACTCGTACTCTCGGGAAACTTAACACACAATAATTACAGCAATGGGAACATGCCCACTCCACGCAGGGAGGTAAAGGGCTATACAAATGGGCCCGGGAGGACCGAATTCGGGTTGACGGGCAGCTTCGTGTGTTCTTTCGGCTACACGCGTGTTCACGACCGTGGGGCCCACGTGCTGTCCGGAGGGGCCGTGTGGGACTCGGTGGTACCACTGTAGTGGAGACACTTGGAGAAGCGCTCCCCGGGCTGGCGGCACGCTGGTTCGTCGGCCGGAGGCCGGGCGGCTCCGTTCGGCACCGGTCGGAAAAACCGATCGGAAATCTGCCGGTTCTGTATTTCAGCGCGCGCTCCGGCAAGAACGGACGCTGCGATTAGCACCGGTGTCAGAATGCGACGAGATCAGAGCCGTTGGAAAGCTGCTTCGAAGTAATGCAATCTAGTGGCCTTCAAAAAAATTCACCAGATTTATACTTTGTGTTGGCGAATTTTATATGATGCTGTTGTACAGTAATCGAAGACTCAGATCTGCAGAGAACTTTCCTGGTGATTACCTTTGACCGTGAAGTAGATGTCCGAATTTGAAGATGTGTTCTTCCGGAAGGTTGTAGGAAATCGAACAAAGAAATCAGGACTATTTTTGGATCTGGATTTGGAGGTGGTGGTGATTTTTTCTGATTTTGGAAGTGGAGGATGGTCGGATCTGGATCTGACTAAAAACACTGTATCAGAGGAAGAACACGAATTTCTAAAAATAGATAGAAGGCTGATAAAAAATTAAGAAAATGTGTGGAGATAGGGGGTGATGGACAGAACTCCCAGTAAAATTGGGAGGGTTTGGACAAATCAAAAAGATGGTCGGAGAGGGAGAACTCAGAGGTTCTGTCACTATAGACAGAAACCTGGTAGATCTGGGATGACAGGTTGGACGAAAATGTAAAAATACTAAACGGTGGATTTTTGGCATGAAAATTTAGGTGGCACTTGGGATGCGAGGGTAGAACACACCATAAAAATTGCAGCTTGAGATCTTCACGTGGAGGAGAGAAGATATTCGGACAAGAAGCCTCTGTCCAGGATGGACAGAACACCGAAGGCGGCTCCGCGGCGGCGTGATGGCGGCACGGACGGCGGCGGCGGCGGTATAGATGATCATCGGAGATAGAGGGGAGGGGATAGAAGATAAAAATCACTCTAGAACTGGAGGTTGGAGGAGAGAAACTAGAGGGAGAGAGGAGGGGCTCAAGAACACTCTTGATTTTCCAACAATTTTCTCTTCATTTCTCCATTAATCTCTAATGACACTATACATAGGCTTATATAGAAAATGGCAAGGGATGGGGGGCTGGGAATTTCATGGGAAATAAGTCATTTTCTTCCCCCATGTGGTCAAAACTCAAAAAAAATAAATTACATATGAATGGAGCACTCCTTTGACTAGGTAGGTAAGGTAGGTGGCCAACCTTTGAAATTTTAACCCCTTTGTCTCCCATGTGGTCAATTAGCATTCAAACCTTCTAGATGGCCACCTAGGATGGTTGACCAACCCCACATGGATGAGGTGGACCAATGGGGAAGGGGAGGGAGCCCCCTAACTGGACCTACTATACATTTGCACAAAAACCCACACAATCCTAGGGAATGATACAAAGCCTTACAATTGTACATATACTTTCCCAAGGATATAAAAGTAAATAAAAGGACTCAAATGTAAAAATAAAAGTTAATGCTCGGTGTCGTTTCCCATCAGAAAGTCTCAAAAACACGCGATCGCCCACGGCGAACGCGAGAGGCCGCCGCCTACGGTCAGCATAACTCTTCTTCCGACTCTGGGCTGCCAACATGTTCTGACGAACTAGGTGCATAACCTCCACACACTGCTGCACCAACTCCGGTCCCATCAAAACACGCTCACCAATCTCAAACCAATCCAGTGGAGTCTGACACGGACGCCCATACAACGCCTCATAAGGAGCCATGTCGATACTCGAATGATAGCTGTTGTTGTAGGCAAACTCCACCAACGGTAGGTGGTGAATCCAACTCCCCTGCCACTTCGGGCAGTAGGACCTCAGCTTATCCTCCAAAGTCTGAATGGTCCTCTCTGACTGGCCATCTGACTGAGGATGATACGCCGAGCTAAAAGCCAAATCCGTGCCAAGAGCTCGCTGGAAACTCCCCCAGAATCCAGAAGTTAAACGCGGATCTCGATCCGACACGATGGAGATGGGAATCCCATGCAACGGAACGATCCGCTCCACATAAAGACGAGCCAACCTGGACACGCTCCAGCTGACTTTGACTGGTAACAACCGAGTCACCTTTGTCAGCCTATCCACCAGCAACTAAATACTGTCCTGGCAGCTCGGAGTCCTCGGCAATCCCACCACGAAATCTGTGGTCACGTGGTCCCACTTCCACGCAGGAACATCCAAGGGCTGGAGAGTACCTCCTTATCGCTGATGCTCCGCCTTCACCTGCTGACAGGTCAGGCACCTGGCCACAAATTTGGTGACATCTCTCTTTATGCCAGGCCACCAGAACTACCTCAGCAAGTTTCGATACATCTTCGTCGCACCCGGGTGTACGGTGTACCTGCTCTCATGAGCCTCGCGCAACACCGCATGACGAACTCGCTCCTCGGCTGGGACGTACAGCGTACCACGGAACCTCACGACACCATCCTCGCCGAGCTCCACATCAGCCAAAGCCAATATCCGGGGCAACTCAGGGTCCGCATGCTGAGCCTCTGTCACCTGACGGTGGATAGCAGGCGTGACAGTTAGACTAGCAAGCACTGCCAACCCTGGCTCTTGGGGAATCTTGAGCCTGAATGAAACTTCAGGCACTTGTTCCCAGAGCCTCCACTTCCTCAACATCAAGGCACTGATCGTGACCTTCCGACTCAAGGCATCGACGATGACATTCATACTACTCGGCTGATAAGACAGAGTGAAGTCATAATCCTTAATAAACTCCATCTAACGCCTCTGCCTGAGATTAAGGTCCCTCTGCGTGAACACATATCGCAGACTCTGATGATCAGTGAACACCTCGAACCTCTCACTGTATAGATAATGCCTCCAGATCTTCAATGTGAAGATCACAGCCGCCAACTCCAGGTTATGGGTAGGGTAGTTTTCCTCGTGGCGCTTCAGCTGCCGAGATGCATAAGCCACCACTCTACCATGCTGCATCAACAAAGCACCCAATCCGACCCCGGAAGCATCTGTACACATCATAAAACCTCCCGATCCAGAAGGTAAAACCAACACCGGAGCCGAGGTGAGCAATCTCTTCAGTTCCCTGAAACTCTGCTCACACTCCTCATACCAGACGAAAGGCACATCCTTCCGCGTAAGTCTAGTCATCGGGGTCGCAATGCGAGAAAAATCCTAGATAAACCGACGATAATAGCCCGCAAGCCCCAAGAAACTCCGGATCTTCGTCACAGACCTCGGCCTCGGCCACTGCATTACTACCTCGACCTTGGCGGGGTCCACGGAAATACCATCATCAGAAATCACGTGTCCCAAAAAGTGTACCTCACGAAGCCAGAACTCACACTTACTGAGCTTCGCATACAACTGGTGATCTCGCAACGTCTGCAGCACCACACCTAAATGGTACGCATGCTCCTCGGCAGACTGCGAATAAATAAGGATGTCATCCATAAATATGACCATGAACTGGTCCAAATACGGATGAAATACCATCTGCATCAAGTCCATGAAGGCTACGGGGGCATTGGTGAGCCTAAACGGCATCACCAAGAACTCATAATGCCCGTACCTCGTACTGAACGCAGTCCTCTCCACATCGGACTCGTGAATCCTCAGCTGATAGTAACCGGACCGCAAATCAATCTATGAGAACACTCGCGCAGACTGAAGCTGGTCGAACAAATCATCAATCCACGGCAACGGATACTTGTTCTTAATGGTCACCTCATTCAGCTACCGGTAGTCAATGCACAACCTCAAGCTACCATCATTCTTCTTCACAAACAACACGGGCGCACCCCAAGGGGAAAAGCTAGGACGAATATACCCCTTGGCCAGCAGCTCCTGCAACTGCGCCCTCAACTCCCTCAACTCAGCGGGGGCCATAGGGTAGGGTGCCTTCGCCAAAGGTCCCGTACCCGGCACAACCTCGATAACGAAATCAATCTCCCGCTGGGGAGGCAGCCCAAGTAAGTCCTCCGAAAAGACATCGGAAAACTCGTACACCACCAGAATGTCCTCGACATCCGACTCCATGCGGTCAGTCACAACCACGGAGGCGAGAAAACCCTGACAGCCCGCATCAAGCAAACGACAAGCTCGAATCGTAGAAATAAGAAAGCGGGAAGAGGAAGACCTGATACCTTGGAAATAGAAGGTGGGTCCGTGAAGTCGCCGGAAATAAACCCTCTTCGAGCCGTAATCCACCAACGCATGATGTGCCTCGAGTCAATCCATGCCCAAAATCACATCAAAGTCATGAAGCGGCAACGCATAGAGCCTAGCCGGTAAACTCCGCCCTTCCACCCACACAGGAACCTCATCGAAGCAATACGGAGTGATCATAAAATCACCCGAAGGCAACTCTACTACCAAATCAGAAGACAACTGGGTCACCGGCTCCTCAATACTCAGCGCGAAATCCTCCGAAATAAACGAATGAGACGCACCAGAATCGAACAAAACCCGAGCCGCACAACCCAAAATTCGAACGGTACGTTCCATGAGCTGCGACGCCACTGCCTCTGCCCTGGTCATGTGTGTGATCTGGCCTCGAGCTCTCTGCCTGCCTCCCACGCTACCTGATCTCGGTAGCGGCGGATACTGTCCCTGTTGCTGCCTCTGCTGCTGGGAAACCTGCTGCTGCTGAGGAAACGGCTGCTGCTACTGTGGCCTCTAAGGACAGTCACGTGCCATATGCCCTGACTGGTCACATCGAAAACAAACTATCGGCGATGTGCACTGCCTGCTTGGGTGGTACTCGCTACACCGTAGACACGGTCCTCGCGATCCACCCACTGACCCCTGACGTTGAAACGGGACCAGCTACTGTACACTGTCCGATGATGCCTGCCCCTGACCCTTGGACTTCTTCTTACCGAACCCCTTCTTGAAGAACTTCTTGACCTTCGAGCCAAAAGACGCAGATCCTGTCGCCGACGCTCCTGAACCACCCGACACACGCTGAAAGGAACCCTACTGCTGGGTAGCCGACTGCTGGTTGCGACCCGCCAAAGACTGCCCCTGGCTGATCGGTCCTCGAGTCCTCTACATATCCAACTCCAAGAAAGCCGCAACACGAGACGCTGTCTCCTAATCAGTGGCCGCATTCGCGATCAAATGGTGCCTCAGCTCCTGCCTCAAGCCCTGGACGAACTGTGCGGTCTTCACCCTCTCATGCTCCATGATATGGGTTGCATACCAACCTAGCTCAACCAATCGGGCCCTGTATTGCAACACGAACATGTCGCCTTGAACCAGCTCCAGAAACTCACGTATCTGCTGTGTAGCAATAAACTCTAGACAGTAGGTACGCTCGAAAGCACTGACAAAGTCGCCCCATGTAATCTGCTCAAGTGGACGAAGTTGGAAAAATGTCTTCCACTCGGAAGACCACCACTCCTGAGCTGTACCCTGCAACTGGTTGGAGGCCAACATCACTCTGTCATCTGCAGTACTCCGCGCGGAGCTGAACACTCGCTCCATCTCGTCAAGCCAACTCCGACCCACATCAGGGTCTGCCTGACCGCCGTAGTAAGGAGGAAGAAACTGCATGAAATCCCTCACTACTCAGCCTGGACCACCCCTAGTCGACGAGCCTTCACCAGTCTCTCCGTCGAACTGCTGCGACATAAGCTGGTACATGCCACGAAGAAAAACCTCGGCCCCCAGAAGCCTCGTAGTATCCACTGCCTCGGTGGCCCCTGGTGGCGCTCTACTATGCTCCTCTTGATCTTGCTGAACCCCCTGTTGGATCTCCTGACCTCCAGCCGACTGCCCCTGCTGAGAGCGAGTGCTCCGCCTCGGCGCCATACTCGCTCCTGAAGTAAAAGACAAAAAACACGGAAACAGTAAGGTCAAGAAAAATGCACGATGCCCAATGCCAGTGTCAACCGTACATCATCGCTGTGGACTAGTGGACCACTACAATTACTTATGATTCTCATATAATCCCACAACCGCTGCTCTGATACCATTCTGTAACGACCCGAGAATCTGATTACCGGGAAGGCCCGATAACCCAAGACTCGCGCCGCCACCCACGAGTCCGAAGACTCGGAAGGGTTAAAAGGATGGTGTGGAGACTACATGAGTATCACAAATAATTGTAGAAATTAAACAGTTATATAATTAAGCAGGAAATAACTTAACAGTTTACATGATACATGGTCCACAAGATATAGTAAAATAACAATAACAGTAGTCTACAACTACTACAGAGACAAGAAAGAAAAGTACAGCTACACGAGGCATATCCCGACTCTGACCTCTGGCACTAACGCTGGGCACCCGAACCACGCTGAGCCTCAGACGCGCTCTCTTGAGGCCGCGACTCACCTGAAACACGGTGAAAACACGCAGGGAATGAGTCTCAGAACAAGACTCAGTAGGGATCACTCGAACCCTACCTTACAAATGGAGAAACTGCTACGCTAGCAGTAAGCGAGTACCTCAAAAAAAGGGAAGCCCTGCAATCTACAAAACACCGCTCTCACGGCACGTGTTGGGTCCCATGATCAATGACACCCAAGAGGGGGGTGAATTGGGTGATTACAAATTTTAAGGAAACTCTTTCCCTTTTAACAAGTGTAAAGAAACAACAACTAAAACATCAAATATGTTGAACATGCAAGATAGATTGCAACCTACACTAACCCCAACACTAGAGGATAAGACGAAAGCTGCGTGGTGGGGTAAACTCCTTACAACAAGATTAAGGAAGTTGATTATGCCAATAAATAGATTCTCTCAATCTCACCGATCCCACACGATCATATAAAAGGATTCAACAATCACACCAAGCCAACGCACAAAGCAAACCACAATGCACAGGGATTTTAAGGTGGTTCGGGACCTTGACGGGCTCCCTACGTCCACCCCTCACCAAACTAGGTGAGGCTTCACTCGGGGATAAATCCCCAACACGGAGACGACGCTCCAAACACACACGGGGATGAATCCCCACACACACACGGGGACACGCCCCAACACACACACAGACGGAGATGAAGTCTAACACACGATCCGACGACCGGATCACAAACACACACACGATCCGACGATCGGATCACAACACACACACACACACACACACACACACACACACGTTGCAACAACCGCAGCACAATAACACAAACACGATCGCACGAAGATGATCAAACACGACCGTATACACAAACGGTCACACACACGAGTATCTCTTTTATTCAGAAAATAAACACAAATACTCAAGCATGCTTAAACCCAAAATATAGATCATAGAACATATCACAAAGAACTGATAGAAGACATAGAAGAAGTCCCCCTTTGATCTTCAAGGCCGGTTGATGATGTTCCTTGAACCACGAGTTGGAGAGAAGCCGGATGAAGATGATTCTTACGTCCTCTTGATCCTCTCATCGATCCGCTCCTTTTCTTCTTCTTCCACGAGCTCCAGATCTTCACGGATGTAGATGATATCCTCCTTGGAAGAGCACCACCACGTTTTCCCCATTTTCTTCACCTATACGAAAGAACAAATGAGCATTAGGGTTAGTCACATCCCAAATTCGTAACTCTTATATAAGCAACTCAAGGGGTGGAGAAAAGACTCATAAAACCCTCCTAATACAAGTTAAAAACACCTTAATAACAATAGAAACTAATAGGGGGTAGTATGGTAATGTTTGAAAGGGTTTTCAAAGGGTTTTAAACACTTTCGAAAGTCCCGTCCGGAAGGGGTCGACCCTTGGGGTCGACCCTCGGGCAACAGGTTGCTGGAATACACAAAAAAACACCCTGTGTTACAGGGGTCGACCCTTCCATGGGTCGACCCCAGGGGTCAACCCTTTCAGACAGATTACACAAAAAATAGCTCTGCACGCTTCGGCGACAAGAATTAATTCTCCTAGCTCCGAACTCCGATCGAAGCGAGACTAGAGGCGTTGGAAAGAGGACTCCCAGAGCTACAACATAAAATTTTTAGAGAGAAGATCCAGCAGTTGGATTGAAAATGGTGAAGTCTGTAAGACAGTTTGAGTTTGAAAAATAACTAAAACCTCCATCAAACCAAAGGGAAATAATTGATTAAATGTTACCATAATCCCATGAAGATCAACAATGATTTTGCATCCTGAAAAACATGATAAACCAAGAGGTTAGATCAAGATCAAAATATATGGGTCATGCATTAACATATGAAGCTAGTTTTGAGACCAAGACCCAAATGACATGAAATATGATTACAAAAGCATTAGCATGAGGCATATAAGAATCCACACGAAAGATCTGTATGAAAGCACTTGAGAACCTATTTTTCCAACTCAAGATTATTAGAGTATCACCATGGATTCCAATATAAATTCTTACCTTGAATCCATCACAATGTAGAAAACATTAACCTGCACTTTTTGGGAATTTAGAGGCAAGTTAATATTAAACTAATGAATCTGAAGATCCCGACTTCAACCCAATTCTCCCACAAACCATTTCAAAGCATTTAAGCCATATGATTAGAATGACTAGGAGCCGTCACTCATGCATTCATCATATACAAGAACCAGAGGAAATCCTCAACAGAGCATGTAATGAAATGGCTATGCATTTACACAACACAAGGCCATGCAATCAATTTCATATCCATAAGGACTCAACCATTTCACTGAGAAGCATAGTCTTCACATGAAACCTCCAAAGACTAATGTGCAGCATGCATGATTCAATCATCAACCTACTTAGTAAAGCAACCTGCAAGATAAGATAACCACATGTGAGTTCATTTATCATGAAGATGTTTTCCACTAATCAAGCACACAATATGTCACATAGTTTAGTTATCATCAAAGCCATAGCTCACAATCTCCATCACACACAAAGTTTAGTTATCATCAAAACCATAGCTCAACAGCACGAAAGTCGGCACACGTGCCACGGTGAAACGACCGGAACCCCACGGTCAACGCGACAAAACCCAAAGGTCGAAGTCGCAAAGACTGACAGTCTGACACTCCCGACTCGACAGGAGTACCACCCACTAGAAGCACATCAGGTAGCGTCCCCTGACGTCTTACACCGCACCGCAGGTGAACTGCCTGACATGGTAACTCCTACCAAAGTCACGAACACCACACAAGAACTACAAACGAGTGACTAGATGGGGTCACGCTCGTCAGCGTGGGTCCAACCGTCCCCAACCACGTGTGCAAACACAGACAGCGTGTCCCTGGTCTGGCCCTCTGACCGGTTTTCCCCTCAGCCGGACTCTGGCTACAAGACGTGGGGCCCGACAAAAACCGATCCACAAATCGTCTCTAAGGGTAGCCTCTCCACCCCTCCCTGGTGGGACCACACGCGTGTAAGCAGGCTACAACTAGTGGAGGGTCACTACGGAGTAGACTCTCAAGTCAACGGATAATCACGCCACAACCGGACGGTACAAGGAACACCCCTCGTACCAATACCGTCGCATGGTGATAGAAGCCGACAACAACATCTCCCGGTATCACTCAGTATGACGGGAGACCCACCGACACGATCTGTCCCCTTGAACGGTGCACACTGGGCCGCTCAGGGATGTGCGGTCGCATAAGGACCGCACCTAGGGTTAAACGGCCAGCACATGGCCGTTCTACCCAGGCCCAAACAAACTGAAGAACGATGGACAATGGCCCGTTCAATAGATGTGCAGCCAGCTCCTGGCCGCACGTGGGTGAAGGACGGTCAGCTCCTGGCCGCTCATCTCCCAATGGCAATAAACCTGAACGGTTAGGCCTTAGCCGCACTAGGGAAGAGCGGCTATGGTTTCACCGTTCAAGGGTTGTGCGGTCCAGATTTGGCCGCACACCCAGACGATGTACAGCTAGCACCTGGCCGCACGAAGGGTTATGCGGCTAGCTCCTGGCCACACACCCGGTGCATTGTACAACGGTAAAATCCAACGGTCGAATACCTAGGGTTGTGTGGTTGTTGTGGGGCCGCACATTAGGATATGCGATCCCACGACAGACCGCGCAAGCCTACTGCACGTCGATCCCAGCCACAGCGCGCCGAGCCGATGGGCGGCCAGAACGGCGCCGCACAAGGGTTGTGCAGGCCCTGGTTCGACCGCACAACGCCCACCGACGCGAAAATGGTGAACCTCGCCGGAATCGCCCATTCATGCCCCAAACAAGTCCCACAAAGGGGGAAATGGTGAGAGAGGAACCCCCAAGCCCCCTAGAATGCTCCTAGGCCCGTGAACCACGGAATCGGAGCTCAAAATGGTGGATCGGACGGACTCTCCCCGCGGCATGAACGGCCCTTCCCGGCACAAAATTGACCCCTCTCGACCTCGTCTCGAGCTAAAACTCACGGGGAAGGAAGATAAGAGGCTAAGGAACGTCACCCTACCTCCGGTCGGCGACGAGACGCGCCAATCCAAGCCCAAATCCATGAAGAATGTCATTAGAACCTCGCCTTCCCACGCTTCCCACGCTTGCCGCACGTCCCGCACGATCGCCTCGTCGTCACCCACGTCCTCGCACCATCACACCGCCGCCGTCTGCAGCCGGAACGGAGGTCGCCACGCTCGAACGGGAGAGAGAGAGAGAGAGAGAGAGAGGGCGGTCACGGTCGTGAGGGAGGAAGGAGAAGAAAGGAAGAAGAAGAAGAAGAAGAAGAAAAAGAAAAGAAAATGGGGGTATTAATAGAAAATCTGAAATTTCCAAAAAATACCAAAAAAATAGAAAATTACATTTTCACGATCCTCGGAACGCACCGATCGCAACGGTACCACTCTCGCCTAGGTGAACGACTCGGTTCACCCGCAACGAGGTTCCAAAGGAATTACCGAAACACACACCGGGAATCGGAAAACACATGCGAAAAAAGTCACGGAACGCTCCCGGGCCTCCGAAATAACTCCGGATCGCGCCGATCCGAACACGGAAGATGTCCGAAATGAAATTTTGGACACAACGGAGTCAGACACTCTGAGAAATCAGATCCGGGACTCACGAAGAAGGATCCGAAAGGTCTGGGATATTACAGAAGGTCTAAGCCAACGGAGTGAGGGCAATCCCATGGGGGACTAGCAGCTTGTGTTGGGTTAAAGAGGGTTGTTTGTACATCGACTCGGACGGGGGGTCTAAGTCGAAGACTTTATAATGAGCTTGATGGGACGGGAGATGGTTCAGGCGGAAGGTCCGAGCCAAGGGTTTATTCATTAGTGCCGACGGGGAGACGGAGACTAACGTGGTTTATTCATTGACACGGGGTTAGTGTCAAAGCAAGGGCTCTTTTTATTCATTGACTCCAGACATAAGGTCTGGGCCGAAGGAAAGAGGTCTTTTCGTTCTCTGGCCAGGACAGGAGGTTTGAATCAGAGTGATAGATGTCTTTTTGTTCTTTAATGCATCGGGGATGCCGACTATATGAGGGGTCTTTTTATTCTCTTGTCGGACGAAAGGTCTGATCCAGAGTGGAATGGTCTTTTTATTTTCTAGCCGAACGGGAGGTCTGACTCAAAGTGGAAGGGTCTTTTTGCTCGTGGCTTTAGACGGAAGGTCCGGGCTACAAGTTTATTCGTCGGTGGGACAAGAGGTTGTAATGTTGAGGTGGTATATTCATTGACATGGGATTAGTGTCAAAGCAAGGGGGTCTTTTGTTCATCGACTCCAGATGGAGGATCCGGGCTGAAGGAAGGAGATCTTTTCATTCATCGACCAGGACAGAAGGTCCGAGTCAAAGCAAGGGTCTTTGTTTTGTCGGCTTGGACGGAAGGTCCAAATCAGAGGTTTATGCGTTGGTGGGACAGAATGGAGTAATGTTTTCTCTACTCTTTTTTTTCTTCTTTATTTCTTTCTTCTCTTTTTCCCTTTTTTCCCTTTTTTTCTTTTTTTTCTCTCTTTTTTTATTTTTGTTGAGTGGATATTACATAGCATCACGAGAGATCTAAAAAACATGCTTGCTCCACGTGGGATGCGAGATTCAATTGTTCCTTGAATTGGGGAAGTGATGCATGATATAGTTTCAAGTGCTTTTCATTAAGGGGTGGGAATTGAGTTTCCCCCCTATGGTTGACAACTACATATGCACCTCCTTCGTAGACTTTTTGGACCATATAGGGCCTGAGCCAATTTTCATTCAGCTTGCCTTTACGGTTGGCAGCCATGACCTCTCTTCTTTTGACCATCACGAGGTCGCCTTTCTTGAATTCACGCCCTTTGACCAGCTTGTCGAAGGTGCGTGTTATGCGGGCCTGATAGACGTGTATATTTTATTGAGCCTGGAGTCACTTCCCTTCTAAGTCAAAGAGCTCTTCCAATCTTCGTTCGACGTTTGTTCGATCGTCTTTGACCAATTCATGTTAGATTTCGACCCGAAGTGAGGGTACCTCTAATTCAATGGGGACAACTGCTTCTGAGCCGTACACCAAAGAGAAGGGTGAACAGCCCGTTGGGATTTTATAGACGGTACGGTACACCCACAGCGTCTCGTACATCTTTTCTTCCCAGTCCTTTTTGCTAGAACTGACAGTCTTCGCCAGGAAGGAGCACATGATTTTATTGAATGCTTCTGCCAACCCGTTTGCCTAGGGGTTGTACGGAGTGGATGTTCTCTAGTCAATCCTGTACTTTTTGTCCAGCTTGGAAACCTTTTGATTCTGCCGTTGTCTGAGACGATCCGGTTGGGGATGCCGAATCGGAATATTACATTTCGTCAGATAAATCGGGCCACGATTTCTCCTGTCACTTCTCTTAGGGCTATAGCTTCCACCCAGCAGGAGAAATAATCTGTTATTGCCAGGATATACTTGCATCCCGAAGAGGATGGGGGCAATGGGCCCACGACATCTATTCCCCATTGGGCAAAAGGCCAACTGGGTGCTGTTGGATGTAGCTGTGTTGGAGGTCTCCTGGGGACCGTTGCATTCTCTTGGCACTTTTGACACAACTTAGCATATTTGCAGCAGTCGTCGAACATTGTCGGCCAATAGTAGCTCAACTTTTTAATTTTGATCTTCATTTTTGGCCCGACCTGGTGTGCCCCAACTGTCTCGGCGTGAATTTCCTTCATGACTCTCCAGGCCTCTTCCGTAGAGAGGCACCGAAGTAGTATTTTCTTTTTGGCATCTGCCACAATTCAGAATAGAATTCCATTTCTGGTTTCATAGGAGTCTTTCATTTGAATCAGCCTGATCTTCTCTTCTCTTTACTTGGGCAGCTGCTGGTGTTTAAACCATTGCACGAGGGGCTCACGCCAATCGGGTGAGCCGACCACTTCCACGGTTGCTACTTCAGGCTCTTCTCCACCTGGCTCTTCTCCTATCATGCTGGGGACCTACCGTCGGTTGATCACCCGTATGTTGAGTGATTCATCAAAGGGGATCGCCAGTGAGCTTACCGTCGGGTTCATCTTCTGCTCATGCTGTCGTAGCCTTTCAAATATAATTCTGAGGTCAGCCAAGTGATCCTCCCTCTTCTTTATCTTGATGACTAAGTCGTCAATATAGCATTCGACTTTTCTATAGAGCAATTCATCGAATATTTTGGTCACTACCCTCTGGTAGGTGGCGCCAATATTTTTGAGGCCGAAGGGCATCCGTTTATAATGGAATATCCCTTTAGGCGACCGAAAAGCTGTGTGAATTTGGTCATGCTGAGCTATCCAGATTTGGTTGTAGTTGGATGATCCGTCCGTAAATGACAAGGCCTCATGACCGGTAGTAGCATCGATCATCACTTCCGTGATTGGCACTGAAAAATCGTACTTCGGACAAGCTTTGTTCAGATCCAAGAAATCCACACAAATTCGGATCTGACCGTTCTTCTTCTGGACAGGCACGATGTTGGCCATCCAGGTAGTGTATTGATTTTCAGCCACGAAGTTGACATCTATAAGCTTGTCGACCTCTTTGCAGACCTGACTTACTAGTTCGGGTCTCATTCGCGGAGGTGACTGCTTCATTGGCTTGACTTTAGGGTCAATGGCCAGAATATGCTGGGCAACCGCAGGGCTAAGGCCTGGCATTTCTTTGTAATTACAAGCAAAGCAGTCTCGGAATTCTTGAAGTAGCTCTATGTATTGTCCCCTCTCTTGGGGTAGTAAGAGGGCACTGAGAAAGGTCGGCCTAGGATCATCCTTCGTGCCAAGGTTTATTTTGACCAATTCCTCGACTGTGGCTTGGCCGCTATCTTCTATCTCCGTAGGAGCCGGTTGTGGGTTGATGAAGCCTTCGTCATCTTCTTCAACTTCGAGGGCCTCGTAGATATGTTCCTATCTTATTCCTCCGAATGGAGGGACTTCGGCCTTGCCTTCTTCTGAGCCAGCTGGCTATTTGCTGCGCCAGAGAAGCAGCCCTGGTGTTGGTGGTGTAGATTCTGTGCAGCTTGGATGCCGACTCGTAAGTGGAGCCCCCTCAAGGGTGGGGTAACTCCCTTCAGCTTTTGACTCTTGTGCGTCGTTGCTGGGAATTGTAGTTGCTTCCATAGAGATGGACTCCCAGCATCTGCATGGAGTAGCAGCTCCATGATCATTATGCACCCGCAGCCGTAATGGGCGTGGACTTTTCATTTCAGCAGACGTCTCTGCTAGTTCATAGTCCCCCAGGTATTCATCATAAATCGCCCCTAGGGAGTCTTCACTTGTCAAAGTATAGGTAGAGAGCATGTCGACCTCATGGTAATCTTCTATAAAGAAGGCCAGCCCCGGGTGCTGAGTAATTTGTAGCAATCTTCTGTCCAAGTTCGGTGGATACCATAATTCTTTGAACATTTTCTTCTAACTAGAGGGTTGACAGAAGGAAATCTGCTGCTTTCTGGCCAGCTTGATCGCGCGGCTGGTTATATATCGGAGCCCCATGATCGGGACAAGTGGATCATGCATCTCTTCGGGGAATCAGCAATCATCATTCCCTTTTGTAGGCTGCTCCTTGGCCACACAAAATATAGTAGGTTGACCCTCGGGATTAGGAACTTCCAGGGTCTTTAATACTTTAACTGTTTGACAGTCTGCATCCACTACGGGCTTGATGATCCTTGGCGGGACCTTGACATCCCCGAGTAACTCTTCGAGTTTTAATGCCCCCGGTTTAGGGTAAATGCTAAGTTGAATTGCTCTGAGCTCTCCTTTTTCCTCAGATATGAGTGACACATCTGGAGGAGCCACGTAGTCAGGCGGCGGCGAAGGGAACCAGTCGTTGGATTCCAGTTTTTTCTTCCCCTTATCCTAGGTTGGAGGGGTAGAATTCTTCTGCTTCTCTAGATACAGGGATGCGTCTAACAAACGGCATTTGAACACCTCGAAAGGGTGTAAGTCGGCGAACACTCTTTCTTCTTTCCCGTTTCGGGGGTATTTTATACATTGGTGGAGGGTGGAGGCCATCACCTGGTTTTGATGCAGCCATGGGCAGCCTAGCAGCGCCTTGTATGACGTATCAGAGTTTATCACGTGGAATTGCACTTTGGTAGTGAAGTTGCCGAGTGAGAGTTTAAACTCCACCACGCCCATAGGGACTTCAAACTTCTGGTTGAAGCCGACAATTCTCATATCCCTGACCTCGACCAGGTGCACATCAAAGTAGTATTTCTGATATACCCGATAGGGGAGAATGTTTACTGCTGCCCCCGGGTCAATCAAAATTCTGCTTATTGGTTGACCATTCAATTGCCCCCTCATGTAGAGTGGTCTATTGTGGCTGACGGAGGGTAGGAGCATATCTTCCTCTGTGAAGGTCATAGCCACCCCCAGCTGCACCTCGGCAAAATAGCTCTCGAAGTGTGCCGATGTTTGCAAAGCCATTATGATGGCTTGCCGAGTTTCTTCTTCTAGGAAGAGTACTTCCCAGATAGAGAATCTTGCGAGAATTCTTTTTAACTGCTTCACTATTCTGTTGGTGGCCCTGACATTGGCCAACTTCACGCCTACCCTCATGGTGTTCTTGAGGAACTGGCTCAGGAGGCGGTTCATCTTCTTCTTCAAGTGCTGTCTGGACTTGTTGTGCCGGCCCAACCGACTCCTTCTCTTGCATGAATTCAGCGAGGCTTGGAATGCCTACATTGTCTTTATTTGCCGGAGGAGAGACCGCTAAGGGTAGGGTTGGGGCGTTCTTGGCCCTTGATTGTGACTACGGGCATGGCCGCTTGCCCTCCCGAGAGGATAGAAAGTCAGCAAAGGAGGGGACCTCCTGTCCGTTTGCATGTCCCGGGTAAAGCCCTGGCGGAGGAGGAAATTATATGCCTTTAACTTCAGGCTGAGGGACTTGGTATGGTTGTTCGGCCCGGAACATGATGTTACGATTAGCCTGAGGGAGATGCCCCCATTTTCTCCTGGACCTAGTAGCATGCTGGGAGGTGGAGGCTTCAGCTTGATTTGCCTCTACTGGCGCGAGGCATATTTCTTCATAATCCTCTTCGGAGATGTGGATTGTGTCAAACAGGGCCGCAAGAGTATTGTAAGATATGGCAATGCCTTTTCTTTTGTTCTTGGTTCTCTTCTTCTTTTTCTTCACAGTCGGCGGCTACTCCTGGGGAGGTTCATCCCATATGCCTAGTTCTTCAGCTTTAACTTCAGCTTCTTTTGCTAATTCCAGGGACTAGAAGTGTTCCCAGGGGACATATTCTTTCAGCTGGACAGGCCAGAGTTTGGGCTGTTCATATTCATCTAGCCCGTCAATGATTTCTTGAAGCCATTTAACCGCCGAACTGGTTTCTTTATGCGCCTGCAGGGGGATGTGTTTCTTCTTATTGTTGGTGAACCTTTTGATGACCAGCTGAGGAGCCATCTCATACAAGACGGGGGTCACAGTCGGGGGTTCTGACTGAGGTGTGAAGCCTCGTATGTGAATTCTCGGGCCACAACGAGGCGCTGCCCTTCTTCTTGTTCTTGATGGCACGGTGTGCCAATTTCCCTAATCTTCTGTTGGCGCTAGGATATAGGCCTCATAGGTGTGTTGAGTGCAGGCCTCTGCCACTTCTTTGGATAGTTGCTGATATAAGGATATCATGTTAATTGTCACCTCCAAAGTGGGCATTTCATGCGGGCGTGGAGGATCAACTTTATGTTCCCCCATTTGTAGCTCTCCCTTCTTGATTAAAGACTCAAAGTGTCTTTAAAAACATAGCATTCCTCGATAGCATGCCTGATCATTTGATGATACGGGTAGAAACAAGGGTCATCTTTTCTTCTGAGATCACCCGGCCTCTTTGGCTCTAGGAGAGTGATCTTGTTGAATTTCGTAGCCCATTCAAACAAGGCTCGAGTCTTATCTCAAGGGAACAAATATAACTTCTTCATTTTATCTTATAGGGACGGGCCTTCTCGCCAATCGGCGGGCTTGGACGGGGGAGGCTCAGCTACCCCTTTGTCTTTTTCTTTCTGCTGCTCGAAGGCTTTGAAGTCGACCGTGTGCACTTCTTGAGATGTTAGTCGCTTGTCAGCTGGCCTGCCTTCTGGCCCGAAGTGGCGGGAGTAGAAGAGTACCTCAAGAGGAAGGCCTCGATTTCCACCAAAATGTTGTTCAGTCGATCAAACAACTTTATTTCGGTGCCTATCATCCTTTCCAGGACCTCTATTTTCAAATTCTACTTGCATATTTGGATGGCATCCTCTTGATGCGGCGGACGCCTGCACCTCATGCTAAGGTTCCTCCAACATTTGATGTATTCCAGGGCGGACTCATCGTTCCTCTGCCTGGTTGCATATAGTTCGGCTGCCGTCACCACCCTTTCGCCGATGTGGAACCTCTCTTTGAATTTTCTTTGCATGTCGGGCCAATCAATGATAGATCCAGGCTATAAGCTTGAGTACCACTCAAAGGCGATCCCCGTTAGTGTGGACTCGAAGAACTTCAGCAGGTACGACTAGTCAGTAGCTAAGTCACCCATCACATTAGTGTAGTAGGCAATGTGCTTGCGCAGAGATCCTTGCCCGTTGAACTTCTTGAACTTCGGAGTCTTAGTGATACCCAGGGGCAGCCTCTTGGCAACATGATGGAGTGGGTATGGTACCCTATATACATCAAATGAGGTGGAGTCGCCATCACTCCTTTCCGCCAACTTCATTTTTATCATTTGCTCGACCATGAGCTTGTTCATTACTGCAGGATCAACCGGACTTGGGTAGAAATGAGCTTGTTGCATGTGCAGCGTTGTCAATACGGCCGTGTGAGGCGTAGCAGGGGCCCCTTGAAATTGGAAGATTGAGGGTTGCGGCATAGCCGTAAGTTATTTTTGCAGTGGAGGAAGGCCCCCAGTGTAGCTGGGTGCCAGTTGGGATGCGGTTGTCTGCGGTGAGGCTTCAAACACCTGGCTTACACCCCCTGATGTTCCGGGCTGACCTTCAGCTACCCCCGGGGCAGGAGCATGTGTATCCCATTTGCTCAGCTGCTTCTCCAGTGCCTCAATTTCTTGCTGTTATTTATGCAGCAATATTATCAAAGCTGGGTCATTGATAGACGGGCTGGGGAGGCTACCCCTGTCCTCAGCTGGTGTTTCTTCAGATGATGTGGATGGCACCCCACCGTCATCTTCAGTTGTAATAACATTGGCGGTCAGGACCGCCGTTGTCTCTTCTTGATTTATTGTCCCGACGAGGGTCTGCAACATGTCGGTAGCAGCTTTCCTTCTTCTTGTGAGGGGGCCTGGCCTCTCGATAATTCTGACAACTTCTTCGGGCTCCTCAGGCAAAGCCCCATAGCGGCTGGACACTCCGTCCATGTGACAGGTATAGACTTGCAAGTTTCTATTTCTCCTCTTCACCCGCCTGGTCGACTGACTAGGGAGGGACAACGTTTCAAACACCGAGACTCTCGGCGCAGCGTCTTCATGGCAGGGAGGCCCATAGCACCCCGATTCTGCGTCTTCTATTTCATTCGGGCTAGTTGAACACCCACGACCCTCTTCTGCAGTGGTCATGACTTGTAGCAGTCGCTGCCTTCCTAGGGAGGTGTTCCCGAGGCCCTAGAGATATTCGTGCACGGCCTAGGTGATGCCTTATTGTTCATAATCAGGGTAAACCGCGGGTGGCGGTACCCTTGCTTGTGCTGGGGGCCCGTAGGAGGGCTGACCCATCCTGGCAGTCCTGCCATAGTTCTTTGGATGCAAATGATCATTCGCCTGTCGGGTGCAGGCCTGAATAGTTGATTTGTGAGATGCTTTCCCCAGCATCTCGTTCTTCTTCTCTCTTTCATTCTCTTCCTTCATGGGCCTATCAACCTTGACA
The DNA here is from genome assembly GCA_022559845.1 of Amorphophallus konjac. NCBI lineage: Eukaryota > Viridiplantae > Streptophyta > Magnoliopsida > Alismatales > Araceae > Amorphophallus > Amorphophallus konjac. Next base: position 91,067,130 of record CM040121.1, read on the forward strand.
GGTCCCGACTGAGTTTTCACTGGGACCCAAGTGGGCTTGGGTACCCAAACTTGTTTGGTTTTAATTGGCCTCGGTGCCATCTCTTTCTACGGCCGGCGGGCCACTCCAGCATTCTCCTTCTCTATTCTCCCTAGGGCTTGGAAAGAGTTGCGTACATGGACATTTGGCACGATCCGCTCGGGGATCACTTCGGCCCTTCGGCCATTAAGGTGGACTCGAATGCCTCTGATCAGAATAGATTTGCCAGTGTTAGACACCCGGCCCCTGGGAGTAGTAGCATTCTTTTGGCTCCTTCTTCAGCGGGATGCCGTCTTCTTGCTAATGGAGCATGTGTTGAAACGGACATGGTGGATAAGATATCCCATGATCTTGACCGACGCGTGGTCTGTAGCAGTTGCTGGCAACCCGACGGCAGCACGTTTGGTAGAAGTGCCCGTGGCGGGGATGTGGGCTTCGACGGGCTTGGGCCCCTCGGTCTCCAACAGGTGGACAAAGGCCACCCCCAAGAAGTTGGGGAAGCCCACCACCAGAGGAAAATTGCCGAACTTGATCAAAACTGCGAGGTAGCCATGGTTGGCATGGCTTGCGATGACTAACAGTCCGAAGCTGACGGCCACTATAATCGTCGAAACATGATCTGCAATTGCAAGTAAAATAGTTAGAATTTAAAGAAGAGGCCACAGGGCCCCTAATCCCGGTGAAGAGATGAAGGGAAGCTCTGGTCCCACCGGGCGTGCCAGACCTTGTGGATGCACTTTTGGGATCATCTTTTCGTTTATGTGTTTGTTTGTTTGTTTATTCATTTATTTGTTTATTTGGTTTATTTGGTTCGTGGGCGTGCCAGTCACAAAGTGACGATTTATTCGGGCTCCGAGAGAGCCCTTGGTGCATGCCATCTGACTGATCAGACGATAGTGGATATCGTGCTGGGACAAAAACCTACCGTGCCATAAAGGTTACGACGTTAATTACATCCCCTCGGAGAGAGGAAAATCATTGATTGATCGCCAGGAAAAGGGGCCCTACGGCCTAGAGTTGATATTAATAAAATGATATAATGGAATCTCAAAACTTCGATAAGATGCCCCCAGATTGGGGTATGAACGTTTAAATCATGTTCGTCGCCTACCGACCATTTCATCTTCGGACGGAAGTCCGTATTTGAAAGCATAACTAAGATGGATACAAAACCCGTGCAAATGTATGCCGAGTATACGTCAAACTTAATAAAAGAGCGAGATCAAATCCCAGTGGAAACGAGTCCAGGGCTATCGACCCAAGGTAATGCTAGATCGTGGCCATATCGGGATGGTTCCCAAAGTCCAAACCAGACTTAGCGGGACGGCTTTGATCTACCCTTCACACTGTGTCTCGGGGGGAGCGAGGCTGTGGAGCGGACCTTATTATGTTATTATTATTATTATTTGGTTATTTTATTTTCACTTGAATGCATGAGTGTATTTTATTAACTTGTTATTCTTATTATCGTAATTTTTATTTGGCTATTTGATGATTTTTTTGGTTTATTTAGGAGCATGGGTGTGTTTTGTTTCTTTCTGTCGGCCGAAGTTCCCAGAATTTAAGGATTCAAGTTATTTCAAAGTTTGGTCGACCGAACAGGGGAGTTTGGTCGACCGAACCAACAGGTAGGTCTAGATTTCATTCATTCCCTTTGTTCCATTCATTTACTCGATGAATTTCTTCCTTTCCCTTGTTGTCATTTGACTCCCTTTTTTTTAATGTTGAATTCCATTGTTATTACTTGTTTTTTTATCATATTCATTTTATACATTTATTGCATTTCCTTTCTTTCTTTTGTTTTAAAGGGGGAGCAAGGGCCAGGGGGGCAAGTCGACTTGCTCCCTGGAATAGAGAACAGGGATGCATGTAGGGAGGGGAAATGCAGTGATCATATACAATTCATGGTTACTCATATGAGCAATTCAATGGGGATTCACTTTTCATACTTGCCCTACCCAAGGCATGGTCGACCCCGCCTTGGGTTGGGGTCGACTCCACCCAAGGCGGAGTCGACTCCGCCTAAGGGCCAGAGCGCTCCTCTCTCTCTTTTTATTTTCTTGAAACTCGCCTGAAGGGGTCAGCAACTTTAAAGGGCTACGTCGACGCAGCATGCTGGCTGCGTCGCCCCAGCTCAAGCAGGCCAGTAGAGCTTGGTCTTTTCCCATTTTTGTTTTATATGCTTATCTTTATTCCCTCTTTTCCTTCTACATGAGCAGGCATGCATATACGTATGCGAATGTGGGAGTGGTATGCAACATGCCCAAATGCATATGACAATTTTTTTTACGTTAGATATGCTTGTTGGATCAATTCCCCATTGTTTTACATTTGATTTATGCATGGACATGCATGTAGATACGAGGAAGGGGCCAAGGGAAAAGCTAGAGAGAGAGGCAGGTCGACCTGCTTAAGGGGCAAGTCAACCTGCTCAAGGGGCAGGTCAACCTGCTCCCTTCACAGTCGTAGAGCAAGGGGAGAAGTGGCCTAGATAGGAGGTGCTGATCAAGGGGTCGAAGGATGCGCATGGAAGCGGCCACACCCAAGGATGCGCATGGAAGCAGCAACATCCTAAAGCCCGCATTAGTCATGGAAAATCCCAAGGACTAGCCTACAAGGGATTCCAATAACCAAAGGAATGCCACGATTGTGAATCCGAGACGTGGTCTAGAACTATTGCCAAACCATGTGGCCGTTAATGTTTACCCTCTAAAGGGAGTCACCCGGGGTCCACGCTACAAAGGAGCGAGCCCCCGGGGATCCAAGAGTAATCATAAAGTTCGAGGGAGGTTGAGTGGATTAAAGACAGAACTAGGAAAGTGGCTCAAAGGGAGCCCATGAGGGCATGGATTCTCAGGCTTCCTCATGAATTCTTATGAACCCGGGGCCCTTCCTTCGAGCCATCGTATGCATCTCCCCTTTACGAAGAATAGTAAGAAGGAGTTCCCGATGGTTGGCAACCCAGAATCATGTCTATAGTTCTAGACAAACCCCGGGCCGGTGACCAATAGGATGACAAAGCAATCACAATACGAACGAAGTATTAAAAAAAGGGGGGTGGGTGAACTATCTATCTGCCAAAAGAAATGGGTTAAGCGGAGCAAATGAAATATGTATATGTATTAGAGTAGGGGAAATCATGCTCATAAACAAAAAGATCAGGAGGCAAGGCTCTGTAACTTATTCCTTCTCAAAACAGAGAAAATTACATCAAAGAGATTAAGCATCGTACATCATGGCACAAAGAGTGAAGAAGAAAGACTACAAGAGTGAAGAACCCACCCTTTCACAAATGTCTCTCACATACCCCGTTGCTCTTCTGCCTTGGCTCTCTATCTCTGCTCTCCCTCTCAACAACAACTTTTGATGCTTTGAATCGGAGGAGCCAGAAAAAGCGCAACCAGCCCACCTGCCAGCCGGCCATCCCTATTGACTTCGTTGAGCCCCTTTTTATAGGGATGCAAGGGTTTCCTTCGAGGGCCACCTCCACCTACTTTTTCCTTTTTTCTCCCGCCGCTGCCATCGATGTTGCTATTGGATGTCGCTGGTGCTGTTCCCGTTGCTGCTGCAGCCGCTTCTTCTTCGCAGGGCACGACGGAGGCAGATTTTCGCTTAGGGGGGGTGCTCTTGCCTTTGTTGTTGGGGGGTGGGGGCCTTCCCAGAAGGGTGCTGCTCGCCGTTGGCGTCTCGGGCGGAGCCCTGCGAGCAAACAGGCGATGAGGAGATGCCGTTCGAGCAGGCGCGAGGGTTCGCCGGGCACCATCACCCTAGTGGCCCGCTAGTCGACACCTTAGACCGCTGGTCGCAGGCACAGGCGAACGTGAAGGGGAAGAAAATCACATGGGAGAAGGGAGACACGGGAGGAGGGAGACAGACACATGAACAATGTCATCCAATTTCCTCATATTTCTCACTTTTTAAAAAAATAAAATTCCCTTCTTTTCTTTCCTCCCCCCCTCCTTTCCCTATTGCGCATTTGCCCTTTTGCGCTCCCTTTTTTCTTCTTCTATTTCATTTGAGCCTAAACATGTTTGGGCCCCTTTCAAATTTTTTTTTGGGGGGCATTTCATTTGGCCCATGCACATCTCTTCTTTTCCACTTCTTTTTTCCTTTCACTTTTTTTTTAGTGTTCACAATATGGCATCCTCTTCCTCTCATCCATCTGGGGGCGCTGAACCTAGTGTTCTCTATGAGATGAGAGGACATCTAAGCCAGCTTCTGAAAGATGGCCAGGTGAGTTCCATGACCTATGTGTGTTGGCATGCAATATGAAACAGTCAAAATTGATTTCTTCTTTTTTTATTCTCTCTCTCTCTCTGTTCAGGCTATTCCGACCTTCCTGGCGGCAAGGCATGCCCGCTGCTATAGTTGGCTTCGTGACCTGTTGGCGACGATTACGCCCGACATAAGGGTGTATATGCATCAGTGGCATCTGACGTGTCTAGTCATCATGGCTACATGATTTACCAGCATGAAGTGGAACTGGGAGTCCCTAGGCACATTGATCGAGTTGTGGCATCCGGAGACCCACACCTTCGTGTTCCCAGAGTTCGAAGTCTCGGTGCTGGTTGAGGAGATTGATTTTCTCTTCCAGTGGGGTGACTTAGACACATGCGACCTGACAGACCTCCCTCTCTGGGAGTAAGTTCTGGTTGAGATAGTGCGTGACAAGCAGGAGGTTCGGCGGATGACAGATCAGCGAGGGATATTGGTTGACTACCTTGCTAGATGGCTACTGGGCCACGTGAAGGACAGGTCAGCCGATGTAGACCGGCTGATGGGAGGATTGACATTATGCCTCGGCGGGGCACTACTTTTTCCTACGTCTGGGGACGTACTGACGCGAGAGCACGTGGGACCACTTACTCTCTTGTGGGACGGGCACTCCCTCTCTCAGGCGGTGCTAGCTCACTTATACTGTAGGCTTATGCAGATGAGCTTAGGCAGGAGCACCATGGGGAGCCTCTATTTACTGCAGGTGTGGATGGAGATCCACTTGAGTTTTGACTTCGACGACACAGGAGCGCCCTCTATCCAGCTAGGGCCATCTTTGGTCCCAAGAATCAGGTGGTGTGTAGGACTGCACTTTTGAAGACCAGGGATGATTAGCGTGACTACTTGAATTTTCTGCCCGAGGACCAGTTTTTGTTTGTGCCGATGATGTATTGGCCCCTGGAGTTTCGAGTACATGGGTCACTAGACCGGGAGCTATGGCTTGTTGGGGCTCAGGACTTGGTGCTGTACCAAGCCCATCACTGTCATTGCCAGGTGGGATTGCCCAAACGGATCCCAGGGGCCACCTCGAGGGGAGCTTTGATCATGAGGCGTCTCTTGGGGACTGACGAGGATAGACGGCGACTTCGGAAGGTTCGGCGAACATGGAGCGCCATGCCGCCGTATTTAGAGCACAGATTTATGTGGGGGAGGCCAAAGATGAAATGAAGAGATATGTGGATTATCTGTGGGGTTTTCATCTAGCTATCAATGAGTTCTTCATGAGGCACCAAAATTGAAGACTTGCACCTGTTTAGCGTTTGTTTAGGAAAACAAAGCAAAAAGGGAAGCAGTCATGTATTTTTTTTGTTTTTTGTTGGTGAATGTTTAGATGTTGGATGCTTGAGTATTTAATGAAATAAAGAACCATTACATATTTTTGTGTTTTAGTGGAATGTATGAGCATTTTTTTGTTTTTTTGTCTCTTTTTTTGTTTTTTTTGCTAAACAGGGCATGAAAACCCTGTAAAAGGCAACAAAGGGGGGAGGGTGGCCAGGGTAGTGGTCGCCTCCCACTCAGGTGGGCGGCCAGCACCCTGGCCACCTCCACTTGCGAGAGGACATAAAAGTGGAGATTATTTCAAATGGAATGGCCAACTCATTTGTCGCCCTCTCTCTCCCATAGGCACCCAAAGCCCGGAGGTGCTGTTCTTCCCAGGTTTCTATTGCTAGGATCTTCATCCAGCCTCCCGTGCCCAAGCTTTGGCATGATGGGGCCGCGATGAGTTCCTTTGGGTCGAGGAGAGGAGGGATCATCTTTGAGTGATAGCGAGGCGGAGGACGATGCTTCGACTAGCCTATCTAGCTCTCCTTCACCTCCATCGGGCGACGGAGGAGTTGAGGGCGCAGCCGTGGCTTCAGGGACCGACCACTCTAACCACGAGGAAGACAGAGGAGATTCAGACGGTGAGGGAGATTCGCCACCTGCAGAAGCTGAGGAGGTGGAAGATGATGCACCACGCCCACGAGTACATTTTGTGCATTTTTGAGGTTTTATTTGGTTTTTGTTTATGGTGGAATGAAGGATACAACTAATAGGTATGAAATGAGGTGAAGCCTGTAGGCCGCCAGGGTTCTGGCCATCCTCAGGGCAAGGCGGCCAGGTCCCTGGCCGTCCAGTAGGGCTAGGCGGCCAGGGACCTGGCCGCCCAGGAGACTAGGTAGCCAAGGTCTTGGCCACCCTGATCTTAGGGCTGGGATTTTGGAAAATGGTTTATGATTGATGATTGGGTGTTTCTTGTGGTGTTTGTAGGGCCAACAGAGGATCTATGCCCGTGTTTCATGGGACCTAGTGTGGGCGTGGTACCATGCCCTCCCCCATGAGTAGAGGTGGAGAGTGGACCGGCTGGGGTTTGCTCCTTTCTTTCTGATTACGACCTTCCCAATGGATGCTACGTTCCTGACTGCTCTTCAGGAGAGGTGGGTGGATAGCTGCCGCTCTTTCTTGATGCCGTGGGGTCACATGATCCCCACGCTCGAGGACATGGCCTACTTGATGGGGCTGCCTGTGGCCAGGGCCCTAGCACTGGGCTAGGAGCTGAGGGATTATCCGCAGGAGGTGGATCAACTACTCGGTGCGGCTTACCCGCACCAAGAGACCGGTGACCACTCTACCACTTGGCAGGATTAGTGTAGCGCTGGGATGGGCTGGCGTGGTCTAAGGACCACTAGAGGACTCTGGTGCATATCTGCAACGAGTGCGACAGCAGATCAGGTCGAGGGAGAGGGATGAGCTCCAGGAGGTTCAGCTCTTTCTCCTCTACTTCTTCGGCCGGCTACTATTCGTGACCTCCTCGAACAATGTGAACCTGAAGTACCTCTCGTTGATACACAATCTCGAGCGGGGGTCCCCACTGGTATGGGGAAGAGTGATGCTGGCGCACCTCTTTGCCTACATGGACCCTTTCAGGCCAGGTTCAGGGAACCTGGGTTGATGTGGGACGGACACGCGACTCGACTCCAAATGGATATGCAATCCTCGGACTCTAAGCAAGCTCGCGATCGTCCCTAACGAGGGAAGCGTTGGATGTGCGCGATTGAGAAACCGACAAAGAGCTAGGGTGGTCAACTCACAAATTCGTACCCGGATCGGGTCACAGGACGGTCTCGCTCTCTCTCGTAGTAGTAGTGAATATCAATAAATAGCGTGCTAAGTTACCCTATCATGCTCTCTAGCAGCGGCATATAAAGCATATACGAACTAAGCAAAGTGCCGAGTAAGGAGCGAATACGATACCTCCACGCTACCGAGCGTGGGGAAGACTTCTCGGCCGATCTCGTACTCCCGGAACAATAAATACACAATAATTACAGCAAGACAAATTGCTGCCCACTTCACGTAGGGAGGTAAAGGGCGACACAATGGGACCCGGGAGTAGCGGTTTCGGGTTGACGGGCCGCTTCTTGTGTTGCTTCGGTGGCACACGTACTCACGATCATGGGACCCACGTGCTGGTCCGAGGGGCCGTGTGGGCCCAGGGTAGCACCACTGTGGTGGGGACGCCTGGAGGGGTGCTCCCTGGGACGGCGGTGTGCTGCTTCACCGGCCGGAGGCCGGGCGGCTCCGATCGTCACCCGCCGGAGTTGCTGGCCACGGATCTGCAATTCTATTTTATAGCGCGCGACCCGGCGAGATATGCTACTGTGGTCACTCCTGACATCGGATCGATGCACAAGAGGTACCGTTGGAAAGATCTTTCGAAGTACTTCGATCTAGGACCATAGAGATAAAATTAAATTTCTCGTTGATGGCCTTTATCGAATTTTCAAGCTGCTGGCTTACTGGATCTGAAAACTCAGAGTAGAACCAAGTTTTTCTGAGAGTTGGCATTGACCGTGATATAGACCTTCGATTCAGAAGATGAGTTCTTCATGAAAGTTGTGGATACTGAAGAGAGGAAAACGGGGATATATCTTATGCAAGAGTTGGTGGAGGTTTCGATTGTTTGGGGATTTTATACTGACTCTGGGTCGGATCTGGACAACAGAAACAGATCTGAATTTGGGGGAAAAACTCAATTTCTAAAACTAGGTAGAGGGCTTTAGAAATTCGAAGAAAATTTGTGGAGGGTGGGGATGGTGGACAGAACCTCTAATAAATTTGGGGATTCTAAAAAAATTAAAAAGGGGGTCTAAAGGTGGAATAACTAAGCTTCTGCTACACAGATCTGAAAAGGGACAAATCAGGAAGATAGAAAGACACGAAAATAGAAAAACATAAAACGAACTCTAAATGGCGTGATTTTTTTATTGGAGGTTGGGAATCAAGAGAGAAACCAACCCTGAAAATTGTAACTCCATATGATGTCAGAGTTAGGAGCCAAAATTCACGGAGTGAACCTCTATCCAGGAAAACAGAACCTAGACAGCACTTCGGTAGATCGCTCGCGGTGGCTCGATGGCGGCACGAATGGCGGCGGCGGCGGCACAGAATGAACTAGATGTGGAGGGGCTAAGATAGAAGGGTTCACAACCCTGAAATGCAGAGGATGGAGAAGGAAAACCAGAGGAGAGAGAGGGGGGGGTGGGCAAGCTTCCTTGGCTCAAGGCAATTCAACAATTTTCTTCTCATTAATTCTCATTAATTGTGGAAATACAAGCATTTATACAAAATGTAAAAAGACTCAAAATGACCTCAGATCTAGGGTTGAAAGGGGTATTATGGCGATAGAAGAAAATATTTCTCCCATGTGGTCAAAACCAATTAAACAAATTCTAATCAAACTAATATAATTCCATTCAAACTTCACCTACCTTGCCTAATAAGACAAGGAAGGGGGCGCCCCCTTCATGGGCCTCCTCTTGGGCCTAGCTGGTCCAAGGCCATCTAATCCAGCCCATTAACCCATGCTTGGTCTATGGACTCTCCCACCTAGAAGGCCCATGAGAAGGGAAAGCCCACTTGGGCCTTAAGTGAGTTAAAGACCCAATATGAAGTCTAATGACCCAATATGAACTAACCCCTTAATGGACTATTCTAAATGCAACCCATTGATGTATTCTACATGGAATGTGGCCCATTGACTTGTTAAAAGCCTTACAAAGGGGCCCAAAAGAAAAAAAACCCAAATAAACACACTAATACAAGCCATTACACACAAATATAACTCATTAGCCTTTGATGCCCCATCATGGGTGGCTTCACTCCCTTCCTATAGGTACGAGCCTATCCTAACACCAAATCTGCTATTGTTAGTTATCTGTTTGTTTGTGATTGATTTCCTAACTCCTTTGTTCTTTTGTGTTGCCAGATTTGGGGATACACTCGCTTTCCATTGGGTCACGGCACCATCCCGCGGGACAGGGCCCGAGCGGTCCCACTGATGGCTCTGTGGGAAGTGCTTCGAGATTGCCCCCTAGTAGCCACTCGGCTCTCCGATCTATGGTCGGCACTAGATGAGTTCCCACACCATCGGGTGAGTGTTTTGTTAAAATTAACTTATGTGTGGTTATATGTATTTGTTATGTGAGCTTATTTTAACAAGAGTTTTAATTTGTGTTTTGTAGGTGGTGTGGACACCGTATGCAGGTGAGGATGATGCCCCCCAATCCTGGGTGACGGAGGGGCGTACCTGATTCCACAGGGACACAGTGTTGTTCTACGTGAACTTGAGGGAGCCACTCTACTTGCGACTGGTTCAACAGGCCCTGGGATGGCACCAGCCTCCCGTGGCGATCTTGGCTCAGCATGGATCGGATCGAGGGCGCCGGCAGACCTCGACGAGCGATCAGGGTTGGGCATCGCTCTACCACGTCGAGGCAGAGGTGTTGTAGGAGGGACCCTCCCTAGAGCAGGATCCAAGTCTGAGGGATAGCGAGACGTACCTAGCTGACTACAGAGATCGGCTGGGTTTGCGGTCTAGGGTTGACCGCCAAGCGATCTGACAGTCCAGGGAGGACCACCGCCCTATTTTCCGTGCTAGTTGTGTTCCGATTGCATTGTGTTGACCCCTATTCGATCCGATTGTGACCCAGTGGTTGACCTTCGGTCTCGTGGATGTCTCAGACACCCCGGGAGTTCAGTGTTAGTGTTTTTTGGGTGTCTAGAAGTATCGTGCTACCTCGATTAGCGTGCCCATGAGTTTAAGGGTCCGGATGACCCCATGTGTTCCGGACTTTCGTGTTCTCGTTAGATCGAGTCACCGTGTATCGGTATGAGTGCGGAGGGTTATCCCCGCACGACGTGTGTTTCTCCGGGAAGTGGTTTCTGAGTGGGTCATGTGTATGGCCTTGGACTGTTAGTCCAGTCACCCAGCTTTGGGCTGGATGTCTCTTAAGTTCCCTTTTCGATGGAGTGGTCTCGGCAGTTGTGAACTGCCTCGTGAGTTATCGTGCCGAGGTTTCTGACCCTAGGGTTAGGGCAGATTGACGGCGTGGAGCTGTCCCTGTACGATGGTCTTGACACCCAGTCTTGTGACTCAAAGACCATAGGATTTAGTAGGTCTAGTGGGCTGTCTAGAGTCTGGTGGCGTCGTGCCGCCTGTTACTCCGCGTTACTCGCGATGGGTTCGTGCGTGGTTTTCCGTGTTCACGTTTAGTGACCTCCCACTAGTCGTAGCCTTCTTATGGCACGCGTGTGCTGACCCACCCGGGAGTGGTGGAGCGGCTTACCCGAGAGAGACAATTTTTAGGTTGGTTACCGTAGAGCCCCCACGCGTAGCCTGAGTCCGGGCTTCGGGGGAAGAACTAGCTAGAGGATCTGACCTATGGTGCATGGTCTGTGCGTGCACACTCGGTTGGGGGCTGTCGGACCCGCGCTGACGAGCGTGACCCCAGCTAGTCCTTGTTTGTGGTACTGGTTACTGTGGTGTCTCTATCTCCGCCTGGGGCATCGCAGCGAGACATTTGAGGCGCGAACTAAGTCGTCAGTGGATGCATCCGGCTTTACTTCTGGTGGGCAGTGCTCCCGTCACGTCACGTGAGTTTCTTGTGGCTTGAGTTTTCACTTCCCATCTGCGAGACGTGGTTTTACGTGTAGTTTCCAGGTGTGTTCCCGAGGTAGAGGTCTAGGGTTCCGGTGAGGGTCACCGAGGGTTTTTCCCTAGACGGTGTTTGGTCCACGACAGCGTTGTCGTGATGTTTCTTCTGGTAGCGTAGCCAGAGGTTTACCCGTTGGTTCGGTGGTCCCCCGACCGTGAGATCGGGGCGTGTTCTCTAGTACAGTAGGAGTCGCTGTAGCGCCGATTTTTTACCAGCCACCAGTTTATTTTCCTCCTGTTACAGTTGTTCTTGCTGTTGCTGCTTTCCGTGCCGCCGTTGTTTACAGTTGGGGTTCAGCGGGACCCCTACTGAGCCAGTGACAGGAGGCTCACCCTTGCTCTTCAGGTGCGGCGGTTCTTCCTCGAGATTTGAGGGTGCTGTGCGGAGGTCCTTAGTTGCCTGCTCGTCGGGCCGAGTGTTCACTCGGTGTTGGGTACGTTCTTATACCATAGACTGTACTTTCTGTTGGACTGGATTCTGTTGTAGTTGTTTATTTATTTCTGTTAATTGTTGAATTGTCCTGCTTTATTTCCTATTTCTTTGTATCTCCACACTCCTTTTTAGCCCTTTCGAGCCCCGACTCGTGGGCGGCGGGTCAGGATTCGAATGGTATCGGGTTACTTTCCTGGTATCCGGATCTTGGGTCGTTACGATTTTAATTTCCTATCTAGAAATGGCCCCCACCTAAATAGTCAGGGAAATGTCACCTACCTTAGTGGCTGCCGCACCCACGTGTGCTAAAAAAATCAGACATGTAATATGAAATACATCAAGTTATTTTACAATGCAGTAGAATTAATGATTGACACATTATTACACAACAAAAAAAACTTACAGCAAGTGCGACAGAATAACCAAATATAAATGTATGGGACTGGGATGCATCCCCGGCTCTTCTCTTAGGATGGCCAATTGTACCTGACCGTCATTTTTGGACCGCTGACACTAATTGCTCAAACTTGTGCATCATTACCTATTGCACGGCGGCTGCCCAATTATAATATGAAACTCTCTCAATGTCATCTAAGCATGACAACATCTGTTGTAGATAAGAATGCGTCGACTGTGGGCAAATGAAAGTGGACAATAGGAGTATAATGCACAGCCGAACAGTGTCGGCCACATCCTGCTCTTCATCGGACCGAACAATTTGATGGATGAGAGAGCACACTTTCTTCCGGTCAAATGTTGCTGCAAACCCAAATCGATGCTGCAACTTGGACTTCTGTTTTACAGATCCATAATGTTGAACTGGCTGATCGGAGCAAGGTAATCTTAATATTATGGCCACATCTTCCACACTAAATGCGACCTCCTTACTACCCATACGGAAGTAATTTCCTCCACTACGGGCGCAAATTATCTCCTCAAATATTGTCATGGTGAAGGTGACGAGAGAAGCATTGCCAACATATGAACCAAAGGGTGTGGTCCTCATCAATGACTTGTGACATTCTCGAAATGCCATCTGATCCCTATCCTTCATGTAAATGTCCATAGAACACCGGGTCGAGATGACCTTTGTGTTCACTAGATTCAAAAAAAAGTGTAAACAAGAAATTCAGTTAATTGACTAATCAAGAAATACAAAAAATATTAAGATTAAGACAAGGGTGACAAATGTATAGACAAGGGAGTTGTGACAAATAGGTACTTAAGGGTGACAAATGTATGAAATTCGGTGACATGTAGGTCTTTAAGAGTGACAAATAGGTTGATAAGCGTGATAAATAAATAGGTCGATAAGGGGGGCAAATAGATATGTAAGGGAGATAAGGAACCCCCCTACCTTTAACTTGTCATCATGAAGTTGAGCCCTTAGAAACCCTAGGTTCCTCAGATGTTTCTTCTTCGGCCGTAAGAACTGCAACTTCTTGAGATGCAGGTGAGACTTCCAGTTTACGGTGGACGAAGCGTTGCATGGGTGTCTCCTTCGGCTCCATGGCTGTCAGTGATGAAAGAGAGCTCGCAATTGGGGGTGACCGCACAGCAAATGATGGAGAGCTCGCAAATGGCTTGTAGGAGAGATGAATAGCACCACGAGGAAGATGAGACACTGAGCACGATGGAGAGACGAACCGCCTTTTGGTAGGTTTATTAAGAGCCAAGACATGGTGGGAAGGGTAAATAAGGAATTAGGGATTTTTAATTTTGAGGTCCAGTTCGGCGTCATCATTTCTGTTGATGTGGACGGAGGCGTTGCATCGACGGCAATACACGAACAACACCCCCGTGTGGCCGACGTGTCCCATTTTCCACGTGGACCAATTGGAGCTTAAGGGCGACAAATGTGTCTACACGGGTAACAAATGGGTTAGCAAGAGTGAAAAATACCTTGCTAACGGTGATAAATAGGGCTCAATAGAGATAAGGCTGACGTGCGGCTTTCAAGGCAATGTAAGAGTAAGGGCGACGACTTCTGGACTTTAGTGGTGACAATTAGGTGAGTATGGGTGACAAATGCTCAATTAGAGTAACAAATAACTTCACATTGGTAACAAATGAGAAGGAAGCTGAAGGTGAAGAAGAATAGAAGAAAGAGGAACTGGAGGAGAGAGAGACGTGCTCACTAGAAGACAAAGGACCTACAGCGCTCACAAGAAGATAAATGTGAACAGTGATCCCAAGGGCTCTAAAGCAATCTAAAGAACAAGCGAGGGTTGAACACAGTCGTCAAAGTCAACGCCAGGATAAGGAAGGCTCTAGTCAACTGAGACCTTAATATGTTGACCCAAGTCACCAATACTCCAGGCAAAGTCAATAGTCAAAGTCAAGCTTTTGCAACTTCTGAAGTCCAGTCAAAGCCCGGTCAAGCTTCGGCCAGCGACAGTGGACACAGAAAATGACAAAAGAGGAAGAACAACAGAAGAAGACTAAAGGTAACAAATACTCTCCTAAGGGTGACAAATGAAGCTTCAACGGTGACAAAGAGATATATAAGGGTGACAAATGGATTTAAGACGACGGTTCCAGCTTTGAGTGTGAAAAGAGTCGAAAGTGACGGATTCAGCAAATAAGGCAAACAAATATCATCAAAGGACTCACCAATATGAGTTAAGGCCGATAAATAGAACATCAAGGGTGAGAAATGCTCAACGGTAATGAAAGAAGCGCTCTTGTCCATAGTTCTCACACGAGAAGTCTAAGGCGACGGCTGTTTGTGAATAAGGGTGACAAATGTGTCTCTAACGGTGAAAAATATGCATTTGGGCTGAATAATATCCCGATAGGGTGAGAAATAGCTAGAAGTGTGTGTATGACTTGCTTTCCTCTAGAATTAGAAGTGTGTGGTAATGTTTATGTCCTAACAAAATGCTATGTGTCACGTCTCCAACCGATAGCAGCGGAATGTGTCGTTTGCTCGGAATGTAGCAGTTAAACAGTCGTGTCGATCAGAACATAGTCGAGACAAAATATAATTTGAACAAAATAGAATTTCATTCCAAATATAAGTTTATTACAATTTGGACCCAATGAAAGGACTCAATAAAGGAAAATTACAAGAGACTTATGACTAGATAAATCTTTAACGTAGACACAAGATAACCAGACTCGGGTATTCATCTAAGTTTGTCGGAGTTCTCTTCACTCTAGCCCTTGTCCATCATGTTCGGTCTCGTAGTCACTAAGGTCGTTACCTGAAAAATATTGGGTGAGCGAATACTCAGTAGGACTTAATATCTCAAGCTCCAAGCTAGCTTTAAGTAATTACAGTTTAATATGGACATGCAGGTCATGCAAGCTATCATAATCGAGAACTATAATGGCACGAGCTATATCGATAATTCAGAGATAAATGTAAGAACTATAATTCAAAATCTAGAAAGAATAATAGGCAAGAAGATCGATACTTTCGAGAGATATAAAGACAATAGATAGACATGTGTATAAATCAAGGACATTCATGACAAGATAACAAGTACTTATCATAGGGTAATTCAAGAGCATTCCTGATGAGATAATAACAATCATTCCACTATAGCATTCACTTGCACTGGAGCTTTTGTAACTATCACTTTATAAGATTGGCCATTGTATAAAGGAGTTCAACACTTGAATAATGAGTATGTCAATCACTTGTGGAAATGTCGTAGACCAATTTTGCTATCTTTGGTGCAACAATGCCAACACCCGATCATTCATGATACCGGTACATGTTTGGATTTTATCTCGCCCATGGGATCAGATCAGGACCCCGTATTTTATACACTAGCGTTGAAATGTCAATTTGTTGGGACCCATAGCCCCTTCTGTATCTAGACCAATTCCACTTAACGTTAATGGCCAAGAGTTCCAAGGATCAAGCATATATGAAAAGTAGGGTAGATTCATGGAAATCAAGGACAGAACTATAAACAAGATGACGTGGCGATAATCTCCATGAAAAACCATGACAATCATGAAAACTGGGATGAATGGCGCCCACTCAGACGACCGCAATTTATAGAATTTGCACCCACTGTCGTGGTCGCCTAATCTGTGAACAACACCAGCTTGAAGAAATAGCGCCTACGCATACGGTCGCTCATTGAAGAATTGGCGACACCTATCAGCTCGCAGGTTCATTAAATAACGACGAATGTCTGGTCGCTAATTCAATTAGCGCCCAGATGGATGTCGCTAATTCAAGACAGAAGGCAGGACTTCTCATAAAGGCCACGGCAGCACTCTATGAGGGTTGGACCAGCATGTTTCATCAGAGTGACATGGCTAAAAGGGTATCAGGGTTTTGAGGTACAACCTACTCGGCTGTCTTGAGGGAATCTAAGGCTAGCGTAGACTTACAGAGGTCTCCATGATGAAATCACCCGTCCGAAGGAAAGAATATCCCGCGGAGGGCTCAAACATCACCGAGAGTTGAGGGCTATGCAAGAATTGTCATGAAACTTGGGACTGTATCTACAGACTGAGAATACAGTGCCAAAATATCGATTGTTAAGGGCCAGAAACGTGATAAAATCGAGAGACACGAAATCTGCGCCCAGACAGAAAGTCGCTATTTCATAAAATAGTGCATGTCCATTGGTCGCTCAATCTTTTATTCACACTAATTTAAAATAGTAAATCAAGAATTTGCGTCCTCTTAGACGGGCGTACATTCATTAACCATGTCGCCTATAGGCGCTATTTACTGAAGTTGATATATAGAAAAGAAATTATTTATAGAATTAGCGACCATCCCTGCGTCGCACATTACAGAACCTGCGCCCTCATGAAGAGGGTGCATGGGCGTAGGTTCCAATAGGCGACATGGTTCTAGTTATCCATTCCTTTTAACGTTTTGTGCCGTGACGCATTGCTTGAATGCGTTTGCAGACTCAAGTAACTATTCATTTCAGGTTGTTACTATTCATTAGGGGATGAACAGTGCTACTTTCAATCTAGATAGAATTTTATAAAACTAAAGACATGACAGTGAAGAGAAAATTGCAGGGGTTCCAGAAATATGCATATCATGATTTTTAGACACATGGTTCCATAGTTATTAAATTTTAAATGTGCTGAATTTATTAGTTATCTAAAAGAATTAGCGACAATCAAACTATTGCTAATTATTTGACGCCCATTCGGACGGTCGCAGATTGTTGGAAATAGCGGCCATGCATTGGTCGCTAATTCCTTTCATGTAGTAATGATTCCAGACGTTTCAAAAACACGGTTATACATGCTATATACGAGCAGAAGGATTCATGGAGGATTACTATAGATGCTCTAATGAACTAACATGATATTTATTTGGGTTTTTGCTTGGGAGATTTCCAGCCTTTACGTCGCTTTAATCAAGGAAGAATAAATAGCAAGGGATGAAGAAGATAGAGAAACAACTGCAGCAACAATACACATCAACTGCAGCAGACGAACGATGGAGGAAACAGACGGGAAGAAGAACCACTACCGCACCACGTGCAATCAACGGCGGTAACACACGGCAACCAGCAGTAGCCACAGCTTGCAAAAAGGAAGAGGAAGGGAAGACGAGGGCGACGATCTCACGCATGGGACGTCGACGCAGTAGCACCTTCGAACGCATGAGCAGTAACCCTCATGCGTTCGATTGGGCTGGATACTTATAGGGAGAGAACCTAATACATGGGTAGAATCCTAATAGAAATCAAGTTTTCCCATGCAATAATCCTACTGGGTTTCATATTTCCATGTTAATCCCATACTTTCCTCAACCGCAGCCACCCCATCCTTGTTGGTTTCAAAACCCTAAGGTCCCATGCATACACCGAACATGAGAAGGGTCGGTGGCCTTTTGAGAATATATATTTATATATACATATCCCTTTATGCATTTTTAGACGCAACCCTCTTAAGGCCCAAAAGCTTTTAGGTCTCTTTTAAGCCCATTAACTATGTGTTTGAGATTTATAATGGGTTTATCAATATTGAGGCTTATTGAGTATCTCACTTAAGAAAGCCCTTAATATGATTGGGTTGGGTTTTCATCTTACAATTATCATGTGTTAAATCTTAAACCTTTATTAAGGCCCACTAATATATATGTTAAAGTTATAATAGGTTTTAACTAAATTATTTAGTAGGACTCTATATATAGATAGATCTTAATTCTGATAACTTTACTTATTTATCTAAATTATTGAATTTTACCGTTGTCTCGGGTATCAGAGTCGGGTTCGATCCTATGACACTTTACTCAATTATTTATTGTATCTCTATTAAGGCCCATTACCTATTTAGACTAATTCTTTTTTCAAAAAATTTTATTTTCATATTTGCTTTATGACTAATAATAATAATTTATTCTTTATAAATTTTCGGGGTGCTACACCCTCCCCCACTTAAAATAATTTAATCCCCAAATTTACATGATTCCTTTCCATAATAGTGGGGTAAAATCACTATATCCAAAACATGTATTCTATCTAGATCATTCTCATAACATGCTAAGTGCTAAGATCACCATATTTGATTCATGCAATTATGGATGAGATAGGTTTACAGAGTTCCCTTCCAATGCTTGCGGCACTTCTTCCTTTAAGAGCAGACAACATGTGATCTTATGATCTTTGCTTCCGCAACGGATGCATTTCCCGAGTTTATACCAACAATTGTCCGGGTTGTGCCTCCCCTTCTTGCAATGCTCGCACTTTTCCTTGGCCGGAACTATTTGTTGATCATCATTCCAGGGTTTCTTATCGTTCTAGGAACCGTTACCTCTATTTACCCTTTTCTTGCCATTCACGTGTTCCTTATTCTTGGATCCATTGGCTAGCTCCTTCTTAGCGACTTTCCCTTTGATTCGCTCCATCATATCCATGGCATCCTCCAATAGTTGTGCTTTTCGACCATCTCTGTATAAGTTTGAATCTCTAGAAGAGCCAATTGAGGAATGAGCTCCACCTTCAATCCGTTCATGAATCTCCTTGCTCTCATTTTCTCCGTACAAACTAAGTGTGGTGCATACTGGGCTAATCTAAAAAATCTTGCTTCATAATCTGCTACGGATAAGCTACGTTGTTTCAATGCCGTGAACTCCATAGCCTTCTTCTCGCGGAGTCTTTCCAAGAAATATTTCTCGTTAAAGTGTTCTAAGAACTCGTCCCATGTAATTTGCTCGTTGGGCAAGATTGCTTCCACGGATCCCCACCATGCCCGAGCATCCTTTTCTAGTTGATAGGTTCCCAATAGTACCTTCTCTTCGTCTGTACATTGAATCACCTTAAAGGTTCTCTCTATTTCTTGCACCCAATCTTTCGCTTCATCCGGGTCAGTAGTGTAATGCCCTGAGTCTTTCGGATCCTTATCGGAGAGTTTCGGATCGCTTTTGTGTGTCCCGAGTTGTGTTTTAGGATCCGCGTAGATTTCTCTCCCGTACAAGTTACGAAACCCCGTGGTGAGTTTATTATTGAGTTCATCGACTCGAGGATGCTACAGTTGCATTGCATTCTTTCCGAGGATCGTTTAGACTATTTTTTCATATTTTTCTGAATTAGTGTATTTTCAGACCGAAAATCAGATTTTATGGAAATTGCTAAATTTCCTAATTTCCTTTTTCTTATTTCTTATACACCCTCTCTCCTCTCTCATTTCTCACGTTCGCACTCTCTTCCTGTTCTCTCTCCTTTCTCTCCCACTCCCCCGGGCGCACGACTGAGGTGGAGGCGGGCGAGGCGAGGACGCCATGGAGTTGCTGTGACGCGTGATGGTGCGAGGATCGAGGCGTGGTTGGCGCGATCCCATTTGTGGAATCAAAGCTGATGTGACAGGCTCGTGAGATGGTTTTCGACGTAGTTTAGTCGCTTCGGCGCGCTAGAACTTCGATGGAGGTAGGGAGATGGATGCCCTACTCTTCTTCTATGTTCCCTCGTGATTTCGAGCTAAACGGTGCGAGAACGAGCGGGTTCTGCCTTATTTTGGGTGAACCTTACTTTGGGGGGTGTGAGACGTGTTCGCCTTTCTCGGTGATGGTTTCTAGCCTAATTAGTGTTATTTCAATCCCTAACATGTCTGCATTCCATTCCCGCTGGTTTCATTGCGATTGGTGGTCATTTGGGACCGGTGTGAGCCCGGGAACCCATGTGACTCATTTTGGGTCAATTCGGAGGAATTGCCCGTTTCTTATGTTTTATGCATCGTTTGGACACCTTCCGGTCTGTGGAAGGCTTGTATGGCCATTAGGGTTGTTTTCCCTTCGTTTAGAGGCGATTGGGGTGTGGAACGGCCGGGATCGACCATTCCCCTGTTTTACCCGCCGTAGCAATTTAGCGGTCTTACCAGAGACCGTTTTCTGGCATTTAGTAGTCCTTGGGTGACCGTTTATGCATTTCGAACAGTAGGTCAGTTCAGGTCTTCACGGTCGTGCGATAGACCGTTTCTTCTGGCTAGCGGTTCAATGGATGACCGCTACTCTTTGTCAGCGGTCGTACGATAGACCGCTAAGAGAGGTTGTCTATGTTGGTTCTGCTTCGCGATCGTACGATAGACTGCTAAGTAGGGATTGGAGGTCTAAGAGATGACCGCTAACTGTTGTTTATGTCGGTTCGATGGTTTTTAAGTCGGTTGGGCTAGCGGTCTGAGCCTCGACCGCTTAGTGCCTTTTGGCGATTTAGTATATGACCGCTAAGGTCTGTTTGACTGGTTTAAGCCAATTTCACTGTAGGGGGTTTGACTGGGTCTAGCGGTCAGGTCTTTGACCACGACCTTCCTCTGGCAGTCCTGAGGTAGACCGTTTACCCCTATGTCCTTATGATTTCATAGGTTGTTCTCTCGGGTCTCTGAGTGTGGCGGTCATTCCCATGACTGTTTCATT
This sequence comes from Amorphophallus konjac, assembly GCA_022559845.1. Classification (NCBI taxonomy): domain Eukaryota; kingdom Viridiplantae; phylum Streptophyta; class Magnoliopsida; order Alismatales; family Araceae; genus Amorphophallus; species Amorphophallus konjac. The sequence continues at coordinate 91,087,677 of CM040121.1, forward strand.
CGGATGACGGCCCTTGGGTGGACTGTGTACGGCTTTGGGCGCCCCTTTGGTGACCGCCATTTGCCTGTTTGTATCCTCTGTGTGTGAATAGCAGCTCCTCGACTGACCGCTTGGTTTACCTAGCAGTCAGGACTGTAGCCGTTCATTCCCAGAGTTCTGTTTTCCATTGTTTTGGCCACCAATTGCCTTGGCTTATCCTTGTGGTTTGCCCGTTGTCCCGTTGATGTCTTGGATGTCCTATGAGGGCGATGACCATGTTGTGGGACAGCCGAGAGTGCCATTATATCGAGTGGTGTTCGTACTATTTTAGAGTCATTATTGGTGCCTGGTCAACCCAGTGTGATCCAGTGGTTGACATGTGACTCGTGAATGTCTCGGTGATCCGGTATGGATCGAGACATGGGTTTTAGGACGCCTTGAGGTACTGCCTTACCTCGATTTGCATGTCCACGTGCTTTGAGGGTCTTAGTGATTCCTCAGGTCTCCGTGGTTTGTGTTATGTAGAGGTGTGGATCAGGTGATCCTATGTCGTTTCCTTTATCGGTGTTTTATCGTGACCTTGGCTTATGGACTAGGCTGGTTAACAGCGTGAGCTGTGATGTGTGACGATCTTGACTCCGAGTCTTGTGACACAAGGATCGTTGTGTTAGTAGGTCTAGTTGTCTGTCCTGAGTCTGGTGGTAGTTTGGCGTGCTGCCTTGTGTTTCGTGCTTGGTGCTTACGTGCGATAGTGCATGCTTAGCCTGTCTGTACTTCAGCACTAGTGTTTTGGAGTCTCTGTGTCCAGTGAGCCTCCACTAGTCATAGCCTGACGACACTTTCCTGTGTGTCGGCCCACCTAGGAGTAGTGGCGGGGCGTGTTCCCGATATACGGTTTGTAAGCTAGTTTTCGTGGCCCCCCTTGCCTTGCGGTAGCATCCTACTGGGGGGGAAAGATAGCTAGAGGCCTGGCTCAAGGCATTGAGCTTGTGTGTACACACGTGGTCAGGGGAGTTTGGACGAGCGCCGATGGGCGTGACCCTGACTAGTCACTCGTTACTGTTGTTCCTTGTACTCGATTCTGTGAGTGTCTCAGTTACCACCGTTCCAGGTGTGTGGGAGATACTTGTGGCGCAGTGTAAGCCGTCAGTGGACGCATCTGGCTATTCTTCTAGTGATAAGGTGCTCCTATCACTTGGAACATGACTCTAGTGATTCTCGTGTCTCATGACGTGTCTTTTCGTCATTGGTTCCCGAGTAGCCTGTGTATGGCTTTACTCGAGGTCCAATTTTGGGTAGCGTACACGACGATCTAGTTGCGTATGCTTGTGTCTTTGCATGTGTAGGTCTTTTATAGGGCTTTTACCTGTTTCGGTAGGCTTCAGCTATGGAGCTTGTGCTTTGTCAACGGATCGGTAATGCCTGACTTTGTGAGATCAGGGTTCGCCTTTCTGTTGCCATTTGGAGCAGCTTAGAGAGCCGTGGTTTGGTCGGCGGCCGTGTTTTTGGTTAGTACGGCTTTGCTTCTTCTTTAGATGTTCTTCCTCCTGCTTCCTCCTGCTTTTACAGCTTTACTGTTGTAGTTAGTACTGTTGTTACTTCTGCTCTTTCCTGCTTTACTGTTTAGCCGTGTTGTACGTGTTACTGCGTTGTTTCCAGTGGGGATCCGCGTGACCCCTACTGAGCCAGTGACACGAGGCTCACCCCTGCTTTTCAAGTGTGGTCGTTCTTCTTCCTCGTGGTTCGTGGCGCGGTGCGTCAGTTCGTAGTTGCCAGCATTCTCTACGTCGGGCTTCCCCTGGCTTCAGTGTACGTTTTCCTTTCTGTTGGACTATACTTGTCTTTATTTGGAATGGACTCTGTTAATTTAAATTGTTAATTGAAAAAGTAATTTTATTTCTGCTACTTTAGCAAACCTGATCAATGAAATATTAATTGCTTACTGCTTTATCTGGGACTTCAATGTGCTCCACACACTCCTTTTATCCCTTCGAAGCTTTACCACTCTTGGGAGGCCTCGCAAGATCCAAGTGTTATCGAGTTTACCCGGTATCTGGAGCTTGGGTCGTCGCAAGTAGACCCACTAAACTTTGGGGGATTTATCTTTAGGAATTTCCTATGTAAATCCCCGGCTCCATGTTGTGCCCCTCCTTGTGCAACTTGTTACAAAGCTTACGTTAATCCTTGGACGGTGCGTTACATTTCTCTCCATTGAGCTCTCTCGGCAGCCATTTAGCCTACAAAATAAGTTTTTAAAGTAATTATTTCTCATATCTTGACATTAATGTAACGTAGAGGAGACGTATTTTGTTGATTAACCCATAGATCTACCCAATTCTCACGGAATCCCTATAGGGTAATTGACAAGGACAACTCAGTCTATAACTTGGACTTAGTGACCTAGGGATTGAGAAAGCCTAGGCTCTGATACCACCTTCTGTCACGTCCCGAACCGATAGTAGCGGAACGTGTCGTTTGCTCGAAACGTGACAGTTAAACAGTCGTGTCGATCAGAACATAGTCGAGACAAAATATAATTTGAACAAAATAGAATTTCATTCCTAATATAAGTTTATTACAATTTGGACCCAATAAAAGAAGGACTCAATAAAGGAAAATTACAAGAGACTTATGACTAGACAAATCTTTAACGTAGACACAAGATAACCAGACTCAGGTATTTATCTAGGTTTGCCAGAGTTCTCTTCACTCTAGCCCTTGCCATCATGTTCGGTCTCGTCGTCACTAAGGTCGTTACCTAAAAAATATTGAAAAACACTGGGTGAGCGAACGCTCAGTAGGACTTAATATCTCAAGCTCCAAGCTAGATTTAAGTAATTACAGTTTAATATGGACATGCAGGTCATGCAAGCTATCATAATCAAGAACTATAATGGCACGAGCTATATCGATAATTCAGAGATAAATTCAAGAACTATAATTCAAAATCTAGAAATAAGAATAGGCAAGAAGATCGATACTTTCGAGACATATAAAGACAATAGATAGATAGGTGTATAAATCAAGGACATTCATGACAAGATAACAAGTACTTATCATAGGGTAATTCAAGAGCGTTCCTGAGGAGATAATGGCAATCATTCCACTATAGCATTCACTTGCACTAGAGCTTTTGTAACTATCACTTTATAAGATTGGCCATTGTATAAAGGAGTTCAACACTTGAATAATGGGTATGTCAATCACTTAGGAAAATGTCATAGACCAATTTTGCTATCTTTGGTGCAACAATGCCGACACCCGATCATTCATGATACCGGTACATGTTTGGACTTTGTCTCGCCCATGGGATCAGATCAGGACCCCGTATTTTATACACTATCGTTGAAATGTCAATTTGTTGGGACCCATAGCCCCTTCTGTATCTAGACCAATTCCACTTAACGTTAATGGCCAAGAGTTCCAAGGATCAAGCATGTATGAAAAGTAGGGTAGATTCATGGAATTCAAGGACAGAACTATAAACAAGATGACGTGGCAATAATCTCCATGAAAAACCATGACAATCATGAAAACTGGGATGAATGGCGCCCACTCAGACGACCACAATTTATAGAATTTGCACCCACTATCGTGGTCGCCTAATCTGTGAACAACACCAGCTTGAAGAAATAGCGCCTACGCATACGGTCGCTCATTGAAGAATTGGCGACACCTATCAGCTCGCAGGTTCATTAAATAATGACGAATGTCTGGTCGCTAATTCAATTCGCGCCTAGATGGATGTCGCTATTTCAAGACAGAAGGCAGGACTTCTCATAAAGGCCACGACAGCACTCTATGAGGGCTGGACCACCATGTTTCATCAAAGTGACATGGCTAAAAGGGTATCAGGGTTTTGAGGTACAACATGCTCGGCTGCCTTGAGGGAATCCAAGGCTGGCGTAGACTTACGGAGGTATCTATGATGAAGTCTCCAGTCCGAAGGAAGGAATATCCTGCGGAGGGCTCAAACATCACCGAGAGTTGAGGGCTATGCGAGAATCGTCGTGAAACTTGGGACTGTATCTACGGACTGAGAATACAGTGCCAAAATACCGACGGTTAAGGGCCAGAAACGCGGCAAAATCGAGAGACACGAAATATGCACCCAGACAGAAAGTCGCTATTTCATAAAATAGCGCATGTCCATTGGTCGCTCAATCTTTTATTCACACTAATTTAAAATAGTAAATCAAGAATTTGCGTCCTCTTAGACCGGCGTACATTCATTAACGATTTCAACGGTTTATCATTTTTGAGAAAATAAATTAAATAGCGCCTCTTCATGAGGGCGCAGGTTCTATAATGTGCGACGCTGGGATGGTCGCTAATTCTATAAATATTTTCTTTTCTATATATCAACTTCAGAAAATAGTGCCTATGTGCACGGGCGCAGGTTCCAATAGGCGACATGGTTCCAGTCGTCCATTCCTTTTAACATTATGTACCGTGACGCATCGCTGGAATGCGTTTGCAGACTCAAGTAACTATTCATTTCCAGTTGTTACTGTTCATTAGGGGATGAACAGTGCTACTTTCAATCTAGATAGAATTTTATAAAACTAAAGACATGACAGTGAAGAGAAAATTACAGGGATTCCAGAAATATGCATATCATGATTTTTAGACACATGGTTCCATAGTTATTAAATTTTAAACATGCTGAATTTATTAATTATCTAAAAGAATTAGCGACAATCAAACTGTCGCTAATTATTTGACGCCCGTTCGGACGGTCGCAGATTCTTGGAAATAGCGGCCATGCATTGGTCGCTAATTCCTTTCATGTAGTAACAATTCCAGACATTCGAAAAACATGGTTATACATGCTATATACGAGCAGAAGGATTCATGGAGGATCACTCTAGATGCTCTAATGAACTAACATGATATTTATTTGGGTTTTTGCTTGGGAAATTGCTTGCCTTTACGTCACTTTAATCAAGGAAGAAGAAATAGCATGGGATGAAGAAGACAGAGGAACAACTGCAGCAAACGAACGATGGAGGAAACAGACGGGATGAAGAACCACTACAACACCACGTGCAATCAACGGCGGTAGCACACGGCAACTAGCAGTAGCCGCAACATGCAAAAAGGAAGAGGAAGGGAAGACGAGGGCGGCGATCTTACGCACGGGACGTCGACACAGTAGCACCTTCGAATGCACGTGTAGTAACCCTTATTCGTTCGATTGGGCTGTATACTTATCGGGAGAGAACCTAATACATGGGTAGAATCCTAATAGAAATCAAGTTTTCCCATGCAATAATCCTACTGGGTTTCATATTTCCATGTTAAAACCATTCTTTCCTCAACCGCAGCCACCCCATCCTTGTTGGTTTCAAAACCCTAAGATCCCATGCATACACCGAACGTGAGAAAGGTCGGTGGCCTTTTGAGAATATATATTTATATATACATATCCCTTTATGCGTTTTTAGATGCAACCCTCTTAAGGCCCAAAAGCTTTTAGGTCTCTTTTAAGCCCATTAACTATGTGTTTGAGATTTATAATGGGTTCATCAATATTGAGGCTTATTGAGTATCTCACTTAAGAAAGCCCTTAATATTATTGGGTTGGGTTTTCATCTTACAATTATCATGTGTTAAAGCTTAAACCTTTATTAAGGCCCACTAATTATATATGTTAAAGTTATAATTGGTTTTAACTATATTATTTAGTAGGACTCTATATATAGATAGATCTTAATTCTGATAACTTTACTTATTTATCTAAATTATTGAATTTTACCGTTGTCTCGGGTATCAGAGTCGGGTTCGATCCTATGACACTTTACTCAATTATTTATTGTATCTCTATTAAGGCCCATTACCTATTTAGACTAATTCTTTTTTCAAAAATTTTTATTTTCATATTTTTTTATGACTAATAATAATAATTTATTTTTTATAAATTTTCGGGGTGCTACACTATGCATGACTTTGCATAACTACATAACTACATGACATGCATGACTCTTCACTCTTGACTACAAACTCCTATGATTGATCTTCTCTGACTCTACCTCTTTGACTATTTCAGCTCTAGCAGCTTTGAATTTTTTTTTTGACTTCCCCTTTGACTCTGTAGTACTCTGACTCATTTTCTTCTCCCCCTTTGCCATCAGCAAAAAAAATGAGGGGTTCTGTGACAGCATCCCTGATTATCACTCTCCAAGTGTGTCATCAGTCTGAGTGGAAGCATCTTGTGTAGGAGGACCGTGAGGAGGGAGTGTAGCATGCTGAAGTGAGGCCAGTAGTTCTTCTGCAATCTGATTGACCCTTTGAGCAACTATTTTGAGGTTTCTATCAGTGGAGAAATGCCTTTCAAGTAGAGCTTCATGAAATAACTCCATTTTAGCGCCGAGCACAGTTGTTTGATGACGGATCATATCAGTAATATGGGTTAGCTGTGCATCATACTGAGTAGCCTCGATAGGAAGTTGAGAGGATGACTCTGGAGCCATACCAGGCGACCATCTATCTCCTTGGTCTTCAAAAGTTGGCTAAAGGTAATGATCCTTGAATACTTCAACCATGTATTTAATGTCATATGTAATCATATGTAATCATCTGTAATTTGTCTGTCATATGATCATAATTCTTGACAAGACAATTGTGTTGTTCCCTAGTTTCATGAAAATATTCTATAACGGTGAATAACTTGTCATTGTGACAGTTGAATTTGTCAGTTACCCTGCCAATATGATTTCCAGCAACTCCAAGGACTCCTTGAATATCTTGGACTAGTTTGTGAAAATTCCTGTTAGCATGTGCCCAGTCTTTGTTGATTTCAGCAATTCTTTTGTTCACTTCCATCCTAAGATGAGTCAATTTCTGATCAATTTTTTTTGACATTTCTCTCATTCTAGAGTTTACTTCTCCTCTGAACTGAATCATCTGATGCTCAAAGTAGTTTGACTGTTCTTTCAATGCAGAATGTAGCATCCCAAATTGTGTAGATATGAAATGAAAGTGAGTGCCCGTCTATTGATCGGATGATGTAGAAGCTCGAGAGGTTTTGGGATCTGCAGTTATAACTTGTCTTGTAGGAGGGATGTGTTGGTCCCAGGGTAGGTGAGCGGACGAGAAAGGGGGTTGAATTGTCCCCCACACAAGATGGCAAATTAAAACACTACGTAGCGGAATTAATAATATTAACGAGATTGAAGAAATTAACTAAACAAGATAATTAAATTCTCTCAATCTCTTCGTTCCCACGCGATCACACAAACGGATATAACAAGCAAACCACACAAACACACAGTGCAAACGGGATTTTTAAGGTGGTTCGGGACCACGACGGGCTCCCTACGTCCACCCATTATCAAACCGGTAAGGCTTCACTCGGGGATAAATCCCCAACACAGAGGGGACGCTCCAAACACACACGGGGACACGCCCCAACATACACACACACAGAGACGGAGTCTCCCACATGAACCAACAGCGGATCAACACACACACACACACACACGAGCTGCAACAACTGCAGCACAATAAGCACAACCGTACACAGACGGTCCACACACACGAATATCTTGTTCAGAAAATAAACACAAATATCCAAAATGTGCTCAACCCAAAATACAAGCCATGAAACACATCACAAAGAACAGATAGAAGATATAGAAATTATCCCCCTTTGTTTCCCAAGGCCAGATGAAGATGTTCTTTGAAGCGCAAGTCGGAGGGAGACCAAATCAACACGATATCAGCATCTTCTTGATCGTCTCTTCATTCCGCTCCTCCTTTTCTTCTACAACGATCTCCAAAAACACATGGATGTAGATGAAATCCTCTCCATAAAAGCTCCTCCTTCCTTTCTCCTTTTCTTCACCTGCAAGATAGAAAGATATTAGCCCCTAGGAGATGAAACCCTAAAATTCGTAGTTCGTCTATATATATATGCAAGGGAGTGTAAAAGTCCAATAAACCCTTTCTAGAATCATCAAAAAAGACCCCCAATAGGTCTACCAAGAACCCAGGGGCAAATTGGTAAGTTTAGAGCACAAATAGATTGGGTTTAGTGGATTTTCAGATTCATGTTTCTGGGTTTTCGCCGCATTCGATCGAGCGGAATACTGGGTCGGTCGACCTAACTTCTGTAGGGCTGAAACTGGTCAGCTCTGGGAAGTTCGGTCGACCGAACTGTGCTGCTATTCCATTTATGCAGAGTTCAGTCCATTAAGCAATCGAACATGCAAGATTTAATTAATAAAACATATGACCAACATCAAACATTCAACCATGATTTTTCATGCTTAAAAACAAGTTGAATCAATTGATTTCTATGTTAATCAACATTTGTGCATCAAGGATAACACAATGAATTTCTTACACATGATTCCAGCTCAAAAGCACTATGTAGAAAGTGCATGAACACATTCAATTGAATTTCCAATTTCCACCAAGATATGCATGAGTTATATACATCAAAAGCCATAAGAAACACATGAATGATATGCATTGAAGCCCTTTGAAAACTTATCATCCACAACTTAACATTAAGATCACATAGCAATGAATTTTTGCACTATGTGTGAGCATTGCAAAACCATCATCAAAAATAGCTTCTTCAAGACCACACATTCAGAAATATCTCAAACAACTTATTCTCATGAACATCCATTGTTCAGTCATACAAATATGCATATATTAAAGCTTATCACACAATTCTTGAAGTAAGCCCACAAGCATAAGCCGATTTCATACACCATGAAAATGTCATTCCAACTCATTCATTCCAAGGTTTACATGAGGAATTCAAACATTTGAGCTAGCATAAGAGCCCTATGAAGAATATGCAAGGAATGCGTTCATCACACTTACAAACTCATGAAGAGATATGCATGAGAAAGCCAAATAAGTATGTGCATCAATGATAGCACAAAGAACTTATTCATTCCGACTTCATATGGCCATTGCATTCAAACACATATGAGCCTCAAAATCCATGAGAGAAAAGGATGTAAACCACATGAAGAATTTTATCATCCTTCTCAAGGTTCAATCAAAGCATGAGAAACTCTTTACAATCTCATATAGCATGTAGCAATGAGTTCTTCTAAATTCTGAGACATGAAACATGGCAATGATCATGAATGCACACTATCATCAAAATAATATGCAAACATACATAAGGTTTAGTTATCATAAAAAATATAAACAAGTGCAAGGCACACAACAATCTCCCCCTTTTTGAAAAGGAGAAAGGAAGGAGGAGCTTTTGTGGAGAGGATTTCATCTACATCCATGTGTTTTTGGAGATCGTTGTAGAAGAAAAGGAGGAGCGGAATGAAGAGACGATCGAGAAGATGCTGATATCGTGTTGATCCGGTCTCCCTCCGACTTGCGCTTCAAAGAACATCATCATCCGGCCTTGGGAAACAAAGGGGGATAATTTCTATATCTTCTATCTGTTCTTTGTGAAGTGTTTCATGGCTTGTATTTTGGGTTGAGCACATTTTGGAAATTTGTGTTTATTTTCGGAACAAGATATTCGTGTGTGTGGACCGTCTGTGTACGGTTGTGCTTATTATGCTGCGGTTGTTGTAGCTCATGTGTGTGTGTGATGATCGCTGTCGGATCATGTGGGAGACTCCGTCTCCGTGTGTGTGTGTGTGTGTTGGGGCGTGTCCCCGTGTGTGTTTGGAGCGTCGCGTCCGTGTTGGAGATTTATTCCCGAGTGAAGCCTTACCGGTTTGATAAGGGGTGGACGTAGGGAGCCCGTCGTGGTCCCGAACAACCTTAAAAATCCCGTTTGCACTGTGTGTTTGTGTGGTTTGCTTGTTATATCCGTTTGTGTGATCGCGTGAGAATGGAGAGATTGAGAGAATTTAATTACCTTGTTTAGTTAATTTCTTCAATCTCGTTAATATTGTTAATTCCGCTGTATATTGTTTTAATTTGCCATCTTATGTGGGGGACAATTCAACCCCCCTTCTTGTCCACTCGCCTAGCCCGGGACCAACAATTGGTATCAGAGCCACGGCTCTATCTTCTTGAGGTCTCACGGCCTATAGAGAGATCCCTCGGCGAGCTTTTTATAAGCATCATGTCTAACACTTGTTTGTCTTCTCCTCCTCCTCATTTTAATGGTTCAAATTTCAATGAATGGCTTGGGCACATGAGTCATTATGTTAAAATCATTGATCCCAAACTCTTAGATTTAGTTAAGTATGATTCATATGGGTTGCCTAGTGATGAGTCTAAGTGGACTGTCGAACATGTGAAGAGATACAAAGATAACTCTAAGCTTTTACATATTTTTAGGAGTTCAATTGATCTTCACAAATTTCCACTTATTGCCTCATGCAGGACGGCCGGGGAGATATTGAAATGCTTGATCGAGAACTACAAAGGAAAGAAAGATAGTGAATGCTTGATGACCGACAAGCAAGATACAACAAGCAAGGAAAGCTCCGAGCCAGACTCAGAAGGTGAGGAAATCTCTTTTGAAGAGTTTATGGATTTGTATGATGAATTGGTTGAAAAGTATAAGAATGTTAAATCTGAAAATAGAAAACTTAAAAAGAAACATGAACATGTTTTTCATGATAATGTTTCTTGTGATAAGTATTCTGAACTTTGAAGAACTCAAAAGGGAAAATAGTGCTTTGTTAATTCAGAACTCTTTACTTGAAAGTAATTTGAAAAATCTTGAAAAACTTGAAAAAGAAAATTCTTCATGTGATAGATGCTTAAAATTGAAATCTAAAAATGAATAATTCTTGATTGATATTAAAAAATGAAGAATCCACTTCATGTATGAGAGAAGAGAATGAGAAATTAAAACATCTAAATACAACCATGTCTGAGAAACTGCTTGTTTTTGAAAAGGGAAAAAGTTTGGTTGTTGATGAATGTGAAAAATTGCATGTGCTAGAATAAGAACTTGAAAGTTATAAAACTGCACATAGAGTGCTGAATGAATGTGTTGTTTACAGCAAACATGAAATTGCTAGCTATGAGTTGCACATTGCATCCCTTGAAAGTGAAATCAATAATTTGAATACTTCATTGTCTAAATTTGTGGATGGTAAAGAAAATCTAGACAAAATCTTGGGAACTAAAGTGAACTTTCAAAAGGAAGGGCTTGGCTATAATCTGGTAAATAAAAAGAAGTTTGAAAATAAATTGTATACTTCTTTTGTCTTGAGTTCGGATGTAGCTAGTTCATCAAACAATCACACGATTCAACATATTAAAAGGAAAAACTAGAAATATGATGTTAAGTAGAAATTGAACCAAGATTTGAAGTTGAAAAATAATTTTATTTATACAAATGCCAATGCTAGGAAGCACAATCATGCTGCACACACACATCCATCCACAAGGAAAATCTCATATTTTTATTGTGGCAAAATTGGTCATATGATGCATGATTGTCTTGCTTTGAAATATGATGAATTGGGAGCATGTAAGAAAATGTATGATTTCAAAAACTCAAAGAAGTCTTCAAAGAAAAGAAATGAATTTGAAAATTCCCATGTTCATGAAAGAAGACCATATGGAAGAGTTGGTTCATTGCATTGTTACTATTGTGGGAAATATGATCATTTGATGAAAACTTGTTTTCAAAAGAAAAATGACAACCATCATGTCAAGAAGAAGAAAAATTTTCATGTTGAAAATAAAAACACTTTTGTTAAATCACAGAAATTTAATGCTTATACATATAAGAAAATTGTGAATTCTTTTGGTGGTTGTCATTACAGTGGTGAATTAGGACATGCTATGCATGATTGCTATTGGATGAAAATTGATGATTTGAATGCCTTTAAGAAATTGAATGCTCATGTTAACCATCCAGGACCCAAGAAGGTTTGGGTACCCAAAACTGTCAAATGAGAATTTTATTGCATGGATGTCTTGAGGCCAAGTGGAAGGCTTGGAAAATAATGGATGCTCAAGGCACAGGTTTTGAAAATAAAATTTTGAATTATCTTTGAAAATCTAAAAAAATTTAACTGAATTTCTATTCATGAAAATAATGAAAAATCTATTTTTCTTATGAGCTTGCATTGCATCTATCTGTTTATTATTGCATGACTACATGGTATATTAAATGGTGATTTGAGGAAGGACATGTTATTCCTGTCTGAAATCTATCACCATGCGTGAGAATGTCCCTTCGCCTGGTACCATGAGTCAATTGTTCATTTAAGTCATAGGATGCATGATTTTTAGAAAATGTCAATTATGAAATTTATGCACATAGAAAGGGGGAGTTTGTTCTTCAATGGATGATTTAGAAATATGAATCTAACTCATATTTTTGGGAATTGCATCTCTTGCTTATTGCTAAAGTTGAATTGATCATGATTCTATGCACATGATTCTTGAAAAGGTGAATCCCTGAAATCTCTGCAATGGCTTATTTCACTTGGTGACATTGTTCATATGACATGTATCACATCTAAAAAACCTGACTTGTTATTCCTCTAGCTTGATGTGATGAATTTGTCTAATTGGTTGAACAGAATTGAAAATCTTGAGGAGTGTTTATGAGATCATTGACCATTGAATATCTTTCAATCTGAACTCTATGTTTAATAGCACATTTGAACTTAACTGCATATCTAGTATAACAAATGGTGTTTGTGGAAGATTGGATTATATCTAGTCGGAAACTCTCACTACGTGTGAGTAGGGTCTTCGGACATTCACCTCCGCCTCGTATCAGAACTTGTAAAATCAGTTTGGCTTGTGGATGATCTCTAAACTTCTGAAATGCAATTGAAAATCTGATTCTGAACAATTTCTAAAAACTCCCGCACGTCATTAGCTTTCTGGAAAGTGTTTTCCGTGCGGGCCGTGAGTTAGGCCCTTAGACTGGGGCTGGAGATCTCTTGAGTTCCCTTTATGAGGGAATGGTCTCGGTAGTTGTGATGTAATGACCCGAGATCCGAATACCGGGACAGGCCCGATAACCCGAATCCTGAACCACCACCTACGAGCCCGAAGACTCGGAAGGGTTAAAAGGGATGGTGTAGAAATACACAAGAATCTAAAATAATTGTAGAATTACACAATTAATATGAATAAGCAGGAAATAATAAATAACAATAAGAAAATTACATGGTCCACAGTTTAACAATAGGCTAAAATATAACAGTAGTCCACAACTAGTACAGTCCAGAAAAGAAGGTACAACTACACGGGGCATACCCCGGCCTGGAAACTGGCAACTAACTCTGGGCACCAGAATCACGTGGAGCCTCGGAAGCGCTCCCCTGAAGCATCGTCTCACCTGAAACGCAAAAAACACGCAGGGAATGAGCCTCTAAACAAAAGGCTCAGTAGGGATCATCCGGTCCCCACCTCGCAAACTGAGAAACTACGCGGAAAGTAACTACAAGCTACCACTAGCAAGACGTAGAACGGGAGCTGCAGGAATAAATAAACGGGAAAGGTCTGCTACGTCTAGTACCGAATGCACGGCACGAGAATTGAAATAACTCATCAAAAAAACCCAAGAGTCACTACCAAACAAAGATGGGAAAACCAACCACTAGAAGCAAGGCCGGATGCATCCACTGACAGCTTAGACCGCGCCTCAGGTGTCCCCCTCGACCCCTGGTGGAACAGGGACACCGTACAAGTAACCACTGAATAAAGAACTAGCTGGGGTCGCGCTCATTAGCGCAGGTCCAACCACCCCCAACCGCGTGTGAACACACAGACCATGCGTCCCAAGTCTGACCCTCTGATAGGTTTTCCCCTCAACCGGACTCTGGCTGCAAGACGTGGGGCCCTACGAAAACCAGCCTAGAAACCATCTCTCTGGGTAGCCTCGCCACCACTCCCTGGTGGGACCACTCGCGTGTCAGAAGGCTACGACTAGTGGAGGGTCATAGAAGGAGTAGACTCTCTAGTCAACGAAAAATAACGTCTAAACCGGGCAAAGTACGAGATCCGCTCCTCGTACTGACACCGACTCACGGTGACACGAGCCGAGAACACCACCTCCCGGGATCCCACGGCACGCTAACATGTGGCCCCCACATGATGCCCAGCATCGGTCGGACCACGGGTCAGCACGTGGATCGAGGTCCACTCACCCGGGACTTGAATCTGCCAAATACAAACTCTGGTCGGACATAAACCGCTGGCGGTCCACCTTTGGACCGCTACAATGGTTAGCAGTCTAGCTTTAGACCGCCACAAGGATTAAGCGGTCTCCTGATAGACCATCACCCTCTGGGCTGTGGAGGCGCAAACGGTCCTATCTAGGGCCGCTAAGGGGTATAAAATGGTCGTCCTTGCGACCGCCAGATCCCAAAACCTCCAACGGTAAAAAATGCAACAGTCAAAACGCCTCGAAGGCCACGCCGACCAACTCGGCTAGCGGTCGGCCGATAGGCCCCCACTTGGGCTCTAGCGGTCTATCGGGTGACCGCTAGTCCCAACCCACATACGGGGCACCGAAAACGGTCGCATGGTGACCGCTAACGGGAAGAAGCGGTCACTGGAAGGACCGCCAGCCTCCCAGAAACCCGAAAATGGCGGGAAAATCCCAAAATCGCCATTCCACACCCCATTCACCCCCGGGTGAAAGGGAAACAAAGAGGAAACCTTTCCCCAAGCCCCTGAGCATCATTTGATGCCCTCAAACCACATTTTGACGGATTAAAGCACAAGATTGGGCACTCGATCCCCAAAACATGATTTTCCCTTCCCAGCTCAAAATAGCCCTCTCTCGACCTCGCCTCGGCCTAGAAATCACGGGGAAGGTAAATGCCGAGCTAAGCATCGTCACCCTACCTCGGGGTCGCCCGAAACACGACGGATCGCCGCCGATCGACGAAGAACACTTTTAGAACTCTCGAACCTCCATGATCTCCCACGAGACACATGCCGCCACGACTGCCTCGTCGCCGCCGTCGCCGCCACGTCGTCGCCTCGCTGCCGTCTGCGGCGGGTGGAAGGCGCCGCCGCGAGCACGTCGGACGAAGAAGAGGAAGAAAAAAAAGGGGGCGCGGTCTCACGGTGGAGGGGGAAAGAAGAAGAAAAAAAAGTGAAAAAAGGGAAAAGGAAATGGGGTTTATATAGAAAATCTTGATTTTTTGAAAAAAATGGAAAAATAGAAAAATATACCTCCGTAATCCTCGGAACACGCCGGTCGCACCGGTACCATCTCGGAGTAGGTGAACGACTCGGTTCGCCCGCTACGGGGTTCCGTAGGTTTACCGGAGAAAAACACGCGGAAACCGCAGAACACGTTCCGAGACCTTCGAAACTGATCCGAAACGCACGGATCCGAACCCACAAAATGTCCAAAAAATAATTCCGGGCGTAACAAAAGTAAATTCTCCGAGAAAATAAATCTAGGACCCAAGAAGAAGGATCCAAAGGGTCCGGGATAATACAACCCTCCCCCCTTAAATAAATTTCATCCTCGAAATTTAAAATAAAGCGCGGGGCAAAGAAAAAAGACTTACGTGAACAGATAAGGGAACTGTTGACGCATCTCGTCCTCACGCTCCCAAGACGCTTCGCCGCCAGAGTGCCGCTGCCACACCACCTTGACGAAGGGAATAGCCTTGATCCGTAGGTGCTGCTCTCGTCGATCTTCAATACGGATGGGGAACTCCGGAAGGGACAGATCGAGAGTCACCTCGGGCCAAACCGAATCCTCCAACACATGAGAATCATCGGGCATATACTTCCTCAGCATGAAGACATGAAATACATCATACACCGCAGCTAACTCCGAGGGTAGCTGCAACCGATAAGCAACCTTACCAATGCGTTCCACAATGGGAAAAGGACCAACATAGCGGGGACTCAACTTCCCACGTTGCCCAAAACGCATCACTCCCTTCATGGGAGAAACCCTAAAAAATACTTGGTCACTGACCGTGAAACTGAGGGGCTGCCTTCTCCTATCGGCATAGCTCTTCTGACGACGCTGAGCCGCCAACATGTTCCGACGCACCAGACGCACCACATCAACACATTGCTGCACCAACTCTGGTCCCATCATGACACGCTCACCAATCTCCAACCAAAGTGGAGTCTGACACGGTCGCCCGTACAACGCCTCATAAGGAGCCATCCCAATGCTCGAATGATAGCTATTGTTTTAGGCAAACTCCACCAATGGTAGATAGTGAATCCAACTCCCCTGCAATTCCAGGCAATAGGACCTCAACATATCCTCTAGCGTCTGAATGGTCCTCTCCGACTGACCATCTGACTGAGAGCTCGCTGGAAACTCCTCCAGAATTCGGAAGTGAAACGCGGATCTCGATCTGACACAATGGAAATGGGAATTACATGCAAAGGTACGATCCGCTCCACATAAAGACGAGCCAACTTGGGCACACTCCAGCTAACTCTGATCGGTACCAACCGAGCTGTCTTCGTCAGCCTATCCACCAGCAACCAAATACTATCATGCCCACTCGGAGTCCTCGACAATCCTACCACAAAATCAGTGGTCACGTGGTCCCATTTCCACGCGGGAACCTCCAAGGGCTGAAGCGTACCTCCTGGTCACTGATGCTCCACCTTCACCTGCTGACAAGTCAGGCACCTAGCCACAAACTCGGCAATATCTCTCTTCATGCCAGGCCACCAGAACTGTCTCTTCAAGTTCTGATACATCTTTGTCACTTTCGGGTGTACAGTGTACCGACACCCATGAGCCTCTAGTAACACCGCACGCCTCCCCTGCTCTTCGGCTGGGACATATAGCCTGCCTCGGAATCTCACAGCTCTGTCCTCGCCGAACTCCACATCAGCCAAAGCCAAAATCCGGGGCAACTCAGGGTCTACACACTGAGCATCTGTCACCTGACAACGAATGGCTAGTGTGATAGTCAAGCTCACAAGAACAGATGACCTTGGCTCTTGAGGAACCTTAAGCCTAAATGTCACGACTGGTACTTGTTCCCAGAGCCTCCACTTCCTCGCCATCACCTTCCTACTCAAGGCATCGGCAACGACATTCATCCTGCCCTGCTGATAAGACATGGTGAAGTCATAGTCCTTCATATACTCCATCCATCGCCTCTGCCTGAGGTTAAGGTCCTTCTGAGTGGACACATACCTCAAACTCTGATGGTCAGTGAACACCTCGAACTTCTCACCGTACAGGTAATGCCTCCAAATCCTCAATGCAAAGATCACAACCGCCAACTCAAGGTCATGGGTAGGGTAATTCTCCTCATGTGACTTCAACTGCCACGATGCATACGCCACAACTCTACCATGCTGCATCAACATAGTACCCAACCCGACCCCGAAAGCATCTATACACAATACAAAACCTCCTGATCCAGAAGGCAACACCAACACCGGTGCCGAGGTGAGCAACATCTTCAGCTCCCTAAAGCTCTGCTCACACTCATCAGTGCAGACAAACGGCACATCCTTCCGCGTAAGCCTAGTCATCGAAGCTGCAATACAAGTGAAATCTTAGATGAATTTCCTGTAATAGCCTGCAAGCCCCAAGAAACTTCGAATCTCCGTCACGGACCTCGGCCTCGGCCACTGCATCACTACCTCGACCTTGGTTGGATCCACGGAAATACCATCACCAGAAATCATGTGCCCCAAAAAGTGCACCTCGTGAAGCCAAAACTCACACTTGCTGAGCTTAGTATACAACGGGTGATCTCGCAAAGTCCGCAATACAACCCTTAAATGATACGCATGCTCCTCTGTAGACTGCGAATAAATAAGGATGTCATCCACAAACACGATCACGAACTGATCCAAGTAGGGACGGAACACCCTCTGCATCAAATCCATGAACGCTGCGGGGGCATTGGTGAGCCCAAACGGCATCACCAGAAACTCATAATGCCCATTGTAGACACGCCAAAATTGACGTTATGTTGATCAAATTTCATGTCATTATGTAAACGCCCCAAGTGGACTTCAATATTCCTATAACATGAAGTTTTTCTATTTTTCTGTGAATTTTATGCATTTTTCTGCATTTTTCGTGATTCACGACTTGACGAAGGGCGTTACTTCCGAAAGTAACGACCTGTCATAGGGCGTTTCAAAAGAAAGGACGACCATACTTGAGGGCGTCAATTCCTGGTATTATCCGTTAATTTCTGGAATTATCTATTTTCAAAATAAAAGCATTTTCTAAGTAACGTCCTTCATCAGGGCGTGTTTTTAAGAAACGCCGTTATCTCAGGCGTGTTCCCTTGATGCTAAAACAAAGAAGTTTTTATTTCCAAAATTAAATCCAGGAAGAAACGGCCTTTCCTAGGTCGTGTTTTAATAAACGCCCTGTGGCAGGTCGTCAATTTATAATGATACGCCCTAGCTTAAGGCGTGTTTCACTCCAGAGTCCTTCTTTTTTTTATCTTTCCCTCACAGTTCCCTACCATCCTTGGACTATTGCTCGATCTTAATCCTTCCCTGGATGCCTCATTACCCGTTCTTATCACTTCCTTGTTTGATCATATCCGATTGAAGCTATAAAAGAGAAAATCTCGTTTGATCGTAAAAAAAGGTTAACAACTCAAAGGGTTAAGAGCAGGAACCTCCTCAGGCACGTTCTTCATCCTTTCTGCATCCAATCAAGCGCATGTTGCCTTCATCTCCACGGTTTTCCCTTTACTCTCGTCAGGGAGAGCAGGGTTCCATCTTTTGTTTTGTTGTTCATCTCCTCTTAACATCTCCTCATCATCACCCGGTCGTTAGTTATTCCATTGCATTAAGCATCATTTTTCATATCCTTTCCCTAGTTCCCTGCTAGGGGTTTAAAAAAAAACAAAAAAAGAGGTGCGCTGTTGATGCCGTTTTCATCATTTTTTGTTAGTTTGGATTGATACTATCTGCACCTTGGCTGATCCCCTCTCTTTTGTCCGTCTTTTATTGTCTTTTTTTTTTTACAAGGTAATCAACTGAAGAGAACCCACTTCATCGGCCGGCCGATTGAAGTTGGAGGAGGAAATCCACACCATCCCGCGTTTCCATCTTTACTAGGTAATTGCGATCACTTTCCTCTTATTCATCTCCTCTTGAGACCCTCGTGTCTCTGGTGATCACACACTCTCCACATTAGCACCTCGTGCTATTTTATTGCTTTCACCACCATACTTTTACTTTTTGGTTATATATTAAAGAGCGGATTTTTAATCCGATCTACAAATTGGCGATCACGGTGGGACGTCCACTGTTTTCTTTATTGATTACCATCTCCATTGGCACCCTCGTGTGCCCTTTCCCCTTTGACACCCTCGTGTGTCCTCTCCCCTTAGGCACCCTCGTGTGCCCTCTCCCCTCGGTACCCTCGGTACCCTCTCCCTTACTGTGCACCCTGCACACTCCCCGGATCAGTCAATTGCTGTTTATTAACGCCTTCAACAAGGGCATCTTTTTATTTAACGCCCCTCACAGGGACGTGTTTTGTTGATTAACGCCCCTTTCAGGGCGTGGGTTTATTGCATCTGCTGGTGTTCTGCTTACTCATCATATCGTCTGCTATTTAACGCCCCTCCCAGGGACGTGTGTTGTTGATTAACGCCCACTCCCAGGGCGTCTCTTTATCATAACTGCTGTCTGCTGCTTGCTCATAATATTGCCTGTGGATTAACGCCCTCCCCTGAGGCGTTTCATTTCTTATCAGCGCCTTGCATTAGGGCGTTTCTTTTCATCATAACTGCCGATAATTGCTGCTTCACATATTGTCTGTGGATTAACGCCTCCCTCAGAGGCGTTTCAGGTTTTTAGTAACGCCTATAAGCAGGGCATTTATCTGAGTTTTGACGCCCTCCGGTGGAGGCGTCCTTTCTTTATAACGCCTCAGCTTAAGACGTGTTTTCCTACCGTCTGTGAACCCCTCACAGAGTTTAACGACAGCCACGCTGCCGTGTTTGCCTTTTGTCACGACCTGCTGCAGGGCGTGTCTTTTCCTCCTACTGTGAAAAACGCCCTCCCCCAGGGCGTTTCTTTACTGTTCTTTTTCACAGATTAGCTCTGATTCATTGCTTGGCATCTATCTTGATATTATATTGCTGTTTGGATTGTCTTGATTTGTTGGCTTGGTTGAGAGACCTTCTCTCTCTATCCTAGGATCCACACACCTTTCTTGGAATCGAGACTACCCTCCATTGAGCATTCCGTCTCTTTGGACCGGAAATCCCTTTTCCAAGACCTCCATAAGTCCCCACACCCGTGGATTTCCTCACGGACGCCGGGCTGGTTGTACCCTTGAAGTACCTGGAGTTTAGAGAACCTATGCGTGATTAGAGAGAGAGAAAAACTTAGTTGACCCGGAGGTTACACTTGGATCAAACTAGGTCTCATTTGGCAAAAGAGTGAACTTTCACAAATAATCCACCCTAATTCAAACATCAAACATTAAAATCTTGCATTTCTTGCCAACCTTGTTTGCATAAACATAGTTGGGTGATTTGATTGCTTTGTTTGGATTAAATATTTTGTGATAATTCCTTCATTAAACATTCTCTCTCTTAAGAATGAAACTCCGATCAGGTAAAACCATCAACATGTCAGGCAACGGGTACTCTTATGATGATGAGAATGAGAACATATTTGGTCAATATGAGGACCCTCTCCAGGATTCTATTTATTATGAGGGGAACTACCTTCCTCCTCACCCCCATTACTCACATGTTCATGTGGTTGATACCACTACTCATGAGGCGGACCCTCCGTCTCAAGTTCCACTTTCCAACACTTCGGGGAACCCTTCCCCATCCATTAATGTCACAGATTTGATCCAAGCTCTCTCCCAGTTGGATGACTCCCAGCGGCAAGCCATTCAGGCCGCTTTAAAGGGGAAGTCGGTTCTTTCTTCTTCTTCTAATCCCCCTCCGGCCGTGAGTGGCCATCAGATTGTTAATGACCAGGCGGTCTTACATCCCCCCTCCTCTCGTCCACAAACGCCTACTGCGGCCATGCCGGCCCAGCAGGCGAGCTATTCAGCGGTTAGGCATCAATCCTTCCAACCTCCTCGGATTCTACGAACGCCTATACCGCCTTCTTTTGCTCAGAATCAGGCCCCGGTCGAGCCCGATACCAGTACTCTCCTGCTTCAGAAACTGGCTAGCATGGAGGAACAGCTCAAGAAGGTTACAGCGACTAAGAATGCTCCGGAAATTTCTCTGCCTACGTTGCCGGTGTTCCATTTACCACCTTCTGAAATGCCAAATTTCCGGCGATATAATGGGACGGGCAACCCATTCATTCATTTAAAGGATTTCCGATATGAGACTTCCTTTTGGCAGGACAATAAGGCCTCCCTGGCCTACTTATTCAGGAGATCTCTTGAGGGGCCAGCCCTCGAATGGTTTTATTCTCTGGAGCCAGCTGATGCCGGCGATTTTGATGTTATTCAAAGAAAATTCCTGCAAAAGTACAGAGACTGGGTGGGACCTTCCCTTTTTGTTACAGATTTAGTTGCCGAGAAAATGAAGCCCGAGGAGGACTTCATCGTATTTGCTGATAGGTGGCGGTCTATGGCCGAGAAATTAAAAGACACATTGTCGGAGCAGGAGCAAGTAAAAATGATTATTTCTAATGCAACTCCTCAATTCCGGCACATTTTGGCCATGAATCGGCTGACAACTATGGAAGAGCTCTATGAAAGAGCTCGTTATATACAAACACAAATGAAGGATTCGCCCATCATGGGCATGTTTGAGCCGAAGCCTCGGCTATTTAAAAAGAATACAAATGTCAACAGCGGGCCTACGACGGAAGGCACTGTCACAAATGAGCAAGTTGGCGTAGTTGGCAACCCCCATCATCAAGCTAACCCACGTCCACCACCGCCTCCACGACAAAACCCTCATTTTAACCCTACTCCACCACCCCAATTTGCACCTCAACGCTCCTTCGCTCCATCACAAAACCAAGCCCCCCGCATAGACCCCCCAGCTCCACCACAATACCATCAAGTGCCTCCGCCCGCCAACTGCGGCCAACAACAACAACGGAGACCACCACTTGGCCCCAAAAGGGACCACTATCCTCCACTCCCTGAAAGTCTCCCCGATATTTTTAATGCCCTGATGGCCGCCAACTTGCTCGCCTTGCCAAGGGAAAGAACCGTGTGGCCCGCTAACGTTGACACATCCCGCTATTGTGCCTTTCATCGTGGCCCTGGTCACAACCTGGATCGTTGCTTCCACTTCAGAGATTACATCTACGATCTAAATGACCAGGGTGATATCAATTGGGATGAGATGAGACAATACATAGCCGCCATGAAAGAAAGAAGGGCTTCTCGGCAACAGTAAAATCAGCAACAACAGCAGCCAGCTCCGCAGCAAGTTCAGCCACAACCAGCTCCAGCACCCCAGCAGGATATGGGGATCGTCCGCAATCCATTGCCGGAGCACGCTCCTAATCAACACGTGAACCCTGTCACGTCTCTCTACGAAGTGGAGAGAGGGCAGGGATGGCACGAAGAAAACGCCTCTGTCGGGGCATTTCACCATGATCCAACTCAACATCAAACTCCGCGCCTTTTGCGCACCACTCCTTCTTCTTCTGTCAATCTTCAATCGGGACGTTCTCTTTTACGCCCCGTCAACCCATCTACCCCCATCAATCCCACGGCTCTGCCGGCTCGCTCTCTCCTTAACTACTTACCACCTCCGCAACCTACCGCACCACCTTCCATCACCAATCCCACATCCGCGCCGTCCAGGCCACTCCTACTTCGCTCACCACCAGCACCCGCTACACCCCCTACCATTCCTACACCGGCAAGAGTTCCTCCGTCATCAGTTCAACCACCTTTTGTGCCACGATCTCTCCTTATTCCACCACCCGCCAATACTCCTCGCATTCGGATATCCCTCCCTTCTCCCACGCTTCCTGCGCGGGAATCTCCGTCAAATGTTCCTCCTACGCCTCCTACAGGGGCGCCCCTTTTATTGAATTCCCCTTCGATATCCCCTAGCAGGGTTTCTACTACCAACATTCCTTCTTCCTCTTCCAACCCTCCTCCTATTGTTGCCCCGACAGAGGCGCGTCAAGGCGTTGCACCACTCCGCAGTGGACGGATATTCCACCGTATTTTCCCACAGAGAGAGCTAGAGCCCGTGCAGGGGCCACAAGAGCAAGAACAGGAACAAGATTCGGTGCCGGGAACTCAGTATGATTTATTAAAACACTTGGACCGCACTCCAGCCAGAATCTCCATTCTTGAATTGATCAAGAGGTCCACCACTCATCAGCTGGCCCTGAAGGAATACCTGCAGAAAGTCATGGTCAATGAAGACCTGCCGGTTGAACAGATAATTACAGTCTTGACCCCTGCTAGCAGTCAGCCGGCAATCACATTCCATGAACATGAGTTAGCACCTCTACCGGCAAGAAAACATGCCCTATGTATTACGGTTGATATCAACAAAGTGGCCATCAAGCAGTGTTTGGTAGACACCGGTGCATCTATCAATGTGTTGCCTCCGAGCACTCTGAAGTTATGCGGTATCCCTGAGAGCCAGATTCGGCCATCCACCATTACTGTCACGGCATATGACAATACGAAGAAACCCCCTCTGGGTATGATTACTCTCAAAGTCAGTTTGGGTCCAGCCACCATTACAGCAGATTTTCACATTCTGGATATGGATCCGACTTTTAATGGCATTCTGGGTCGCCCTTATATTCAGCAGCTTGACGCAGTGCCCTCTACAAACCATCAGTGCCTCAAGTTTCCGCACAAGGGACGCATTATCAAGGTGACCAGCGTGCCGATCTTGCCAGAGGAAGACATTCATGTAGCTTCATCAGTTCCTTCCATATGGCCTGCCAACAAGCCATTATTATCTGTGCTGGACATTCCCCGTCCACGGCCTATGCTATCTGAGACTGTTACCACAGTGGCTATGACACCCCTGCCTTCTAAGGGGAAGAAAAAGAAAAATATGATGAATACCCCCGGCTGGAACATTCTGATAAGAATGGGATATCAAGATGGCAAGGGCCTGGGCGCCAAACTCCAGGGTAGGATTAGGCCTTTTAAGCCTCAAAAGATGATTGCACGAGGCGGCTTAGGCTATAAAGCACCGGGCAAGAATGAAGGAGAGCCGTGGGCTGTTATGACGTCCACCTTCAAACCAGACCGCCAGCCGCTCACCTGGACTTTAAAGACACATTTTGTTACCGGTGGCATTCAGAACAATGAGCAGACTACCGTCATTACTTCATTGCTTGATTGTCAAGATGTGCACGCCAGACAATTTGCTCGTCACATCGCCCCACTAGCCACCTACAAAGCCCTGGAGTCTTTAAGGCCAGATAAAAGAAGAAAAATGGGTGATCCAGAATGTGACTGGTACAGGTGGTTTGACATGAATGACATCACAATCTCTCTGAGCCGCCTGTTCATGCCGACAGATCCAGAGTGGCCGCCGCTGATTCAAGAACTGATTGAAATGCCGGTAGCAATCACAGATAAAAGGCAGATGTTAAGTGATTACACAGATATTGGGGAGCCAGATGTCCCTTTTGAAGAAGGTTTTTCCGTGGATAGGCTGTGGGCCGGCCTGTTCTCCCTCACTTCTGTGCATCCATCTGTGTTGGTTTCTCTCTATTCCCGTTGGTTTGGTCACGTGCCGCGACCACCACCGATTACCATCAACTTGTCTCCCGATTCAATTCAGATTTTCCTCCCGATTGCTCCTTCGCTCCTCGAGCGATTTTCTAAAATCTCCATCTCGCCCCCGAGTGGGCCATCTTTGATTAAATCTTTCTCCAATCTTGCAATCTCCACTCCTCCTGCTATTTCCCCTTCACATTGCTTTTTACTGGAAAAAGAAAATAAAAACAAAGGAAAATATAAAAACGAAAAAAAAACGCCAAATCTCCAACATCCCAATCCTCTATTTCTATTGAGGAGACCTCCTATTTTTCTCCCGAGTGCGTCCCAACCCAGGGGCCGCTCTTCCAAGATTCCTTGGTAAAACTCTTTTCCCCCTCTGGTGAGGGGCCCTCCTCTGTATCACCTCCTGTATCCGCTTTTTCATTTCCTTCCCCTAGTCAAGCTAGTTGTTCCTATTCTTCCTCCTTTCCTTCTAATAATAAAAATCAGGGGTTAGTTCCACATAAGAAGGCCAAGGGTAGACAGATTCCCCGAAGATTTTTGTTGGAGTTGGCTGTCAGATGCCAAGCTTGTTTAGCAATCCCTGAATTTGTGGAAGAACCGATTATCCTGCCAGAATTGGAATATGAGGATGTTGCTGTTGCCGCTTATGAGGGTTTGGGCATGTATGAAATCATGAATGATGAAGACCCTATTGAAGAGGGGGAAGAAAGTTATGATGACTATGAGGACGAGGCTGATGCCTTTGCTAGTGGCATGAGACGTTTCGATGAACCATCAGCCTCTGTAGAAGAGCCAACCAAAGAAATCAATCTGGGTACCAAGGAAGACCCTAGGATTATCCTCATCAGTAAGAATTTACCGCCCTCTGAGGAGGAGGCGCTCATTTTGGTTCTACAAGAATACAAGGACACGTTCGCATGGAGCTATGAAGATATGCCTGGATTAGACCCTGCGCTCGTTGAACACCGCCTTACACTTAAGCCAGGGTCTGTCCCGGTCAAACAACGGTTGAGGCGTTTCCACCCTAACATGGCCTTGAAAATGAAAGAAGAGGTTGATAAACTCCATAAGGCTCGATTTGTTAGAGTCATCCTCTATCCCAATTGGGTGGCTAACATTGTCCCGGTTATGAAGAAAGATGGAAAGGTTCGAATTTGCATAGATTTCTGGGATCTCAACCGGGCGTGTCCTAAAGATGACTTCCCCCTCCCTCATATTGATGTTCTGATCGACAACACGGCAGGGTTTGAAACTCTTTCATTTATGGATGGCTTTTCAGGTTACAATCAAATTCGTCTGTCTGAAGAGGATCAAGAGAAAACTTCATTCACTACACCATGGGGTACATATTGCTATGTGGTCATGCCCTTTGGACTTAAGAATGCTGGAGCCACCTACCAGAGGGCTATGATGGCGATTTTTCATGACATGATTCATATTTACATCGAGGTGTATGTGGATGACCTGGTAGTGAAATCAAGGACAAGGATTGAGCATCCTGGGGTTCTAGCTAAGGTTCTATAGAGGTCGCGAGAATATCAATTAAAAATGAACCCCAAGAAGTGCGTATTTGGCGTTTCTTCAGGAAAGTTGCTTGGATTCATTGTCAGTAAGAGGGGAATTGAAGTCGATCCCAACAAGGCAAAGGCCATCAGAGATATGCCCCCTCCCAGGAATTTGAAGGAAGTTCGAGGATTAATCGGGAGGTTACAGTTCATTCGCCGCTTCGTCTCCCAGCATTCATAAAGATGTAGGCCGTTTTACGAGCTTACCAAGCCGGGAGTCAAGTTTAATTGGGATGACAAGTGTCAGGCAGCCTTTGACGGATTGAAGGATTATTTGGCCAATCCCCCTGTCCTGAGGCCGCCAATTCCAGGCAAACCACTTATTCTGTATGTTTCAGTCCTGGATGACTCTGTAGGTGCTGTCTTAGCTCAAGTGGATGAAGAAAGTAAGGAAAGGGCAGCATACTACTTATCTAAACTTCTTAACCCCTGTGAGCAGAGGTACTCAGCCATGGAGAAGACTTGTGCAGCTTTGGTTTGGGTAGTTCAGAAATTAAAACATTATTTCCTAGCTCACGAGGTTCACCTCATTGCACGCATGAATCCAATCAAATTCCTCCTTGAAAAATCTGTCCTCACTGATCGTTTAGCGCGCTGGCAAAGCTTCCTCTCCCAGTTTGATATCACTTACATTCAACAAAAAGCTATCAAAGGTTATGCCATTGCCGAACATCTTGCTCATCATCCTCTACCTCATTTTGATCCTGTTAATTCTGAGTTCCCAGATGAAGAATTGATGTCCATTAATCAACCCCTTGATCCTATGTGGACGTTACATTTTGATGGAGCTCTTAATTCTCAAGGAAGAGGGATCGGCATGGTTCTTTTAACACCCGAAGGGGTCACCATTCCATTTGCTGCTCGGCTCACTTTCCCCGTCACCAACAATATAGCCGAGTATGAAGCTCTTTTGGCCGGTCTACAAACCGCTCATCGATATGGTGTCACTCACTTGCAGATTGTCGGTGATAGTCAACTCATTTTGCGCCAGGTGTTGGTCAAGTGTCGCACTATCAATCCTAAGCTTAAACCCTACCAGGAACTCGCTTCAGCTTATGCCAAGCTCTTCACCAAACTAATCTTCGTTCACGTACCTCGCAGTCAGAACATTCTAGCTGATGCTCTTGCTTCTTTAGCTTCTGCTTTAGTCTTCCCTCCTGAGCGTGATTTCCATGTCCCTCTGATTCATCAGCGTGACACTCCAGCTATTAAGGATCGTGCTTTCCTTGATATTAGGGATCAGGTGCTCGAGAAGGCCAACCAGAAAGAAACTCTTAAAGGCAAAGAGGTCATGCTTTTGGACTGGGAAGAAGAGTTGGCTGACGAAGAGAAGCCTTGGTATTATGAGATTGCCAGATACTGTAATGATCAGTCTTATCCCGAAGAAGCCACCGCAGAAGAAAAGAAAGCAATTAGAAGAGTGGCTCAGCGTTATACTTTGGTTGGAGGTGTGCTCTACAGAAGAGGGCTCACCGGTGTTTTATTGAGATGTCTCGATGATGATGAATCTTGGAAAGTTGTGGAAGAGGCGCATTCTGGTGTGTGTGGTGGTCATGTGAACAGCCAGATGCTAGCTAAGAAAATCCTTAGGCTAGGTTTCTATTGGCCAACTTTAGAAGAGGATTGCTCTATCTATGTTCGTAGGTGTGTTAAGTGCCAGCTGCACGCCGGCAAGATTCATTCTCCTGCTTCTTCACTCCATCCTACGTCATCCCCATGGCCTTTTTCCATGTGGGCTTTTGATATCATTGGACCTCTTGGTGATTCGAACCTCCTGACCAAGCAAAAATCATTCATTCTCACGGCAACGGAGTACTTCACCAAGTGGGCGGAAGCAGAAGCTTACGTGGAAATTAAAGCATCAACCGTTTGTAAATTCATTATGAAGAACATCATCACGAGGTTCGGCATCCCGAGCACCATCGTCACCGACAACGGACCTCAATTTATCTCTCAAGATCTCAAGGATCTCTGCAACAGGTATAGCATTGCATTGCATCATTCTTCTCCCTATTATCCGCAGGGCAATGGCCAAGCAGAGGCAACTAACAAAACTTTGATCAAGATCGTTAAAAAGACGTGTGAGGCTAATAAATTTTCGGACTGGCCAGACAAGCTGGTTGAAGCTCTTTGGGCCTACCGTACTTCCATTCGCACTCCCACTGGGCAAACCCCTTTCGCCCTCACTTATGGGATGGAGGCAGTAGTCCCTTATGAGATTCTTATTCCCTCTCTGCGAGTACAATTGGATGAGGAGCTCTCTATCGATGAACGTCGTGATTCACTCCTCGCCCAATTGGAACTCCTAGACGAGAAGCGTCTGGTCGCCGCTGAGCATGAGCGCGTTTATCAAAATAGGCTCTCACGTTTTTACCAAAAGAAAGTAATTGAGAGAAAATTTAAAGTCGGTGAAATGGTAATCAAGAGAATTTTTATTAAGCCGGGTGGCCCCCGTTCAAAACTCCAACCAAATTGGGAGGGACCGTTCGTTATAAAAGAAGTTTTTCCTGGCAATGCTTATAAGTTAACTAATGCTGAAAGTGAAGAGTTAACTCACCCTTGGAACGGTTTGTATCTTAAGAAATATTACCCCTGATTTTCCAAAATCCACAAAAAATGAATATTTTCCAAAGTCCAACAAAAAATGAAGATTTTCCAAATCCCACAAAACAAAAAAAATGAATATTTTCCAAATCCAAAAATTAGAATATTCGCCAAAATGAAACGAAACAAAAAAAAACAGAAACCAAAAAGAAACAAAAAAAGGCTTTCAAATTATTGTCATGGCACACAAAAGATCAAGGCCTGAAAGGTCAAAATTCAGAATTCATTTATCAGTCTTGGTAACTTAAAATGGGGTTGACACCCGCACACACTACACGCTTTATTCAAGCAGTGCAAAATCTGATAGAAAGTCAAAAACCTGACTAAAAGTGAAAGACAATACCCGTTCTTTTCTTATTCGGCCCATAAGGGAGGAAGGGAGACCTCGAGGTAGATGCGCCAAGCCTGCTCGCCGCCCTAATAGGTGGAAGTCAAGGCCCAAAAGGGAGCAAATGTCACAAAAGCCAAAGTACAATTAGATTTATTTTTCATCAATGCAAATCAATTCCAAAGTGAAGGTCAAGTTATGAAAAGAAAAGCATGTCAAGAGGGCAAAGTCCCCGCAAGGAAAACCTTGGGCGTATGCGTGCATTATAAACGGGCAAAAAGGTAATAAATTCCCTACGCCAAAGACCGAACCCCAACAGGCATAGGACAGGGGAGGTAACTTTACTTTGAGCATCCCAGAACCCCTTATGGGCTTCCCCTATATTTTCTTCCATCCTTTCTATGTGGTAAAGTTGCGAACTGGCAGGATGGTCAAGACGAACTTAAGAAATTGCACTGTGCGAAATCTCGAAAATAAGTCAACTTTGAGCACGTCGACTCCCTTTTAATTATTCAAGAAAGATTAATGAATCCTAGATGGTGACCGTGTAGGGCCCGCGATCTGGATAGCCTTGACAATCTTGTTTGAAGTTTCATATAATTCACGCCTTTCCTTAAGGCGTTTTTAATTTAATTCACGCCCTTGAGAGGGTCGTCTTTATAAAATTAACGCCCTTGTTCAGGTCGTCTTTTCACCAAATTCCAAAATCCTTTCAAAAGAGCACGCCGTCTGCGAGGGCGTCTTTCACATGAGTCACGACCTAATATAAGGCGCGTTTTTCAGGAAAATAACAAAAAAAATATAAATGATGCATTATTCATCCGTATGCTTGCATTCTGCCTGTGCATATCTCTTTTTATTGTTTGCATATGTGTGCTTGCATGATGCATCTCCCCTTTACTGGTTATTTCATTCTTTACCTTATTTAATTAAAGGCTTGGCCCCTTGACCCGTCATTAAGGTCAGAATATTGCCACCCCTTGCTCATTGGGCAAGGGGCCAAGTCGAACAGATGAATTAACCTGTTTGTTCAAGTGAAAACCACAGCTGCAGATACAGGACAAAAGTAAAGTAAACACGAAGGACGTGGAAAGAAAAGTACACAAACACAAGTCCACAACCACACAAGTGCTCAGGTAACAAAAACTCAAATCTCATATATATATATATATATATATCATCATGTCTATCATGTACAGGTGTGAGGGTGGAGGAGTACAAGTAAGTCTCTCAGCTCTCGCCTCCACTCTCCTCTACTCTCCTACTCTCAACCTCCTCCTCACCGTCCCGAGCTGGTGCTGGTGGAGGAGGCATGGGCCCCCGTGAAGAAGCCGGAACTCGAGCCTGGCCCCCTGCCTCACTCCTCTCTCGAAGAGAAGAACCCGCAACAAAAGTGGAGCTAGTAAAGGAGTACCCCGCAGCCCGTGCCCGCTCACGTCCTCGCTGAAGACGCTCCTCGGACACTCGTAGCCGCTCCTGAGAAAGGATCAACTGAGTCCTCGAGTCGGCTAGCTCTCGCTCCCGTACTGCCACCTGCTCAAGGAACCGGGCACGCTCCGCCTGCTGAAGCTCCTGGAACTGGGCACGCTCCGCCTGCTGAAGCTCAAGGAACAGGGCACGCTCCGTCTGGTGCTCCTCTCGCTCTCGGGCACGCTCTCGCCTCTCCATCTCAAGAGCCACCCGCAGCTCGGCCACGTCCTGAGGAAGCTCCTCTCGTCGCCTCTGGGACCTCTCAAGCTCTGCGATCCGCTGGTCACGGATCGCCAACTCGGTACGTACCGCCCGAAGCTGAGCCACCTGCAAAAGGGTAAGCAAATCATCAATTCCACAATAAATGCAATAATTCAATAATTTAACGATGCATGATTGAATTACTCACCTGTGAGCTCGACGCTCGGAAGCCCTCGTCTACGCAAATAAGAGTAGCTCGAAGCTCTTCGGTCTGTAAGAATGAATTTTTATCAGTACACAATGCTATATTTAATCAATGATTGAACTGACTGAGTTTGAGTTCAGAATTTACCCGTGAAGCAAGGTCACGCTCCGCTGCCTCGGCTCGTGCAACCGCTCCAGCCAGCTGCTCTGATAGCGCGGTCACCTCTGCGCTAGGTCCCCTCGAGCTGGAGGCCTCCCCTGGATCTCTCCTCACTATTCCCTGCTGGGCACGCTGCATTCATTAAGATCGTCAGTGGCTAATCATCAATAATTCAACAAAAAGTTTCATTTGCATATAGAAGTAATTTAAACACTCACCAGGGTCTCTAGGTCTGCCCACGTGGCAGCTAGCTGGTCCTCCAGGCTGTGTAGATGGGCCTGGGCGTCTATCACCGCTATGTCCCTCGCATCCTGCATCCACTACATGTTAGTCGCATGATAGAAACATAAGCATTTGCATTCAATTTAGAAATAAGTGCATTCATACATACCCCTAAGACCCTCATCTGGGGTCGGCCGGCGTGTACCTCCCAGTAGCGCCGGAGGTACTCGGAGCTGTCAGTCGCGTGGGAGACAACTCTGATCCCACCTCGCTGCCAGTCGGCGTACTGCTCCTCGAAACGTACCCGCCAGTCGGTCGTCTTGGTGCGACCACGGGTCTTATTTCCTATGCCTCGAGGCTCTCCGACCTCGATCCACTCCTGGGGCAGACCCAGGGTCCTCATCACCAACCTGAGCCGTAACGGCTCGATCTCGCTCAGGCAATGCAGCCACAGCTCACACCCAAAGCGAGGTCGCCCCGATACGACCCAAGGTTGGCCCTCATCCGTCATACCCTCGTAAGGCCTCCACTGCACCTGCATTCATACATATCATTATCATTTCATCATAATCAATTCAAATCAATTCAAAAGAAATGCATATCATTCATTCATACATACCAGCGAGGGAGGGAAGTCGCAGAACTCTCTCCGTAGAACCCACAACTCGTAGTCGAGTGGGGCACCGAAGACGACCGGTAACCAGCGACGCGCCAGGGGGAAGGATCCCTCAGCCCCGGGCCGTGGGTCAACGCGCCCCATCGGCATGTATAGGTGGCTCCACACCTGCATCCATGCATTGCATTAGTAAGGCATTCACATGCAAAAGAAAAAGAAAAAAGATATGAAAATGAGAAAATTGCATACCTGAAGAAAAGGTGAGAAGCCACTGACGGTCGTCTCACGCCCCGTCCCCGTGGACAAATCAGCCATCAAATGCGCCAGCAGCGCTGCACCCCAAGCATAAGTGCCAACGGTCTCCAGGTCCTCCAGGATGCCCAAGAAGCGGCAGTTGATGACGTCGGCTTTCGTCCCCAGCAATAATCTCCCGAGCAGCAGCAGCAGGAACCTCCTCAGGTCTCGATCCGCTCTCTCACGGTCAGTCGGGTCCTGGCAGCATGCCGCTCTCACCCCGTCAGTCAGCCTCTGTGCAAACTCACCTAGGGTCTCCCCTGACCTGTGTCTGGCATCCCCTAAACCCATCACCGTAGTCAAGTCTGTACGGAAGATGGTCCTACACTCGCTCGGAACCACATAAACCATATCCAGCCCTAGTAACCTCTGGGCCATCTCCGTGTAGTCAGGATAGGTGAACCCACTCACAGCCTCACCATCCACCCTCAGTCCCGTAATCCTAGCCACATCCTCTAGGGTAGGAACCATATGCCCCCACGGCATCAGGAAAGTCCGGCTCACCCTATCCCAACGCTCCCGTAGAACCTGGATAAGTGCTAGGTCGGGTCTAAATGGCTCGATGGATAGGAAAGCACCGAACCCCATAGCGTCTACCCTAACCCTCTGGAAGTCGGGGAGACCCTGGTATGCTGCCCAGACCATGACCCATGAGATGCGGGTCCTCATCAGCCCCTGCATGCATTAAAAGAAAGAATTTTGCTTAATTGTTCGGTTAATCATGTGTAATTACATTTGGTTTTGCCTGGGCATTGATTTTAAGGTTTTGGAAGTCACGCCCCTCCTTGAGTCGTCTCTTAGTGAATTCACGCCCATTAAAGGGGCGTTTTCTTTTGAAGTAACGTCCTGTCAGAGGGCGTTTTTTATCTTTGAAACGCCGCTGTGCAGGGCGTGAGCATGTGGTTAATTTCTAAAATCCTAAAAATGTTTTCAAATCACGCCGTCGGCTGGGGCGTTTTATTTTGAGGACCGTTCTGTCCAGTTGGAGAGTTTTTGAAGAGACGCCCTCTGGTTTGGGCGTTTCTTAGTGAATAACGCCCTGGTGAAGGGCGTGGCTTTCATGATTTTTAGATAATTTAAATAAAAATGACAGCATGCGAAATGATTAATAATGATTAATGAAAAACATTTAATGGGCATGAAATTAATGGAAAATCATAATTTTTTGAAGAAACGACATGCTGCAGGGCGTTTTTCATGGGGGTTAATTGTTTTTAGAAAAAAAATAAATTTACGCCCTTGGTCAGGGCGTTTCGTTTGTGAATAACGCCCCCGTGGGAGGCGTGTCTTTTCTGAGTTGCAGGTTTTGCCCCCGAGGGCTATGGAAAATCAGGACAAAAATAAATAAAATAAAAATTTTGGATTTGGGGTGGGGGAACCTACCTTCTTGTGCTTCTGGGGCTGTGGCCGAGGCAATGGCCGCCTGGGCCGCCGGAGTTGACCCTGGGGAGCGATCGCCGCCGCGGGCGGTGGTCCCTCATCTTCTTCTCCTTCTTCTTCTCCACTTTCCTCTCCTTCTTCTCCTTCTTCTTCTTCGTCTTCTCCTCCTTCTTCTGCTCCTTCTTCACTGACTCCGCCGCCGGCCACCGCCGGTTCTTCAACCGCGACAATGGCGAGCTCCTCCGCGGCGGCTTCTTCTTCTTGGGCGTGGGCGGCGTCGAGGTCGACGACCTCTGGGGTGCTCACCCTCTGGCGTTTGGCCATGGCTCGGGTTAGGAAGAGAGAATGAGAGATTGAGAGAATGAGAGAAGAGAACGAGAGAGGGAGATCGGAGGAGGGGTGGTCTCGCTTAGGGTTTGCAGAAGGGGGAAGATTGAAAACGGAAGGAGGAAGAAGAAAGGGGCCGATGACCTTTGGGTTTCGAAAAGAAGACACGCCCTTAAGCAAGGCGTTTTTAATGGAAGTCACGCCCAAGAGTTGGGCGTTTCATAAAATAAAACGACGTTGATTAAGGCGTTAATTTGTTTTGCATGGGGAATAATAACCGTCGTCAGACGCATTGAATGGGCGTTGATTGATGTGATGAAAGTCATCATTGCTGGCTTAGAGTAACGCCTCAGTGGGGGGCGTGTTATTATTAAGAAGTGACTATGGAAACGGCGTTACTTTTGATGGTTCAACGATTATACTCTTTGGGTTTGAATATATTTACGCCGTGTTTGGAGTCATTATTTAAGTCACGCCTACTAGTGCAGGCGTTAACTGTGGCAGGTTGGTTGATTGAAGCGCCTTTAGGTAAGGCGTGCCTTATCGAATTTACGCCTTGCGTTGAGGCGTTATTTGCAACAGTAATGCAGGTTTTGGATGATTTTGATCATAATCACAGTGATGATTGGCTCAATCAGAAAGCAATCTCTATTATTTTGGAAGAAAGAAACTACAATGACTAATGAGCCACTTTGGGCCTTAATTTTCTCAATGAGATTACATAATTTTTCCACTGTTCTTTGTCTTCATCTAAGTCTTCTACAGGTTGATGAAGTTTGCTTAGCTTCCATAGAGCTTGAATGGTGATAACCTCCTCACCATCTCCATTACTGCCTAGGTCCCTTGATTTGATTGGAGGGAGATGGGAGATGTCTTCTAAGTGTTGCCTTGAAAGCCCAATTTGAGGAAGGCACCTGTGAGAGTTGTATAAAACGAATTCCGAAGCGCCAATAAGACGAAGGTCCGTCCCGGTGGAGAAGCGTGCACGAAGTTCCTGCATGAGACGGAAATGGAATGAATTGTAATGAAAGGAATGAAGTGGAATGAGCTGATAAGGAGACGCCAAGGTGTGATGTGACACGCCTCAGAACACTAAGCATTTTAAATCTTTCCAAGATTCTGAGTGAAACAACTCTGAGTGGTTCCAAGGAAACATCGATTTGTTGGATAAAAGGAGATTTAACTAAGTAAATAAAGGGGATGTGCGCGTGGGCACGACAGGGAAAGACCATTAGAGAGCGATTACCAGCCAACGTGGACTTGCTACAACCAAGGTAAATAGTGCAGAAAAGTAAAGAGAATTGGGATAGAGATCCAACAAAAGGGACATTTTCAAGGAATCAGCCTGAACGGTTTCAAACAGAACGAAGTACTTGATTTGAAGTGGAATATCTCATGTCAACTCAATCAAGAGCGAGTGAACCTCATTATTGCCATAATATGAAGATTTTCAGCATGAAACTCAAAGTCCTACATGATGCATGCTGGGCTAAAAGAAAAGATTAAAACAAACTACAAATAGAAAGTAATCAAGGATAATATTGCTAAGCCATTTAGATCTGGTCAAGAATCCATATCTCTGAGCTAACACTAAGCCGAAGCCCGTTTGTCCACGCATTAACTCAGAAAGTGGAACCATCGTCCCAAACCTTTAACAACTCAACGGCCTATCCGTGCGATCAAGATTCTCCTGAAATCGTCATCGTTTTTGATGAAGGGGAACTCGAATTTCAGGTTTATCAGAACCACAAGGTCCTTGACATACTATAATAGTGTAGATATCATATAATAACAATGCTTACAAGAAACAGATACAAGGCGACAAGATGTTACTCCCATGAGCGGTCCAAACGCTTTGGATCCTGCAAAACTTCTGCACTTGAAACTTATTAGCTTTCATTAATTCATTCAGAATATGACATGATCATAAGTGCTTAATCATAAACAATGTCATCAAATAATAGCACTTAAGTTCATCAAAAGCATGGAGAGGTTAAAAATCCGCAGGTGAATAAAACACGCCTAAGAACAGGGCGTTAACAGAATGAAAGATGCCTGAAACACAGGTCGTTAATCATTTAAAACACGCCTTACTCAAAGGCGTAGCCAGTAACGAAAGCTTGGAAGAAAACGCCCCATGTTAGGGCGTTACATAAAACACGACCACAGGTCCGGTCGTCAAATCAAAAGGTGACGCCCTTACTCAAGGCGTTAATTCAGCACGAACCTCCGTTTCCGAATCAAGAACACAGTCCTTAACCTAATCAAACTTCTAGCTTCGGGACCCTTCAGGACTCTTCAAATCCTTATAAAAAGGAAGGCTTCCTTTCACAAACCAATCGAAACTCTTCTGCAGCCGAATTGCCTCTTCTTCTGCAAGCTTTCGTTCTTCTTCTGTTCTTCTTCATCCGCAGGCGGCTTCGCGAGATACTTTTGCAAAAGAAAGTGATGGACAGGGTGATGAAGAAACCTAGGATTTCTGCTCCTAGGATTACTGAAATACAAGGGCACATAAGCAATCGAATTGCTTTGAGCCAGGTAAGCTATCCTCTGCTAGTTGCTTTGTACTGTTCCTTCTGCCGAACTTCATCTCATATTTCATATGTTTACTGCATGTTGCATGCTTCTTCTTTACAGGATTATCCAATCCTTCCAGGAGCTAGAAGATACATCCGAATCAAATGGTTGCCCCTCATCCTATCCAAGTTCACTTCAGATATGAGGGTATATGTAGCTAGATGGCATCTCTTGGGGTTGATAACCCATGCTAAACATTATGACCAAATCCATCTTGATTGGGCTGCCATAGGTGCATTAATTGAAACATGGCATCCTTCCACCCATACCTTCTTATTTTCCACATTTGAAGCCACTATCTTGCTGGAAGAAGTAGAGACGATCCTAGGCTTGAAAAGGATGAAACAAGGAGAAGAAGAAAAGATGGCCATCATGCCAAGGCCAATCTCCTCCCATGAGTTGCTAACCTCATTGATACCTAGCCCAAATATAGTGAACCAAATCAAGGTCACTAAAGGAGTTAACCTCTTGAAGCTCGCCTCGTGGGTGTACAAGAGAGCGGATCAAGCTAAGGAGGAAAAGGAGATAGAAAGAGTGACAAAAGCCTTCATGGTGTGCTTAGCAGGAGCACTCCTATTCCCATCCACGGAAGACTTTCTAGAGGAGTCCCAATTGAGCGCAGTGGTGAGCTTATGGGAGGAAGAAAGAGTTGGACCGGCGATCCTAGCATATCTTTATAGCGGGCTCACTTCGGCGGCCATGGGAAGGCCCATATACGGGTGCATGCTAGCACTCTCAAGTTGGGTTGATCTACACTTCAAATTCGATCCATGCCACAAAGCCCAACAACCTTCAAGAATTTTCTCAAAGAGCCCACTCTCCTATATAACCGGCTCATTAGGAATAAGCAATAGAGTGACTAACCGGGTTCCTCAAATCAAGAAGAGAGGGGATTGGAGGGAGCACTTAAAGGTAATGCCAAAGAATCTCTTTACTTGCGCCCCGGGTGTATTCAAAATGCAGGAACTTCGTGCACGCTTCTCCACCGAGACGGACCTTCATCTTATTGGCGCTTCGGACTTCATTTTATACAACTCTCACAGGTGCCTTCCTCAAATTGGGCTTTCAAGGCAACACTTAGAAGACATCTCCCATCTCCCTCCAATCAAATCAAGGGACCTAGGCAGTAATGGAGATGGTGAGGAGGTTATCACCATTCAAGTTCTATGGAAGCTAAGCAAACTTCATCAACCTGTAGAAGACTTAGATGAAGACAAAGAACAGTGGAAAAATTATGTAATCTCATTGAGAAAATTAAGGCCCAAAGTGGCTCATTAGTCATTGTAGTTTCTTTCTTCCAAAATAATAGAGTTTGCTTTCTGATTGAGCCAATCATCACTGTGATTATGATCAAAATCATCCAAAACCTACATTACTGTTGCAAATAACGCCTCAACGCAAGGCATAAATTCGATAAGGCACGCCTTACCTAAAGGCGCTTCAATCAACCAACCTGCCACAGTTAACGCCTGCACTAGTAGGCGTGACTTAAATAACGACTCCAAACACGGCGTAAATATATTCAAACCCAAAGAGTATAATCGTTGAACCATCAAAAGTAACGCCGTTTCCATAGTCACTTCTTAATAATAACACGCCCCCCACTGAGGCGTTACTCTAAGCCAGCAATGATGACTATCATCACATCGATCAACGCCTATTCAATGCGTCTGACGACGGTTATTATTCCCCATGCAAAACAAATTAACGCCTTAATCAACGTCGTTTTATTTTATGAAACGCCCAACTCCTGGGCGTGACTTCCATTAAAAACGCCTTGCTTAAGGGCGTGTCTTCTTTGGCATTACCTTTAAGTGCTCCCTCCAATCCCCTCTCTTCTTGATTTGAGGAACCCGGTTAGTCACTCTATTGCTTATTCCTAATGAGCCGGTTATATAGGAGAGTGGGCTCTTTGAGAAAATTCTTGAAGGTTGTTGGGCTTCGTGGCATGGATCGAATTTGAAGTGTAGATCAACCCAACTTGAGAGTGCTAGCATGCACCCGTATATGGGCCTTCCCATGGCCGCCGAAGTGAGCCCGCTATAAAGATATGCTAGGATCGCCGGTCCAACTCTTTCTTCCTCCCATAAGCTCACCACTGCGCTCAATTGGGACTCCTCTAGAAAGTCCTCCGTGGATGGGAATAGGAGTGCTCCTGCTAAGCACACCACGAAGGCTTTTGTCACTCTTTCTATCTCCTTTTCCTCCTTAGCTTGATACGCTCTCTTGTACACCCACGAGGCGAGCTTCAAGAGGTTAACTCCTTTAGTGACCTTGATTTGGTTCACTATATTTGGGCTAGGTATCAATGAGGTTAGCAACTCATGGGAGGAGATTGGCCTTGGCATGATGGCCATCTTTTCTTCTTCTCCTTGTTTCATCCTTTTCAAGCCTAGGATCGTCTCTACTTCTTCCAGCAAGATAGTGGCTTCAAATGTGGAAAATAAGAAGGTATGGGTGGAAGGATGCCATGTTTCAATTAATGCACCTATGGCAGCCCAATCAAGATGGATTTGGTCATAATGTTTAGCATGGGTTATCAACCCCAAGAGATGCCATCTAGCTACATATACCCTCATATCTGAAGTGAACTTGGATAGGATGAGGGGCAACCATTTGATTCGGATGTATCTTCTAGCTCCTGGAAGGATTGGATAATCCTCTAAAGAAGAAGCATGCAGCATGCAGTAACATATGAAATATGAGATGAAGTTCAGCAGAAGGAACAGTACAAAGCAACTAGCAGAGGATAGCTTACCTGGCTCAAAGCAATTCGATTGCTTATGTGCCCTTGTATTTCAGTAATCCTAGGAGCAGAAATCCTAGGTTTCTTCATCACCCTGTCCATCACTTTCTTTTGCAGAAGTATCTCGCGAAGCCGCCTGCGGATGAAGAAGAACAGAAGAAGAACGAAAGCTTGCAGAAGAAGAGGCAATTCGGCTGCAGAAGAGTTTCGATTGGTTTGTGAAAGGAAGCCTTCCTTTTTATAAGGATTTGAAGAGTCCTGAAGGGTCCCGAAGCTAGAAGTTTGATTAGGTTAAGGACTGTGTTCTTGATTCGGAAACGGAGGTTCGTGCTGAATTAACGCCTTGAGTAAGGGCGTCACCTTTTGATTTGACGACCGGACCTGTGGTCGTGTTTTATGTAACGCCCTAACATGGGGCGTTTTCTTCCAAGCTTTCGTTACTGGCTACGCCTTTGAGTAAGGCGTGTTTTAAATGATTAACGACCTGTGTTTCAGGCGTCTTTCATTCTGTTAACGCCTTGTTCTTAGGCGTGTTTTATTCACCTGCGGATTTTTGACCTCTCCATGCTTTTGATGAACTTAAGTGCTATTATTTGATGACATTGTTTATGATTAAGCACTTATGATCATGTCATATTCTGAATGAATTAATGAAAGCTAATAAGTTTCAAGTGCAGAAGTTTTGCAGGATCCAAAGCGTTTGGACCGCTCATGGGAGTAACATCTTGTCGCCTTGTATCTGTTTCTTGTAAGCATTGTTATTATATGATATCTACACTATTATAGTATGTCAAGGACCTTGTGGTTCTGATAAACCTGAAATTCGAGTTCCCCTTCATCAAAAACGATGACGATTTCAGGAGAATCTTGATCGCACGGATAGGCCGTTGAGTTGTTAAAGGTTTGGGACGATGGTTCCACTTTCTGAGTTGATGCGCGGACAAACGGGCTTCGGCTTAGTGTTACCTCAGAGATATGGATTCTTGACCAGATCTAAATGGCTTAGCAATATTATCCTTGATTACTTTCTATTTTTAGTTTGTTTTAATCTTTTCTTTTAGCCCAGCATGCATCATGTAGGACTTTGAGTTTTATGCTGAAAATCTTCATATTATGGCAATAATGAAGTTCACTCGCTCTTGATTGAGTTGACATGAGATATTCCACTTCAAATCAAGTACTTCGTTCTGTTTGAAGCCGTTCAGGCTGATTCCTTGAAAATGTCCCTTTTGTTGGATCTCTATCCCAATTCTCTTTACTTTTCTGCACTATTTACCTTGGTTGTAGCACGTCCACGTTGGCTGGTAATCGCTCTCCAATGGTCTTTCCCTGTCGTGCCCACGCGCACATCCCCTTTATTTACTTAGTTAAATCTCCTTTTATCCAACAAATCGATGTTTCCTTGGAACCACTCAGAGTTGTTTCACTCAGAATCTTGGAAAGATTTCAAATGCTTAGTTTTCTGAGGCGTGTCACATCACACCTTGGCGTCTCCTTATCAGCTCATTCCACTTCATTCCTTTCATTACAATTCATTCCATTTCCGTCTCACTCCTTGCAAAGCAGACGCCAAGGCGGGGCAGCTGTAGACACGCCAAAATTGACGCTATGTTGATCAAATTTCATGTCATTATGTAAACGCCCCAAGTGGACTTCAATATTCCTATAACATGAAGTTTTTCTATTTTTCTGTGAATTTTATGTATTTTTCTGCATTTTTCGTGATTCACGACTTGACGAAGGGCGTTACTTCCGAAAGTAACGACCTGTCATAGGGCGTTTCAAAAGAAAGGACGACCATACTTGAGGGCGTCAATTCCTGGTATTATCCGTTAATTTCTGGAATTGTCTATTTTCAAAATAAAAGCATTTTCTAAGTAACGTCCTTCATCAGGGCATGTTTTTAAGAAACGCCGTTATCTCAGGCGTGTTCCCTTGATGCTAAAACAAAGAAGTTTTTATTTCCAAAATTAAATCCAGGAAGAAACGGCCTTTCCTAGGTCGTGTTTTAATAAACGCCCTGTGGCTGGTCGTCAATTTATAATGATACGCCCTAGCTTAAGGCGTGTTTCACTCTAGAGTCCTTCTTTTTTTTGTCTTTCCCTCACAGTTCCCTACCATCCTTGGACTATTGCTCGATCTTAATCCTTCCCTGGATGCCTCATTACCCGTTCTTATCACTTCCTTGTTTGATCATATCCGATTGAAGCTATAAAAGAGAAAATCTCGTTTGATCGTAAAAAAAGGTTAACAACTCAAAGGGTTAAGAGCAGGAACCTCCTCAGGCACGTTCTTCATCCTTTCTGCATCCAATCAAGCGCCTGTTGCCTTCATCTCCACGGTTTTCCCTTTACTCTCGTCAGGGAGAGCAGGGTTCCATCTTTTGTTTTGTTGTTCATCTCCTCTTAACATCTCCTCATCATCACCCGGTCGTTAGTTATTCCATTGCATTAAGCATCATTTTTCATATCCTTTCCCTAGTTCCCTGCTAGGGGTTTAAAAAATAAACAAAAAAAGAGGTGCGCTGTTGATGCCGTTTTCATCATTTTTTGTTAGTTTGGATTGATACTATCTGCACCTTGGCTGATCCCCTCTCTTTTGTCCGTCTTTTATTGTCTTTTTTTTTTTACAAGGTAATCAACTGAAGAGAACCCACTTCATCGGCCGGCCGATTGAAGTTGGAGGAGGAAATCCACACCATCCCGCGTTTCCATCTTTACTAGGTAATTGCAATCACTTTCCTCTTATTCATCTCCTCT
Source organism: Amorphophallus konjac (assembly GCA_022559845.1). Taxonomy (NCBI): domain Eukaryota; kingdom Viridiplantae; phylum Streptophyta; class Magnoliopsida; order Alismatales; family Araceae; genus Amorphophallus; species Amorphophallus konjac. The sequence goes on from CM040121.1 coordinate 91,129,674, forward strand.
TGAGACCCTCGTGTCTCTGGCGATCACACACTCTCCACATTAGCACCTCGTGCTATTTTATTGCTTTCACCACCATACTTTTACTTTTTGGTTATATATTAAAGAGCGGATTTTTAATCCGATCTACACCCATATCTCGAGCTGAACGCCGTCTTCTCCACATCAGACTCTCGAATCCGCAACTGATAATAATCGGACAACAAATCAATCCACGAGAACACTCGAGCAGACTGAAGCTGGTCAAACAAATCATCGATCCATGGCAACGGATACTTATTCTTAACGGTCACCTCGTTCAGCTGCCGGTAGTCAATGCACAACCTCAGACTACCATCCTTCTTCTTCACGAACAATACTGGCGCACCCCAAGGGGAAAAGCTAGGGCGAATGTACCCCTTGGCGAACAGCTCCTGCAACTGTGCCCTAAATTCCCTCAACTCAGCGGGTGCCATACCATAAGGAGCCTTCGACAGAGGCCCCGTACCGGGCACAACCTCGATAACAAAATCAATCTCCCGCTGCGGAGGTAATCCTGGTAAATCTTCAAGAAAAATATCAGGAAACTCGCACACCACCGGAATGTCCTCCACATCCGGTTCCGACTGGTCTATCGCGACCACAGAAGCGAGGAAGCCCTGACAACCGGCATCAAGCAATCGACGAGCCTTAAGAGCCGAAATAAGAAAGCGGGAAGAGGAAGACCTGATACCTTGGAAATATAAGGTAGGTCCATGAAGTCATTGGAAATAAACCTTCTTCGAGCCACAATCCACCAAGGCATGATGGGCCTCGAGCCAATCCATGCCCATAATCACATCAATGTCCTGAAGTGGCAACACATAAAGCCTGGCCGGTAAACTCCACCCTTCCACCCACATAGGAACCTCCTGAAAACAATATGGAGTGATCATAAAATCACCAGAAGGCAACTCCACAGCCAATTCATAGGACAACTGGGTCACCGACTCCTCAATACTCAGGGCAAAATCCTCCGAAATAAACGAATGCGACGCGCCAGAATCAAACAAAACTCGAGCCGCACAACCTAAAATCATAACGGTACCTTCTACAAGCTGCGACGCCTCTGCCTCTGCCCTGGTCATGTGTGTAATCTGGCCTCGGGACTTCTGCCTGCCCCCCACACTCGCTGACCTGGGTAGTAACGGATACTGCCCCTGCTGCTAATGCTGCTGCAGCTGCTGCGGCCTCTGTTGCTGGGGATACTGCTGCTGTTGCGGCCTCAAGCGACAGCCACGCGCCATGTGCCCTGGCTGGTCACACCTGAAACAAATCACTATCGCCGTGAAATGCCTGCCTGGATGCGACTTGCCACATCGGGGACATGATCCCCGCGATCCATGGCGCTGATAAGGAATCGACTACTGAACACTGCCTACAGACGGCTGTCTATGATCTCTACCATGCTTGCCCTTCTTACCGAAACCTTTCTGGAAGAACTTCTTAATCTTCATGCCGAAAGACGCAGATCCTGTCATTGACGCCGCCGGTGCCGACGCTCCCGAACTACCCGTAGTGTGTTGGAAGGTACTCTGCTGCTGGGTAGCTGTCTGCTGACTGCGGCCTGACTGGGACTGTCCATGGCCTCCCTGTCCTCGGATCTTCTACATATCCAGCTCCAAAGATGCCGTCACACGAGATGTTATCTCCAAATCAGTAGCAGCGTTTGCCATCAGAAGGTGCCTCAGCTCCTGCCTCAAACTCTGAACAAACTGTTCGGTCTTCAACCCCTCATGCTCCATGATATGGGGCGCATAACGGCCTAACTCAACAAACCAAGTCCTGTACTGCAACACTGACATGTCGCCCTGCACTAGCTCCAGAAACTGACGCATCTTTTACGTACCAACATAGGATGGGCAGTAAGTACGCTCGAAGATCGTAACAAAGTCCTTCCACACAATCAGCTGGAGGGAACGTGACAGAAAGGACGTCTTCCACTCCGAAGACCACCAAGATCGAGCCGTACCCTGCAACTGGTTGCAAGCCAACATCACCTTATCCTCCTCGGCACAGTTCATGAAACTGAACACTCTCTCCATCTCAACGAGCCAACCTCTAGCCACATCCGGATCTGGCTGGCCGCCATAGTAGGGCGGATGGAACTGCAACAAGTCCTGCACTGCACGACTGGGTCCACCCCTGGACGACGAGCCCTCATCGGCATCTCCGCCAAACTGCTGAGTCATGAACTGAAACATACTCCGAAAGAAATCCTTTGCCCCCAGAACTCTCGCTGCATCCCCTGCCTCAGTGGCAGCTGGTGGCACTCTGCTCTGCTCCTCCTGCTCCTCTGTCGACAGTCCCTGCTGAGAGCGTGGCCTCCGCCTCAGCGCCATACTCACCTGTTGCAAAAGACAGAAGACAAGGAAAATGGCGAAATCAATAAAACACACGATGCCCTAAGCTAGTGTCGAATGTACATCATCATTGTGGACTAGTGGACCACTGTAATTATTTACGATTCTTATATATATCCACAACCGCTGCTCTGTTACCAACTATAACGACTCGACATCCGAATACCGGGAGAGACCCGATAACCCGAATCTCGAACCGCCACCTACGAGCCCGAAGACTCGGAAGGGTTAAAAGGGATGGTGTGGAAATACACAAGAATCTAAAATAATTGCAGAATTACACAATTAATATGAATAAGTAGGAAATAATAAATAAAAATAATAAAATTACATGGACCACAGTTTAACAACATGCTAAAATATAACAGTAGTCCACAACTAGTACAGTACAGAAAAGAAGGTACAACTACACGGGGCATACCCCGGCCTGGGAACTGGCAACTTAACCTGGGCACCAGAACCACGTGGAGCCTCAGAAGCACTCCCCTGAAGCCTCGTCTAACCTGAAATGCGGAAAACACGCAGGGAATGAGCCTATAAACAAAAGGCTCAGTAGGGATCATCTGGTCCCCACCTCGTAAATCGAGAAACTACGCAGAAAGTAACTACAAGCTACCACTAGTAAGCCGTAGAATGGGAGCTATAGGAATAAATAAACGGGAAAGCTCTGCTACGTCTAGTACTGAACGCACGGCACGAGAATTGAGACAACTCATCCAAAAAACCCAAGAGTCGCTACCAAACAAAGACGGAAGTACCAACCACTAGAAGCAAGGTCGGATGCGTCCACTGATGGCTTAGACCGCGCCTTAGGTGTCCCCCTCGACCCCTGGTGGAACGGGGACACCGTACAAGTAACCCACTGAATGAGGAACTAGCTGGGGTCACGTTCGTCAGCGCGGGTGCAACTGCCCCCAACCACGTGTGCACACACAGACTATGCATCCCAGGTCTAGCCCTCTGACTGGTTTTCCCCTCAATCGGACTCTGGCTGCAAGACGTGGGGCCCTATGGAAACCAGTATAGAAACCGTCTCTCGGGGTAGCCTCGCCACTACTCCCTGGTGGGATCACTCGCGTGTCGGAAGGCTACGACTAGTAGAGGGTCACAGAAGAAGTAGACTCTCTAGTCAACGGAAAATAATATCTAAACCGGGCAAAGTACGAGATCCGTTCCTCGTACTGACACCGACTCACGGTGACACGAGCCGAGAACACCACCTCCCGGGATCCCACGGCACCCTAACATGTGGCCCCCACATGATGCCCAACATCGGTCTGACCACAGGTTAGCACGTGGATCGAGGTCCACTCACCTGGGACTCGAATCGGCCAAATACGAACTCTGGTCAGAAATAAACCACTGGCGGTCCACCTTTGGACCGCTACAATGGCTAGCGGTCTAGCTCTAGACCGCTACAAGGATTAAGCAATCTCCTGATAGACCGCCACCCTCTGGGCTGTGGAGGCGTAAACGCTCCTATCTAGGGCCACTAAGAGGTATAAAACGGTCGTCCCTACGACCGCCAAATGCCAAAACCTCCAACGGTCAAAAACTCAATGGTCAAAATGCCTCGAAGGCCACGCCGGCCAACTTGGCTAACGGTCGGCCGATAGGCTGCCACTTGGGCTCAAGCGGTCTATCGGGTGACCGCTAGGCTCAACCCACATACGGGGCACCGAAAACTGTCGCATGGCAACCGCTAACGGGAAGAAGTGGTCACTGGAAGGACATCCGGCCTTCAAGAAACCCAAAAACGGCAGGAAAACCCCAAAATCGCCATTCCACGCCCCATTTACCCCCGGGTGAAGGGGAAACAAAGGGGAAACCTTTCCCCAAGCCCCTGAGCATCATTTGATGCCCTCAAACCACATTTTGACGGATTAAAGCACAAGATCGGGCACTCGATCCCCAAAACTTAATTTTCCCTTCTCAGCTCAAAATGGCCCTCTCTCGACCTCGCCTCGGCCTAGAAATCGCTGGGAAGGTAAATGCCGAGCTAAGGATCGTCACCCTACCTCGGGGTCGCCCGAAACGCGACAGATCACCACCGATCGATGAAGAACGCTTTTAGAACTCCCGAACCTCCATGATCTTCCACGAGCCACATGCCGCCACGACCGCCATCGTCGCCACGCCGTCGCCTTGCCGCCGTCTGTAGCCGGTGGAAGGCACCGCCGCGAGCCCGCCGGAAGAAGAAGAGGAAGAAAACAAAGGGGGGCACGGTCTCACGGTGGAGGGGGAAAGAAGAAGAAGAAGAAAAGGTGAAAAAGGGAAAAAGAAAATGGGGTTTATATAGAAAATCATGATTTTCTAAAAAAATAGAAAAATATACCTCTGCGATCCTCGGAACACGTCGGTCGCACTGGTACCATCCCGGAGTAGTTGAACGACTCGGTTCGCCCGCTACGGGGTTCTGTAAGTTTACCGGAGAAAACACGCGGAAACCGCAGAACAAGTTTCGGGACCTCCGAAACTGATCTGAAACGCACGGATCCGAACCCGAAAAATGTCTGAAAAATAATTCCGGGCGTAACAAAAGTAAATTCTCCCAGAAAATAAATCCGGGACCCAAGAAGAAGGATCCAAAGGGTCCAGGATATTACATGTGAATTGCCTCGTGAGTCTTCGTGTTGAGGTTTTAGACCCAGGGATTGGGCTAGATTAACGGCATTGTGCTGTTATGTACGACGGTCTCGACCCCGAGTCTTGTGACTCAAGGACCGTCGGATTTAGTCGATCTAGTGGGCTGTCCAGAGTCTGGTGGCGTCGTGCCATCTGGTACTCCGTGTTACTCGCAATGGGTGCGTGCGTGACTTTCCGTGTTCACGTTTAGTGACCTCCCACTAGTCGTAGCCTTCTTACGGCACGCGTGTGCTGACCCACCCGGGAGTGGCAGAGCGGCTTACCCGAGAGAGATGATTTTTAGGCTGGTTACCGTAGGGCCTCCACGTGCAGCCTGAGTCCGGGCTTCAGGGGAAGAACCAGCTAGAGGATCTGACCTATGGCGCATGGTCTGTGTGTGTACACTTAGTTGGGGGATGTCGGACCCGCGCTGACGAGTGCGACCCCAGTTAGTCCTTGTTTGTAATGCCCCAAAATTTTTATAAAGTATTTCTAGAATATTTAAGAAATTTTTGAGCATTTTCTGAGAATTAATAAGAATTTTCAAGACCTAAATAGGTTAATAATTGAATTTCTGGGTTAAATGAATCCTTATTAGGGCCCAATATTGTTAAGAAATTAACCTAGCCTAATTAATTGAAGCTCAAAGGACTTAAGGATCAAGCCCATGAAGTTTGGCCCTTATTCTAGAAGGTTAATTAGTTTATCCATGGAATATAGGGATAAATAAACTTTGATTTGATAATTAAATGGATAATAGAATAAACGAGTATGAATTAAATTCAAATTCGGCGCTAGACAAATTGGCGGCCTATCGTAAGACCGCCAACGTCAAGTTAGCGGCCGACAAGTAGACCGCCAGGCTCTGTTAGTTCCGTGAGTGGAAGAAAGAGCAAAAAGATTAGATTTTTGAGGTTTTATCTCCAAGAGACCAAGATACTAGGACTTGTAAATGTGTTTAGGACTCCCAGGAGTCAACCTTAGGTTTAATAAGGACTCTAGAATAGATCTAATCCACGAAACCCTGGCCAAACCCTATAAATAGAACCCATATTTGACTTGTGCGACCCTTACTTTGGCTCGCGTGGAACTAAGGTAAGGAGGTATTATTTTGGATAAGTTCTTTACAAGTTTTTATTCCTAATATATAGGACTAACATCTCTCAAAATTTCGTGCTTGGAGATCAAGCACACAAGGAGTTAGAAGCCTGGAAAGTTGCAGGTTCCACATTAGCGACCCAGGAAACTGAGCAAAAGTCTGGTGAAGATCAAGGAAGTAGGGAACCAAATCGAGGTATTTAGAGCCTAATCCTTTAAAACTTTTTGTTCCCCTTAATGTCTTCTTCTTACCCTCCAAATTTTAGGTCCATAGGTCAAGAGAGTAAGGAGTTAGAGCAGCGTCAAGTTGTTGATTTGTCACAGGAAGGGGCAGAACTAGGGCTCACTTCCAACCTCAAATTCGGAGTTTAGAAGTATACCAAGAGGTAGGTCATCTCATGAACGGCTAAAATATCATTCTATGGATAAAAGCCCTCTTATTTTACTAGATTTCATGAACTATGCATCAAGGATATCATGTTTTATGCATCTAGTATACATCCATGCATATCTTAGCCCTAATGAAGTTAAGAGGAATTCTCTCGTTAATTCACAGAAAACCCATGCATCTTGTTAGCATAATCTTTGTTCTATCATGATAGGGAAGTATATATATATATATATATATGTTTATTTCCAGACATGATGTGTTTTAAAGCATTAGTTTCTTCTTATTTTAATTTACTATCAGACTTTCTCTAGCGGCCTAAGTGTCGACCGCCAATCTTTTGAAGCGGCCCTACGATAAACCGCTAGACACTCTGAAACTTGTTTTCTATGAAACCTCCGGCGGACAAGAAATAGACCGTTAAAGTCCTTCTGGTGGCCTTATGATAAACCGCCAACTTCCTATAACGGCTCTATGATAGACCGCTAGTGTTCTATTTTCTGTTAAACCGAGATAGATTTAAGAGCAGCCCATTTAGCTTATAAGTAAGCCTAGTGTTAGAGCTAGTGCGATTGATTCAAGGGGGGGTGAATGAATCCCTCAGTGAAAATATCAACCAATTTTAAAACCTTAGACACAAACACACCAGATCAGAACTCCCTGAAAAGATGCAAGACTTGACTCAACAACGAGATGCTCTATTGATGAACATTGTTGAACACTTGATCTGCACTTCCAGCAGAAACAGAGCTTTTGTGCTCTCAAGATGAGTCAACAGATAAGAAATTGACGCGAGATCCTAAGCATGCATCTAGCGTTGAACACATAACTGAGCAATCCACACAGTACACAAGGATTTTTAGGTGGTTCGGTCCTTCAGACCTACGTCCACCCCACACTCAACCAGAGTGTGGATTTCTGCTGACACACAGCTTGAAAAATCGCTGAGCTTCACAGCTTGCCTACAACGGCTGAGCGACACAGCTTGCTATCCAGAGGAATCAATCCTCTGCAACACTGACAAACAGCTTGACCCACTGGGCTATACAGCTTAGTCAACCAGAGGAAACCTCCTCTGCAACCGCTGACGAACAGCTTGAATAAAATGTCAAATAAGAAAGAGCTAAAAAGACTAAACACAGCAACAAAAAGCTGTCAATAAATTCAGAATAAACTACTCACACAGGAGCCAGGTGTCTCGGATCTGATCCAGAGAACACACCAGAAAAGATAATCTTCAGAGTGCTGTTCTTCCTTCCCTTCGCCTTGTCTCTCTCTCTCTCTCTTTTCTTTTAGGGTGCTCGATCTCCCTTCTTCTAGATTCTTCAGCAATTCACCCTCACTTATTTTCGAAGCCAGCTCGCTATATATATATATATCTAGCAAGAGAAACGCGTGTGGAGCAACCAACTTTCCCGCTTAGATTTCAGTCTAGATCTGAGTCTTCAGAAGACACGTGCCAGCTTTGGTATCGTCGAGCTAGCATCTTGACAATCATACTTAGCTCGAAGTCTGCCTTATGACAATTGAACACAGGTGAAGGAATAATGAGATTGCACGAAGTTAATAAAACAACAGACGTAATATGCACCGACTCACTCAGCATAAGATTTGTATGCACGGAGTCAAGCTGTGCACACATCAAGTGTTGCACGGACTGAGTGTGTGCGAGATGCAACGACTATATCGACAGCATGCGTGTAAGGCATAAGAAATGCACAGACTCTATTTTATGCATGAGACTTGCACAGACTACACAGACCTATATTGGACGGACCTTGCGAATGTCCTAGGCATATACACACATGCACCGACCCTGAGTGTGTCTTAAACATATATGCACCGAACTAATATGATGGAAATGCACTGACCTTATACGCAGAAGTGGGATAGCACCGACTCACTTGATGAACGCGAGCGACTTGGTCGTTTGTGTGTGCAACAGTAAGAGTTGCACCGACTAGTTGTGGATCAGAAACAGAATTGCACCGACGCAACTGTAATTTGAACATGTATTGCGACAACCTAAGACAGTACAAGGCAAACCAGACAAACACAGCAGTCTGAACATGATTTATCAGTTGTCATTATCAAAACCATATTTCCAACACCTAGTTAAATGTATACCAACCTGATTTAATGTATTTCACTACTCGGAGTTTTAATTACTGATTCATAACAGTGATTTCATGTTCTTTATGGTTCTTAGGATTATTTTAAGCATATGATAGTTTCATGCCAAAAACCATATAATCTTATACTAAATTATGTTTTAAATGCTATATTGACGAGTTTTAAACGTTGGTTTACCACAGGATATATTCTATTCTTATCTCAGACTCAATTTCATAAGTACATGGCATATATTCCGATATATGACCATTAGTTACACTTTGCACTTATAGGAACATAATCTTGGACTTAATAACCTCTCCTTTGGATACTCCTTCCAATGGCCTAGGAAATCTGCTTTCAAGGCCTCTGTAATTCTCCGTGAGCCTGGGATTCCCATCAGGACGCCGAGTTGATTGTACCATTAAATCCCAAATTATCTAGAATGCACTTATACCGATGTTTTATGTTTATGGAACTTAGCTGCCCAATAATTGACCGCCAGAGACTGCTAGCGGACCTTCCTTAGACCGCTAACGGAACCTTGACGGATCTTTCTTTGACCGCTAAAGCCTCCAGAGAATGTGTTTCAAATATCGAACAAGTCTTGTATTTAACGGTCCAGAACTAGACCGCTATATTGTGTAACGGCCTAGTAAACGACTGTTAAATTACCTGAGTACTGTTAACCCGAGGTTTGACCCAAGGGTTGATATTCCCATGCTCCTAGATGGACTAATGATTGTCTAGGACTTGTCACCTTATTCAAGACATCTAAAATGAATTATGAAGAGTAAAGAATATACCGTTATGCTACCAGATTATTTCCGTGGCATAACATTGTTGTAAGTCATTCTTGATCTCTCATGTTCTTAATTGAACCGTTCTTCCATTGATATTTGTTGCCGTGAGCTTATTGATTGAACTTGTTATATTGCTGGCCATACTTTATTGTTATACCCATGGAAGTAGCTTGATTTATACGTGAAGATGCAGTTCGGGTGCTGATTGTGTCAAAGGGCTCTATGCTAGTCCCCACGGTTGATTGCTAGAAACATACTATAAATCATGGGGTATGATACTACTGGCGTCGCATTGCACTGGGAGTACTTTCTTTATAAATAAGTGAAATCTATGAGCGCTCGTGAAAATCTAGTGGATTGCTACATGCTTGTTACATGACATTCTAGTGCATAACCATTATGGTTATGAAAAGTGAAAAGTGAAAGTTTGTTCTCGTTACATGTTAGCACATTCTTGTTCATGAAAGGCCATAATTACATTTCTTGCTTGATCATGCTTGCTCTATCATATCTTAACTTGATCATGCCTTATTACTTTAGTTTGTTTACGTGATTCATCGCGTTCGCATGATTTTACCTTGTTCTTTAGAGCTAAAACGTTAATCGCTTTAATATTACCTTCATGTTGATGCGAAGATACCTACTGGGCAAGTATGCTCATGACCCTACTTTTCAATCTTTTTCAGGAGATTCTAGCGGGGTGGATTCGGATTATTCAAGTGATGGATCCGAGAGTGATTGATGGTTCGAGAGAAGCCATAGTTAGTCTAGTCAAGAGTCAAATATGTAATTTTCACTTTATTGAGTCTAGTTGGTCAATGAGTCGAGATCATGTACTAGATGATTATTATCAATAAAAGTTAGCTTTTTGATCAATTATTGTCTCTTTTTTTTTATAGAAAGCCCTACCTAGTTGTGATTAGCAAAGTGCTTACAATTCGGAAGGCACTTTCCATGTCACTCCTAGGGGGTGATATATTGATGAATGAGAAAGAGATAAGATTACATCAGTCTGATGCTAGGCATCCCTAGCTTATCTAACCTGGCAGCACCCTTAGCCAAATGGGGAAGTTCATGCTGCGAATTGAAAATTTTATTACAATTGGAAATGCAGGCAAAATTGGCAAAATAGTCTGCTACATTGTTTGCTTCCCTGAAAATGTAAGAGATATTCAAAGATTGAGGGAAGTAACACCAGATTTCTCTAGCATAAGGTAGAATCTCCCATGGGCAGGCTGCCTTCCTTTGGATCACTTGCACCAGTGTTAAAGAATCACATTCAATCACAGCCGACGGGAAAGGAATGGTGTGAAGATATTTGATGCCATCCAGTAGAGCTCGGGCTTCGGCTACAAGACTATTGCTGTGAATGTATGAATGAGAGAATGCCAGGAGAGTATCTCCTTTGGAATCATGAATGATTCCTCCTCCGGAAACTCCTGATATCTTACAAGCACCGTCAGTATTTAGCTTAATGTTAGGCCAAGGAGGGCAATACCATCTTACAATTTTCACCAGAGGGGCTCCCTTGGCTGCTGCCTTAAAACCAAAGACTGCCATTTGTGGACACCCTATTCCTGACGTCTCCTGAGAAAATCTCATATTACTATACGACGCCCCGCAACGGCTTTCGCATTTTGAATCGCTTGAGTGTTTCCTATTCTTGAGTCTTCTTCCGCCTTTTCGACATCCGAAAATCGTCTCGTTGCGGCATTCGGACGGCATCAACACCAATCGGACGCACATGAAGGTTCCGGAACCAGGAAGAATGTCTGGCAGGCGGCTGTCGACACCTTTTCAGGCGACCCGGGGGGGGGGGGGGGGTCTTCATGGAGGCGTCCAGGCCCCTGGACGCCTCCATGATTTTAATATATATTTAAAGCCAAAAAAAACACATAAAAAATAATAAATTAATGGAGGCGTCCAGGCCCCTGGACGCCTCCATGAAAATAAAATATAAAATATAAAAAATATTAATCATGATAAAAGACAAGATAATATATTTATGGAGGCGTCCAGGCCCCTGGACGCCTCCATCAACTTGCCCACGGGCGGCACCCGTCCGACGGTCGGTTTGTCGTTTGAGAAAAAATCCAAAAGGTGAAGGCGTCCAGGTGCCTGGACGCGCCCATACTCCATATACGGACAATCCCGACACGCCGGTCGGTTTGACTAATCAGAAAAATCCAAAACGTGGAGGTGTCCGGGAGACTGGACGCCTTCATTTCACCACATCCGGACAAGCCCGACGCGCCACTCAATTTGACGTCTCAGAAAAGTCCAGAATATAAGGGCGTCCTGCCAGCCAGACGCGCCCACTTGTGAGTCACGGACGTCGGTCAAAAATCACATGCGGCTTTCGGCAGATTCTGGTGGGCTGTTATGGAGGCGTCCAGTTGCTTTCGGAAGAATTTGGGTTGTAGGGATAGGTCGTTAACTTGTGGTGGCATGGGGACGACGGTTCCATCCAGTAAGTTGGAGCGTGCATAAACTTGCCCCAGCCTAGTATCAGCTCACCGGATCGGTATCTTGACCCATTCTTAACGAGTTGATAATATTATCCTTGGCTATTTTCTATTTTAGTTTGTTTTAAATTTTTATTTTAAACCCAACATGCATTCACATAGGACTATGATTTGTTGCGGAAGATCATTCAAGTGATTCGATTGTGAAAGCCGTTGTGCTTCAATTCTTACAAATATGAGATATTCCACTCCGAATGAAATACTGAGTTACCTTGAAACGGCCCTACGCTGCTCTTCCAAAGGAGACCCTTGTTTGGACAGACCCTCAGATATTCCTTTACTTTTTACCTTGTTTGACCCACCTTGGCCGCAGCACTTCCACACTGGCTGGTAACCGCTCCCTAAAGGTGAAACCTGCCGGTTTATGACCCAGGTACTTCCACACCGAGAAGTTGGACTCCTTTATTTTCGTGCCTAAGCGCACGTCTCACCCTCCCTTATTTGAACTCCATCCAAGTAATCGTCAAAATTTGAAAGACCTTCTTCAATGTCGCCTCATTGAAACTACAAGAAAGATTCCAAACAGTAATGTCAAAAGCGTGTCTCATCACACCTTAGCATCAACTTATCAGTCCATTCCCACTCCATTCCACTCCACTTCGATACCATTCCATTACGTGTCACTCCCTTGCAAAGCAGACGCCAAGGCGGGGCGACAGCTGTAGACACGATATTCCTGATGTCTCCTGAGAAAATCTCATATTACTATACGACGCCCCACAGCGGCTTTCGCATTTTGAATTGCTTGAGTGCTTCCTATTCTTGAGTCTTTTTCTGCCTTTTCGGCATCCGAAAATCGTCTCGTTGCGGCATTCGGACGGCATCAACACCAATCGGACGCACCGGAAGGTTTCGGAACCAGGAAGAATGTCTGGCAGGCTGCTGCCGACACCTTTTCAGGAGACCCGGGGGGGTCTTCATGGAGGCGTCCAGGCCCCTAGACGCCTCCATGATTTTAATATATATTTAAAGCCAAAAAAACACATAAAAAATAATAAATTAATGAAGCGTCCAGGCCCCTGGACACCTCCATGAAAATAAAATATAAAATATAAAAAATATTAATCATGATAAAAGATAATATAATATATTTATGGAGGCGTCGAGGCCCCTCGACGCCTCCATCAACTTGCCCACGGGCGGCCCCCGTCCGACGGTCAGTTTGTCGTTTGAGAAAAAATCCAAAAGGTGAAGGCGTCCAGGTGCCTGGACGCGCCCATACTCCATATACGGACAATCCCGACACGCCGGTCGGTTTGACTAATCGGAAAAATCCAAAACGTGGAGGTGTCCGGGAGACTGGACGCCTTCATTTTACCACATCCGGACAAGCCCGACGCGTCGCTCAATTTGACGTCTCAGAAAAGTCCAGAATATAAGGGCGTCCTGCCAGCCAGACGCGCCCACTTGTGAGTCACGGACGTCGGTCAAAAATCACGTGCAGCTTTCGGCGGATTCTGGTGGGCTGTTATGGAGGCGTCCAGTTGCTTGGACGCCTCCATTAAAATATTCAAAATAAAAAAATAAAAATTAATAAAAAATTTCTAAGGCCTTGATGAAGGCGTCCTGGGTCCTGGACACCCCCAAAAGGAGGCGTCCAGGCCCCTGGACGCCTCCATCGTCCGGGACTCTATAAATAGCAGACCCCCCTCAGTCCGAAGGAGAGCATTTTTGAGAGGTCCGACAGGCTGCCGGAATCCCGAGGCTGCCGGATCCTTTTCTAACCGTTAGGTTCCTTTCAGGAGGAGGTTCTACCGGCTTCTCGGGTGCCCACGCCCGCGAGAGGAAGGTCATCTTCATCCACCGCGCTTCCACGTCGTCCCTACGCTGTCGGAGCTCCGCCGGATTTCGCCATCGGCACATCCAATAAGCCAATCATTTCCTTTTCTTCGTAGTTCTTTTACATTTATCATCTCGCATCCTCTATCCCCCTTCATAAGGGCGCCTCTTCTTATATACTTCTTGCATCTATGATCGCATTTTCCTCCTACTCGAGTCCGAGAGGGGTTTAAAACCACACCAACCAGATGTGTGTCCTGCCGCGATTTCGTTATTTTCATCATAAGGGATTGATACTACACTGCCATTTTCTAATTCTATTTATCTATTGTCTGTTATTTTGCAAGGGTAACTGAAGAAAGCCCTCTCCGTCGGTCGGCCGAAGGGGGAGAAAGAAGCAACCCGCCACTTCCTGCTAGTGAGGTAGGCGCGATCATTTCCTTATTTTGGGGTCTTTGGCCCCTGGCGATCACATCATATTCTCGAGGCCGCGACGAGTCACTTCCCCAATGGCTGTTTAAATTCCCGTTCTTATATTTTCTTTATATTCTGCTATATTCTTATCTATTCATATTCTCGAGGCCGCGGCAAGTCATTTCCCCAATGACCGTTTAAATTTCCGTTCTTATATTCTCTTTATATATTCTGTTATATTCTTATCTGCTCATATTCTCGAGGCCGCGGCAAGTAACTTCCCCAATGGCCGTTTAAATTCTCGTTCTTATATTCTCTTTATATATTCTGTTATATTCTTATCTGCTCATATTCTCGAGGCCGCGACGAGTAACTTCCCCAATGGCCGTTTAAATTCCCGTTCTTTACATTCTCCTTATATTCTGTTATATTCTTATCTGCTCATATTCTCGAGGCCGCGGCGAGTCACTTCCCCAATGGCCGTTTAAACTCCCGTTCTTTATATCCTCTTTATATCATGTTATATTCTTATCTGCTCATATTCTCGAGGCCACGGCGAGTCATTTCCCGCAATGGCTGTTTGAATTCTATCCTTTCTCTTGTATATCTTGAATTGCTGCTATATCTGCTATACTCTCGAGGCCGCAGCGAGTCACTTCCCGCAATGGCCGTTTCAATTCTTGCTATTTTATTTTCGCACCATTCCCGTCCCCCCGAGGCCGCGGCGAGTCACTTCCCGCTATGGCCATTTAACCCCCATATCTTGCTATATTGCATTTGTCCTGCTCGACCCGCCGGAGCAATCTCCCATGGTGGCCCCTTCTCTTTTCTCTTATTTCTGTGTTGTAGCAAACAAAACAAGCCAGCGCGCTCCGCGTTTTTGTTTCTCAAACCGCGTGACGTCGCTCACAGATTGGCGATCACGGTGGGACCTCTGTTGCTTTCTTTCAGTTACCCTTGCTGGTGCAGACACCAGGGCGATCATGTGACACGTCGGCGAACCGACGGTGCCATACGCGGAGCGCCAAGTGGACTACATCGGCTTATCTTCAAAATGGGGATAATTTGGCTTGAATTTGGACCTTTTTGGCTTTTAATTGGGCTTGTAATGGTTATTGTATGTGTAATTTGCTAAAGGGCTAGTTGTAAGGTTCCTAATGGGCCAATTTGTTAATGCCCCTTAAGCATTCCATAAGTAGAAATGGCCTTGGTCCATTTCTAATGGATCCATAAGCCATATGGGCTTCCTTCCACATGGGCTATCTAGATTGGATAATCTAGAGTGGGCTCTCTTCATTCATGGGCCTTCAAGGGTGGAATGGCCTTAAGCCATTTAGGTTGGAATGGGCTTGGTTAAGCCATGGCCACATTTGGCCCATTCTAGGCCCAAGAAGGGGGCGCCCCATCTTTTGGCTTATTAGGATAGGAATTGTGTATTTTTATATTTATTCCACCTCCATTTACCACATGTATCTAGAATGGCTGTTGGTCAAGTTCTAATGGCTGCTAACCTACCACCTTTACCTTGAAATTCAAAGGTAGGTGAGCAACCATGTCCCCTTGCCCCTCCTTTCCCTTTCACCAAGTCCCCTTGTCATGAACCATGCGCACCCAACCCTCCCTCTCCATGTAACCCACGAATTTCCCCTCCCCCTACCCCTTGCATTGTCTATAAAAGGGCATGTATAGTGTTTGTGCACAATAGAATGAAAAGATTTTGTGAGAAATTGCATTAAGTGAGTGATTCACTTCTTCTTCCTTGGGTGTGACTCCCAACCCTGTCTTGTGACTGGATAGTATTCAGGTCATGAGACTCGACCATCTTCCCCCCCATTCCTCTTATCTTCTGGCTTCACCTGATTTATCCTTGATACTACTACAAGTTAGCAAGGATTCAGATTTGGTTTCGTGTCGATCGAAGTTTGTGAGCAATGGTGGCGATTTTTCTCGTCGAGGCGCGCAGATCTGCCCCAGATTGCTGCCCAGATCTGAAGGTGACTGTGTATTGAATTCTCCAGCCCAACCCCGACGCCATCTGAAGTTTGTTCCTGAAGAGAAATCGTAGTATTTCAAGTCCTCTCTGTGTTGCCGCTGGTTTCGCCTCGATCCGTGACCGGTGCTGATCGTGACGACAGATCTTGTGGGATCACGCGGGCTGGTCTGAGCAGGTCCGGCTGAGATCTGAGTCAACTTTTAGAGCCTGCCCCACCTTCATCCGGCCAAGATCCATGTGAAGGATCTTCAGAGTATTTCTTCCTCTGGACGTCGCCTACCACCTCCCACAAGGAACACCCCGATCCGACATCGGCTACCATTTTCCTAATATTTTACCATGTTTCTGTGCAGTTCTGTGAGCACAAAACCATAACCTTAGAAGATTTGTCACTGCGCCCAGATCTGAAGGCATCTGTTCGCGATCTTCAGAGTGAAGATACTACATCCAGTCGCCGACATTCTCCAACAAACGGCGCTCCGATCGGGCATCGGATCTAGCCGTACAAGCCTCTGCAAGCTCGCTGCGCAGGGTGACTAGCGTGGGCAGAACCGGATCAGTTTTCCGTCGGCGTACCCGAGCGGCTCCGGCACGCGTCCCTCACCTCCTGCGAGTGTGGCCCGTCAACCCAGATTCCAGCAACCCCAAAATTGGCATTTGTAGCCCTATACCTCCCTGCGTGGAGTGGAAAATATTTCTGAAAGTGTAATCTTATTGCGTTTGTATATCGGGGTTGTTCGGAAATCGGCCAGGAGTTCTTCCCCACGCCTAGTCGTGGAGGTACGTGCTTGTTCCGACATCTACATTTGCTATTTAGTATACTTTCTATATTACTGTGATTATGAGAATAGGGCCGATAGCTAGTTCAAATTCACCGCGTTTGTGAGTTGTGAGCGCCCCTTCCATAGCTCCAGTCGAGCACCGAACTCGAATCGGTACCCTAGGCGACGGTGGTTTCTTAATCGCCGCGATCCCCACGTTTCCCTCGCAAGGGACGATCGTCGGGCTTAAGAGAGTCACTGTTGAGAGACGTCTCCACCCGGAGAATACCACGGTGGTCAGCCGCCCAGCTTGCCTTAGCATGTTCGTGCTGGCCGCACAACGAGTCGGTCGTACGTCTTAGCCCGAGTCGGTCATCCGTCCCGCATCACTTGCAAATTCTTGTGATTTGCTTTACTATCTCTTGTGTGTTGTTATATCTTGATTGATTCGTTGTTCTATTGTGCTCCATATATCTGTCAGCATTCCATTGCATACACACATCCCTCTTTTCTTTTCTTTTTCATTTTTTTTAAGGATCGCCCTCTCTCGGTGAAGGAAGGACTCTCCGTTCGGGAATTCCTCTCGACGGACTAGAATCTCCTCCACTGGGACCTTTGTAAGTCCCCGACATCGAAGAATCTTCTCTTCGTTCACTAGGCCGGTTGTACCATTGAAGTTCTCCGGAGTTAGTCGACCCATTCGTGGTGAGACAAGGGCCCCTAGCTGACACGGTGGTGAAACAAAAATGAACTAGGGTCCCCATTTTGTGTGAACTTCGGATCTGGTTAAAAACACAAAAAAAATCATCAAAATTAAAACACAAAAAAGGCGTAAAGGCATCCAATTGTTTGATAATCTCTGCTATTTGCTTGCTAGTGTATGTTTTTGCGTTCCGGGAAAACTGTGAGCATGGCTCACGAGTCTTTTGAGGAGAACCACCCTTGTCGTGGTGAGTCAATCGAGCCGCGAGTCCATGCTATGGACGCGGGTCCTTCCCATGAGCCCTCACGTGAGGTGCAGGTTACCACAGGGGACACATCCCCGCCACAGGATATCTCCTCTTTGCTAGGTGTCCTCGCCAACACAGAGGTTACCGCTGAGCAACTCCGGGCCTTCCAGGCCATTCTGAAGGGGAAATCTGTTTCCCCCGCTCCCCAGGAATCAACTCCGGCCATCCCACCTCTCCAAGAATCGGTGCGGGCCATTCCATCTCCTTCACTGGCACAAGCCATCCAATCTCCCTCGCTTCAAGGGCAAGCGAGGCAACAACCACCCTCGTTCCAGTTCCCTTCGCAATCTCAAACCCTTGTTGTTCCCCACATACCGCTTCAGCCGGGGCCAACTATCGGCGGCCCGGCAGCTCCCTCTCATTCGGGGTTTCCCCCTCAAGTCTCCGGGAGACATTTTTCTCCCCAGTGGCAAGTGCCACCTTCACCGCCTGAGGAGCTTGCCCAATCGCTCCTCAATAGGTTCAATAGGATGGACGAACAGTTTAGAATTTGAAGAAAATGGTGGACGTGAAATCCACCCCGGAGGTTGCTTTGCCAATCCTTCCGGTCATCCATCTTCCTCCCTCCGAAATGCCCACGTACCACATGTACAATGGCACTGTCAACCCCTTCATTCACCTTAAGGATTTCATGTATGAGTCCTCCTATTGGCAAAACGACCAGAGATCCCTGGCATACCTCTTTCGGAGGTCATTGGACGGTCCTGCGCTAGAGTGGTTCTATTCTTTGGAGCCCCGCGAGGCCGAGAATTTTGAAACAGTCCAGAGAAGGTTCTTGCAAAAGTATCGGGATAGGGTCGGTCCCTCTCTCTCCATTACCGACCTAGTGGCCGAAAAGATGAAGTCCGATGAGGATTTTGTCCGCTATGCTGATAGATGGAGGTCTCTGGCAGAAAGAATAAGAGATACCCTCTTGGAACCTGAACAAGTAAAGATGATCGTATCCAATGTGACCCCACAGTTCAGGCATGTCTTGGCCATGAATAAGCTTACCACCATGGAAGGGCTCTATGAAAGAGCCCAGTACATCCAAACCCAGTTAAAAGACTCCCCCATTATGAACATGTTTGAGCCGTCGAAGCCCAAGGTGGTCAGAAAGACAGGCACTGGTGTCCCAGGCGGAGCAACAGAAGGGGTCGTAACAAATGAGTAAGTGAGTGCGGTCAACAACACCAACTATGCAGCCAACCCAAGGCTTCCACAAATGCCCCGACTTCCCCTCCAACCAGGTCCTTTCCCCTCTCGTCCTCCACCCCAAAATGATCCACCTCAGAACAACATGCCTCAACTACTTCAACCCCAGTAACAACCTCGACCCCAGCAACAATAACCACCACTTCAGTACAACCAAGTTCCACCCCCAGGAAATTACGATCCCCCACAGTAACAAAGGAGGCCGATTGGTCCCAAGAGAGCCTATTACCCACCATTGCCAGAAACTCTGGCGGATATTTTCAATGCCCTCATGGCCTCAAACACACTCATCCTACCCAGGGAAAGGCCCGTGTGGCCCCCGAATGTTGATACCCCCAGATACTGCGTCTATCACAGGCAGCCAGGACACACAGTGGACAACTGCTTTCACTTTAAAGATTACATCCACGATACGAATGATGAAGGCGGGATTGACTGGGATGAAATGAGGTGATACGTCGCCACTCTCAAGGCTAGGAGACCTCCTCCTAGGCCACAGTTCCAACAACAACAACAGCAGTTACAAAAGTAGCCACAGCAACAACCACAACAACAACAGCAGCCTCAGCAGGCAGAACCACAACAGCCCAACATGGGCATAATCCAGAATCCATTACCGGAGCACCAACAGCCCAATCATCAGGTCAACCCCATCTCCTCCTTCCTGGAAGTCGGGAGAGAGCAGGTGTGGCACCCAGAAAGTACCTCTATTCTTTCTACCGCTAACCCTATCATCATGCAACCCCCTCGCCTTGCCCGGGTAGCACCTCTCTCTCATCAAACCGCGTTAGTACCGCCTTCACCATTTTCACTGCCATCACGCCCTCTCATTCGCACCCCAATGACCTATCAGCCAACACCCTTCATTACACCCTCACACCCTCTCATCTCCTCTCACTCCCCCACTTTACCATCCACCACTACTGCATTTGCCCCTATGCCTTCTAAGCTCCTTATCACCCGTCCACCGTACGTAACCCCGCCTGTCTCCACCATACCACCGCCAATGCCTTCAAAACCACCCATCATCCACCATCCATCTCAACACGATTACCCGCTCCAAACCTTACCCACTTCCACTTTGCCTCCACCTCGACCTTCCAGACCCCTTATCCTTCATAACCCATGCGATATCCCCTCTACCTCCACCATGCCTCCACCTAATAAACCCCTCATCAGAATCCCTGCTCCCATCATCACCCCTGCTTCACCAACCATCCCTCCACCACTACCCCTCAAACCTCTGTTAAAACCCACTACTACCCCTATAGAGGTACAAAAGCCACAGGCAATGGTGCTCCGGAGTGGAAGGATTTTCCATAGGGTTTTCCCCCATAACAGTCAGAATCCCGAGCAGTCTCAGCCAGAGAGGGACGATGGAGAACAACCGGAAACATCTATCCCTGGAACACAGTATGATTTGTTGAAACACTTGGACAAGATGCCTGCTCAGATCTCCATCCGGGAGCTGCTTCAGAGATCCACATCCCATCAGGCAGCCTTAATAGAGTATCTTCAAAAGGTCATGGTGAATGAGGACCTCCCTGTAGAAAAGATTTCTGCCGTCCTGATCCCAACGGACACGCAACCAGCCATTATGTTCCACAACTACGAGCTCACTCCTAAGGAAGCTCAGAAATATGCATTGTGTGTTTCAATAAAAATTAATGGGGTATCCATAAACCCATGCCTTGTAGACACGGGTGCGTCTATAAATGTGATCTCCATGAGCACCCTTCAGTTGTGTGGGGTCGAACAAGAACAGATAAGACCTTCTTCAATCACAGTCACGGCTTATGACAATAGCAAAAGGCCGCCGCAAGGGATGATTATTCTAAGGGCAGAGCTAGGTCCTATGTTAGTCCCCACGGAATTCCATGTCCTCGACATGGACCCCACATTCAAGGCCATACTGGGTCGCCCTTACATTGAAGCCATAGATGCTGTGCCTTCCACCAACCATCAGTGCTTGAAGTTTCCTTACAATGGAAGAATTATTAAAGTGGTCAGCACACCTGTCCTTCACACGGTGGATGCTATCAACACTTCTATGCCCTCTGTTTGGCCGTCTCATCGGCCCATATTGTCATTGCTGGACGTGTGCGATTCGTCTCACATTCCGCTAGCATCAAAGAAGCCGATCAAGGAAACAACGCCATATCTCCCCTTTCACTCCAAAGGTTGGGAGATTATGAGGAACATCGGTTATCAACAGGGTAAAGGTCTGGGCGCACAGCTGCAAGGTAGGTTGAGACCACCAAAGGAGATTAGGCCGAACTACAGGTTTGGCCTAGGCTTCAAAGGACCATTCAAGGTGGATTGAAGCCCCTCACATGGACCCTATCAAACCACTTCAACAAAGGGCCCGTTGTTTAGATGGGAGATTACCCGCAAGAAGCACATGGGGGATCACATGCTGTATATTCGGCTGAAAAATGTCTGAGGGTCACCAAAAGAGGCAAGATCAAAGATCCGGAATGCAAGTGGAACAAATGGTTTGATATACAGGACCTTTCCGTTATACTGGAAAGGATGTTCTCGCCTCCACAGCTTGAAGGACCGCCATTGATCTCCGGAATGCCAGAGAATATCATTACTGTTGCCAAGGTTCCAAACTATCCTCGTCCTCGCCAGAAGGACCCTGTCACCAGAGGATCTTCATCTGCCATCACCATCACCGCCGACGACTCATTAGCCGTCATCTTCTCCATTCACTCGTCACAGCCTTTGTTGTTGTCATCTTCCTGGGCCAGACAATGATTGAAGACCTGGCGTGGGTTGAGCAGACAATGATTGAAGACCTCATTAATTATGCAGTTCCCTCACATTCATGAGCCATAACCACTTTTAATGAGGGGTATGGAGTCTACGAGATCACAGATGAAGAATACCCTACTGAAGATGAGGGTGAAGAATATGAGGATGCGGCTGGCGCATATGCTAGTGGAATAAGGAGATTCGATGAGCTGTCAACCGCCGTAGAAGAGTCCACCAAAGAAGTCAACTTGGGAACTGAGGAAGACCCTAGGATCATCCTCGTAAGTGATAATCTACCACCCTCTGAAGAAGAGGCATTAATTGAAGTTCTCAAGGAATATAAGGACACGTTTACATGGAGCTACGAGGATATGCCGGGTCTGGATTCAACCCTGGTTGAACACCGTTTAACCCTAAAACCAGAGATCGTCTCGGTAAAACAAAGGTTAAGGCGTTTCCACCCTCAGATGGCTCTGAAAATAAAAGAAGAGGTCGATAAGCTCCATAAAGCCAGGTTCATTAGAGTCGTTCTTTATCATCAATGGGTGGCAAACATTGTCCCGATCATGAAGAAAGATGAGAAAGTCAGGATTTGTATCGACTTCCGGGACCTTAACCGCGCGTGTCCAAAGGAAGATTTTCCCTTGCCTCACATTGATGTTTTAATCGACAACACAGTAGGCTATGAAACCCTCTCATTTATGGATGGATTTTCAAGATATAATCAAATTCATTTGGCAGAAGAGGATCAAGAGAAGACGTCATTCACTACCCCTTGGGGAACATATTGTTACGTGGTCATGCCGTTTGGGTTAAAGAATGCTGGAGCTACTTACCAAAGAGCTATGATGGCCATATTTCATGACATGATGCACATATATCTGGAGGTGTATGTGGATGCTTTATTGGTGAAATCAAGGACCAGGGTAGAACATCCAGAAGTTTTGGCTAAGGTCTTGCAGAGATCAAGGGAGTTCCAATTGAAAATGAACCCGAAGAAGTGTGTGTTTGGTGTGTCATCGGGTAAATTACTGGGTTTCATTGTGAGTAAGAGAGGGATCGAGATAGATCCCGATAAAGCTAAGGCCATCAGGGATATGCCACGTCCCAAGAATTTGATGGAAGTCCGAGGTTTAATCGGGAGGTTACAGTTTATTCGTCGGTTTGTGTCTCAGCACTCACAAAGGTGTAGACCTTTCTATGAGTTGACCAAGTCAGGAGTAGAATTCCACTGGGATTCTAAATGCCAAAAAGCTTTTGAAGGGTTAAAGGAATATCTGGCTAGTCCACCCGTTCTCATTTCACCCAAATCAGAAAAACCTCTGATCCTCTACATCTCAGTCATGGACGACTCTGTGGGAGCTGTCCTCGCACAAGCTGATGAAGAAGGCAAGGAACGGGCAACCTATTACTAACTTCTCAATCCCTGTGAGCAGAAGTACACAGTCATTGAGAAAACCTGTGCTGCCCTCGTTTGGGTGGTGCAGAAATTGAAGCACTACTTCTTGGCTCATGAGGTCCACTTGATTGCTCGCATGAACCCTATCAAGTTTCTTCTGGAGAAATCCGTCCTTACTGATAGGCTAGCACACTGGCAAAGTTTTCTTTCCCAGTTCGACATCACCTACATCTAGCAAAAGGCAATTAAAGGCTATGCCATAGCCGAGCATCTCGCCCACCATCCTCTCCCCAAGTTTGACCCTGTCCAATAAGAGTTTCCAGATGAGGAACTAATGTCCATCGCCCAATCCGACAAGCCAATGTGGACATTATATTTTGATGGAGCTCTAAATTCCCAAGGGAAGGGTATCAGCATTATCCTTCTAACGCCTGAAGGCGTTACCATCCCAGAGGTATTTCAGCTCACGTTCCCAGTCACCAACAACATCGTTGAATACGAGGCTCTTCTAGCTGGCCTGGAACTAGCCCATTCTTTCTATATCACTGAGTTGCGAGTCGTGGGTGATAGTCAACTTGTTCTCCGCCAGGTGCTTACCAAATATCGCACCCTCGATCCCAAGCTCAAACCCTATCAGGAGCTGGTCTCCACCTATGCCAAATTGTTCACCAAGCTGATCTTTGTCCATGTTCCTCGCGAATATAACATTCTGGCCGATGCCCTCGCCTCCTTGGCGTCATCCTTCAAATTCTCTTTAGGTGCATGGTTTAGATCCATCATTCTCTACAAGCGTCTTGTCCCTGCCGTTCAGGACCCATACCTCTTAAAGATCAAGGAACGAGTCCTACAGAAGATCCAGAAGGGAGAAATTCTTGAGAAGAGGGAGATCATGCTGGCAGAAGTCGAAGAAGAGCTGGCTGACGATGAGAAACCATGGTTCTATGAAATTGTCAAATATTGTAAAGATCAGTCTTATCCTGAAGGAGCCACCACAGAAGATAAGAAAGCCATAAGAAGGGTGGCTCAGAAATACACATTGGTTGGAGGTCTACTCTATAGGAGGAGCCTTACAGGCGTTCTGTTAAGGTGTCTTGACGACAATGAGGTTTGGAAATGGATAGAAGAAGCACACTCGGGTGTGTGCGGTGGCCACATGAATAGCCAGATGCTCGCCAAGAAGATCCTTAGACAAGGCTTTTACTGGCCCACTATGGAAGAGGATTGTGCCGTCTATGTCCGTAGGTGTGTCAAGTGTCAAATTCACGCCGATAAAATACATTCACCCTCTTCCTCACTTCACCCAATATCCTCCCCATGGCCTTTCTCCATGTGGGCATTCAACATCATCGGTCCCCTAGGTGATCCCAATTCCCTCACCAAACAGAAATCTTTCATCCTTACTGCGACGGAATACTTCACCAAATGGGCCGAAGCCGAAGCTTACGCGGAAATCAAGGCATCAACAGTCTGCAAGTTCATCATGAAGAACATCCTCGCCAGGTTCGGCGTCCCAAGCACAATCGTCACCGACAATGGGCCATAGTTCATTTCTCAGGACCTTCAGGACCTCTGCAAAAGGTACGCAATTGCATTGCATCATTCATCGCCTTATTACCCACAAGGTAATGGCCAAGCAGAGGCCACCAATAAAATATTGATCAAAATCATCAAGAAAACCTGCGAGTCTAGTAAGTTTTCAGACTAGCCAGAAAAGCTTATCGAAGCTCTATGGGCCTATCGCACTTCAATCCGTACCCCCACCGAGCAGACTCTGTTTTCCCTTACTTATGGTATGGAAGCGGTAGTCCCGTACGAGACTCTGATCCCTTCTCTCAGGGTATAATTGGACGAGGAATTTTCCCTCGACGATCGTCGTAATTCACTCCTCGCCCAGTTGGAACTCTTGGATGAGAAGCGGCTGACTGCTACCGAGCATGCGCGTGTGTATCAAAATAGACTCGCTCGCTTTTACCAAAAGAAAGTCGTTGAGAGAAAATTCAAAGTCAGTGAGATGGTTGTAAAATAAATTTTTGTCAAACCTGGAGGGCCGCGTTCTAAGCTCCAACCCAATTAGGAAGGACCATTTTTAATTCAAGCCGTGTACCCTGGCAACGCCTACAAGCTAGTCAACGCCGAAGGGACCGAGTTATCCTACCCTTGGAACGGGCTTTATCTTAAAAAGTACTACCCTTAGCTCAATGTCAAAAAATAAAAAAATGACGAAAAGAAAGAAAACATCAAAAACAAAAAATATTGAAAATCACTAAAAATATGGAAAATTCAAAATGCCGATGCCTGGTGCTCTCCATGTAGTTAAGTCCCTGCATCCAACCTTCATGTTAGGATAGGGCCCATTAAGGCTTGGTAGGCACCGGGTCTTGGTTTGCCAGAACCGTGGAGATCCCTGTCCGGCCACGTCGGCCTATGCTCGCTCGAAGGAAGCCAACATGTACTCACTTATGTATTTTATCCAAAAAAAGTTGGTAGGATCACCTACGGTGGGGCCTCATCCGGAAGATCTCCAGAAGCTGTAATCTTTATTCTTTTCTCTTCGACCAAATGAGACAGTCGACGCCCTTAAAACGCTGAGCATGAGAAACCAAAACTCAAACCCCCAAGGGTAAGAGTAGGATCCATTTCCTCGAGCATCGATCAGAGCATGAGAAGAGGGTAGTGTCCCCGCAGGCATACGAAAGGGAGATCACAAACGTCAAACGACTATATCTCCCTCGTAAAATTAGACACAAAATCAAAATCAAGAGAAAAGCCTGGTCGTGACCGTGCCTGATGCGATAAATGAAACTCCTCAAAGTAAAAGTCTGAATCCACAAAAGGGGCCATGGAATGTAAATGCTCGGGATTTGGTCCGAAGTTGTCCGAAAGGAAAGAGTTAAATGGGCCCTTAAGGGCTCGCCGGGTTAACGGTTTTGCTGATCCTCTCAGGAGGTTTATCCCCTACGCTCTCCCTTCTTCCTTTAAAGGTGAAAGCTCGATGGAATGTCTGAAGGGCGAAACCCGCCAAGGTTTGTGATCTTATTTTAATACAAACATATGGTTGCCTACTTTGAAAAGCAGAAGGTATCGCTGCGAAGGAGTCTCTGTGTTTCTGGTTGGTCAAGACCCCTGTTTACCATCTTGATGTCTTCTTGTTTAACCTTGGGCTTAGGCCAATGCAAGCGCGTCACCTCTGGGTGCGACGGCATCTGATTCCGGGTCAGCATCGCGCGGTTGGTCGTTAGGGTTCTAGGGTGTTCCATCATATACCATCTAGAGTTGTGAAGAAATAGACCCAGGTCGGGCAAATCATTTACCTCAAACACCTTTTGGGTGAATCCCTGTGGTCGGAAGCGACTGGGAGCCTAAGCATGGCATGCCGGTATTGTCATCAGGGCAAGTCTTAGCCGGCGGGATCATCATTCGAGGGGTCTAGAGGCCCAAATCAACCTAGATGTGCACTTAGGATACCTGGGAGGTTAGTAAGAAACCCCTGTCCTCATATAGGTTAGGTGGCATTTGGGTGCTTGCTAGGTATTAGCAATAAAAAAAATGAAATGATAAAAATAACAACAAAAAAATGGAAAAAGAGAAAATGTACATACTTGCAAAACAAAAATTTTTATAACAAAACAACAAAAAAAAATGCCAAATATAAAAGAAAAACAAATCATTTTTGCGTGATTACGTTTGTATGCAGCATTTCATCTTTTAATATCGCTTGCATTCGTGTGCTTGTCTGCTACATTCATCATCACCGCATCTTTCCCTTGCCTTCGTTAAATAAAAGGCTTGGCCCCTTGACCAGTTATCAAGGACAGTCAAAGTGACCATTTGCTTATTGAGCAAGGGGCCAAGTCAGAGCAGAAATTCTGATTTGTTTGTCTCAGTGATGTGTGCAGGGATTCGAGTCGACAAAAGCAAAGGTGAAAATCAAACAAGCCGAACCTTGTATTTTATTCCAAAAATAAAAAATTACATCAAGTTCCGCCCTCTCTCTCTACATTACTCGTCTCGCTACTCTCCGGGCAGAATACCCTCAATGGTGCTACCCAACTACGAAAAGCGGTACTCCTACCGCTCTGTACTCCTCCTCCTCTTTCTACACCCCAACGTTGATCCGTGGGGGCAGCAGGAAAGCTACTAATACGAAAGCCACGCTTTCGTGCTCTTCGGTAGCGCTCCTCACCATCTCTCAGCCACTGTTCAGTAAGACCAAGGTTGGTTCAGAGTTCGAACAGCTGGGCGTCCATGGCCCTTCATTCCTCCCTTTCAACCAATCTGTCGGCTCTTTCTCTCTCTGTGTTTCTTTTTCTCTCTGCTCGTTCTCTCTCATGATCTTCCCTCTCCAACTGGAGAGTGATCCTCAAATCCATGGCATCCCTAGAAGAGTCATCATCTGGACGACGCTGTAGTTCCTCCTCCAGCTCTGCTATTCTGGCCTCCCTCTGCGCAGCATGGGTAAGTGACTCCTGTGTCTCCTTTTCCTGCCAGATGTACCATCTCAGATATACGGCAAGATGTAAACAAGGAGAATTCAACATTGAGACTCCTACCTATATAGAGAGCATTCCTTCTGCCTCCACGGTACGCTGTGTGGCACGAGCTAGTTGCTCGTGAAGCAAATCAAGTTCTGAGGTAGGGATCCATAAGCTAGAGACGCCACCCACTCCCGTCGCTGAGGAAGCCGCGTCAATCTGGGCGCGCTATGATCACACATGCGATAGTTAGTGGCCAGTCACCATGAATCTAAAATCTTGATTAGGAGTGTGCACTGTACACCTACCGAGGCACTCAGGGCTTCACGTGTGTCACCCAATTGTTGCTCCCTCTCTGCCAGGCGAGATCGCAAGTTCGCTATCATAGTGTCACAGACATCTTGCAGCCATAGGAGTCAGCATTTCCATGAATAAAACCAAAGGAGGGAAAGAAGAGAAAAGGGGAGACCTACCTCCACAAGTCTCCAGGGTTGGAGCCGCTCTGCGTACATTGTCTTATATAGACGCAGATAGTCTTCACTATCCTGTGCATATGATTCCACGATTGTGCCACCCCGTTGCCAATCTTCATACTGTTCGGGGAATCGCACACATCAATCAATGTAGGTTATCGGTCCCCGCATCTTTCTCTCAACACGAGGTGGCGCAGCCGTATCCACCCATTCCTGAGCCAGTCCTAGAGTCCTCATAACCAATCGTAGCCGGAGCGGCTCGATTTCATTTAGGCAGTGCATCCACAGTTCCCGTCCAAACCGGGCACGACTTGTTAGAACCCATGGTTGGTCGACGTCGACCATGCCGGAGTAGGGTCTCCAGTTTACCTAGGTTAGGTTGTACATACCCGTTTAGTTAGTCAAAACCAAAAACCAAAAACAAAGTGAAAATAATTCCAAAAAAAATAAAAAAAAATCCCACCATTACTGCAGGGAACTCCTGTATCTCCCGCCTTAGCACCATCAGTTGGTAGGTTAGGGGTGCCGCACTCATGATGGGTTGCCACCGCCTGGCTAGCGGCACCGTCACTGGTCGCCAATGTCGAGCTCTCCCCATCGGAAGGTAATAACATCTCCACAGCTACTTTAGCACATGTCATCAGTACCTTAAGTGGGCTATCACAAAAATAAACAAAAAAAATACAAAACACAAAAATACCTGGATGAATGGTGTGAAACCACTCACAGTCATCTCATGGTCCGCTGATAAGTCTCAATTTCTTGTGATAATTCATCGCATAAATACCATTTTATGTGCATATAATTAGGTAATTATGCATATTTCATAGTTAACCTCAACTCCGCATTTAAATTGGAGCTTTCACGTAAATTGATTAATTTGGTAATTTTATCTAATAATCTGAAGTTGAGGACCATGAGCATTAATTCTCCATTGCATAACCATGAGCATTTAAGATTGATGTGCACATTGTGATAATTTTTATGGACTAAAGTGTAATTATGTGTGTGTAGGACACCTAAGGTAATTACAAAAGAAGCCGGGGGCAAAAGGGTCATCACCATTTTGACCAAGTCAAATAAAGAATTCAAATTATTTTGGTTGGAGGGAAAGGAAAGTTCAAAATTTTGAATTCAAAGTTTGAAAAGGAGGAATCCAAACTTTAAGTTTGGAAAGGAGGAAAAGGACATTCAAAGTTTGAAATAAAGGAGAGACATGATGAGCCTTGGGAAATGGGGTGCCTAAAGTCCAAGAAAGGGGATGCCCACCTACTTTTTCTCTTCTCCATGCATCATATTCCACTTAAATCTCAGCCATCCATCTCCTTTTGATACAATCTCCACCCTCCATCTATCTAACTTTCCCTATAAATAGCCCATGGCAAGGAGGAGAAAGGGGTTCTTCTTTTGGCAATCTTTCACTCTCCCTCTTTCTCTCCCAACCTTAGGCCTCCGGTTTCTTCCATTTATTCACCCTCCAAAGATTGCTTCAACGACGAAGGCGACTTCCTCCCGACGTAGACGACATCTTCCACAAGGTTGTTCGTGATCCAAGGCCAAGAGAGGACGGCGCTATCATCACCATTGCTGCTACCATCTCCAAACTCCAGGCTTTTTTTGTGTTATTATTTTTGTGATATTTCACTTCATTGTAATCTCATTGTGTCATTAGTATAAACTTGTTTCACATCTCATGTACTCTTTCTTTTAAGTTAATGAAAGGAGTTGCTCTCTTGATCTAGTTCTTGCTCTTCTTCCCTCTCTATCTCTTTCTTCTATATCTTCTTTCCACTTCATACAATTATTTTCTATAGCATAAGCGCATAGTCATAGTGTTTTCAATTAAGTGTTTGGTTTCTTCATCATTTCACTATTTTCTTCAATCAATCAAATCACAAATATTTTGCAAAGGAGTCCAAAGTTTTTAACTTTAAAAATCTCTTCTTCCTTGTGGATTCGACCCGTGCTTGCCATAGTACTACATTCTCTTTTGATCATTTTGTGTGAGTGCGGTTTTAAGATTGTTATATGCGTGGTTTAAACGACGAACTTTCGCGTTATCAATTTTTGGCGCCGTTGCCGGGGAGGAATGGTGATTTTTGACTTAAGAACTTTGTTTTCCTTATGTATATAGTGTACTAATAAAGTTCTCTTTTCTTATTTTTACAGGAAAAAAGAAAAAAAAAAGAAGCAACTTGAAAATTTAAAAAAAAATTTAGAGGTAAGTCTCCACCTTTTCCTTAGTCTTTTTATCATTCATTTTGAAAAAATAATAACGGGGGAACGCTTTTCAAGTAAGTATCCAAACTTTTCCTCCTTCATTTTAATTTCATTTCTCTACATTTTATATCTTGTGGTTAGATAGGTTCACTAAATAAAAACATAAAAAAGGGCATCACTTGAATTTCAATAAAAATCTTCATTGCAAGAGTAGAAATCACACCTTCATGTTCTAAGTCATGCATCATTTAGGATAGAAGCTCTTTTTCTTTATTGTCTAATTGTTGTTAATTACATTATTGAAGATTGCGGGAGGCAAGGTGAGTACTCTAACTTTTCCAAAAGCATGCTCATGCATTTTCATGCTTGCATAGAACCCCTTGTTTGAACTTACTTTGTTGCATATCATTTCAAAATATCTTAAGGGCAACACCCATAAGAAAGATAAGGTGGGGATTTCATCACCCTTCCTTAGCCCACAAATCATAATTCTCTTGCATCTTTGCATCACCTAGACCTCAAATAAAATTCAGTAGACATTGGCCCTAGGTTCACACTGTGGTTCTTGTGTTATTTGGGCTTACCCTCTTATGAAAATCGGTGCCTAAGGCAAGACGGTCGGACGGCAAACGCCTTAAGCGGGCTAGTGGTTTGGCATAATTAGGTCCCTACGAAAGTAGGGGGAACCTCCCACTACCCCACCCCTTACCTGGCCGGTGGAAATATTGAGGGTGAACTTAAGTTTCACTTTAGCCATTTTGTGAAACCCAATTTGTAGGTCTAGGTCACATCTAGGGCATTAAGTAATTTGTGTGACAACTTGTTTGTGTTCGTAAAAAAAAAACAAAAACAAAAATAAAAGCAAAAACAAAAACAAAATATCATCTTCTCTCTCTTCGTCTTAATTTGATTAAACAAAAAACAAAAAAAATAAAAATAAAAATCATCATAAAATTTTTTTCTCCCATCTCTCGTCTTTAACCTTGGTTTATGCAAGGGAGAAGATCTCAACATCGTGACTTAGTTGAGCCCATTAGTGAGATTGAGCGATTCATTTTTAATCCGGCTCAAAATCAAACCCAACCTATGGCTGAACAACACCAATTAGGGGTGCCCAAACAGATGAAGGAATATTTCATTCCTTCGAATTATCAGCCATCCACTTGTATCCAACTGCCTAATGTCCCTGTTTTGCACTATGAGATCAAATCTAGCACCATCCAGATGCTCCCATCCTTTTATGGGAAGACCAATGAAGATCCCTATAAACATCTGGATGAATTTCTAAAAATTTATTCCACTGTGAAAATTTAAAATTTCACAGATGATGCTCTCCGCTTGACCTTATTCTCTTTCTCACTTAAGGACAAAGCCAAATACTGGCTAGGGACCTTAGGGAAACCTATTGGCACATGGGCAGATATGCAGCATGAGTTCCTTAAGAAGTTTTACCCCATCGGTAGAACCAACACCATGAGACGTGCAATCACAGGATTCGCGCAACTCCCAAATGAACAAATACATGAATCATGGGAGAGATTAAAGGAACTCCTCAGAAAATGCCCACATCATGGGCTTTCCAAATGGCAAATAGTGCAAGCTTTCTATGAGGGCTTAGATGATCAAGTTAGGCAGATTGTGGATGCATCATGTGGTGGAGCCTTTATGAGTAAGAGTGAAGATGAGGCATATGCCTTATTTAAAATGTTGAGTGATAATTCAATCAACCATGCTTCCTTATCCTCATATGAGAGAACCATTGGGCCTTCTAAACGGGCCGGGATGTATCGGGTAGAACCTGATGCTAGAGTGGATGTGAATTTTATCCATCAAAAATTGGACAAGGTCGACATCATGGCCCAAAAGCTAGAACATGTTGATATGCTGGCCCATAAGTTAGACCAGCTCCTGGCCCAAAACAAACAAGAAACCACCATCCCAACTACGTCCAACCCATACCCGGACCCAACACATCATGAGACGTGTGCTTTATGTGCTAGCTCGGACCATCATGTGTCTGATTGCCCAACAGCAGCCCAATTGCCATCTTTTATACAGGAGCAAGTCCAAGCAGCCCAGGGGTTCTCTAAACCCAACTATGACCCATTTTCTAACACCTATAATCCGGGCTGGAGGAATCACCCCAATTTAATTGGAGAAATCAACAAGCTCCTAATCAACCGACAATCTCCTCCGCATCTCAAGCTTACAAACCACCGATCCAACACCAATTCCAAGCTCAACCACCATTTCAAGGAAATGCTTATGGTCGAGGACCGCAAGCCCAACAACCACTTCCCCGATTCAACCAGGGTCAGGCCCCATACTAACCTCCTCAGCTCAATTACGGGCAGTCTTCCAATTCTCAACAAACCTATCAACCTCCTCTGCAACACCACCAGGACTCCCAAACTGATGATAGATTCCATCAGTTACAACAACTAATTCTGGCCCAAAATCAATCCTTCCAACAAACTATTCAAGCCCAAAGTCAATCTTTCCAACAAACCCTCCAAGTCTACCAGCAAACCATCTCTAAGTTGGAGACTCAATTGGGCCAATTGGCTGAAGCCACCATGAGAAGGGAAGTGGGCCAATTGCCAAGTCAGCCCATTGCCAACCCACGAAATAATCCTCCGGGCTTCCCACAACCAAACTTCCCCATTAACCAGCCAATTCCTCCTCTCCTCCAGCACCCATCAGGCCAAATACCACAAAAGGCCCACAACTCGAAAATGCAAAAGCAATTTCGACCTTAAGAAGTGGTAAAGTCCTCAAAGATCCTCAGGGGTCCACTCCTAGTTCATCAGTCCAGGCCCCTGACATATCTTCTGATAGTGAGGAGGAGCCCAGTCAGGAAGAGGATGTCAAGGGAAAGATGAAAATAGAGGAAGGGCCCAGCACTTACCAACCTACAGTGCCATTTCCCAATGCCTTAAAGTCCAAAAAGAAACAACCAGCCCATAATGAGGAGATGATGCAGCTCTTCAAACAAGTACACATCAACATCCCTCTCCTCGATGCCATCAAACATGTCCCGGCCTATGCTAGATTCTTAAAAGAAATGTGCACCCCTAGGCGGGACCCACGAGTGACCCCGAAAAAGGTTTGACTCCCGGAGAACGTTAGTGCTGTGGTCCTCAACCAACTTCCAAGAAAGTTAAAAGACCCTGGAGCACCCCTTATCTCTTGCAACATTGGCGGTGTGACATTTGATAAAGCTCTCCTTGATTTAGGAGCTAGTGTGAATTTACTCCCTACCTCCATCTATGAGCAGTTTGACATCGGTGAGCTCAAGCCTACTCCCATTATTCTCCAGCTCGCCGATAGATCAATCAAGACTCCAAAGGGCCTTATTGAGGATGTCATTGTTAAAGTGAATGAGTGCTACTTCCCTGCTGACTTTCTTATTTTGGATATGGTTTCTCCCCAAGAAATCAAGCATACTCCTATCATTTTGGGTAGACCATTTTTAGCCACGGCTAGGGCTAATATAGACTGTGCTTTAGGAATTATGGACATATCTTTTGGAGACTAGAAAGTCAGCATCAACATTTTTAAGGCATCCAAATTTCATGATCAAAAAGGAGATTGCTATGCTGTTGACACCATTGAGGAATTATTGGAGATTGAAAGGGACAGTAGGACTAGAATGAGAGAGGAAGTTGACATCTTGTCAACTCAACTTAGGACATGGCCCCCAGTTGAACCTTTGCCTCAGCTTAAATCTGAACCAGCTCTGCCCTCTTTGCAATCCCCTCCTCAGGTTGAACTAAAACCATTACCGGCCTCCCTTAAGTATGCATTCCTAGGCCCAGACCAAATCTTGCCAGTCATCATAGCAAGTGACCTTGAACCTAACCATGAGGAGAAACTAGTTGAGGTCCTTAAATCTTATAAGGGGGCTATAGGTTGGTCTGTCGCTGATCTTAAAGGGATTAGTCCATCCATTTGTCAGCACCATATTTATATGGAGGAGAATGCAAAACCGAGCAGAGACATGCAGAGGAGATTAAATCCACACATGAAGGAGGTGGTCAAGTGGTTAGATGCCGGAATCATCTACCCAATTTCTGATAGTCAGTGGGTTAGTGCAACACAAATAGTCCCCAAGAAATCAGGACTGACTGTGATCACCAATGATCAAGAGGAGTTGATACCTACTAGGTTGACCACGGGATGGAGGGTCTGCATTGATTGTAGGAAGCTCAACTCTATGACAAAGAAGGACCATTTTCCCCTCCCATTCATTGACCAAATTTCGGAAAAATTAGCAGGGCAAAAATACTTCTATTTTCTAGATGGGTATTCTGGGTACAATCAGGTGGCTATCTACCCAGAAGATCAAGAAAAAACCACATTTACATGTCCCTACGGAACATTTGCTTTTCGGAGAATGCCCTTTGGATTATGTAATGCGCCTACCACATTTCAAAGATGCATGTTAGCAATTTTTTCTGACATGGTGGGCAACTTTTTAGAAGTTTTCATGGATGATTTCTCCATTTTTGGGGATATATTTGATTCCTACCTTGATCACTTAGCCAAAGTAATGAAGAGATGCATTGACACTAATCTTGTCCTCAGTTGGGAAAAGAGCCATTTCATGGTTAAAGAAGGTATTGTTCTAGGGCACATAGTGTCGGCAAGAGGAATTGAAGTAGATAAAGCCAAAGTTAAGCTCATTGCCAAACTGCCACCACCCACCTCAGTAAAACAAATCCGATCATTCCTGGGTCATGCCGGCTTCTATCGCCGGTTCATCCAAGACTTCTCCAAAGTCGCTAGACCTCTCACTAATCTGCTGGCTAAGGAAGTCCCATTCCATCTTGACCAATCATGTCTTGAGACTTTCGAATCATTGAAAATGGTATTGACCAATGCCCCAATCTTACAAACTCCTAATTGGTCATTACCTTTTGAAATTATGTGTGATGCCTCGGATTATGCTTTAGGTGCTGTTTTAGGGCAAATGGTAGACAAAAAGCATGTGGTGATTTACTATGTGAGTCGCACACTCGCTGATGCCCAACTTAGGTACACCACAACAGAAAAGGAGTTACTTGCTGTTGTCTTTGCCCTTGAAAAGTTTCGGTCTATCTGCTAGGGGCCAAAGTCATTGTGTTCTCTGACCACTCAGCTCTCAGACACCTGCTATCTAAAAAAGATGCCAAACCAAGGTTGATTAGATGGATCCTTTTATTACAAGAATTTGATTTAGAAATTCGGGATAAAAAAAGAAGTGAAAATTTTGTTGCAGATCACTTGTCCCGAATTATCACATCAGACACCACACCCTTACAAGACTCATTTCCAGATGAGCACCTCCTTAGTGTATCTCACATTCCACCCCCATGGTATGCACACATTGTCAATTACTTAGCCGTGAAAAAAATTCCTGAAGGTTGGTCTAAACAAGAAAAAGACCGCTTCTTTGCTAAGCTCAAATACTTCTTTTGGGAAGACCCTGAGCTATTCCATTTAGGACCAGACCAAATCATTCGGAGGTGTGCCCCTGAAGGTGAGCAACAAAGCATTTTGACATTTTGTCACACCTTAGCTTGTGGGGGGCATTTTTCAAGTAAGAAAACGGCAGCCAAAGTTTTGCAGAGTGGGTTCTACTGGCCCACAATAAAAATTCAAAGATGCATTCGAATTTTGCAAATCTTGTGAGCGCTGTCAGGCTATGGGAAACATGTCACGCAGGGACATGATGCCTTTAAACCCTATCCTGGTTGTGGAAATTTTTGATGTATGGGGAATTGACTTCATGGGACCGTTTCCACCATCTTTTGGTCATGAGTATATTTTGGTGGCAGTGGATTACGTGTCTAAGTGGATAGAAGCTATAGCCACAAGGACTAATGATCACAAAATTGTCATGAAATTTGTTCGCAAGAACATTTTCTCTCGATTTGGATGTCCGAGGGCTATCATTAGTGATGGGGGTTCACATTTCATCCATTCTCAATTCCGGGCTTTTCTTCGGAAGTATGGGATAACACATAAGATTGCTACCCCCTATCATCCCCAGACTAGTGGCCAGGTGGAGGTTTCTAATAGGGAGATCAAGAACATTTTGTAAAAGTCTGTCCGGCCCGATAGGAAGGACTGGTCAGAAAGGTTAGATGATGCTTTATGGACCTATCGGACCGCCTACAAAACTCCCATTGGCATGTCCCCTTATAGGCTTATTTTTGGAAAGCCATGTCATTTGCCAGTCGAATTGGAACATAGGGCCTATTGGGCAATCAAACAATTCAATCTTGATTTAACACAGGCTAGTTCCCATAGATCCCTTCAACTGAATGAGTTAGAGGAACTTCGCAATGAAGCCTATGAGAACTCTAGGATTTATAAAGCCCAGACAAAAGCATTCCATGATAAACACATTTCACGTAAAACTTTTCAAATCAACCAAAAGGTCTGGCTTTTTAACTCTAGGCTGCGATTATTCCCTGGCAAATTGAAATCTGATGGGATGGACCATATGTGGTAATTAAAATATTTGACCATGGTGCAGTAACAATTCTTGATCCTAAAACTGGTCAAACTTTCACTGTCAATGGTCAACGTTTGAAACCTTACATTAAAAATCTTCCAATGCTGCAGGAGGACTCTCTCAGGCTGAGTGACCTGTTGTGAGCTATATTGTGTCTGGCTAAAGACGTTAAACTTAGCGCTTCTTGGGAGGCAACCCAATTATCCTGTCTCTTTTCAAAAAAAAAAAAATTTTTTTGATTGATTTTCTTCTTTTGTCTAAGGAGCATGGAACAATATTTCTTTGATGACAACATCTCTCTCTCAGGTCGTATCTATACTTCCCTCTATTTTTTATGGTTTTATTTCATTTCTATATATTACTCATGCCATTAGGGACAATGTCACCTAAGTTGGGGGGTAGCTTGAGCTCGAATTTCCTCAAAATAATTGCAACCTTTCATGACACCTCTAACAAGTGTTTCATGTTCATATTTCATGATGAGAAACTTTTCTTAGAATGATTGGACTTAGAGTCTTACATGTGAAAGTTGCAAATTAAAGGGATGAATTAATTGGTTATGTCTTTAGCATTTTCCTCAGAATACACCTGAAAATTGTATTGAACTTGCACACAATTGCACAATAACAAGATCGGTGGATGGCAAACATTAGGATGATGGGAATTTTACTTGACACTTAGGTGATGATGAATATTATGCCCATTCATTGAACATAATCGTGAGGAAAAAGCTACCTGCCAAAAAAAAAAAACACACACACATGGAAAATGCCCCCGAACTTAGTAACCGGGCCTGCTTCTCCTAAGGCAAGAGTTGAGGTTCGCGTCAAACGGTGAAGGGATGTGCAGCACCGTGTGTCAAAAAAAAAGAAGAAAAAGAAAAAATGAAGTATAAACTGGCAGAGTGAAGCTACCTGTAATTCGAAAAGCTCAATTCAAGAGGTGGACAGAATTGAAAATCATCTTTAAGTGAAAGGTAGAAGACTCATTCATCTAGATTGTTTGGAAGTCACTAGTCAAGTTATATCACTCATACATAAAGAGATATTTAATTTTGAGTGTATCCCGAGGAAAGGTCTAAACACATGGACGGATGAAATTTATACCAAATACATGCTACTTGAATTTATAATACTCCAAAGTCTAAATCATTATGCATAATGTTCTTACCATGATCTGTGACACATGAGTGTTTGCTAGTCCTAATTTTATAATTGTTTACATTGCTAAGGGACTAGCAATATTCAAGTTGGGGGGTGTGATAAGTCTCCATTTCTTGTGATAATTCATCGCATAAATACCATTTTATGTGCATATAATTAGGTAATTATGCATATTTCATAGTTAACCTCAACTCCGCATTTAAATTGGAGCTTTCACGTAAATTGATTAATTTGATAATTTTATCTAATAATCTGAAGTTGAGGACCATGAGCATTAATTCTCCATTGCATAACCATGAGCATTTAAGATTGATGTGCACATTGTGGTAATTTTTATGGACTAAAGTGCAATTATGTGTGTGTAGGACACCGAAGGTAATTACAAAAGAAGCCGGGGGCAAAAGGGTCATCACCATTTTGACCAAGTCAAATAAAGAATTCAAATTATTTTGGTTGGAGGGAAAGGAAAGTTCAAAATTTCGAATTCAAAGTTTGAAAAGGAGGAATCCAAACTTTAAGTTTGGAAAGGAGGAAAATGACATTCAAAGTTTGAAATAAAGGAGAGATATGATGAGCCTTGGGAAATGGGGTGCCTAAAGTCCAAGAAAGGGGGTGCCCACCTACTTTTTCTCTTCCCCATGCATCATATTCCACTTAAATCTCAGCCATCCATCTTCTTTTGATACAATCTCTACCCTCCATCTACCTAACTTTCCCTATAAATAGCCCATGGCAAGGAGGAGAAAGGGGTTCTTCTTTTGGCAATCTTTCACTCTCCCTCTTTCTCTCCCAACCTTAGGCCTCCGGTTTCTCCCATTTATTCACCCTCCAAAGATTGCTTCAACGACGAAGGTGACTTCCTCCCGGCGTAGACGACATCTTCCACAAGGTTGTTCGTGATCCAAGGCCAAGAGAGGACGGCGCTATCATCACCATTGCTGCTACCATCTCCAAACTCCAGGTTTTTTTTGTGTTATTATTTTTGTGATATTTCACTTCATTGTAATATCATTGTGTCATTAGTATAAACTTGTTTCACATCTCATGTACTCTTTCTTTTAAGTTAATGAAAGGAGTTGCTCTCTTGTTCTAGTTATTGCTCTTCTTCCCTCTCTATCTCTTTCTTCTACATCTTCTTTCCACTTCATACAATTATTTTCTATAGCATAAGCGCATAGTCATGGTGTTTTCAATTAAGTGTTTGGTTTCTTCATCATTTCACTATTTTCTTCAATTAATCAAATCACAAATATTTTGCAAAGGAGTTCAAAGTTTTTAACTTTAAAAATCTCTTCTTCCTTGTGGATTCGACCCGTGCTTGCCATAGTACTACATTCTCTTTTGATCATTTTGTGTGAGTGTGGTTTTAAGATTGTTATATGCGTGGTTTAAACGATGAACTTTCGCGTTATCATCCGCCTCTTGGAACAGACCTGTAAATAAATGCACCAGTATGGCAGCTCCCCAGGCGTAGTGCCCCACTCTTTCAAGGTCTGATAGCAGCTCCAGTAAACGACAATGGATACCATCTCCCTTCGAGCTCAGTATCAATCTTCCCAGTAAGAAGAGGAGAAATCTCCTCAAATCCATGTTGGATCTCTCACGATTGCCAAAATCTGTGCAGTACACAACATGACATCCTCTTTCCATCCTTTCCATGAATTCTTCTGAGGACTCATCGTCCCATCGACGAGTATCAGTGAGCCCTAATGCCTCCATGATAGATGCCCTGGTTACTGACCTGTTCTTCCGACCATCTAAGTCCAAACCCAGTAGCTCTGGGCACCTTCTCGGTAGTCCGCATAGGTGACTCCAGTCACTGCCTCGCCATCTACCTTGAGGCCCGTGATTCGGACCACATCCTCCAGACTGGGCAGCATGTGCCCCCATGACATCAGGAATGCCCGACTTACTGGGTCCCATCTTTCGCACAAGGTTTGGATGAGGGCCAGGTCGAGCTGGATAGGCTCGATCCGAAGAAAGGCACCAAATCCCATCACGTCTAACCTGGCCTTCTGAAAATCTGGGAGACCCCTGTATGCGGCCACTGCTAACTCCCATGAAATGTGTGATTTCATCACACTCTGTGCGTGCATAAGAAATTGAGAAGGGTGTTGTCAAGAGGAAGGAAGAAAGAATGAGAAAAGGGGGGGAAAGCTCAGCTTACGAGTTGTGATTGGGCCCTTTCGCTGAAGTGCCCTTTGAGATCCGAGAGCCTCCTGGAACTGCTACCACTGGACATGCTTCTCTTCAAGGAGTGGGAAGATTGCCCTCCATCCAACTCTTGGAATTTTGAACTCCTCCTCTCCCGCGAGAACTTGTGCTCCTCGAGTTAGCTCTCGATATACCTGGGAGAATAAAAGAGACATGAATTTATAGAAATGGAAGGAGAATGGGCCAAGATTGCCTCCATCACCTTTAACGATAGCCCTTGCGATGAGGCACCTGCCATGCGGTCCCACGTGTCACTTCACCACTCGCGCAGGGTGATTGATTGGACGGGGTAATATGACGACCCGCCCCCTATGTTGTCTAGGGATACCCTATCATGTTTTAGAAGTTATCCACAAAGTTTGAAACGTCGTCCGGGAGAAGGGACTGGAGCCTTCTTTATTGACTTCCACGGCAGATTCCCGTGGAAAATGATCACAGCAAGATGCAATTCTCGGTAGACACATCACATGGGAACAGTGCAAAGGAGAAGAAGTGTGGGGAGGAAGGAACGCACAAGAGAACAAACAAGCAGCAGAAAATCAAATCACTCCATTCATAATTCTACATAAGCTGTCATAAACATCACAGTCATAGAAAGGAGGCGTATGCTAGCTCGCCAACTCTCGCCGTCACCTTCACATTCATCCCTCTAGGCGTCCCACTCCTCTCCCCTGAGGTGAGGGTCCCTCAAGGGCCTTCTGGGGCTCCGTGAAACAGCAGTCCCCTTGCCTCGTGGCGCCTGCTTCACAGCGGCAGCTCGCTGCTGCTCCCCTGGCGTGGCAAAGAGGCCACCGACAGAAAAGCGGCTAGACTAGCGGAGTCGCGCCCCGAACTCTCGCGCTCTCTCATAGCTTACCTCCATGCTCTCTAGCCTCTGTCCCATAGCTCGAAGGGCTAGCTGGAGCTCCCTCACCTGGGCCTCCACGGCCCTTCTCTCCTCTCTCTCTCTCTCTCTGCCTCTCTCCTCATCACCTGGAGAAGAACCCTTAACTCCAGGATGTCTGGAGAAGGACTCTCCTCACCGCGACGCCGCAGCTCCGCTACAGTCGCCACCCAGGCATCATGCTCCTCTTCCGCCCGGGCCGCACGGGCTACCGCACCGGCAAGTTGCTCCCGGAGGGAGGCAATCTCAAGAAAAGGGGCCGAGGAAATGGAAGATGCACCGCCAGCCATTCCCACCATCGCTGTCCGCTGGGAACGCTGGAACAAACAAACAACGGCCGTCAGCTAAGCTCCAAATTTAAAAATAGAAAATGCAGCACTTAACTTGCCAGGATCGACAGTTCCTGCTGAGTGACGGCCAGCTGCCGCCTAGCCTTCGCCAGTTGGGCACGCAAGCCGTTGATGTCCCGTGTATCCCCGGCTTGGGGAAGCCCTGCATAAATCGCTCTCTGCTGCCGCAGGAAGTCGGTACTGTCCTGCACTAGTACGCTCGCTTGCTGTCCAGGGAGACGTATGCGCCAGTCCTTGAGGTTCACCTTGCCGCGACTCTCCTTCCTGACACGGCTCGGCTCATCTGCACTCGCCCACTCATCGGCCAAGCCTTGGGCCCTCGCCATGCCCTGCATCAAGAAAGAAGGGTCTTACGTCAAAACACGAAAATGCGTCTCCTATCAAGGATGCGTCCACATTTGAGTGCAACACTCGCCGAACCCTTTTCCCCCCTCGCACGGCTCGCTTCAAAACTCAAAATAGATCAAAAAGGAGAAGATCGAAGGACATACCGGGCCGTGTTCACCTCCCTCCGCGCCATCGGGCCCCTCGAGTCCCTCGGGGGCCCGAAGCGGCCCTTCCTCCTCCATGGATGCCATTCTGTGCTCTTGCGTGTCCCTCCTCGGGCGAGGAGTCCCTCGTCCCTCTCCACCTTCATCATGGTCTGGCCCACCGAACTCCATCGATCGAGAAAGGAAGAAGACGAAGGAGGGCAAGCAAATCTCGACAGGAGGCGGGCTCGTCTGCAGGTAAGGCACGGGAGAAGAAAGGCCGCCTGGCACTTTAAATTTGAATTCGAGAGTTAAGACGCGTCCTCGTGCCAGGACGCGCCCAAAAGGAGAAAAGAAGAAAAAAGAAAAAAGGATCCCTCCGGGCAAGGTGTAGTTCCCTGCTTTTCAGGGCAAGATCTCGTGAAGCGTGCCTCGAAACAACTTGGTACAAAAGCAGAAAATATGGGAGAGAGAAAGTACACACAACACAGGGAATCATTTCATTTCACATAAGCAAATAGTCAAAGTACATCATATAGTGAGAATGGTGGGGTGCACAAGCAACTCCCTAACTCTCGCTACCACCCTCCTAATCATCTCTCTCCTCCCGCCTCTGACGGGGATCCCTAGGGGGCCTCTGCGAACCCTGAGAGGCCGTGCTCGCCTCCCCAGGTGGCACCATGCCAGCCTCCAAGGTGCGGCGACGCTCCTCGGCCGAAGAAACCAGAAAGCTGCCCACGAAAAAGGAGCCAGACTGACAAAGTCGCGCCCCGCGCTCCTTCGCCCTCTGATACCGCTCCTCACTCTCCCGAAGTCTCCCCTCCGCCATACCGAGGCTCAGTCGGAGCTCCATCACCTGGGCCTCTAGAGCCCTCCTCACGTCCCAA
The DNA here is from genome assembly GCA_022559845.1 of Amorphophallus konjac. Lineage (NCBI taxonomy): Eukaryota > Viridiplantae > Streptophyta > Magnoliopsida > Alismatales > Araceae > Amorphophallus > Amorphophallus konjac. The sequence goes on from CM040121.1 coordinate 91,172,544, forward strand.
TCTCGATGTCGCTCTGCCCTCCTATACTCCCTCTCTCTCTCTATGCTCTCCCTATCCCTCTCCCTCTCTCTCTCTATGCTCTCCCTATCCCTCTCCTCTCTCTCTCTCTCATCGCCTCTCTCCTCGACAGCTCGAGGGCGATCCGCAGATCCAGCACGTCGCGAGGGAGCTCCTCAGCCTCCCATCGCCGCTCCTCCTCTAGCTCCGCAATCCGGGCGTCACGCTCTGCCCCCAGGCATCGCGCTCCTGCTCGGCACGAATAGCACGGGCCAGGGCCTCCCGAATCTCGGCCACCTGTCAAAGCATGCATGCACCGTAAGAGAGCAGTGATAGAATAAAAGCAGCTAGAAGGAGAGTCGGGGTCAAGCAGACACTCACTCGAGCCTCACGGTCCCGCTCTGCCTCCTCAGCCCGAGCCACCGCATATGCCAGCTGCTCTTGAAGGGTAGAGATCTCCGGGGGAGGGCCCCACGAACTAGAACCCGCTCCACCAGCCATCTCGGCTGCCGCTGTCTGGTGGGTCCGTTGAAACACAGGGCAAACGACAGTCAGAGGCTAAGTATCAAAAATCCAGGTCACAAAAAATGCATTGCATAGACTCACCAGGATCTCCAACTCCTGTCGAATGGCCACCAACTGTCGCCTGGCGTCTGCCAGCTGGGCCCGCAGGTCAGCAATCATGTTATCACGAGCATCCTACATTGCATATAAATTAGTGTCACATGCATATACATATAGAAAAGGGAAACATTTTTCATTTCATGCTTACCCCTGCCGCACCACCAAGGAAGAGACGCTCCCCGTACGTGGCTCGATACCGTCTCATGTAATCGGTGCTGTCCGGTACATGGGACACCACTGGGACCCCGCCCTGCTGCCAGTCCTGGTATTGTGCAGGGAACCGCGTACGCCAGTCCATGATCTTTGCCTTCCCCTTGGTCTTCCGCCCGACGCCGACCGGCTCATCTACGTCGACCCAGTCCTGGGCTAACCCCAATGTCCTCATAACCAGCATGAGCCGCAGCGGCTCGATCTCGTTTAGGCAATGGACCCACACGTCCTGCCTGAAACGAGGATAACCCGCTACCACCCAAGGCTGGCCGGTATCGGCCATGCCCAGGTAGGGCCTCCACACCACCTGCATCACCATACATACGTCATGTTAGTTGCCATTAAGTCACATGCGTAAAAACACCAAAAAATCATACGCATCATACCATAGCCTCGGGGTACTCGCTCAGCTCCCGACGAAGCGACGCCAGCTGGTAGCCGTGGGGTGCCGCGACCATGACCGGCCTCCACCGTCACGCTAGAGGCACTACTCTCCTGTTCCCCTGTCTGGCTCTTCCCATCGGGAAGTAGTAGTAGCTCCACACCTGCATCCATCATACATCATTAGCCTGAATAATTGCATATTTAACTATGGTAAAATGCATAAACAAAGTGTTTACCTGGAGAAAAGGTGCGAAGCCGCTGACTGTCGTCTCCCTCTCTGAGGTCTGGGAGAGATCGGCGATCAAATGGGCAAGCAGAGCCGCTCCCCACGCATACTCCCCCACTCTGTCTAGATCCGCCAGGATCCCGAGGAAGCGACAGTGGATGCCGTCACCCTTCGTCCCCAGCAGAAGGCGGCCCAGGAAGAAGAAGAGGAACCTCCGGAGGTCTAGATCCACCAGCTCCCGCTCGCTCGGGTCTTGGGTGAAAGCTGTACGAGCGTCTCCCTCCAGTCGTGCCAGAAACTCCGCTCCAGTCTCGCTGACCCGCTGGCGCGGATCACCAAATCCGAGCGCCTCCATAATCTCCACTCGGCCGACTACCCTACTGTCTCTGTCAGTCGCGCTCGTCTCTAGCCACAGCAGGTTCAAGGCACTCTCTCGGTAATCGGGGTAAGTGACCCCGCTGACTACCTCTCTGTCAACTCGTAGCCTGGTGATCCGAGCCATGTCATCCAGTGTCGGCACCATGTGCCCCTAGGGCATCAGAAACGCCCGGCTCGGCACGTGCCACCGCTCCCTCAATGCCTGAATAAGAGGAAGGTCAAGCCGGAAGGGCTCGATCATGAGAAAAGCTCCAAAACCCATGGCGTCCACCGGCCCCCTCTGAAAGTCCGGCAGCCCACGGTACGCTGCCACCACCAGGGACTAGCTGATCCGGCTCTTCATCACGCCCTGCACACCACAAAAATAAACAAAAAGGAACACATCAGCATCATGGATAATAATAAACAACAACACTGTACATAATATTTACTTATTTTTTTTATTTATTTTAAATAAATATATATATATATATTTAAAGGCGTCCAACCCCTTGGACGCCTTATTTTTATTTCCTTTATTTTATTTTAACAAAACGAAAAAACAAATAATAAAATAAAATAAAAAATAATATATATTATAATGAAGGCGTCCAACTTAGTGGACGCCTCCTTAATTTTGATTTTATTTTATTTACGTAATAACCCAAAAAATAATAAAAAATAAAACAAAATAAAAAAGAAAGGATGGAGGCGTGCAGGCCCCTGGACGCCTCCTTCCCTCACTCCCCGGCCTTCTCCACACCATTTCTCACCCGCCTGTTTAGCCAAATAAACCAACACATTGGAGTTCTGAGGGGCTTACCGGGTCGTGCTCATCCTCTACCGCGTCGCCAGCACCCGCAGGACCCTCCACGGCCAAATGAGGCGCCTCCTCTTCCGCGGCAATCTCCTCTCCCACGGCAGCCTCCTCGGCATGATCCCTCGACCTCCTCGGACGATGAGCCTGTCGTTTCCGTCTCTCTCCACCCTGGCTCGGGCCTCCTTGCTCCATTGGGAACTGAGAATGGGTCGTTAGAATGAACAGTAGAAGAGAAGAGGGGGTGAGGCCCCCTATATATAGAAAATCACCAATCTTTGGGGCGTGCAGGCGCATGGACGCCCCCACCTTTTTTATTTTTTCAAAAAAATCAAAAAATATAGGGGCGTCCAGGCGCCTGGACGCCCCCACATAAAAAAATAAACAAAAATAAAAAAGAAAACATAGGGGCGTCCAGACCCCTGGACGCCCCCACATCAAAAACTAAACAAAAATAAAAAAGAAAACATAGGGGCGTCCATGGCCCTGGACGCCCCCATTAAAAAAATGTGTATGAATATATATATATATATATATATATATATATATATATATGATCATATTGTAAATAAACAAGAACACAAAAGAGAGAAAACACAAAAAGAAAAAAGAAAATAAAAATCATAAAAATAATAATCAGGGGAACAGTGGTCCAAAATGTCAAATTCCATATTTTATTCCATCAGAAAGCAAAGTGAGCTACATCAGGGGCTTAGGCGCCTTAGGCCTTAACTTCCCTAGTTCGGTTACATAACCTCTCCACAGCTCACATTCTTCCCCCACATGCGCTAAGGCCTTTCCCGCAACACTTGTCTTCCAGGGTGCTTTAATGGCCTTCGCTTCCTTCGCATCCGCTTCCGTACCCAACTCCCTCTTCTTCAAAGGAACGATGCCGGTTAACAGTGGGAACGAGTGGCGTGGAATGCTGATCTGGAGGTACCACCGATGCGCGTTGTAAGGGACGAACTCAGTCGCACCGATCAGTTGGAGTTCAACTTCGGGAGAAGACCTCATAAGGAGTTCAAGTGAGAATAGACATGCCGGTGCGCAAGTGAAGAAGCTTTGTGTCATGGTTCGAAAGTGAGACCGCCAGTCTTCCCGTTTCTTCAGCCACGGAACACGGTTTGCCACGGTGCCACTGAAGCCTAACACATCGGCTATGTAATAAAGGGGACTTTGTTGGAAGAGCTTCGAAGCAGTCGGCATCCCCTCACGGTGGTCAAATTTGAAGTGCAAATCAATCCAGCAATTCAGAACAAGTGCGCAACCGAAAGGAGGCTTACCCATGCTTGAGGCAGTAAGACCACTGTAAAGGTAGGCAAGGACGGCGGGTCCCACCCTCTTTCCACTCCAAATCCCGTGGATAGCACTCAGTTGGTCCTCCTCCACTATGTTGTCGGTATAAGGAAACAAGAGAGCACCCGCCAGACAAATAGTGAACCCTTTCATGATTCCTTCTAAATAGTCATCGTCTGGTGACCCTCTCAGGGCGTCCATGACCCACTCCATGAGCCTTTGCAAATCAATTCCCTATTGAGTACGGACCTTTCTGGCTGCGTCGGGCGGCATGAAGCTTCCAAGGACGCTCTCGTAAGTTCCCCTTGTCAGCATCCGCATAGCCTTCACCTTCCCGCCACTCTTGAATTTCTTCAATCCGAGCAGAAGTTCCACCTCCTCGAGGAGGATGGTCGTCTCGAAGGTCGGGAAGATGAAAGTGTGGGTCTGGGGATGCCAGATCTCCACTAGTGCGCCCATAGTCACCCAGTCCATGCGAATCCTCTCATAGTGCTTGGCATGAATAAGGAGCCCCTGAAGATGCCACTTCGAGAGTATGGCACTCATGCCGATGGAGATGTTGGAAGTTAACTTTGAAAGCCATGGCAGTTTGGAAAACTTTCTCGGGCCTGGGAAGAATGGATACGGCTGGGAAGAAGAAGAAAAAGGAAGAGAAGTGAGAAGAGAGTTCACACGGAGAATTTGAAATAAGTCAGCTTACCATATGCGACTGGATCGTCCCACTCAGATGACCCTCGAGGTCGGAGAGTCGCCTGATCTCGCTGCTAGGCCTGCTCCGCTTCATAAGGCGGGAAGACTCTCCTTCCATCCTGAAATCCCTAGATCCTCCTCTCCTTCTCCTCCTGAGCTTTCAAAACTCTCCTTAGTGCATTTGGTTGAACTAGCCTAAGGGAGGTACTTATAGGAAAGGAGAGGCGCTACAGGACGAAACACGTCACATCAGTGGTGAATCGTCAGGGTTTTGTCTGGATCCCCTTGTATTGTGGTGCTATTCTGTTATAATTCTGCTACTTTCTGATGTTACTAATCTATGCTGGTCTGTGCAGGTTTTACTAACGGACGTCTTTGTCCTATCTCATGTCCCACCTTTCGATGGTTGGTCCCACCATGTCATGCATCATAGTATACGATACATACGCTACTAGAACATGTCAAGGACCTTGCGGCCCAAACGAATCTGGGATTTGAGTTCCCCTTCAACAAAAACGGTGATGATTTCGGAAGAATTTGGGTTGTAGGGATAGGTCGTTAACTTGTGGTGGCATGGGGACGACGGTTCCATCCAGTAAGTTGGAGCGTGCATAAACTTTCCCCAGCCTAGTATCAGCTCACCGGATCGGTATCTTGACCCATTCTTAACGAGTTGATAATATTATCCTTGGCTATTTTCTATTTTAGTTTGTTTTAAATTTTTATTTTAAACCCAACATGCATTCACATAGGACTATGATTTGTTGCGGAAGATCATTCAAGTGATTCGATTGTGAAAGCCGTTGTGCTTCAATTCTTACAAATATGAGATATTCCACTCCGAATGAAATACTGAGTTACCTTGAAACGGCCCTACGCTGCTCTTCCAAAGGAGACCCTTGTTTGGACAGACCCTCAGATATTCCTTTACTTTTTACCTTGTTTGACCCACCTTGGCCGCAGCACTTCCACACTGGCTGGTAACCGCTCCCCAAAGGTGAAACCTGCCGGTTTATGACCTAGGTACTTCCACACCGAGAAGTTGGACTCCTTTATTTTCGTGCCTAAGCGCACGTCTCACCCTCCCTTATTTGAACTCCATCCAAGTAATCGTCAAAATTTGAAAGACCTTCTTCAATGTCGCCTCATTGAAACTACAAGAAAGATTCCAAACAGTAATGTCAAAAGCGTGTCTCATCACACCTTAGCATCAACTTATCAGTCCATTCCCACTCCATTCCACTCCACTTCGATACCATTCCATTACGTGTCACTCCCTTGCAAAGCAGACGCCAAGGCGGGGCGACAGCTGTAGACACGATATTCCTGACGTCTCCTGAGAAAATCTCATATTACTATACAATGCCCCGCAGCGGCTTTCGCATTTTGAATCGCTTGAGTGCTTCCTATTCTTGAGTCTTTTTCTGCCTTTTCGGCATCCGGAAATCGTCTCGTTGCGGCATTCGGACGGCATCAACACCAATCGGACGCACCGGAAGGTTTCGGAACCAGGAAGAATGTCTGGCAGGCTGCTGCCGACACCTTTTTAGGAGACCCGGGGGGGTCTTCATGGAGGCGTCCAGGCCCCTAGACGCCTCCATGATTTTAATATATATTTAAAGCCAAAAAAACACATAAAAAATAATAAATTAATGGAAGCGTCCAGGCCCCTGGACACCTCCATGAAAACAAAATATAAAATATAAAAAATATTAATCATGATAAAAGATAATATAATATATTTATGGAGGCGTCCAGGCCCCTCGACGCCTCCATCAACTTGCCCACGGGCGGCCCCCGTCCGACGGTCAGTTTGTCGTTTGAGAAAAAATCCAAAAGGTGAAGGCGTCCAGGTGCCTGGACGCGCCCATACTCCATATACGGACAATCCCGACACGCCGGTCGGTTTGACTAATCGGAAAAATCCAAAACGTGGAGGTGTCCGGGAGACTGGACGCCTTCATTTTACCACATCCGGACAAGCCCGACGCGTCGCTCAATTTGACGTCTCAGGCATCCTGTCAGCCAGACGCGCCCACTTGTGAGTCACGGACGCCGGTTAAAAACCACGTGCGGCTTTCGGCGGATTCTGGTGGGCTGTTATGGAGGCGTCCAGTTGCCTGGACGCCTCCATTAAAATATTCAAAATAAAAAAATAAAAATTAATAAAAAATTTCTAAGGCCTTGATGAAGGCGTCCTAGGTCCTGGACACCCCCAAAAGGAGGTGTCCAGGCCACTGGACGCCTCCATCGTCCGGGACTCTATAAATAGCAGACCCCCCTCAGTCCGAAGGAGAGCATTTTTGAGAGGTCCGACAGGCTGCCGGAATCCCGAGGCTGCCGGATCCTTTTCTAACCCTTAGGTTCCTTTCTGGAGGAGGTTCTGCTGGCTTCTCGGGTGCCCACGCTCGCGAGAGGAAGGTCGTCTTCATCCACCGCGCTTCCACGTCGTCCCTACGCTGCCGGAGCTCAGTCGGATTTCGCCATCGGCACATCCAATAAGCCAATCCTTTCCTTTTTTTCGTAGTTCTTTTGCATTCATCATCTCGCATCCTCTATCCCCCTTCATAAGGGCGCCTCTTCTTATATACTTCTTGCATCCATCATCGCATTTTCCTCCTACTCGAGTCTGAGAGGGGTTTAAAACCACACCAACCAGGTGTGTGTCCTGCCGTGATTTTATTATTTTCATCACAAGGGATTGATACTACACTGCCATTTTCTAATTCTGTTTATCTATTATCTATTATTTTGCAAGGGTAACTGAAGAAGCCCTCTCCGTCGACCGACCGAAGGGGGAGGAAGAAGCAGCCCGCCACTTCCTGCGAGTGAGGTAGGCGCGATCATTTACTTATTTTGGGGTCTTTGGCCCTTGGCGATCACATCATATTCTCGAGGTCGCGGCGAGTCACTTCCCCAATGGCCGTTTAAATTCCCGTTCTTATATTTTCTTTATATTCTGCTATATTCTTATCTGCTCATATTCTCGAGGCCGCGGCGAGTCACTTCACCAATGGCCGTTTAAATTCCCGTTGTTATATTCTCTTTATATAGTCTGTTATATTCTTATCTGCTCATATTCTCGAGGCTGCGGTGAGTAACTTCCCCAATGGCCGTTTAAATTCCTGTTCTTATATTCTCTTTATATATTCTGTTATATTCTTATCTGCTCATATTCTCGAGGCCGCGGCGAGTAACTTTCTCAATGGCCGTTTAAGTTCCCGTTATTTACATTCTCCTTGTATTCTGTTATATTCTTATCTGCTCATATTCTCGAGGCCGCGGCGAGCCACTTCCCCAATGGCCGTTTAAACTCCCGTTCTTTATATTCTCTTTATATCCTGTTATATTCTTATCTGCTCATATTCTCGAGGCCGCGGCGAGTCATTTCCCGTAATGGCCGTTTGAATTTTGTCCTTTCTCTTGTATATCTTGAATTGCTGCTATATCTGCTATACTCTCGAGGCCGCGGCGAGTCACTTCCCGCAATGGCCGTTTCAATTCTTGCTATTTGATTTCCGCACCATTCCCGTCCCCCCGAGGCCGCGGCGAGTCACTTCCCGCTATGGCCGTTTAACCCCCATATCTTGCTATATTGCATTTATCCCGCTCGACCCGCCGGAGCAATCTCCCGTGGTGGCCCCTTCTCTTTTCCCTTATTTATGTGTTGCAGCAAACAAAACGAGATAGCACGCTCCGTGTTTTCATTTCTCAAACCCGTCGCTCACACCATTATATTCCGATTGCAATGTTGATCTTCCCAGAGATTGGCATTATTGAGCACCAGTTTTACATGAGATAATACCTTGTTGAAAAGAGTGTGGGAGGAGGTGGACTTGCCTTCAAAGATTGCTACATTCCTTGCTAACCAAAGTTCCCAAAGTCCAAACGCAAGAATAGCTAACTGAAATTGACCATATAGAGATTTGGCTTTCAAACCATTGATTGTGTTTTGAATCAAAGATCTGGTTGAATTTCCCCAGATATGACATCCACTACTGTAAAAGGAAGCCCAGAGGGATGAAGCCCAGTCACTTTTAATAAAAAGATGATTTGAGTCCTATTCAGCTAGGATATTGCAGCAGTGACATTTGGATGGGAGTGAAATTCCCAGAGCTTTAATTCTGGAATCAGTTGGCAGACTGTTATTATAGACTTTCTATATGTGAATTGAAAGTTTAGTTGGTATCCATTTAGACCAAATCCGGATGAAAGCTATTAAAACCATAGCTGAATTATGATTGCTGAGTATTTTATAAGTGGAGGAGATCTGAAATTCTCCCGAAGCAGAGAGGCTCCACACTGGTTTATCCTTTTCTTGACTTAAAGTAGTGCACTAGACTGCATCTCTGATTGTTGGAGGAAGCATTCTGTTGATGATGGAAATTTCTTCTTGAGAAGGCTGATTAATCATGTCCTTGACTGAGATCATCGGGTTTGGAATATTTGAACTAGGTAAATAAGATGCAAGGGGCCGGTTGCCTATCCAAGTATCTGACCAAAAGTTAGAAGAACTACCACCCCCTATAATCATTTTTCTGTGAGCCAAGATTAAATTCTTTGCCTGTGACCAGCTCCTTTTGGCATGGCCTTTCATTTCTTTGAAATCAACTTCAGAAATGTGTCTGCCTCTGATGTATTTAGCTTTGAAAAAATCTGCCCAGATAGAGTTTGAATTCATTGCATTCCATAGCATTTTCACCCAAAAAGCCAAATCCATTTGCCTGAGTGATAGAATTCCCAATCCACCACACTGTACTGGCTTGCAAATATCCTTCCATGATTTCCAGTGTAGTTTGTTCCCTTCCTTGGATGACCCCCAGAAGAAGTTGGCAAATGATTGGTCCAGTAATTTATGAACTCCAGAATGCAGAGGGGAAGAGGCCAGAGAATATATTGGGATGGATGTGAGTATGTGTTTAATAAGAATGCGCCTAGCTCCCTGCGATCAATTATTGTCTCCATTCATCTTATGTGTGAATGATCGCGCTCTGAGTTATATTGTCACTTGAGGCTTCTTTTGCCGGCTGTTCACGTTCCTGAATCGTCTTCCGCTGTATTAAAAGCTCGGGGCATGACAGTTAAGGTGGTATCAGAGCCTAAGTCTAAGGACTTAGGGAGAAAGACATGTCATAGGATGAGTCCAAGGTTTTAAGACCCATACCTATGAACTAAGGAAAGAAACTCTCAACCTATGAGAGGAATTGGGTAGAACCTGGGATGAGATAGTAATTAGAATTATTTCTAAGGTTAGTTTTACTAATTCCATTAGAATTAACAACGCTATTACCCTTCTCAAGTACCTTAATCTCTCATGGCTCATCGTGTGAACTGGGATGAGATGCAACAAATTGTTGCAGGACTTACCCAGGCCTTGCAAGCTGTAGCCCAAAATGGCGCAAGGGCTGGCGCAGGTACTCTACATGCCAATTTTCGGAGCTTGAATCTCCCACGGTTCTCGGGATCTTCTAACCCGGATGAAGCAGAGAATTGGATTGATGAGATGACTCGTATATTTGATGTCATGCAATGCAATGATCAGGATAAGGTCCGTCTTGCTACCTTCCAATTAAATAAGGATGCCCGTACTTGGTGGAAACCTATTTCAGCACCACCGGCAAATACACCACATACTTGGGAAGGATTTCTCCCACTCTTCCGAGGTAGATATTTCTCCGAGCATGTAAATGAGCGAAAGGCTATGGAATTCGCTTCTCTCAGACAAGGCACAATGTCAGTGGCGGAGTACGAATTAGAATTCTCTCGACTAGCTCATTATGCCCCACATCTGGTGAGCACGAATATCTTGAAAGCTAACAGATTTATGGACGGGTTGAGGCCCAGCTTTATTCAACAACTTGGGACTCAAAATATTCGTACGTATGCAGAGATGGTTCAGCGTGCACATCTATGTAAAAGAACCTTGGAGAAAATCAAGAAACTTAAAAGTAAAAAGGAGGAGTCGAGCCGAAAACATGATAGGCTGGAGGAAAGGGAAGAAATTAAGGATGAAACTCGCCACAATAAGAGGCACCGTAATGGGAACGGTAATTGGAAAAGAAATAGAAATAATAATGGGAAGGGTAAAGGAATTAAGGAAGAAGAGGGAACGCAAGTCGCCACGGCCTGTTCATTTTGTAAAAAGTTCGGACACTCGACAGAGGTATGTTGGAAGCGTCTCGGCGCTTGTCTCAAATGTGGGAGTTGGGAGCATCGCTTGCCTATGTGTCCTCTTCTAAAAGAACAAACCTCAAAAGGTCACAACGAGCGCGGGCGACGAGGGTGATTAAATGCAGTCGTGGACGGGGAAGCTATCATCTTAACTTATCTACGTATTAGCGTTATTTAAATTGTTAATGTAATAATTTACTAATTAAAAATCACTCTCCTCTAAAAACTCTTGAGAAATGAATTTGGGGACCAAATTCCTTTAAGTGGGGGAGGGTGTAATGCCCCAAAATTTTTATAAAATATTTCAGAAATTTTTAAGAAATTTTCTGGAATTTTATGAGAATTAATAAGAATTTTAAAGACCTAAATAGGTTAATAATTGAATTTCTCGTTTAAATAAATCATTATTACGGCCCAATTATGTTAAGCAATTAACCTAGCGTAATTAATTGAAGCCCAAAGGACTTAAGGACCAAGCCCATGAAGTTTGGCCCATATTCTAGAAGGTTAATTAGTTTATCCACGGAATATAGAGATAAATACCCCTTGATTTGATAATTAAATGGATAATAGAATAAAAGAGTTTGAATTAAATTCAAATTCGGCGCCAAACAAATTGGCGGCCTATCGTAAGACCGCCAACGTCAAGTTAGCGGCCGACAAGTAGACCGCCATGCTCTATTAGTTCTGTGAGTGGAAGAAAGAGCAAAAAGATTGGATTTTTGAGGTTTTATCTCCAAGAGACCAAGATGCTAGGACTTGTAAATGTGTTTAGGACTCCCAGGTGTCAACCTTAGGTTTAATAAGGACTCTAGAATGGATCTAATCCATGAAACCGTAGCTAAACCCTATAAATAGAACCCAGATTTGACCTGTGCGACCCTTACTTTGGCTCGCATGGAACTATGGTAAGGAGGTATTATTTTGGGTAAGTTCTTTAGAAATTTTTATTCCTAATATATAGGACTAACATCTCTCAAAATTTCGTGCTAGGAGATCAAGCGCACAAGGAGTTAGAAGCCTGCAAAGTTGCTGGTTCCATATTAGTGACCCAGGAAACTGAGCAAAACGCTGGTGAAGATCAAGAAAGTAGGGAACCAAATCGAGGTATTTAGAGCCCGATCCTTTAGAATTTTTTGTTCCCCTTAATGTCTTCTTCTTACCCTCCAAATTTCACATCCATAGGTCAAGAGAGTAAGGAGTTAGAGCAGCGTCAAGTTGCTGATTTGTCACAGGAAGGGGCAGAACTAGGGCTCACTTTCAACCTCAAATTCGGAGTTTAGAAGTATACCAAGAGGTAGGTCATCTCATGAACGGCTAAAATATCATTCTAGGGATAAAAGCCCTATTGTTTTACTAGATTTCATGAACTGTGCATCAAGGATTTCATGTTTTATGCATCTAGTATACATCCATGCATATTCTTAGCCCTAATTAAGTTAAGAGGAATTCTCTCGTTAATTCACAGAAAATCCATGCATCTTGTTAGCCTAATCTTCGTTCTATCATGATAGGGAAGTATATATATATATATATATATATATATATATATGTTGATTTCCAGACATGATGTGTTTTAAAACATTAGTTTCTTCTTATTTTAATTTACTGTCAGACTTTCTCTAGCGGCCTAAGTGTCGACCGCCAATCTTTTGAAGTGGCCCTACGATAAACCGCTAGACACTCTGAAACTTGTTTTCTATGAAACCTTTGGCGGACCAGAAATAGGCCGTTAAAGTCTTTCTGGCGGCCTTACGATAAACCACCAACTTCCTATAACGGCTCTATGATAGACCGCCAGTGTTCTGTTTTCTGTTAAACCGAGATAGATTTAAGAGCAGCCCATTTAGCTTATAAGTATGCCTAGTTAAATGTATACCAACCCGATTTAATGTATTTCACTACTCGAGTTTTAATTACTGATTCATAACAGTGATTTCATGTTCGTTATGGTTCTTAGGATTATTTTAAGCATATGATAGTTTCATGCCAAAAACCATATAATCTTATACTAAATTATGTTTTAAATGCTATATTGACGAGTTTTAAACATTGGTTTACCACAGAATATATTCTATTCTTATCTCAGAGTTAATTTCATAAGTACATGGCATATATTCCAATATATGACCATTAGTTACACTTTGCACTTATAGGAACATAATCTTGGACTTGATAACCTCTCCTTTAGATACTCCTTCCAATGGCCTAGGAAATCTGCTTTCAAGGCCTCTGTAATTCTCCGTGAGCTTGGGATTCCCATCAGGACGCCGAGTTGATTGTACCATTAAATCCCAAATTATCTAGAATGCACTTATACCGATGTTTTATGTTTATGGAACTTAGCGGCCCAATAATTGACCGCCAGAGACTGCTAGCGGACCTTCCTTAGACCGCTAACGGAACCTTGACGGATCTTTCTTTGACCGCTAAAGCCTCCAGAGAATCTGTTTCAAATATCAAACAAGTTTTGTATTTAACGGTCCAGAACTAGACCGCTATATTGTGTAACGGCCTAGTAAACGACCGTTAAATTACCTGAGTACTGATAACCCGAGGTTTGACCCAAGGGTTGATATTCCCATGCTCCTAGATAGACTAATGATTGTCTAGGACTTGTCACCTTATTCAAGACATCTAAAATGAATTATGAAGAGTAAAGAATATACCGTTATGCTACCAGATTATTTCCGTGGCATAACATTGTTGTAACTCATTCTTGATCTCTCATGTTCTTAATTGAAGCGTTCTTCCATTGATATTTGTTGCCGTGAGCTTATTGATTGAACTTGTTATATTGCTGGCCATACTTTATTGTTATACCCATAGAAGTAGCTTGATTTATACGTGAAGATGCAGTTCGGGTGCTGATTGTGTCAAAGGGCTCTATGCTAGTCCCCACGGTTGATTACCAGAAACATACTGTAAACCATGGGGTATGATACTACTGGCGTCGCATTACGCTGGGAGTACTTTCTTTATAAATAAGTGAAATCTATGAGCGCTCGTGAAAATCTAGTGGATTGCTACATGCTTGTTACATGACATTCTAGTGCATAACCTTTATGGTTATGAAAAGTGAAAAGTGAAAGTTTGTTCTCGTTACATGTTAGCACATTCTTGTTCATGAAAGGCCATAATTACATTTCTTGCTTGATCATGCTTGCTCTATCATATCTTAACTTGATCATGCGTTATTACTTTGGTTTATTTACGTGATTCATCACGTTCGCATGATTTTACCTTGTTCTTTAGAGCTAAAACGTTAATCGCTTTAATATTACCTTCATGTTGATGCGAAGATACCGACTGGGCAAGTATGCTCATGACCCTACTTTTCAATCTTTTTTAGGAGATTCTAGCGGGGTGGATTTGGATTATTCAAGTGATGGATCCGAGAGTGATTGATGGTTTGAGAGAAGCCATAGTTAGTCTAGTCAAGAGTCAAATATGTAATTTTCACTTTATTGAGTCTAGTTGGTCAATGAGTCGAGATCATATACTAGATGATTATTATCAATAAAAGTTAGCTTTTTGATCAATTATTGTCTCTTTTTTTTTATAGAAAGCCCTACCTAGTTGTGATTAGCAAAGTGCTTCCAATTCGGAAGGCACTTTCCATGTCACTCCTAGGGGGTGATATATTGATGAATGAGAAAGAGATAAGATTACATCAGTCTGATGCTAGGCATCCCTAGCTTATCTAACCTGGCAGCACCCTTAGCCAAATGGGGAAGTTCATGCTGCGAATTGAAAATTTTATTACAATTGGAAATGCAGGCAAAATTGGCAAAATAGTCTGCTACATTGTTGGCTTCCCTGAAAATGTGAGAGATATTCAAAGATTGAGGGAAGTAACTCTAGATTTCTCTAGCATAAGGTAGAATCTCCCATGGGTAGGCTGCCTTCCTTTGGATCACTTGCACCAGTGTTAAAGAATCACATTCAATCACAGCCAACTGGAAAGGAATGGTGTGAAGCTATTTGATGCCATCCAGTAGAGTTCGGGCTTCGGCTACAAGACTATTGCTGTGAATGTATGAATGAGAGAATGCCAGGAGAGTATCTCCTTTGGAATCCTGAATGATTCCTCCTCCGGAAACTCCTGATATCTTACAAGCACCGTCAGTATTTAGCTTAATGTTAGGCCAAGGAGGGCAATACCATCTTACAATTTTCACCAGAGGGGCTCCCATGGCTGCTGCCTTAAAACCAAAGGCTGCCATTATATTCCGATTGCAAAGTTGATCTTCCCAGAGATTGGCATTATTGAGAGCCAGTTTTACATGAGATAATACCTTGTTGAAAAGAGTGTGGGAGGAGGTGGACTTGCCTTCAAAGATTGCTGCATTCCTTGCTAACCAAAGTTCCCAAAGTCCAAATGCAAGAGCAGCTAACTGAAACTGACCATATAGAGATTTGGCTTTCAAACCATTGACCGTGTTTTTAATCAAAGATTTGGTTGAATTTCCCCAGATATGACATCCACTACTGTAAAAGGAAGCCCAGAGGGATGAAGCCCAGTCACTTTTAATAAAAAGATGATTTGAGTCCTCCTCAGCTGAGATATTACAGTAGTGACATTTGGATGGGAGTGAAATTTCCAGAGCTTTAATTCTGGAATCAGTCGGCAGACTGTTATTATAGACTTTCCATATGTGAATTGAAAGTTTAGTTGGTATCCATTTAGACCAAATCCGGTTGAAAGCTATTAAAACCATAGCTGAATTATGACTGCTGAGTATTTTATAAGTGGAGGAGATCTGAAATTCTCCCGAAGCAGAGAGGCTCCACACTGGTTTATCCTTTTCTTGACTTAAAGTAGTGCACCAGACTGCATCTCTAATTGTTGGAGGAAGCATTCTGTTGATGATGGAAATTTCTTCTTGAGAAGGCTGATTGATCATGTCCTTGACTGAGATCATCGGGTTTGGAATATTTGAACTAGGTAAATAAGATGCAAGGGGCCGGTTGCCTATCCAAGTATCTGACCAAAAGTTAGAAGAACTACCATCCCCTATAATCATTTTTCTGTGAGCCAAGATTAAATTCTTTGCCTGTGACCAGCTCCTTTTGGCATGGCCTTTCATTTCTTTGAAATCAACTTCAGAAATGTGTCTGCCTCTGATGTATTTAGCTTTGAAAAAATCTGCCCAGATAGAGTTTGAATTCATTGCATTCCATAGCATTTTCACCCTAAAAGCCAAATCCATTTGCCTGAGTGATAGAATTCCCAATCCACCACACTGTATTGGCTTGCAAATATCCTTCCATGATTTCCAGTGCAGTTTGTTCTCTTCCTTGGATGACCCCCAGAAGAAGTTGGCAAATGATTGGTCCAGTAATTTATGAACTCCAGAATGCAGAGGGGAAGAGGCCAGAGAATATATTGGGATGGATGTGAGTATGTGTTTAATAAGAATGAGCCTAGCTCCCTACGATCAATTATTGTCTCCATTCATTTTATGTGTTAATGATCGCGCTCTGATTTATATTGTCACTTGAGACTTCTTTTGCCGGCTGTTCACGTTCCTGAATCATCTTCCGCTGTATTAAAAGCTCGGGGCGTGACAGTTAAGGTGGTATCAGAGCCTAAGTCTAAGGACTTAGGGATAAAGACATGTCATAGGATAAGTCCAAGGTTTTAAGACCCATACTTATGAACTAAGGAAATAAACTCTCAACCTATGAGAGGAATTGGGTAGAACCTGGGATGAGATAGCAATTAGAATTATTTCTAAGGTTAGTTTTACTAATTCCATTAGAATTAACAACGCTATTACCCTTCTCAGGTACCTTAATCTCTCATGGCTCATCGTGTGAACTGGGATGAGATGCAACAAACTGTTGCAGGACTTACCCAGGCCTTGCAAGCTGTAGCCCAAAACGGCGCAAGGGATAGCGCAGGTACTCTTTATGCCAATTTTCGGAGCTTGAATCTCCCACGGTTCTCGGGATCTTCTAACCCGGATGAAGCAGAGAATTGGATTGACGAGATGACTCATATATTTGATGTCATGTAATGCAATGATCAGGACAAGGTCCATCTTGCTACCTTCCAATTAAATAAGGATGCCCGTACTTGGTGGAAATCTATTTCAGCACCACCGGCAAATGCACCACATACTTGGGAAGGATTTCTCCCACTCTTCCGAGCTAGATGTTTCTCCGAGCATGTAAAGGAGCGAAAGGCTATGGAATTCACTTCTCTCAGACAAGGCACAATGTCAGTGGCGGAGTACGAATTACAATTCTCTCGACTAGCTCCTTATGCCCCACATCTGGTGAGCACGGATATCTTGAAAGCTAACAGATTTATGGACGGGTTGAGGCCCAGCTTTATTCAACAATTTGGGACTCAAAATATTCGTACGTATGCAGAGATGGTTCAGCGTGCACATCTATGTAAAAGAACCTTGGAGAAAATCAAGAAACTTAAAAGTAAAAAGGAGGAGTCGAGCCGAAAACATGATAGGCAGGAGGAAAGGGAAGAAATTAAGGATGAAACTCGCCACAATAAGAGGCACCGTAATGGGAACGGTAATGGGAAAAGAAATGGAAATAATAATGGGAAGGGTAAAGGAATTAAGGAAGAAGAGGGAACGCAAGTCGCCACGGCCTGTTCATTTTGTGAAAAGTTCGGACACTCGGTAGAGGTATGTTGGAAGCGTCTCGGCGCTTGTCTCAAATGTGGGAGTCGGGAGCATCGCTTGTCTATGTGTCCTCTTCTAAAAGAACAAACCTCAAAAGGTAACAATGAGCGCAGGCGACGTGGGCGATTAAATGCAGTCTTGGACGGGGAAGGTATCATCTTAACTTATCTACGTATTAGCGTTATTTAAATTGTTAATGCAATAATTTACTAATTAAAAATCACTCTCCTCTAAAAACTCTTGAGAAATAAATTTGGGGACCAAATTCCTCTAAGTAGGGGAGAGTGTAATACCCCAAAATTTTTATAAAGTATTTCAGAAATATTTAAGAAAGTTTCTGGAAATTTCTGAGAATTAATAAGAATTTTCAAGACCTAAATAGGTTAATAATTGAATTTCTGGGTTAAATAAATCATTATTACGGCCCAATTATGTTAAGCAATTAACCTAGCGTAATTAATTGAAGCCCAAAGGACTTCAGGACCAAGCCCATGAAGTTTGACCCATATTCTAGAAGGTTAATTAGTTTATCCACGGAATATAGAGATAAATACCCCTTGATTTGATAATTAAATGGATAATAGAATAAAAGAGTTTGAATTAAATTCAAATTCGGCGCCAAACAAATTGGCGGCCTATCGTAAGACCGCCAACGTCAAGTTAGCGGCTGACAAGTAGACCGCCAACGTCAAGTTAGCGGCCGACAAGTAGACCGCCATGCTCTATTAGTTCTGTGAGTGGAAGAAAGAGCAAAAAGATTGGATTTTTGAGGTTTTATCTCCAAGAGACCAAGATGCTAGGACTTGTAAATGTGTTTAGGACTCCCAGGTGTCAACCTTAGGTTTAATAAGGACTCTAGAATGGATCTAATCCATGAAACCGTAGCTAAACCCTATAAATAGAACCCAGATTTGACCTGTGCGACCCTTACTTTGGCTCGCATGGAACTATGGTAAGGAGGTATTATTTTGGGTAAGTTCTTTAGAAATTTTTATTCCTAATATATAGGACTAACATCTCTCAAAATTTCGTGCTAGGAGATCAAGCGCACAAGGAGTTAGAAGCCTGCAAAGTTGCTGGTTCCACATTAGTGACCCAGGAAACTGAGCAAAACGCTGGTGAAGATCAAGAAAGTAGGGAACCAAATAGAGGTATTTAGAGCCTGATCCTTTAGAACTTTTTGTTCCCCTTAATGTCTTCTTCTTACCCTCCAAATTTCACATCCATAGGTCAAGAGAGTAAGGAGTTAGAGCAGCGTCAAGTTGCTGATTTGTCACAGGAAGGGGCAGAACTAGGGCTCACTTCCAACCTCAAATTCGGAGTTTAGAAGTATACCAAGAGGTAGGTCATCTCATGAACGGCTAAAATATCATTCTAGGGATAAAAGCCCTATTGTTTTACTAGATTTCATGAACTATGCATCAAGGATATCATGTTTTATGCATCTAGTATACATCCATGCATATTCTTAGCCCTAATTAAGTTAAGAGGAATTCTCTTGTTAATTCACAGAAAATCCATGCATCTTGTTAGCCTAATTTTCATTCTATCATGATAGGGAAGTATATATATATATATATGTTGATTTCTAGACATGATGTGTTTTAAAACATTAGTTTCTTCTTATTTTAATTTACTGTCAGACTTTCTCTAGCGGCCTAAGTGTCGGCCGCCAATCTTTTGAAGCGGCCCTACAATAAACCGCTAGACACTCTGAAACTTGTTTTCTATGAAACCTTTGGCAGACCAGAAATAGACCGTTACAGTCTTTCTGGTGGCCTTACGATAAACCGCCAACTTCCTATAACGGCTCTATAATAGACCGCCAGTGTTCTACTTTCTGTTAAACCGAGATAGATTTAAGGGCAGCCCATTTAGCTTATAAGTAAGCCTAGTTAAATGTATACCAACCTGATTTAATGTATTTCGATACTCTGAGTTTTAATTACTGATTCATAACAGTGATTTCATGTTCTTTATGGTTCTTAGGATTATTTTAAGCATATGATAGTTTCATGCCAAAAACCATATAATCTTATACTAAATTATGTTTTAAATGCTATATTGACGAGTTTTAAATGTTGGTTTATCACAGAATATATTCTATTCTTATCTCAGAGTCAATTTCATTCGTACATGGCATATATTCCGGTATATGACCATTAGTTACACTTTGCACTTATAGGAACATAATCTTGGACTTGATAACCTCTCCTTTGGATACTCCTTCCAATGGCCTAGGAAATCTACTTTCATGGCCTCCGTAATTCTCCGTGAGCCTGGGATTCCATCAGGACGCCGAGTTGGTTGTATCATTAAATCCAAATTATCTAGAATGCACTTATACCGATGTTTTATGTTTCTGGAACTTAGCGGCCCAATAATTGACCGCCAGAGACTGCTAGCGGACCTTCCTTAGACCGCTAACGGAACATTGACGGATCTTTCTTTGACCGCTAAAGCCTCCAAAGAATGTGTTTCAAATATCGAACAAGTCTTGTATTTAACGGTCCAGAACTAGACCACTATATTGTGTAACGGCCTAGTAAACGACCGTTAAATTACCTGAGTACTGTTAACCCGAGGTTTGACCCAAGGGTTGACATTCCCATGTTCCTAGATGGACTAATGAGTGTCTAGGACTTGTCACCTTATTCAAGACATCTAAAATGAATTATGAAGAGTAAAGAATATACCGTTATGCTACCAGATTATTTCCGTGGCATAACATTGTTGTAAGTCATTCTTGATCTCTCATGTTCTTAATTGAAGCGTTTTACCATTGATATTTGTTGCCGTGAGCTTATTGATTGAACTTGTTATATTGCTGGCCATACTTAATTGTTATACCCATGGAAGTAGCTTGATTTATACGTGAAGATGCAGTTTGGGCGCTGATTGTCTCCAAGGGCTCTATGCTAGTCCCCACAGCTGATTGTCGGAAACATACTGTAAACCATGGGGTATGATGCTACTAACGTCGCATTGCGCTGGGAGTAGTTTCTTTATAAATAAGTGAAATCCATGAGCACTCGTGAAAATCTAGTGGATTGCTACATGCTTGTTACATGACATTCTAGTGCATAACCTTTATGGTTATGAAAAGTGAAAAGTGAAAGTGCGTTCTCGTTACATGTTAGCACATTCTTGTTCATGAAAGGCCATAATTATATTTCTTGCTTGATCATGCTTGCTCTATCATATCTTAACTTGATCATGCGTTATTACTTTGGTTTATTTATGTGATTCATCGCGTTTGCATGATTTTACCTTGTTCTTTAGAGCTAAAATGTTAATCACTTTAATATTATCTTCATGTTGATGTGAAGATACCTACTGGGCAATTGTGCTCATGACCCTACTTTCCAAACTTTTTCAGGACATTCTAGCTGGGTGGATTTGGATTATTCAAGTGATGGATCCGAGAGTGATTGTTGGTTCGAGAGAAGCCATAGTTAGTCTAGTCAAGAGTCAAATGTGTAATTTTCACTTTATTGAGTCAAGTTGGTCAATGAGTCAAGATCATGTACTAGATGATTATTATCAATAACAGTTAGCTTTTTGATCAATTATTGTCTCCATTCATCTTATGTGTGAATGATCACGCTATGATTTATATTGTCACTTGAGGCTTCTCTTGCCAGCTGTTCACGTTCCCGAATCGTCTTCCGCTGTATTAAAAGCTCTGGGCGTGACATTGTTCATGGTACTGGTTACTATTGTGTCTCTATCTCCACCTGGGGCGTCGCAGCGAGACACTTGAGGCGCGGACTAAGTCGTCAGTGGACGCATCCGGCTTTGCTTCTTCTGGGCAGTGCTCTTGTCACTTGACGTGATTTTCACGTGACTCGAGTTTTTGTTTCCCATCTGCGAGACGTAGTTTTACGTGTAGTTTTTGGGTGTGTTCCCGAGGTAGAGTTCTAGGGTTTCTGGTGAGCGTCACCGAGGGATTTCCCTAGGCAATGTTGGTTTTACGACAGCGAGGTCTTGACCGTGTTCCTAGACCGAGTGGTCTTGGGTTGGGCCTTTCTCTGTGAGACGGGCCTCCGTGACAAGGTTGTGGGGGTGTGTTTTCTGGCAGCGTAGCCAGAGGTCTTTCCGTTAGACCGGTGTTTCCCCGACTCAAGATCGGGGCGTGTTTTCTAGTACAGTATGTGTAGCTGTAGTGCCGAGTTTTTTCGGCCACCGAGTGCCATTCCTACTGTTGTTGTTGCTTTCCGCTACCGTGATTGTTTATGGTTGGGGTTCCGCAGGATCCCTACTGAGCTAGTGAGAGGAGGCTCACCCCTACATTTCAGGTGCGACGGTTTGCCTCGAGGTTCGAGGGTGCTGTGCTGAGGTTCTTAGTTGCCAGCTCGCCGGGCCGAGTGTTCACTCGGTGTTGGGTACGTTCTTTTGCCTTCGACTCTACTTCTGTTGGACTGGACTCTGCTGTAGTTAGATTATTTATTTCAGTTAATTATTGATTTGTCCTGCCTTATTTTCTATTTCTTTGTACCTCCACACTCCTTTTTAGCCCTTTTGAGTCTCGGCTCATGGGCGGTGGGCCAGGATTCGAATGGTATCGGGTTCCTTTCCCGGTATCCGGATCTTGGGTCGTCACAAAAACGTTGGAGTGCTAGCATCATATTTCATGTTTCCATAGTGTTGAGTCCCGAATGGTGGCAATCAAGAGGGGATGGGTGAATTGATTGGCCAGTTAAAAATTTCTTCTTGCGCGACAACCTTGTTTGATAAACACACAAGCACTTAGCCTTACTCGATCAGGATCACACTCGTGAATGCGTGTGAATAAGAATAGGTGGTTGATAATGAAAATGGTGTACACTCATCTCACCGTGAAGCCCACTCGACAATATATGCAAAAAATCAAACCACAAGTGAAACACAAAATTTTTAGGTGGTTCGGGTACATTGTCGTGTCCCCTACGTCCACCCCTTACACGTGAGGATTAATGCTTCACTATGAAGTGAGCCACACACACAAGCTGTGTAGAACAACCACACACACACAGCACCCGATTTGGGTTGCCACACACGCACACACACACACACGTTCGTGTTTCCAAACACGAACAACACACACACAAAAATATGATTCAAGTTTTACAACATATACTCAAGTTCAATCAAAATGATTCTAAGAATAAAGGGTGAAGAATGGTTTATCGTCGTTGGAGCTCCCCCTTTTTCTTCTCCGAATGTAGTTGAGCACTTCTGCAGGAGGAAGATCGATCTTGAACAAAGAATGGAACAACAACACACTAATGCGGTTGCAACCTTGATTTCCCATGCAGCTTCTACTTGGAGACGATTAGGACACTTGATTCAAGCTTCTTCTCTTCACATCCACATTCAGATCAAGATGGAAGAAGCCCCTGGAGCTGCTGCTGCGACCCTACACTCACAAATGTTAGAGCAAAACACACTTCAGGTTTTTTTTCAGAATTCCCTTAGGGTTTACAACCCAACAAGATGTTATATATGTTTAGGATGGTCAAGAGACAGCCTAGGGACCAGATCCACAAATCCTAGAGTGATTTGGGGCATTTGGACCAGACTTAGAAGACTTATGGCGCGCCTACACGAAGGTCGTATTTGACGGCGCCGCCCCGGACTAGAAAAGGTCAACCCTTGGGGTCGACCCTCGTGGGAGGTTTGAAGAGACAAAATGAATGGGTCGACCCTCGTGACCCTCCCGTGCGGGTAAAAAATAGACTCTCAGGGGTCGACCCTGGCGTTAGTGGGTCGACCCTTGCAGGTGTGTAGAAAGAGCCCGCTGGGTGAAAAAATAATTACTACCAGGGGTCGACCCCAAGGGGTCGACCCTTGTCCCTGAACTTCCAAGAAAACACTGGAAACTACACTAAGTCCAAAAGTCAAGCCAATGGGTTTCAAGCTGGGTTCCAAAACATCAAATGGAATGTTTCAAAGTCATGAAAAAGAAAACCCAATTAAATTAGGCTTAGATAAGAACAAAACTAATTTTAACCCTTGAGATCAAAAATAATAAACTTCAAACCACAAGATCAAGGGCCAATAAATTGAAGTTGATCTCACCGACCGTCCTTGAGTTCCTTAAGCACTTAGGCACGTTCCTTGCCCTGTAAAGACATAACTTGTGAATTAGATGTAGCCTTGCAATTTGAGCTCAAGAGGCTTACCCGTTGAGGTTGTTCTTTAACCTTCTTAGCTCCAAAACTTCAATAAGAATGTTGAGCTTTACAGGACTTTATATGCTAGAACACTTCAAAGACAATTTATATACATATAGCGTTTAGTCATCATCAAAAGCCATCATATATAAACATTCACTCAAGGAGGGGGTTTTGTTGTGCCCCTTAGGCACAAGCATATGCTATTTTGTTTTGATGATAGCAACATAGTGAGAGTATCACAGTGAGCCAGTCATTGTGTTTAGCATACATTGCATTTGTTCATTTGTCCACTACTATATGCATTTGTTCATTTGTATGCATCACTCCTTTGGCAAGTCTATACATGGTGCATTCATGCATATAAAGTCTATACATTGCTGCATTCCAAGTCTGTACATTGCAGCTATGTGTGTGTATTATTTAACATGTCTGTACATTGCTGCTATGGCTGTGCATCGTTTGCATACTGCACACATGACACATAGCAACTCTGCACATTACACACAAAGTCTGTTTTGCACACATGCACTCAAGTCTACACATCATGCATTCAGGGTTAAGTGTGAAGCACACGAAGTCTGTACAGCGGCTGCCTTCATGCCAAGCAAGTTTGTACATCGGTTGCCTTCATGCCTAGAAAGTCTGTACATCGTGTGTTGCTGAATGTCTACACACTGTCTCACTTAGCGTCTCATGCTAAGTCTATACATCCGTTTGCACAACACATAAAGTCTATACATTGATTGCCTGCTCATGCATCACTCCTTTGGCAAGTCCATACATCGTGAAAGTCTATACATTCCTCATTGCCTTGCTTCATGCTCTAAGTCAGTACATTGGTAAGTCTGTACATCGGACCAAGCCTTTGTGCATTAGCGTACATCGGCAAGTCTGTACATCGGCAAGTCCATACATTGCCTTGCTTCATGCAGCTGAACTGAGCAAGTCTATACATTCCTCATCTTTACCTACGCTCAGTTCCACCAAGTCTGCACATTCCTTACAGCAAGTCTATACATTCGTTGTGCATAGTCCATGAGCAAGTCTATACATTCGTTGTGCATAGTCCATGCATTTACTTCAAGTCTGCACATTCTTCTGTTATGTCCATGCATTATCTTAGCAAGTATGTACTTTGATTCAAAGTCTGTACATTGAGCGTCTCATGTTGCATATCATGCAAAGTCTGTACATTGAGCATCTCAGGTTGCGTCTCATGCAAAGTCTATACATTGAGCGTCTCATGTTGCGTCTCATGCAAAGTCTGTACATCGGGCGTCTCATGCAAAGTCTGTACATCGGGCAAGTCGGTGCACTCAAACACTTGCTCGATGCATTGCATTCTGAGCGTCTCATGTTGCGTCTCATGCAAAGTCTGTACATCGGTTAAGTCTATACATTCTTTAGCTCAGTTCGCAGCTAAGTCTAAAGTCTGTACAGCCTATGTTCTTCATGCATACACATAGTCAATGCATCATCTTGATAGCATGCACGCACTCAAGTGTATACATTCATGAGCTATGCCTATGCATCGTTTGCATACTGTATCATTAAGTCGTGCATCCATTTCTAGTGTACATACTTTGCTTGATGCATTCTGCATTACACACTCAGTTTGTGCATTGTGCTCTCATACTTTAACACTAGGTATTGCAAAGTCTGTATATGGTTCTGCGTCTTATATACAAGTCTGTATAGAGTTTGCCAGTCTGCATCATTCAAAGTCTACACATTCTTGCATCGTCGTGCTTCACGCATACATAAAAAGTCTGTATATCATTTTGTGCATCACATGTCATAGCAAGTCTGAACATTGTTTGCACACTGCTCGCAAGTCTGTACACTCGTGCTGGCCTGTCTGTGCATTCACTCTGAATGTATATACTTATGCATAATGCAAACTGCATCTCATGCACTTGAAGTCTATACACTCTCTCCTGCACCCCTGTTGTCAGCTTAGCATCCATTCAAGAGTCTGCACATTGTGTGTTGCTATGCTCTAGCTTTGCATTCACAAAGTCTGTACATGCCTTAATCTTGCATACACTAAGTCTGTACAACCTCCATTTGGTTCATTCGACCAAGTCTGTACAGCCATGCACTGTCTTGCTTGCATGAATGAAGTCTGTACAAGGTTTTGTTGTCTTAAGCTGATGATTTTCTTCGACTGACTGACAGGTGCTTATGCTCGAGGAGATTGAGAAGGGCAAGAGATCCAAGAAGCCAGGATCGTGACACGTGTACTGAAGCTTGCTGAAATGCTGCCACGTGGTCAGGCGTTTGGGCGAGAGATGTGGAAGACACACGCCCTTCCTGCTGCTCTATATATATGAAGCCTCTTCCATCAGAAGGAGGCTGATGGTGATAGAAGAGATCAAAGCAGAAGGAGAAAACAGAGAGAGTGCATGCACGATCCAGAAGAAGAAGAAGAGAAGAAAAGCAGAGAGAAGAAAAAGAGAGAGAAGAGAAGAGCAAAGAAGAGAAAGAGATTAGCAGAAGAAGAAGAGAAAGAAGTTGAGGAGAGATAGTGAGATCGAGAGAAGAAGAGAGCAGTCTGAAGATCAGTCTCTACTGGACCGTGGATCAAATCCAGGCCATTCAGCTCTCTTTGAGAGCCATATTGTGCTTCATAGTTTACATCTTTCTTGTTGCTGTTGTCTCTTGTTTTTGTTTTCATTTTAAACCTTTCTTCAAGCTATTTGTCAGCATTTTGCAGTGGAGGATTCCACTGGACGGCTAAGCTATATTACCCAGCGGAGCAAGCTGTGATGCTCAGCGTTGCAGAGGTGGACTCCTCTGGACAGCAAGCTGTGATGCTCAGCGGGATGGCAAGCTGTGAGGCCCAGCTGATGTAGGCAAGCTGTGATGCCCAGCCGTTCAAGCTGTGAGTCAGCAGTAATCCACACTCGGGTTGAGTGTGGGGTGGACGTAGGTCTGGAAGACCGAACCACCTAAAAACTCCTCTGTGCAATTGGTTTGATCTGTTTAATTCTGCTTCCGCTAGATGAATGCTTAGGTGCGTTCCTCATATTTGTTTACTGGTTCAACAGAGAATTTGTTTAGTTTTTCAGATTGTCTAATTCTATCTAGTTAGCGTTCTAGATTCTTAACTGAGCGAAATTTTTAAAGGGGATATTCATTCACCCCCCTCTGAATCCACCGCACCGAACCCAACACTTGGTATCAGAGCGGGTTTCTGTGCATAGGATCTAACAATCCGCAGCAGATCCTGCGTCTTTCATGGTGCATTTCAGAGTGGGTTTCTTGTGCTCGTGTTTTGCTTCACTGATTTAGTGCCTTGCTTTACGCATCAGATTTCGGTGCATTTTTCATATCTCGATGGCTCCACTTCATGTCTTTGATGGTTCTAATTTGACATCATGGTTAGGCGGCCTATGTGTTTACATAGACTCAATTGACCCAAATTTATGGAGTCTTCTATCTAAAGGCCCACACCGATTACCTAAAGATCAGACCAAGTGGTCTAGTGAGGACAGCTCTAAGAACCGCGATAATACCATAGTTCTTAATATCTTGAGAGCTGCAGTTAATACTGATATATATCCGTTTGCTCTTAGGTGCACTTCTGGAAAGGAGATATATGACAGAATCATTTCTGCTCATAACGAACAAGAGGATCAATGCTTGATGGCCAACCGAGAAAATGATGATGATGAGACCTCATCTCAGGTAAGCTTCGGATCAGATGGACTCTCTTTTGATGAATTGGTAGTGATGTATGAAGATTTGTTAAAAGTGCCCAAGAAATTGAAATCTAAAAACAAAAGGCTATAGAAAAGGATTGAACAATGCAAATCTAAAGTCACCTGTGATATTTGTCCCACACTGAAACAGTCTTATGAGACATGCTTAATAGATGTTCAGAACTTTAAGGAACAAAATAGTTCTCTAAAATCTGAAATTGTTAAAGTTCAAAAGGATAATGAAGATCTCAAGGCTAGTCTGAATAAAATCAACAAGGAAGCAATGCATATTTCTTCTGTAGAGTCAAGCTGTAACATGTGCTCAGCTCTGCATGAACGCAATGAGAAACTCTATAGTGAAAATGAACGGCTCAACAAACAAATTGCTTCGTTCAAAGATGATCACAAAAATCTGATTGCTGAGAAAATTAAAGTGGAAGAAAGACAAAAGGAACTGGTTGAGAAATTGAAACTGTTGTCTAGAAATGAAGAATGTGATGAAGAAATAAAGAATTTGCATGAGAAAATTAAAGATCTAAATGAAAAAAATAAGAAACTCATGGGATTGAACACTGTTGCATCTGAAAAATGGCTAACTCTTGAGAAAGAGAATGCAGCTAAGAAAGAAATCCAATCTGAGAAGGAAGAAAAATTGAGACAGGAACTAGAAATGGTTAAAGACCTGAATGATGCTATGCAGAGATAGAGTCTCATATGTGAAGAAGATTTGATAAATTCTGAACTCAAAATCTCCTCTCTGCAGTCTGAAGTAAATGAACTTGTTCTCTCCATGCCTAAATCTGTCAAGGGAAAAGAGAAAATGAATGCTCTTTCATGTGATAAAGTCACTAAATCAAATGGAAAGGAAGGATGCAATTCTCAAGTTGAGAAATTTGTTAAGAAAAACCTGTACACCACCTTTGTTCGCAGCTCTGACATTGCAAGCTGCTCTGAGCCTCCTAAAACATCTACATCTTCAATGTGTCAATTCAAGGCTCAGAAAAATGAAAAACAAACAAAAGCTGTGAACAAGGGTACACAATTGAACAAGAAAGGTAAGAAAAATAAGGTCAAAAATGTCTCTCCTTGTGCCCTAAAATCTGACAGCTCTGTGATATCTGATGGATCAATGCATACTGCTCATAACTCATTTACTAATTCGTATGCATCTGATAAGAGTGTCTCATGTCATTACTGTGGCAAGGTAGGCCATGTAATGGATGATTGCAGAATATTGGCAAATGATGAGCATGCATGTAAAGCAATGCACTCTAAGAATTCATCCATTAGAAACCATGCCCCTAGGAAATCTGATGATTCATGCTATTACTGTGGTAGGTATGGTCATTTAATGAACGAGTGCTATGCTATAAAATCTGATGACAGGATGCATGCTAGATACACTGCAAATCATCATGGACACAAAAGAAACAAACTCAAATTTAACCAGCACATCACTTGTTTCAATTGCAACAAGCCATGTCATAAGGCTGTTGAGTGTTGGTCAGGGAATTATAAGAATAATTCTGGATCTAGAAGCAAGCATGTTAGGTGCTTTGAATGTGGAAAGTATGGCCATACAGTCAAGTACTGTTGGCATACTCAGGGAAACACTGTTAAATCCAAGTTTGTTAACTTCCCTGTAAATGGAATGTGCTTGATAGGAATCATGTCAGGACAACCATGTCATGTTTTAACTGTGGTAAGCTAGGCCACAAAGCTGCTAATTGTTGGCTGGCTGATTATGGAAAAGAAAATTTTCATGTAAATAAAAGAAACAATCATGCTTCTGCTAATTCTATGGCTTCATGTTATTATTGTGAAAAATTTGGACATTCTATGTTTGATTATTGTCTGATGGAATTTGATGATCATGCTGCTAAGAAACTGTTTAGAACCCCTGTCAGGGTTAACGCAGGACCCAAAGCTGCTTGGGTTCCTGCAGGATCAAAATAATTCAGCTGTTGCAGGTGTGCCTTGGGTTAAGGAATAAACAAGGGTTAATAAACCAGGGCACTCAAATGGAAACCCCAGGATCCTACTTTCCAGGTCAGTTCTGAACACTTTGTTTAAATTTCATCATCTGAAATTGTTGATTTGTTTGTTTGATTTCTGATGTCTTCTTCTTGTCTAGCTGATCAGTCTGCATTCCAGACTCAGCTAATGAATTTAATTCTGCACAAATTTGATGCTCTTCTCTTGCCAAATATTACACTGTGTACATAGGATGCTAGATGCACTGCACAACCATTGCTGTAGTCGATGCATATCTAATGTCTGCATATATCATTTGCATGACTATCAATGCATATAGGACTGCTTTGCATGACTTTCGTTTGCTTATTGTTGTAGTCTGCATGTCTTTCAATGCATATAGGACTGCTTTGCACTGCATACATCATTTACATAACCCTGGTATATTAAATGGTAAGCTACTAAAAGGCAGGAAAATCTGCCTGGAGGTTCTTACTATGTGTGAGATGGTCCTTAAGACTAGGTTCTCCGCCAAGTACCAAGGGTCAAGTCCTCATATAGAGCAGTGTATTGCATATCATTAAATTTGAAATCTGAAAAAGGTTAAAATGTTCATGACTTGGGTGCATTAACTTAAAATGATTGCATACTTGCTTTATGTATCATTATTGCATAGTCTGCATTTAGTTAGGTGAAAGCATTGCATAGCATTTTGTTGCATCATGGTGTCAGGGGGAGTTGAGTTCAGTTCAATACATTGAATTCTTTTCACTTCTCATAGTCCCCATTCAATTCTGTCATATTCTTTGACATCAGATGTTATTGAACCTTAATGCCTATTGCTATCACTTCCCTATCACTTTCACTGAACAACAGTATTGCTTCTAGTTTAGTACATTGAGCTGTGGTTATTGCAATTTTTTCATTTATAAGAATCACACTTGCAAATTGAAAGAAACTAAAGGTTTAACTTTTGTAAATTGAAGAGTTAAGTATCTGCACTTCAGAACTTGAGATAAAAGAAAACTTTTATAGCTCTTAATCTCTGTCTCATGGTTAGAATAGAAAAAGTTTTTTTTTAATGCCTGAACATGTTAAACTAGAAATATCTAGAAAAGGTGAATAAGAGTGTGTATTTTTTTAAACAATCACTCTAAAAGAAATCAGGGCAGCAGTAAATAAGAACATTAATGTAAAGAGCTGAACACAGTGACAGAGCAATGTCTGAATTGTACTGAGAAACTGTGATCTCCTGCAAAGAAGCAGGAGAATTCATAAGTCATGAAGTACTTCAGACTACCTCTGTTCATAGGGTCAAATCTATAGGGGGAGTTTTCTCCAAGTAACTGGGGGTACTGACCTCTGATCAAGGTGTGCCCTTAATGTCAAAGGTGAAAATTATTCCTTGTAGGTCTTGATCTGAAATAGATCTAGTAGTTTATGCCTAGTAACTGGGGGTACCTGCCTCTGATCAAGGTGTACACCTAATGTCAACAGCATAAATGCCACTGGTCTATTCACTTAGCTCAGTTTCTGAAAAATTAAAAAGTGAAATACAAACTGCTGTAACCCTTTGAAATCGAAAGTCATTGAGTGAAAATTATTTTTTTCTCAATACATATTCAAGTTGCCTTCTTGAACTTCCATGTTTAATCACAAAGGGTATTGTTTCTAACTTTTCTATTAAAACCATGTGCCTTAGATTCATTGCTATAAATGGAGTCTATAACTCTTTTTCAGTGGTCAGCTACTTTACTCTATCTTTATCACTGTTAAACCTGAATTTTTTTTCAAAAATGTATATTGCTGATTCTTATGCTTTAACAGTTGTTTATAATCATGCTCACCTTCTGAACCAATGCTTCAGCTGTTGTCTAGTGACCTCTTCTTTATTCATGTTCCTTCCCTCCTACCTTCTCTACCTTTTGATTATCTGTTTCATCCATCCATATTCCTTCTCAAAGGGGGAGAAATAATTCAGGGGGAGTTGTTCATTCAGGGGGAGTTTGAGCTGTTCTAAGAGAAATCTGTAATGTATTCTGCATGTTGCACTCATGTGTTTCCTTCTTTTTGATTATGTCAAAGGGGGAGAAAATTTGGTTGGTGACTCACTGTCACTTTGTTGCCATCATCAAAAAGGGGGAGAATGTTGTGCCCCGTAGGCACAAGCATATGCTATTTTGTTTTGATGATAGCAACACAGTGAGAGTATCACAGTGATCCAGTCATTGTGTTTAGCATACATTGCATTTGTTCATTTGTATGCATCACTCCTTTGGCAAGTCTATATATGGTGCATTCATGCATATAAAGTCTATACATTGCTGCATTCCAAGTCTGTACATTGCAGCTATGTGTGTGCATTATTTAACATGTCTGTACATTGCTGCTATGGCTGTGCATCGTTTTCATACTGCACACATGACACATAGCAAGTCTGCACATTACACACAAGTCTGTTTTGCACACATGCACTCAAGTCTACACATCATGCATTCAGGCTTAAGTGTTAAGCACACGAAGTCTGTACAGCGGTTGCCTTCATGCCTAGAAAGTCTGTACATCGTGTGTTGCTGAATGTCTGCACACTGTCTCACTTAGCGTCTCATGCTAAGTCTATACATCCGTTTGCATAACACATAAAGTCTATACATTGATTGCCTGCTCATGCATCACTCCTTTGGCAAGTCCATACATCGTGAAAGTCTATACATTCCTCATTACCTTGCTTCATGCTCTAAGTCTGTACATCGGCAAGTATGTACTTCGGACCAAGCCTTTGTGCATTAGCGTACATCGGCAAGTCCATACATTGCCTTGCTTCATGCAGCTGAACTGAGCAAGTCTATACATTCCTCATCTTTACCTACGCTCAGTTCCACCAAGTCTGCACATTCCTTACAGCAAGTCTATACATTCGTTGTGCATAGTCCATGAGCAAGTCTATACATTCGTTGTGCATAGTCCATGCATTCACTTCAAGTCTGCACATTCTTCTGTTATGTCCATGCATTATCTTAGCAAGTCTATACTTTGATTCAAAGTATGTACATTGAGCGTATCATGTTGCGTCTCATGCAAAGTCTGTACATTGAGCATCTCAGGTTGCGTCTCATGCAAAGTCTGTACATTGAGCGTCTCATGTTGCGTCTCATGCAAAGTCTGTACATCGGGCGTCTCATGCAAAGTCTGTACATCGGGCAAGTCGGTGCACTCAAACACTTGCTCGATGCATTGCATTCTGAGCGTCTCATGTTGCGTCTCATGCAAAGTCTGTACATCGGTTAAGTCTATACATTCTTTAGCTCAGTTCGCAGCTAAGTCTGAAGTCTGTACAGCCAATGTTCTTCATGCATACATATAGTCAATGTATCGTCTTGATAGCATGCACGCACTCAAGTGTATACATTCATGAGCTATGCCTATGCATTGTTTGCATACTGTATCATTAAGTCCGTGCATCCATTTCTAGTGTACATACTTTGCTTGATGCATTCTGCATTACACACTCAGTTTGTGCATTGTGCTCTCATACTTTAACACTAGGCATTGCAAAGTCTGTATATGGTTCTGCGTCTTATATACAAGTCTGTATAGAGTTTGCCCAGTCTGCATCATTCAAAGTCTACACATTCTTGCATCGTCATGCTTCACGCATACATAAAAAGTCTGTATATCGTTTTGTGCATCACATGTCATAGCAAGTCTGAACATTGTTTGCACACTGCTCGCAAGTCTGTACACTCGTGCTGGCCTGTCTGTGCATTCACTCTGAATGTATATACTTATGCATAATGCAAACTGCATCTCATGCACTTGAAGTCTATACACTCTCTCCTACACCCCTGTTGTCAGCTTCGCATCCATTCAAGAGTCTGCACATTGTGTGTTGCTATGCTCTAGCTTTGCATTCACAAAGTCTGTACATGCCTTAATCTTGCATACACTAAGTTTGTACAACCTCCATTTGGTTCATTCGACCAAGTCTGTACAGCCATGCACTGTCTTGCTTGCATGAATGAAGTCTGTATAAGGTTTTGTTGTCTTAAGCTGATGATTTTCTTCGACTGACTGACAGGTGCTTATGCTCGAGGAGATTGAGAAGGGCAAGAGATCCAAGAAGCCAGGATCGTGACACGTGTACTGAAGCTTGCTGAAATGCTGCCACATGGTCAGGCGTTTGGGCGGGAGATGTGGAAGACACACGCCCTTCCTGCTGCTCTATATATATGAAGCCTCTTCCATCAGAAGGAGGCTGATGGTGATAGAAGAGATCAAAGCAGAAGGAGAAAATAGAGAGAGTGCCTGCACGATCCAGAAGAAGAAGAAGAGAAGAAAAGCAGAGAGAAGAAAAAGAGAGAGAAGAGAAGAGCAAAGAAGAGAAAGAGATTAGCAGAAGGAGAAGAGAAAGAAGTTGAGGAGAGATAGTGAGATCGAGAGAAGAAGAGAGCAGTCTGAAGATCAGTCTCTACTGGACCGTGCATCAAATCCAGGCCAGTCAGCTCTCTTTGAGAGCCATATTGTGCTTCATAGTTTACAGCTTTCCTGTTGCTGTTGTCTCTTATTTTTGTTTTCATTTTAAACCTTTCTTCAAGCTATTTGTCAGCGTTTTGCAGTGGAGGATTCCACTGGACGGCTAAGCTGTATTACCCAGCGGAGCAAGCTGTGATGCTCAGCGTTGCAGAGGTGGACTCCTCTGGACAGCAAGCTGTGATGCTCAGTGGGATGGCAAGCTGTGAGGCCCAGCTGATGTAGGCAAGCTGTGATGCCCAGCCGTTTAAGCTGTGAGTCAGCAGTAATCCACACTCGGGTTGAGTGTGGGGTGGACGTAGGTCTGGAAGACCGAACCACCTAAAAACTCCTCTGTGCAATTGGTTTGATCTGTTTAATTCTGCTTCCGCTAGATGAATGCTTAGGTGCGTTCCTCATATTTGTTTACTGGTTCAACAGAGAATTTGTTTAGTTTTTCAGATTGTCTAATTCTATCTAGTTAGCGTTCTAGATTCTTAACTGAGCGAAATTTTTAAAGGGGAGATTCATTCACCCCCCTCTGAATCCACCGCACCGAACCCAACAGGTTTAACAATCTCCCCGTTTTTGATGATGACAAAATACTATATGCCTTGCATAAACATGACTTCAAAATGATTTAGCATTCACAATAAGTTCAACATCCATATCAAGAATAAGACTTTCTTAACAGTACTTAAACCTTCATACATCACCATGAATCATTCAAGAAACATCATAGCATGAACCATATCGATCCAAACATATAAGATTGACCATAAAAGGCATGTTTCAAGCATTGTTGCCGACAATATAATTTAAAGGGAACAAGGTCTGAGTTCAAAGGCAAATTACAAGATGCAATGCATGAGATGCAACTGAAATGCAACACAACTTAAATGCAACATTGCTAATGAACAGAAATATGATAAAAGCACACATGCATGCAAGCACACAACACACATAAAGTAGTAAAATAGCCCATTGCCGGGCACACATATAGTACAAAATTTCTCCCCCTTTGGCATCATCAAAAAGGAGGGGGAATGTGGGATAAGAAGTGTGCCATTCTGCGGGAGCGCAACCATATAGTCATCATCCGGAGTGGGTGGATGTGGTGGACGTCGAACATAATCCAAAATCTTCTCAAACATGTGGGCTTGATGGGCCAAGGCGTCATGGGAGGACTGAGTGGATTCTTGGTGAGATAGCTTCAGATCAGACAATTCTTTTTCAATAGCTTCCATTGTCTCCCCATACCTGTCTAAACGATCATCAATGGTATCCAAATGATCCATGAGCAGTTGAACCTCCTCGGAGGGCATCCCTTCATTAGGAACATGTGGGTGTTGCTCTCCAGCCGGCTCTCCATCATTATCATCGTCATCCTCTTCAGAACTGACCACTTGGGTAGGACGTTTCAGTTGGTGAACCAATTCTCCATCTCTCATTTCATAACCCATGTTGTGACATATGGTGTAAATTGAGTAAATGTCAGTAGCTCGTATTGTTTGGGAGGGCTCTTTTGAAAGATCAATCTCCATGTACTCAAAAACAGCAGATAATGCGGCGGCATATGGTAATGTCCTGTTCTTGTGCTTTATGCTTGAAAAAATGTGGTCCAAAATAAGTGTGGGAAAACTTATAGGAATGCCACCCAAGAAGCAATAGAATAGAAACATATGAATCTCAGTAACCTTATCATGGCCTCCTCCTCTCGGTAGCAAAATAGTAGTGATCATTCTATGCAATATATGCTGTATGGGAGGAAAATGGTTGGCATTCAAACCGGCGAGTGATCTATCTCCTTTTTCTTCAGATGTCATGTATAGCTACACTGTTTCGTCCGAAACCACAATATCGCCAAACGCATAACCTTCAGGAGATAAATTAAATGCTACGCCTAAAAGCTACGGGGAGAGTATAATTTTTACCCCATTGACCACAGTGATTGGTGTGTCAACCGACATGGACAAACTACTGTAAAATTGATGCACCAAGTTCGAATAACTACGGCGATGTGCGGACATGAAGATTTCTAGATTTGGCTGACTGCAAATAAGATCCACAAGACTTGGGATATGGCGGTTGAGATTACCGAAGTCGACCGCCCGCGGACGGAGCACTTTTCTGTCCAAAACCTTGCTTGATGATGGGTTTCCTCTAAGAGCAGTGCTTTGTGTGGCCTGTTTAGATCGACGCTCTCTTGCCGAGCTCGATGCTTCTCCTCTTTGAGAGGGACGTCTCCTTGGGGCCATCTAGAACATAAACCGAAGGAACCGCTTGATGA
Organism: Amorphophallus konjac; assembly: GCA_022559845.1. Lineage (NCBI taxonomy): Eukaryota > Viridiplantae > Streptophyta > Magnoliopsida > Alismatales > Araceae > Amorphophallus > Amorphophallus konjac. The sequence continues at coordinate 91,208,604 of CM040121.1, forward strand.
GGTTGTAGATCTAGATGGTTCAACAAGAGTGGAAGGCTAATACATGGAATAAATGATCCTCCACACACCAAGAACATACCTCAGACGGATTGGGAAGCAAGAACGATGCCTTGAACCACAACAAGGAGGAATCCGCGAGATGCCACCGGAGGAACCCGCGGCTAGGGCTTGGAGCGTTTTGGTGCCAAGAAGTGATTTGTGGGATTGCAAGAGATGGTGGCTAGGGTTAGAAGGGGGCTTGAGGGGTTTTATGAGATGGGAAGGGGGAAACATAGGATTTCCACCCTCTTTTAGGGCGATTTGGACGTGGCTAAGGCCGCCCGACCGTAACGGGTTGACCCAATGGGTCGACCCCTGTCACCCTGGCCCCAGACAGAATTCGGATCCGCGAGGGTCGACCCTTGGGGTCAACCCTTCCTTTGTATTTCATCAGAAAAATGTGTCTGAAGTGTAATGGAAGATCAAAAAGGTTTGGCTCTAGTCCCCAATGATAAATTTAGGTTGGAATCAAGGAAATTTGATTTGTTTAAGGGTTGAAATCGATTGGGGAGTTGTTTAAGAAAATTAAAGATCATACTTGATGTTTCTTATCCAATGCTCCGGATTTCAGATGTTGAACGGTTTTTGCTCCCTTGTTGGCATTTGAGTGTATTCAAGGTAATATCGGTCATAGAACTAACAATAAATGTGTATGTAATTATAAATAGAAGTAATGCAATACACACAACATGGTTTTTCACACAATATTTTTCTTTTTGTTTTTCAGGCAACATAATGCACATGCATGATAAAAAAATTCAATTATGCACCTTACTAATGCAAATGTATGCAATGCAATGACATATACACACAGTTGTGCAAATGATCATGATTCAGACTCGTCTATCCTACAAACCCTTAATTCTCTCCTGAATGTTGTGAATTTATCTTCACTTAGAGGTTTGGTGAATATGTCGGTAATTTGTTGGTCTGTTTCAATGAACCTGATTTCTACATCACCCTTGCTCACATGATCCCTAAGAAAATGATGTCTAATTTCAATATGCTTCGTGTGAGAGTGATGGACAGGGTTCTTTGACATATTTATGACTGATGTGTTATCACAAAGGACTGAGGTGTTTTTGAAAGAAATGACATAGTCAATCATTTATTGTTGGATCCATAACACCTGGGCAACACAACTACCTACAGCCACATACTCGGCTTCGGCCGTTGATAATGCCACTGAGTTTTGTTTCTTGGAGGCCCAAGAGACCACGCATCCCCCAAGAAACTAGCAATACCCGCTGGTACTTTTCCGATCCACTTTACATCCCACAAAATCGGCGTCGAAATAAGCTACCAAATCAAAGCTCGAATTACGCGGAAACCATAATCCCAAATTAACTGAACTAGCAATATATCTGAAAATCTGTTTCACAGTCAACATGTGTGATTCTTTCGGATTGGACTAAAATCTAGCACATAAGCATATAGCAAATTGTATGTCGGGCCGGCTAGCAGTTAAGTACAACAATGAACCTATCATGCTTCTGAAAAGTTTTTGGTCCACATATTTACCTTTTTACATCTTGATCAATTTTTATTGAGGTAGACATGGGAGTTGGTTGTGGTTTGGTTGATGTCAAATTGAATTTCTTCAGCAGCTCCATAGCATACTTCTTTTGGTGTATAAATAAACCATCAACCATCTGTGTGACCTGCAATCCCAAGAAGAATGTTAGTTCTCCCATAAGGCTCATTTCAAATTCACTTTGCATCAATTTTGTAAAGTCTTTGCTTAAGACATCTTTAGTGGAGCCAAAAATGATATCATCTACATACACTTGAACAATTAAGATTTCCTTACCATCCAGTTTTGTAAAAAGAGTTTGATCAACATTACCTCGTTTGAATCCATTTTGAACAAGGAAATCACTTAACCGTTCATACCACGCTCGGGGTGCTTGTTTCAGATCGTAGAGTGCTTTATCTAGCTTGTACACGTGGTCTGGATGCTTTGTGTCTTCAAACCCCGGTGGTTGCTCCACATACACGTCCTCTTGAATATACCCATTCAAAAATGCACTCTTAACATCCATTTGAAACAGTTTAATATGGTTGCAACATGCAAATGCTAATAAAACTCTCACTGCCTCGAGTCTTACTATAGGAGCAAAAGACTCATCAAAATCAATTCCAAGCTCTTGGCTATAGCCTTTGGCTACTAGCCTGGCCTTGTTCCTAGTTACCACTCCCTGATCGTTTGTTTTGTTGCGAAAGACCCACTTTGTTCTGGTCACAGAGTGGTTTCTAGGACATGGCACGAGGAACCACACTTTGTTCCTTTGGAACTGGTGTAGTTCTTCTTGCATAGCCATGATCCATGACTCATGTTTCAAGGCCTCTTTTATGGAGTGAGGTTCAAACTGGGAAAGTAAGGCTATGTAATCTATATTTTCAACTTCCCTGAAAGAGGCTCGTGTTCTTATTCCTTCATCTACATTGCCCATCACATTCTCCGATGGATGGTCCTTTGCAAATGTCAATTGCCTTGGAAGCTGCTGTTCAACTTGATCTTCCTGATTTGCATCATCTTCTTGGGGTTCTTTTACTTCTTGTTTCTCAGTTTTTCCTCCCATCTTCCCGGTATCACCATCATCCAACTCTTCATCCTGCAAAGCAGATTTTTCATTAGTTCTTTGGGAAGATGATTCATCAATAATGACATGGGGGCTTTCCTCAACTACAAGAGTTCTCAAGTTATAAACTCGATAGGCTCTTGAGCTAAGAGAGTACCCAAGAAATATTCCTTTGTCACTTTTGGGATCAAATTTTACCAAGTCCATCTTACCATTGTTATGAATGTAGCAAATGGAGCCAAAATGTCTGAAATGAGAGATGTTTGGCTTCTTACCTCGGTACAGCTCATAGGGGATTTTCTTTAACAATGGACTTACCATGGCACAGTTGACTATGTAGCAGGCAATGTTCACTGCTTCAGCCCAAAAGTACCTCGACAAGTTATTCGCATTTAGCATGGTTCTTCCCATCTCAATCAGTGTCCTGTTCTTCCTTTCAACAACTCCGTTCTGTTCAGGGGTTCTTGGTGTAGAGAAGTCGTGCATATAGCCTTGAGCCCTACAAAAGTTGCTGAACTCATTATTATCAAATTCCCTACCATGATCGCTCCGCACGACTTTGATGTAGCACCCCTTTTCATTTTGAACTACCCTACAAAATGCTTCAAACTCCATCACGGCATCATTTTTATGGGAAAGAAAGTATACCCAGCAAAATCTTGAGTAGTCATTCACAATTACAAATCCATACAGTTTACCACCCAAGCTGTGTTCTGCTTGGTCCAAAAAGGTCAATGTGGATTAACTCAAGGGACCTCGATGTGGTTACATCATTCTTGCACTTGAATGATGTCCTTGTTTGCTTACCCATGCTACACGCCCCACAGACTCCTTCATCAATAACCTTCAGTTTAGGCAATCCAACTACCAAATCATTTCGAGACAGTTTTAGCAAAACATTAAAATTAGCATGCCCAAGTCGGTGATGCCAAAGCCAAGCATCATCATTATTCCTTGCAACCAAACACAAGTTCTCATGAGAGCCATCATCTAAATCTATCATATATACATTGTTATGCCTAAAACCAATGAATTTTATCTCATGAGTATTTTTATTTACAACAGTGCAGTGGTTAGAATCAAAAATCATGTTGCATCCTTTGTCACACAATTGACTTATGCTTAGAAGATTGTGATGCAACCCTTCCACTAGCAGGACATTCTCAATGACATGATTTTGATTCTTACCTATCTTACCTTCTCCGACAATTTTGCCTTTGTCCTTACCACCAAATGCTACTGTCCCACCATTCTTTTCATGCAGGTCAGTAAACAAATCATTGTTTCCTGTCATGTGCCGAGAGCATCCGATGTCCAAGTACCATCTATTCCTTTGAGCTCTCAAGTAGACCTGCAAGCACAACACAAGTACTTATGCGGATTTTGGTACCCAAGCAAGCTTGGGTCCACGATGGTTAGAGACATGAGATGTGTAAGATCTATTTCTCATTCTAGCAAAACTTTCATCATCAAATTTCAGAATTCTGCAATCATACATGTCATGGCCCAATCTTCCACAATAAAAATAAGTAATGGCTCTTTCCTTATTTCTCCTCCTGCCCACATTCGAAAATTTATGCATATGTGACTTTGGTATGGAGGGAGATGAGTTTATGGGGGCCCAATGAGTTATTTGTGTTTTTGATTTTTCAAGGATGGCAAGAGCATCCTTCAACTCATTTATTTCAGCCGTTTGTGATTGGACTTGATTTTCGGCCTTTTCTTTTGCATGATTGCATGCTATGCTTTCCAACTTTTCTTGTTCCAGATTACTATTCAAATCATCATGCATTTTACTTAGTGTGAATTGTTCTTCTCTCATGTATGAAATCTCTTCTTCAAATAATCCAATCTTGGACACAATAATTTCATTTTCTGATTTTAAAACATGGCAGTTCTCACAAGACTTTGTAGCATGCACAAAATGATCAATTTTCGTTTTCAGATTTCTATTTTCAGATTTGAATTTTTTACATTTTTCATATAAAGACTCATAAGCTATCTGCCATTGTTCACATGTAAGAGTTTCGGTTTCAGAATTTACCTCATTGGCGTCGTCTTCATTTGCCATGAAACACAAATTCTGAACCAGCTCATCCAGTTCATCTTCATTCACGGACTCTTCCTCGTCTTCATCACTCCATGTGGCCACCATGGCCTTTGGCTTCTTGAACTTTCCTTTCTTGAACTTTTTCATCAGATCGGGGCATTCACCCCGCATATGACCAGGTTTTTTACATTCGTAGCAAATAACTTCTTCCTTCTTGCAACTTTCACCTCTGTTAGGACCTTGCTTCCTTGGTCCTTTTTTGAATTGGCCATCGAGCTTTCTTGTTCCTTTGACGAATCTTCTTGCTCTTCTTGTGATCATGGCAACCAGCTCCTCATCTTCGATGTTGACAGTGGAATCATTGTCACTGCCCTCTGAATCTTGTGGATTCACCTTCAGGGCCAATGGTGTGACTACCTTCTTCTTCTTGTGATCATCCTCGCTCCTTTTGATGTTGATTTCGTAAGTCATCAAGGAGCCTATCAACTCATCCAGAGTCAAAGTGCTAAGATCCTTTGAATCCTCGATTATAGTGGCCTTTGTATGCCACTGTGGTGACAAGGATCTTAGTACCTTTCTGACGAGTTCCTTATTTGAATACTCTTTACCAAGACCCTTTAATCCATTCGTGATTTCCGTCAATATTGCAAACATATCAGAAATGGACTCCTCTAGTTTCATCATAAACAACTCATAATCTCGGACTAACAGATTCGCCTTGGTTTCCTTTACTTCCGATGTTCCTTCATAGATCAACCGCAGCTTGTTCCACATCTCCTATTCAGAAGAACACATAGAAATTCATGAGTATTCGTTAGGATGAATGGCACACTGAATTATATTCATAGCTTTAAAATTTGCTGAACACTTCTTTATGTCTACTTCATCCCACTCTTCCTCTTTCTCAGATATGACATACGGGCCCTTACTTATGACATGCCACACATCATAGTCCTAGGCTCGTAGGAAAACATACATCCTATATTTCCAATATGGGTAGTTAGATCCATCAAAGAATGGTGGCCTTTGAATCGAATGCCCTTCGGGCATCATCCCCTTGTTTGCCATCTAAAGAGATCTAGCTCTTCGACCATGTGATCGAGTTAAACAGAGACCAAAGCTCTGATACCAATTGTTGAGTCCCGAATGGTGGCAATCAAGAGGGGAGGGGTGAATTGATTGGCCAGTTAAAAATTTCTTCTTACGCGACAACCTTGTTTGATAAACACACAAGCAGTTAGCCTTACTCGATCAGGATCACACTCGTGAATGCGTGTGAATAAGAATAGGTGGTTGATAATGGAAATGGTGTACACTCAGCTCACCGTGAAGCCCACTCGACAATATATGCAAAAAATCAAACCACAAGTGAAACACAGAATTTTTAGGTGGTTCGGGTACAATGTCGTGTCCCCTACGTCCACCCCTCACACGTGAGGATTAATGATTCACTATGAAGTGAGCCACACACACAAGTTATGTAGAACAACAACCACACACACACGGCACCCGATTTGGGTTACCACACACGCACACACACACACACACGTTCGTGTTTCCAAACACGAACAACACACACACAAAAATATGATTCAAGTTTTACAACATATACTCAAGTTCAATCAAAATGATTCTGAGAATAAAGGGTGAAGAATGGTTTATCATCGTTGGAGCTTCCCCTTTTTCTTCTCCGAATGTAGTTGAGCACTTTTGCAGAAGGAAGATCGATCTTGAACGAAGAATGGAACAACGGCACACTAATGAGGTTGCAGCCTTGATTTCCCACATAGCTTCTACTTGGAGATGATTAGGAGACTTGATTCAAGCTTCTTCTCTTCACATCCACGTTCAGATCAAGATGAAAGAAGCCCCTGGAGCTGCTGCTGCGACCCTGCACTTACAAATGTTAGAGCAAAACACACTTCAGGTTTTTTTTCAGAATTCCCTTAAGGTTTACAACCCAACAAGATGTTATATATGTTTAGGATGGTCAAGAGATAGCCTAGGGACCAGATCCACACATCCTGGAGTGATTTGGGGCATTTGGACCGGACTTAGAACACTTATGGCGCGCCTACACGAAGGTCGTATTTGACGGCGCCGCCTCGTGGGAGGTTTGAAGAGCCAAAACCAATGGGTCGACCCTTGGGGTTGACCCTCGTGACCCTCCCGTGCGGGTAAAAAAAAGACTCTCAGGGGTCGACCCTTGGGGTCGACCCTTGCAGGTGTGTAGAAAGAGCCCGCCAGGTGAAAAAATAATTACTACCAGGGGTCGACCCTTGGGGTCGACCCCTGTCCCTGAACTTCCAAGAAAACAATGGAACTACACTAAGTCCAAAAGTCAAGCCAACGGGTTTCAAGCTGGGTTCCAAAACATCAAATGGAATGTTTCAAAGTCATGAAAAAGAAAACCCAATTCATTTAGGCTTAGATAAGACCCAAACCAATTTTAACCCTTGAGATCAAAAATAATGAACTTCAAATCACAAGATCAAGGGCCAATAAATTGAAGTTGATCTCACCGACCGTCCTTGAGTTCCTTAAGCACTTAGGCACGTTCCTTGCCCTATAAAGACATAACTTGTGAATTAGATGTAGCCTTGCAATTTGAGTTCAAGACGCATACCCGTTGAGGTTGTTCTTTAACCTTCTTAGCTCCAAAACTTCAATAAGAATGTTGAGCTTTGCAGGACTTTATATGCTAGAACACTTCAAAGACAATTTATATACATATAGCGTTTGGTCATCATCAAAAGCCATCATATGTAAACATTCACTCAAGGAGGGGGTTCAACACATAGAATTCAGTCACCAACTTGGGATAATAGATTTTATGCTTATTGACAAACTTCTTCCATCCTTGAAATTCAATCATCTCCATTAATTTAGGAAAATTTTCAAGCAGTTAGTGGTCATGTATATCAATGTACCTTGGAAACAAAATTCTCACTGCTTCACTTGGTTCGTCACTGTTGACATGTCCCCCCCCCCCTTCTTCTTCTTTCCCTTTACCTTTCTAAGTCAAGATGTAAAGACAAGCAAAAATGAAGGAAAGAAAGGTGGAGAGGTGTGTGTGTGATCGTGATCGCCACCAAGACACGGGGTATTGAAGAGTACTACGTACCTTGGAAAGGGAGAAGACACTCGCCCAAAGTACAGCGCTGGCAGTTGTACACGGCCCAGGAAGAACTAGTCAATGGATGGCACGGCCGCTTGATAGACCGCTCACAGCGCTGGAAAAAGGAAGCGGGACGATGACTTGTCTGGCGATAGCACGGTCCAAGGAAGGTCGCGGTAAGGCGTTGCACGGTCCGATCTTGGCTGTGTATCCTTGTAGACGGACAGATGGAGACCGTGTGATGCTGCCAAACTCCCGAGATGTAGGACTTGATCCTCCACCCATTCCGACCGGTCAGAGGGGATGGGCCTCGTGCTGTACTGATGCTGACCTGCAAAACAATGTAGAGGACAAGAAAATAACACCCAAATTAGCCCTAGAATGTGTAGCAACTAGAAAATGGAACGGAAAATCAACATAATGGCATGGAATGAGCGATACCGGGGGTGGTTTTTAAACCCCTATAGGGCGTAAAAACAAATGGGAATGGTGTAGAAATGATGTAGACAAGTGCAAAATGTGGATGAAAATGTGATGAAAAGAAGCATGCAATGAGTAAAAAATGATTGGACACCTAGACTAGAACACAAAGAAAATGACTACTCCCTTGACCGGAGGCTCAAAAGGATGTAGAGAGCCTCCCTCCCTGGCTATAACTCGCTCAAGAATTCGGCAGAGTTTCGACGTCGACGTTGGATCTCTCCCTCTCCAAGCCTGGACTAGGGGTTCTATTTATAGACCCCTGAAAGTCCAACCCCAAAGTTGGATTTCCTAGTGAAAATTAATCCGAGATTATTAAACATAATCCATAGATAATACTTCTATCTCCCACCAGGATCAAATGGCACCCCATTTGGTGGAGAAACCGAGGAGAAAATGGCGGAGAAAGGTGGAGGTTTAACCACGGATGGAGAGAGAAAAACCAAATAATCCACATATCTCGGGCCTGTACACGGTTGCTCGATAGACCGCTCAATCATGTACACGGTCCGTTGCAAGACCGTCTACTGCTGTCAGTGGTAAATAAATAAAATTACAAATTATCCAATTATCCTATCGAACTGACGAGCTAACCTGGTGCTGGACCCTTTTGGGATAAAACGGTCTAATGATAGACCACTCAACGAATGGCACGGTCCAATGCTAGGCCGTGTAAACCATGTCGGTAATAATTCAATAAAACATGACAAATAGATAGTTATCTGAAAAATCAATCAGCTTTAGGACTCTGGGGGATGAACGGTCTAAGGCCACATTGTTCAATGGCAGTAAACGGCTGAACGCAGACCGTGCAAAGGCTTATCGGTGGAAATTTAGAAAATCAAATAAATATCCAATAAATCATTCTGAGCTTGTAAACGGTTCCAAACAGACCGCCCCAATCACTGAATGGCCAGTCGATAGACTGCGTATAGCTTGGATGCTTAAAAAAATAATTAAATTAACTAAATTAATAAAATGAGATAAACGAGCCCATTTATCCCAAAAACCAAGCGAAATCAAGGCCCATTAAGCCCGAATCCGAGAGCAGACCTAGCCAGGGAGGGACATACTCATAGAATGAGCCCAAAGACGTGCCTGGAAATAGCCCAATGAGTAATGAACAACTCGAGGCATCAACAAATGATGGTAAGAGGAATGACTCAACTCATAGGTAAAAAATGGGTGTCAACAGATGCCCCTCCTTAACGTCCTCTTTGCAAGGGAGCGAGCGGAGGTGAAGCGAAAGCGAAATGGAACATGGAGATGAAGCGGAAATGAAGCAGAGCGGACTGAAAAGTGGACGTTAAAGTAAAAGACACCCGTTTCCTCACCAACGAGCGATAGGAATCTTCCGAAAAACTCTGAACCAAAAACAAGGAACGGTCGGACCAAAACGACGCCAGTCTAGAGAAGCTAACTAAGCGAAAAAGAAAAACACACGATCAGCCTCATGGGGGACACAATCCCTCGGACTAATGAGTGGACCGGAGCAAGCGGCAAAAAGTAAAGATACGGACTAAAACTCCAGACAAGGACTTTCAGTCAACCAAACCAGGTGAACAGACCAGAGAAAACCTTCCAACTCTGAGTGGAATATTTCCTCCTACCCAAAATCATGAACGCACAATCATCCATCACAAATGAGACACTTTCAGACAGACCAAGGGTCATGAATGCTTAAAAGATGCGTATGATGCATGTTGGCTAAAAATAAAAGAAATCATTAAATCGAATGCAAATAAATCCATAAAATAAAAAAAATACTCGAGAATAGTATTGCTAGACTGGGGCAATCAGGGTCAGGACACTATCCGCAACCACGGCGTGCAAGATAGAACTGTCGTCTCCTAATTTTTCAAACCTAACGGCCTATCCGATGATCAAACGCATGTACCTAAATCATCATTGTTTTTATTATAGGGGAACATCAGATCCTGGAACACGTGATCAACTAGCTGGTTCTCGAGATAATATAGCATAATACCATATAGTAATGCAATAAGGGATATAAGGATCCAGATACTTACCTAAGTTACCTGACGGCAGTGAAAGGCAAGCTGGAGTGATACTGCAAAGGAAATCATGAACAGGATTTGCAATATTACATCATGAAATAATCAAAAGATCAGCCACTTAATCACATAATGCAGCAAAGTGTGGCTCAAAAAGCATTCTTCATCATAGTTTTAGCATATGGACGGTCTAACAACAGACCGCTCCAGAATGTAAACGATCCAGATGGGGCCGCTCAATCATTGCCTGTTTGAATATGATCGTGAAGTTGCACGACCCCCTATAAGGCCGTCCAATGAACTGAACGGCCATAATCAAGCCGTTCAATGGAAGCGCACCGTTAGAGCTTAAACGGCCTGAGTTTAGACCGTCCAATAGTTAAACAGTCTATCGATAGACCGTGTGATCTCTGGCGATTTCAAAAAAAAAAACTCTTCCTCTTCCTCCTCCCTCTCTACCATAACCGACGGAGGAGGAGAGGAACATGCCACCAACCCACGTTCTCCCTCTCCCCCACTCTCACTCTCAACCCCTCATCCTCTTCCATTCTCTCCCAGCCTCTCCCTCTTCTATGCGATTCAAACATCAAGTAGTACACCAAAGAATGGCTGGTGAGGGAGCCCAGACACCGCCGCCGGCGGCGACCATGGAGGAGGTGGTAGCGCCACCGCCCGCGGCCGAGGAAGAATCACCTCCGCCGCCTACGGCGGAGGAAAGAGCAGGAGCGACCATCGCCAGTGAAGAAGACGCCGGAGCGCCACCGGCGGAGCCCACGGAGGCTGTGGAGAAGCCACCGAGGTTGGCACCTAGAAACCACCCCCTTTTCAAGCTTTTAAATGCATGCATGTGGGTCTAGAGGGTAGGAGAGGGGCATACGACCCCTTAGGATCCCATGTAAGGCCATTTAGGCCATCAACAGAGGTGGGGAAGGGGATGACATGCCGTCCGGCACGGCGATCATAGCGCGGTTCAATAGTAACCGCTCACCAAAACTACACGGTTAAAATAGAACCGTTCAAAGATAACACGGCCCATGGGTGGCCGTGCCAAAGGAGTCGAACCGACGGGGTAATACGGTCTGAGGAAGACCGTGGACATTTAGGACAGCCCACATTGGTCCGTTAAGAATATGAGATGCTTGAGAATAGAACGGTCTCCACCAGACCGTCACTAACCACACGGTTGGAGAATAGACCGTGCCACTCCAAATGACCAGGGGATTGGGAGGGGAGTGATGCGGTCAGATGGGGACCGTGGGCGTGTTAGACGGCCAGAAATGGTCCGTTACAAAGGTGGGCACAAGACAGTAGAACGGTCCTCAAAGGGCCGCCTATTAGTCAGAGCAGTCCATGGATGGCCGTGGACCACTGAAAGGGGCTTTTTGGAACGGTTGGAAGCCAACCGTTGAAGGGGGAAACGGCCCATAGCTGACCGTTCTATTAGCAGAGTGTATTTTTCTTTCCTTTTTCCTTCATTTATTTGTTTAATGAAATGCATGATTTTATTGTGAAATGCAATTATCCTAAACGTATTGCAGGGAAAGCGCAGGACTCGGATCTCCTGGCTGCAGGTCCGAGCAGTGTACCTCACACTGCCGGACTTTCAGCGGGAGAGGCTTACGGCGATGGGCTTCGCCGAGTTCCTGAGTTTAGAGGTGACCAGGCTGGACACGCCGCTCCTCTATGCTCTGCACGACCACTGGGATCCGGTGAGTCGGACATTCCTTTTCCCGTGGGGCCATATGGTCCCCACGCTAGAGGACGTTGCACGCATCACTGGATTACGCGTGCATGGGACACCGGTTAGCAGGAGGACGTACCCCGACTACCGGGAGCTGGCCCAGGAGTTGTTGGGATTGGAGCTACTCCGACCGGAGCGTCAGTCGACGACGCTGACGCGGATGAGGCTACAGCAGAGCCTCTGACTGAGGAGTGCGGGGATAGCGACCGGGGAGCTGCCAGAGCAGCACTTGCAGAGGCTCGTGGACCCGGTGCGTCCGAGAGTGGCAGCCGAGCCAAGACTTGAGGCGAACCGAGTGCTGAGGAGGTTCCTGATGTTGTTCTTCGGGCGTCTACTATTCGCGACGAGGGCTGACGTCATCAGCTGCCGGTTCCTCCCCCTACTCGCGGACCCGGGGCACGTCGGGGACTACGCTTGGGGAGCGACGATCCTGGCATTTCTGTTTGTCACCCTCAGCTCCACCAGTCGACGAACGATGCTTGTGGGCTTCTCTCCCTTACTCCAGGTACGACTTGACTCTTAAACTGATTTTTGAGTTATGATTTTGATGATTGTTGCGTTATGGTTTTGATGATAACTAAACTTAATGTGTGATTGAGTGATGATAACTAAACTTTTGGTTGATTGCACTTGTTCTTGATGACTGTGTACATTCATGTTTAAATATGATTGGGATGGCAAATGGCAATGGTACATGGTTTTGATCCTTGGTTGTTTGAATTATTTTTTTTAAGAGGCTAGAGGTTTCATAACCTCTTTAATGTGAACAAGTCCTTATGCAATTCATGATGTATTAACCTTGACTGTCTTGCTTGCAGGATCAAACACATGGTAGTCGCCTAGTAAACCTAACGTGTGGATAAGTACCTTACTTTTCTACAATTCAACACAGGTGGTATATGTCATTTACTGTCAAGAACCATTGGTAAGATTCTTACCTTGTTATAGCATCAATCTCACCATGGGTATTTCATATACCTCTCCTTTTATAGACTTCACTCATGGTATTTGAGGTTCACGGTGGTTGCATGAATTGATAGCTTACAAGGTTGAATGCATAAGTTCTTGAATGCAAAAGTTCCTTATTATAATCAATGACAAATGCTCAAATGGTTTAAGTTTTCCAAATGTATAATCTAAGTTAAATCAAACCCAAAATGCATGGAATTGATGAGGACATGAAGCTCTTGACTTATGGAAATGTTTCATTGGGCTAACTATTCATTTTTGCAGGTCTGGGCAACTTCGGTCGACCAACAAACCTTGGCCGGTCGACCAGAATTGACAGAACCTAAAAAATCCCATTTCTGCAGGTTTCGATCGACCGCCACCATAGGGTCGGTCGACCGATTTTGCCAGAACCAAAATTGTTCTGTCTACAGATAGTTCCAGTCGACCGACCCAGTGCCACCGGTCGACCGACAGTCCCGAAGCCCCCAATATTGACTTCGTGTTTCAAGCTCGTGGAGAGGTCTTTCTTCCCATTTGTTTAATCCCAATGACCCCAATTACACCATGATTTATGGATCTAGTCTGGGGCTTGTCCATGGACCATTCAAGGGCTATAAAATATCTCATTGGAGCCATAAACCCTAACCATCTAAGATATGAAAAGGAAGGCTATCCAAGGAGGAAGGAGAGGGTACTGTAGCTCCGTGAACAGTAATTCGTGCAGCAAGATCTTCATCTATCTCCAACCCATTCAAGGTACTTCTGAAGCCAACAAGCACTTATGAAGTGAAGAAGCAAGCAACCAACAAAGAGAGATCAAGGAGGAGGCTATCAAGAAGCAAGAAAGGGTTTCAAGAAGAGATTAAGGGAAGGTTGTCCAAGTGAAGAAGGAAGAGTACTGTAGCCATGAACAGTACCCCATGCAGCAAACTCTACATCTACTCCAAGGCCATTCAAGCTTAATCTGAAGCCATTCAAGCGAAGAAGGAATCAACGCAAAGATCTGCAGCATACATTCATGGGGAGCCAATCAGGAGCATTCTAAACTGTGGTTTATTCATTTTGGTGTCTTGTGCTTTAAAGTTTCATATTTGTGTTTCTTATAAACTGTAAACATCCGTGTGTGTGTGGATCAATTTAGATCCGTGGCCGTGTGTGGTCGTCGTGTTCCATTTGTGTGTGCGTAGGTCTTCTTAGATCTGCGTGTGTGTGTGGATTTATCCAGATCTTAGTGTTTGTGTGGTTGGAGTGCTGCATCTGTCGCAGCAAGTGTGTGTGTGGTTGATCCAGCTGTCGGATCGTGTTGGAAACCTCATCTCCGTGTGTGTGTGTGTGTTGGGGTGCGTCCCCGTGTGTGTGGGTAGGTGTCATCCTGCGTGTGTGTTTGGAGCATCGTCTCCATTTGGGGATTTATCCCCGAGTGAAGTCTCACTGGGTTTGGTGAGGGGTAGACGTAGGATTATCATCGTTGCATCCGAACCACCTTAAAAACCGCTGTGCATTGTGTTTTGAATTGTGTGGTTTGATCTATTTCCTCTACCTTCATTCTACATGAGTGTTAGTGTAAATTGTTGTTCCGGATTTATCTACGTATATCTTGCTTAATCCATATTATCATCAGTTAAGTTTGATAAATTCAATTTGTGAACAAACAGTTTTGAACCTCTTGATTAGCATTGTATCACATATTCTAAAAAGGCCAAAAGTTTTCTTAAACTTGGTAAACACCCAATTCACCCCCCCTCTTGGGTGTCATTGATCGCGGGATTTCAATTGGTATCAGAGCTAAGGCTCAATTCTTTATAGATCTAACGATCTAGAGAGATCCAGATCAATGACTACATATATGTACACCTTGAATTCTCCACCGGTGTTTGATGGTTCAAAGTTTGATTTATGGTTAGGAAGAATGTGCAGTCTTGTCAAATCATATGACCCAAAGCTATGGAAGCTTATTTTACATGGTCCTTATGAGTTGCCTAAAGATAAATCTGTCTGGACTGCAGACTATAAGTTTAAACATGATCAAAATTGTTTGGTTTTAAAGTTTCTTACTATCGCAGTTGATTCTAATCACTTTCCCTTTGTCTTCCATTGTAGATCCGCAAAGGAAATATTGGATGAATTAGAAGACTTCAAGAAAGAGCATGAAGACGAATGTGTTGTGGCAGGCACGAGTGATCAAGGAAGTGATCAGCAAAGTGGATCAAGCTCAAAGGTAAATTCTGACTCTGATAATGAAGATGAATTTAGCTATGAAGATTTGTTGATTGCATATGATGATCTCGCTGATAAATACAAGAAGGTAAAATTTGAAAATAAAAAACTGAAAAAGAATGCTGAACAAAATAACTATAATTCCTCATGTAAAGAATGCCCACACTTGAAGGAATTGATCGATGCTCAAATGTTCGATCTTGAAATTCACAAAGATCAAATTTGCTCCTTGAAAAATGAAAACAAAGAGCTGAGAGAGAGAATAAGTCTAATGGACAATGGTCAAAATGAATTTGATCAAAAGCTTACAAGAGAAAATGAGAAATTGAAGGAATTAAACAGTGCTATTTCTGAAAAATTGCTTGCCTTTGAAAAAGAAAAATCTGTGAATGTTGATGAATCTGAAAAAGTGCATGCGTTGCTGCAAGAAATCGAAAGTCATAGAACCATCAATGTCACTCTACATGAACAAGTCAATTCTTATGAAAATAAGATGGTTTCCTATGAATTGCACATTGCATCTCTTGAATCTGAAATTCTTGATCTGAATGCTTCATTGTCTAAGCTTGTGAAAGGAAAAGAAAATTTGAATAAAATCTTGGGGACTAAGGTGAATTTTCAAAGGGAAGGGCTGGGCTATAATCTTGTGAACAAAAAGATTTTTGAAAATAAAGTTTACACATCTTTTGTGCACAGCTCTAACATAGCCAGCATATCAAATGAGTCTTTAAATCAATCTTCCTCACAGAAAACAAAAAGATCAAATGAAAATCTGAAAAAGAAAAATCATGTTGCACACACACATGCATCCACCAAGAAAATCAATTTGCATCAAAAACCCAAAAATGCTGCTAGCACCTCCATGCATGTTAAACATACTTATGCCACACACACACAACCACCTAGAAAGAAACTCTCATGTTTTTATTGTGAAAAATATGCACATGCCATGCATGATTGTTTTATGATGAAGAATGATGATTTAGAAGTATATAGGAAAAGAATGAAACCTTTTACAAATGGGATACAAGAGTGGAACAAAAAATCACATGCTTCAAAGAATCATCACGCTTTTAAATATTCAAAGTCATGTTGCAACTATTGTGGTAAATCTGGACATATGGTGCATGATTATTTTCTGAAGAAAATTGATGATTTGAATGTTGTCAAAAATTAAAAACCACATGCTTATGTTACTGCTAACCCACAAGGACCCAAAAGGATTTGGGTACCTAAGAATGTCAAATGAGAAATCTGTTTTGCAGGTGTGCCTTGGAAATATGAAGTGTGAAACATGCTTTCAATCAAGAAGGTAAGGCACACGGGTCAAGTGACATAAATTAGGTTGAAAGAAAAATCAAAAACTAAATTTGATTTCTCAGGTGATATCCCTCTCACTCTCTCCATTAAAAGTGCTATGTCTTGTTTTGCCTTGTACTGAATCCTACGATAATGCATATGTTGTATATAAGTTGCACTCATGGCAGTTGCTTGCATATCTGTGTATATATCACTTGTCACATAACATATTGTTGAAGAAGAGGTTGGAAATAATCAATTTCACTACATACATTGAGTTTTCATACACCTTCATGTTTGCATACACCTTCACATTCTATCATAAAATTTTTGAACATTGTGAACTCATGTAAGAATGCATTGCAACTTCCGTGTCTTCATCACACATCCATGACTGCATATAGCATTAGAATTTTTTGGAACATCTTGCATTCATGCACACATTAAGGGAAAGCAACCACATTTGTCATATGGGCTTAGTGTTTAGGTTCATGCCTAAATCATGCATCAAGTTTGAGGCTATTAAGGGGATATTAGTTGTTAAAGGGAATTTATCATGTCGTTGTTAATAAATTTGAATCGAAATTGACAAATCAAGTCTTTTTGCCCTTGGATGCAGATTACACTCCCAAAACTCAAATGATGATGGACCAGTCATGGCCAAGCTTGAATCAACTGGAAGAATACCCTGCAAGGATGAAAAATCAAAAGATCCTTCTCAATTGGTACCAGGAGATGGGTAAGGATGTTCTTACAGAACAACCTCCAAGATCGACTCAAGTACAAGCTGGTGAAAGTCTTGTACGTGCTAAAGCAAGTACCCAAGGCATGGTATGAAAGGCTCGCATCTTTTTGATTGAAAATGGGTTAAATAGGTAAGGTTGATCAAACACCTCTCACGAGATAAATCAGGTAAAAGATATTTTAATAGTTTAAGTATATGTGAATGATATTTTTGTTGGAACTACTAATAATGCCTTATGTGATCAATTTGCAGGGATTGTGCTAGGAGATTTTAAAATAAGTGAACTGAATTCTGTTGGGGTGCAAGGCCCAGATTCAGAGGGGGGGGTGAATGAATCCCCGATAAAAAATATTGTGAAATTAAAATCTCAGATGGCTTAATCAATTGAGCACTCAACAATAAGCTGTCACACAGAATAGACTTTTAACTGAACTCAATATAAACTAATGAAACAACGGAGCTTCTCTCTTTTCACAACCATGAACTGAGAAACCAGACTCACACAACAGAAGAAGTTCTACTGAGCGTATGAACAAGCACTTCACAATCAAGTTAACTCCCTAGGATAACACAAATAATCACACATGCATAACTTGTGAATAGGAGGTAGATGATATGGAGTAGAACGCAAAAGCAAACCATAGAACACCAGGATTTTTAGGTGGTTCGGTCCACAGACCTACGTCTACCCCTCACTCCAAACCGGAGTGAGGCTTCCACTAGCAAAAGCTAGAACCGTAGACTCAGTCTACAAACAGGTGCTGCCTAACAGCTTGACCATGGGAACAACCTCCCCTCTTCCTCCAACCCGGAGGGCAACCCTAGTGACACACAATCACTAGAAACCAGAGACAAACGTCTCTCTTCCTCCAGACCAGGAGGGAACCCATAGGTAGCAACCACTACCTGCAAACCCGGAGTCAGAAACTCCCTTCCTCTGAAACCCAGAGGGAACCACTAGTGACACACAGTCACTAGCAAACCGGAGAACAGATCTCCCTTCTCCTGAGACCACAGGAGGAACCCCAACCTCACTACAGAGTATCGGAAAAAAGCAAGCCAAGGAAGTGTAAAGTAAAAATAAGAAACGAAAATACAACAATCAGAAAGCTGGAAATGAAATCCACAAAGTGTAGCTTGTCAAGGAGCAATCTGGCATGGATTTGATCCAAATACCAGAAGAACAAATCTTCAATGAGGGCTTCAGTTTTCTACTCTTCTCTCTCTATTTCTCTCGATCCTCACAAGCTCTCTCTCTCTCCTTTTCTTCTGCAACTTCTTTCTTCTCCTCTCTGCTTATCTTCCTCTTTCTTTTTCTTCTTCTTCTCTGTTTCTCTTCTTCACTCTTTTTCTTTTTCTTCTTGATCGTGCAGGCTCTCTCTCTCTCTGCTTCTGCACTTTCTATCACGATCTCCTTCTCCTGATGGAGAAGTCTTCATTTTATAGCAGCACCAGCAGGAGCAACATTGGGCGTGTGATTCCCACGCCTTCCCGTCCAGAAGGTTCCTCCACGTGTCATCATCCTGTCAACCCTTTCAGCCTCGGATCACGTGCCAGACATCTGCCAGTTTAATGATAGAGTTACTTCAGTCGATCAAGCAGAGATAAAACATTCTGTACTGACTTTATGTATGTATAAAACGACCGATGTATAGACATGTCGCAAGGGAGTGTATAGGCTTAGTGTGCACGCGAGAACGATGTACAGACTTGACGTTTACGTGCATGAGAAAATAATGTACAGACTTGCTGTGCCTAGAGTTTAAGCATGGATGCACGATGCACAAGCTAAGTGTGTGCATGTGTGGACTTTGAGTGCATGCGACAGCAATGTATAGACTTTGAACGCGTGCAATGCAGCAAGGCAATGTATAGACTTTATGAATGCATGGACTATGCCCTTGAAGAATGTACAGACATGAAATGAATGCATGGGCTATGCCCTTGTAGAATGTACAGACATGAAAAGAATACATGGACTATGGTTATGCTTAGTACAAGTCCTGCATGGACTTTGTGATGCAGCAATGCACAGACTGCAATGAAGCCTACTCAGACTCCATTTATGCAAGCGAAGCAGTGCATGGCTGTACAGACTTTGTGTATCACTGACATGCCATTAGTGTGCAGACTCGATGAGCATGCAGCAACCAATGTATAGACTTGCTAGTGTATGGACTTGTGCAAAGACAATGTACAGACTTTGACAGATGTGTAGACTTGATAGACATGCGGCGAATGTATGGACTTTGAATGCATGATAACGAGTGTATAGACTTAATGAGATCATGCATGAACAAGTGACAACGAATGTATAGACTTAGACTTTGAGTTGCAGCAAATGGACAATGTACAGACTCTGCATGTGTGCTAGCAGACGATGTACAGACTTTGAGTTTGTAGCAAATGAGGAATGCACCGGCTATGCATGGTAAGCTATGAAACCAATGTATAGACTTGTGTGCTGCAGCAATCAGCCAATGTACAGACTTTGTGTTGCAGCAACCAGCCAATGTACAGACTTTGTGTTACAATGTACAAGATGATGTACAGACATAACCTGAGCATGGGCTGTACAGACTTTAAATGTATGAAACACACGATGCAACAAGACTCTGTACAGACTTAATAACGTGCATATAGGACCTCATATGCAATAAGCATGCAACAGTGTATAGACATCATATGCAGTGAATCAAGCATCGACTATATGGCATGCAACTGATGAATGCACTGATGCAGTGTATGCATATGGCAGATATTGAACCGATGCAATGTACAGGACTTCCACAAACATGGAAATGCATAGACCTTAAACCATGACTCATAGCATGACAGGAAAATGCATAAACCTTACAGATGTATATATATGAATGCTTTATGATGTGACAGAATGACTGAACATCACATGATGACTCACAGTGTTTGACTCACATCAAAACCAATCATCAAAACCATAGGGGCACAACAATCTCCCCCTTTTTGATGATGGCAACACTGTGAGTCATTCTGATGGCTCAAACTATTCTCCCCCTTTGACTTCATCAAAAAGAAAATAGTTTGAGATAGCAAAAGAAACCTGCATGCAATGATTGAATGAAAGTCTCCCCCTTTGGCAATAATCTCCCCCTTTGACTTCAGAAAAATAAACATTAGTACAACCATGTGTATGACTCAAACCAATTTCTCCCCCTTGTTATTATCAAGATGAACCATGGGGAGATATGAATGCAGAGATGCGGATGCAACAAGAAATGCAAGATCTCCCCCTAAATATATGAATGCAAGCACACAATTCTCCCCCTTTAAGAATATCTATGCAGCATGATTCATATGACAAGGAAGCTCCCCCTGAATAAATGGAGTCTTATGAGATGAATGAGAAGGAGACCACAGGGATATTTAGATTTGATAGAGGTTTCACAGTCAATTGAAGTAGATCACAGATAGACAGATGAACCACAGTCAAACACTGAGATCAATTTAGCAAGAGTGGTGAAAGTTAAACACATTTAGCAAGATTTTTAAAGAGTATACCAATTTCATACATCCAACTAATTTTCCAGCGAGTCTCCCATTATAAAGATTTATGAGTAAACTTTATTGAACTCCATGGTTTAAAGTTGATGTATACCAGGTTCGACAAAAAAAATTCTGTACTCATATCGGAAATCACGATTTAATAACAAATGAACCAAAAAAGTCATATGTACATCTTGATTAATCTCCCTCCATCTTACTCAATCAATTTCAATGACTTCTTTAGGAAATACACTCATAAGTATTGAGTTTAAACATGCGTGAAACCATTTGACCATATCAAGGGTTATAGCAGATTATCCTTTGCATTCTTTTTCACATATTGCAATGTTCAACAAGAATTTTCATGCAACAAATTTCAAGACCACTCAAGTTCAGTGCACACCTTGTAACTAGAGGATATACGTTGATCAGACGCCAATATCCCTAAGCACTTAGTGTGACTAACAGTCATGCTTTATAATTAACAGAGTTGACAGATCACCTCATGACATGTCTTTTCTCATTTGTTTGACGAGAGAGATATGTTTCTCAGTGAGTCAGCCATTGCTCTGCCTGTTTTTTTTAATTAATTTTAGGAAGACTTGGAAGATGATGAATGCTCAAGGCACAAGTATTGAGAATTATCTTCTGAGCTCTATTTGAAAAACTCACACTTTGAAAAACTCACACTTGCTTCAACCACATCTCCATGAAAAAGAAAATAAAAAAAACTATTTTTGTCATCAGAATGCAATTGCACTTTTCATGAACCATCATTACATACCTACATTTCATGAATCTAATCTGTTTGTTTATCATTGCATGACTACATGATATATCAAATGGTGACTTGAGGAAGGGCAAGTCATTCTTATCTGAAGACTATCACCATGCGTGAGAATGTGCCTCTGCCTGGTACCATGAGTCACATGTTCATTTAGGTCATAGGTTACATGATTTTCAAAACACAAAAATGTCAATTGTGTAAATTGTGCACATAGAAAGGGGGGAGCTTATTTTTGAATGAATGATTTGGAATTGTGAGTCTAACTCATCCTTATGGACCTCAATCTCTTGCCTATTTCTAAAGCTAAATTGGTCATAACTCTATGCACATAAGGTGAATATTTGAAATTCATGCAATGGCCTACAGTCACCTTGTGATGTTGTTCATATGATAGGTATTGATTATGATAACTTGACCTGTTATTCCCCTATACTGTTGTGATGAACATGTCTAAATTATTGAACAAAATTAAAAATCTTAAGAAGTTTGTGTGAAGTGATTAGCTTTTGAATATTTCTCAATTTGAATTGCATGATCACATTTGAGTTTAACTGCACATCTGGTATATCAAATGGCATTTGTGGAAGAGTGGATTATGTCCACTTGGAAGCATTCCCTATGCGTGAGCTGGGTCTTCGGACCAAAATCTCTGCCTCGTACCCGATCTTGACAATTGTGACTGGCTTGTGAATGGTTAATTTGTGAATGAATCCTTGACTTGAGTTAATTATATTGAAAATATGTTTTTGATCAAATGATCTAAACATTCAGCTTGTGGATGAATTCTCATTTCAAATTTATGAAATGCTCTTGAAAATCTGATTTTGAACAATTCTGAAAATTGGGTTGCACTGCTTCATTTTGATCATTTTATGCACCCTTATTCATAAAGGCCATGTCATAAAAAATGTTTGTTGAATCATTAATAAAATGTGAATGCTTCAATGAAGAATTTGTCTCACTGGTTTAAAAATCAAGCTCTTGTATCTTGCCTTTGTATATTGCATTGCATTCTTATATGCTCATAGGTTGCATCACATTAGAACTCATGCATTAGCTACATTTAGTTCATTCAGATTGATATCCATTCAATTGGTATCAGAATTTTTGCATCACATTACATAATTACGTTGCATGTTGCATACATTCCCTTTGTGTGATTGCTTGCTATTATATGTTATTCACCCCCATCCTTGGATTTTCTATGACCTTATGCTTTCTTGATAAATAATGTTACATTTGAGTCATTATTGGAGTGTTTCATGTCATACACTATGGAGAGTTCATATTTCATAAGTGCATCTATTTAGGGGAGCTGCACTATTATGTGTTCATGGTAATTTCGGTATACATGCTGAATCAAATTCGTACACTTCATGCACAAAATGTGAAAATGAGTGTTTAAGATAAGGATATATGAATTTCTTTTCAACACTCTCGAGATGTTAAACTTGCTGTATGTATGTTGAAGAGATAGTTGAGGAAAAAGTTATCTACATATCCTTATTTAAAAAATCTAAAATGAAAAAGAATGGCAGAGCAATGCTCAGTCTCACTGAGTAAATTAGGCACATGTCACCTGAGACGTGATGTGGTTCAGTTCTGAAAAGTGTTGACTAAAGTACCTCTGTTCAAAATGAGGTGAAATGGTTCAGTATTCTGAGTAACATGGGATTCTGGCATGAGCTCCATGCATCTACTCGCGTAAAAAAGAATTATTTGAACCTGATCATTCTTAGAAAAATTCTGATTATCTGTGTAAAATTGTTGAGGTAGAGCGAAGCTTCCAATACGCTGTTCTCAAAATTAAAGTGTAGTCTGTAAAATGTCTCCTTATGTTGATCTGAAAATCTGAATATTTATATTATAACTATCATTTTTCATGTTACTCACTCACACATATGAAAATTTGATTTATTATGTATTCAAAAAATTGATTGACTGCTTTAGCAATTGCATGTATCTCCTATATGATTGCACAATCCCCTAGGTGTTATATATGAGCATTCCAATTGTTATGACTCTCATGCATCCTTCTTATCCCATTCCCCTCTTAAATAAGTACGAGGGAGCTATGTTGCATGTATATATAAGTATTTGTTTGATTGTCCATCTCATATGGCATCACTTGTGATGAGGACATCAAGAGCTTATGGGTTGTATTGTGTGTATTGGCTTGTATGAGATTGTAATTGTGTAATTTCTTTCATTTGGGCTCCTTGTAAGGCTTATAACAAGTCATTGGGCCATTTGTAATGTATAGTCCACGGCTAGGTTGCCATTAGTAGAGTCTATTAGGAGCTTATTCCATATTGGGTCTTAAGGCCATCATTATGGACCTTAATAGCCACTTAGGCCCAAATAGGCTTCTCCCTCTCATGGGCCACCAAGGGTGGAAGAGTCTAGCATGGTTAGTGGGCTTGTTACATGGCCTTTAACCATACTTGGCCCAAGGGAGGCCCATGAAGGGGGCGCCCTCTTCCTTGTCCTATTAGGCTAGGTAGGTGTGATTTAGGTAGAGTTGGAATGGAATTAGTCTAAGTTTGAATAGAAATGGTCAAATTAGATTAAATAAATATATTAGGTGTGTTGTTCACATGCAATCCAGACCATCCATCTCACATCCCTAGATCTAAGGGTGGAGGTTGGATATGAATGGAAGCATATATAAGCTTGTATTTTCATTTGCAAATCAAGGAAAAATCAGAAAATTGTGTTGAAGCTTGGAGCATATTGCGCCCCCTTCCTCTCTCATACTGTTCTTCCTTCTCCAACCTCCATTTCTAGAGTGTTTCTATCTTCTATCATCCCCTCTCAACTTCTGATCATCACCGGTGCCGCCGCCGCCGCTGTTCGTGCCGCCTTCGAGCCGCCGCGAAACCGTTCTCGGTGTTCTA
Source organism: Amorphophallus konjac (assembly GCA_022559845.1). NCBI lineage: Eukaryota > Viridiplantae > Streptophyta > Magnoliopsida > Alismatales > Araceae > Amorphophallus > Amorphophallus konjac. The sequence goes on from CM040121.1 coordinate 91,233,047, forward strand.
TCCTGTTGGATAGAGGTCTCTTCCCGAAATTCCTTCTATCAGCCACGGCCTCTTCGTTGTCTACAATTTTTATGGTGTGTTCTTCCCTTATATCCCAAGCTCCACCTAAATTTTCACGCCCAAATTCCATCGTTTAGTATTTTCCCATTTTTGTGCATCTTTCATTCCTAGTTCTGTTTTGTCTCTGTCTACAGTGACAGCAGCCCTATGTTTCCCACCTCCAGCCATCTTTTCGATTTGTCCAAACCCTCCCAATTTTAATGGGAGTTCAGTCCATCACCCCCTACATCCACAAATTTTCTTAATTTTTTATCAGCCTTATATCTATTTTTAGAAATTCGTGTTCTTCCTCAGCTACAGTGTTGTCAGCCAGATTTCAGATCCAACCCACTTCTAGTGAAAAAATTATAGAAATTCGTAGCCTTCCCAAATCCAGATTCAAAAATAGTCCTGGTTTCGTAGCTTGATTTCCCACAACGTTTCTGAAGAACACAACCCCAGATTCGAACGTCTACCTCGCGGTCAAAGGCAATCCACAGGAAAGTTCTCTGCTGACCTGAGAGTTCAGACACTGTACAACAGCAACCTTCAAAATTCGCCAATCAGAAGTACAGGCTTGATTTTTTTTTTTAATCACCTTGGGTTGAAGCCCTTCGAAGCATCTTTCCAACGGCGCCGGTTTCGTCGCATTCCGATGTCGAGGCTGATCGCAGCGTCCGTTCTTGCCGGAGCGCGGGCCAGAAAATAGAACCGGCAGGTCCGTGGCCGGTTATTCCGACCGGTGCCGATCGGAGCCGCCCGGCCTCCGGCCGGCGAACCAGCGTGCCGCCAGCCCAGGGAACACTTCCACAAGTGTCCCCACCACAGTGGTGACACCGGGTCCCGTACGGTCCCTCCGGACAGCACGTGGGCCCCACCGTCACTAATTCGGGTCCTGCCGAAGAGACGCGAGAAGCCGCTCGTCAACCCGAATTCGGTCCTCCCGGGCCCGTTTGTGTAGCCCTTTACCTCCCTGCGTGGAGTGGGCAGTAATTCATTTGCTGTAATATGGTGTATTAATTGTCCGGGAGTACGAGTTTCGGCCGGGTCCGTCTTCCCCACGCCGAGCGCGTGGAGGTATCGTTTTCGCTCCCTTCTCGACATTTTGCTTACTTCATATATATTTGTTTATGCCGTTGCTAGAGAGCATGTGTAGGGATATCTAGCTCACTTTATCTATTCATTACCGCTGCTGCGACAGAGTGTGAGACCGTCCCGTGACCCGATCCAGGCACACGAGAGAGCCGATCACCCTAGCTCATTGCCGGTTTCTCAACCGCGCACGTCCGACGCTTCCCTCGTTAAGGGACAGTCATGAGCTTATCGTGTCCGTGGTCTCGTCCTGGATCAACTTGCATGTGTTGCATTTCATGCATTTCAAACCAAAATTTAAAAATCTAGAAAATGATGAAAATTCAAAAATTGAATGGACTTCAAATGCTTCACACTTGCTCAATAAGTTTTTTTTTTTTTGGCATTGAATGGCCAATAGGGAGAAAGATTGGAATCATATTGATTGTTGGTCCATGATCTGCTCATTTTTCCATGTGAGAATAATCACCAATTGGCATCATCTGATTGGAATCATATTGATTTGTTAGTCCATGATCTGCTCTTGCTTCATCTACACTTCCAAGGTGTGCTACTGCTGTTTCAAAGGGGAAGATAAGTTTGCTCTTGCTTCGTTGGCTTCTTCCAACCTGTTTGATATTGTTGATAATGTCAAAGGGGGAGAAAGATTGATGATTGTGTGTGACAGGGGGAGAAGAATGTTTATGCCATTCTGTTGTATCATCGCTAAGTGTGTCATCATCACAAGTGTGTCATCATCAAAAAGGGGGAGATTGTTGAGTTATGGTTTTGATGATTGTTACATTATGATTTGGATGATAACTAAACTTAATGTGTGATTGAGTGATGATAACTAAACTTATGGTTGATTGCACATATTCTTGATGACTGTGTACATTCATGTTTAAATATGATTGAGATGATAAATGGCAATGGTACATGGTCATGATCCTTGGTTGTTTGAATTATTTTTTTTAAGAGGCAAGATGTTTTATAACCTCACAAGAGGCAAGAGGTTTCATAACCTCTTTAATGTGAACAAGTCCTTGTGCAATTCATGATGTATTAACCTTGACTATCTTGCTTGTAGGATAAAACTCATGGCAGTCGCCTAGTAAACCTAACGTGTGGATAAGTACATTACTTTTCTACAATTCAACACAGGTGGTATATGTCATTTACTGTCAAGAACCATTGGTAAGATTCTTACCTTGTTATAGCATCAATCTCACCATGGGTATTTCATATACCTCTCCTTTTATAGACTTCACTCATGGTATTTGAGGTTCGCGATGGTTGCATGAATTGATAGCTTACAAGGTTGAATGCATAAGTTCTTGAATGCAAAAGTTCCTTATTCTAATCAATGACAAATGCTCAAATGGTTTAAGCTTTCCAAATGTATAATCTAAGTTAAACCAAACCCAAAATGTATGGAATTGATGAGGACATGAAGCTCTTGACTTATGAACATGTTTCATTGGGCTAACTATTCATTTTTACAGGTCTGGGCAACTTCAGTCGACCAACGAACCTTAGACGGTCGACCAGAATTGACATAACCTAAAAAATCCCATTTCTGCCGGTTTCGATCGACCGCCACCATATGGTCGGTCGACCGATTTTTCCAGAACCAAAATTGTTCTGTCTACAGATAGTTCCGGTCGATCGACCCAGTGCCGCCGGTCGACCGGTAGTCCCGAAGCCCCCAATATTGACTTCGTGTTTCAAGCTCATGGAGAGGTCTTTCTTCCCATTTGTTTAATCCCAATGACCCCAATTACACCATGATTTGTGGATCTGGTCTGGGGCTTGTCCATGGACCATTCAAGGGCTATAAAACATCTCATTGGAGCCATAAACCCTAACCATCTAAGAGATCAAAAGGGAGGCTGTCCAAGGAGGAAAGAGAGGGTATTGTAGCTCCGTGAACAGCAATTCGTGCACCAAGATCTTCATCTATCTCCAACCCATTCAAGGTACTTCTGAAGCCAACAAGCACTTATGAAGTGAAGAAGCAAGCAACCAACAAAGAGAGATCAAGGAGGAGGCTATCAAGAAGCAAGCAAGGGTTTCAAGAAGAGATTAAGGGAAGGTTGTCCAAGTGAAGAAGGAAGAGTACTGTAGCCGTGAACAGTACCCCGTGCAGCAAACTCTACATCTAATCCAAGGCCATTCAAGCTTAATCTGAAGCCATTCAAGCGAAGAAGGAATCAACGCAAAGATATGCAGCATACATTCAGGGGGAGCCAAATCAGGAGCATTCTAAACTATGGTTTATTCATTTTGGTGTCTTGTGCTTTAAAGTTTCAGATTTGTGTTTCTTATAAAGTGCAAACATCTGTGTGTGTGTGGATCAATTCAGATCCGTGGCCGTGTGTGGTCGTCGTGTTCCATTCGTGTGTGCGTAGGTCTTCTTAGATCTCTGTGTGTGTGTGGATTTATCCAGATCTTAGTGTTTGTGTTGTTGGAGTGCTGCATCTGTCGCAGCAAGTGTGTGTTGTTGATCCAGCTCTCGGATCGTGTTGGAGACCTCATCTCCGTGTGTGTGTGTCTGTTGGGGTGCGTCCCCGTGTATGTGGGCAGGCGTCATCCTGCGTGTGTGTTTGGAGCGTCGTCTCCGTTTGGGGATTTATCCCCGAGTGAAGCCTCACCGGGTTTGGTGAGGGGTGGATGTAGGATTGTCGTCGTTGCATCCGAACCATCTTAAAAACTGCTGTGCATTGTGTTTTGAATTGTGTGGTTTGATCCATTTCCTCTACCTTCATTCTACATGAGTGTTAGTGTAAATTGTTGTTCTGGATTTATCTACGTATATCTTGCTTAATCCATATCATCATCAATTAAGTTTGATAAATATAATTTGTGAACAAATAGTTTTGAACCTCTTGATTAGCATTGCATCACATATTCTAAAAAGGCTAAAAGTTTTCTTAAAATTGGTAAACACCCAATTCACCCCCCTCTTGGGTGTCATTGATCGCGGGACTTCACTGATTATGCAATTTGCTATATGATTCCTATAATTGCTATATGCTGACATTTTATGAAATGCAATGCAGGTGTGGGCCTACGTGCACCTACATGGGCTAGGGAGAGGGGAGGAGACTCACCTGGAGCCGCTGCCCATCGCCAGGTGGTGGACGGCTCCACGGGAGACTGGGTCTCTGCGGAGACAGGTCCGGGGGATCCAAGATGATTTAGACACACTGCCCTTCTCCTCGGTAAGAATCTAAACTCAAACTTTTTTCATTAAATGCAACATATATGCTTATGATGCTAATGCAATTTTTCTATTTGGCAGGTTCGGTGGACACCATACGAGAGTGAGGGGCACGAGGGTCAGCCCTGGGTGGTGGCGGCCCTCGCCTACACTGGCCGGGACGTTTGGCTCCATTGCATGAACATGGTGGAGCCGCTCCACTTCCGCTTGGTGATGAGGACGATCAGCGTCCATCAGCCTGCGGTCGAGTTTCCGGCACCAGAAAAGCCGGAGGAGCGAGTCGGGTGACACCCCAGAGGACTGGCCACGGTGGTGGACTGGACAGCGTGGGCAGCAGAGCAGATCGCGGACTGGACAACTCTCGGGCGGGTGGTGTCTGCCCAGGTGGAGAGCGTGGAGGCCTACTACACGGCCTACGCCCGGCACTATAGGGACCAGGTGTTCCGTGTTGCCCGCCGACCGGTACGACTTCTAACTCTAATGCTTTCTTATTATGCTTTCTATATGATTATGCACTGACCCTTGGACTTCCTAAATGCAGATTGACCCCCAGGAGAGGATTGCAGAGTTACAGGGACTCCTCCACTCGACCATCTAGGAGAGAGACGAGCTCCGACAGGCCCTGACCCTTCTGATGACTTTCCCTAACTCTTAAACTTACATATGCACATGTTTATGATTATGATTATGAATGACTAACCTTGGACTTCTAAAATGCAGCGAGCTGAGGGAGCCCAGCGCCAGGGGGCTGACGCACCCTCTTCCTCTTCCCAGACCCCTGCGGACTGTGCCGAGGGGGAGGCAGAGTTCGCGCGGATGGTGATGCGGGCTGAGGCAGTTGAGGCGGCACTCTCCGAGAGGGTAAGTAACCACTACGCTTTCCCAGTTGTTCATGCTTATGAAATGCAATTGACTAACCATGATGTGTGTATGCAGATGACCGAGCTGACCAGATTGAGGGCGGAGCTGGAGCAAAAGGAGGCTGCCCACCTTCGGGAGGACATGGCGCGGAGTCGACCGGCAGACGCGGTTGAGACGTCGCTCCTCCACGCAGAGCTAGAGCGTCTCCGAGCCGGCACTGTAGAGGCGGAGCATTACCGGACGGTGGCATTAGAGCTGAGAGGGGAGCAACGGGCGTACAAGGAGATGAGCTGGTGGTCGGAGCGCAGCGGGACTCTGAGCGGTAGCACCCACGGTACGTACAGCTCCTACAGGATTTACTTTACAGGCTCCTCCAGCCGCCGAAGGAACGAGGAGGAGGAGCGACGCCGACGACACTGCGAGGAGGCGAGCTCTGTGATGCCTCCGCCAGTGAAGAGGCATGAGGGCTCAAGCGACAGCGGTGGGGGCCTGGGAGAGGGACAAGCTTGATGTATTCAGACAGGACTTTTGTACATGTGGATATGATAGTGATATGACATGTTTTAATTTGATTTTGTGAATGAAATGTGTGAATGAATGCAAATGCTTGATGCTAACTAACTAACAATGACTCCTAACCTCACACGAGTGAGTGGGAGAGATAGATGACAATAGCCTGAGTGGAATTGGTACAAGAGGACAAAAATTGAGGCTTCAGGTTGCTAAATAGTCATCCAAATGACCGCCCCAGGGTTGACACGGTACCCCGATATATCGCTAAAATCTGCTCGGTTAAGCCTCAATGAAGCAAATAAACGGTCCATGATGGTCCGTTCAAAAAATAGAACGGTCCGGTTTGAACCGTGTGTGATGGAGAATGGCCTATCCAAGACCGTGCAAGTGCCAGGGGTCGAAGTGTGTAGAAGGTTGTCGCACGGTCTCTATGAGACCGTTCCTTGACCAACGCGGCCTATCGATAGACCGCGTACGCAGACGCCGTGGGAGTCTGATCGAGACACTCTTGGAGACTCTTAACCTGAGAGTGGGAGTTCTAAACCAACCCAAATTCTATCTTAATCCGATCTAGAACTATCCTACCTCAATTCTAGTGGGTTTTAGGGCTCTAATCAAGTCCTATAAATAAGCGGGGACTTCCAAGTTCGTTCTTCACACATCAACCCTCTTTCAAACCTTGAAATCCTTCTCAATCCTCCTCAAAACATCATGAAGAGGGCCTTGGAAGGGAGCTCAATGGGTGAGGTGGCTTACCAAGGCCCAAAGCCGGCTAAAAAGGAGCACGGGCTACTATAAAGGCTGACCACAATCCCGGGACATTTGAGCTCCAGCCCCATGAGAGAGGTAAATTAATGTTGTTCGATTTCATTCAATTTCACATCATTTCCTTCAAAAAGCTTATATGTTCTTCCTCTCTTTTCTCTTCTTCTTCTCTTTATTTCAGCTTCTCCCTGGCCTGAGACGATACTCCACCTTGAAGTGGATGGCTCCTATGATTCGCGAACTACCCATATCCGTGACATCCATCCTTAGGTCATGGCACCTTCACTCTCTTCTAGTGTTAGCCAAGAACTACGCCAAGCTTTCTCTAGATTGGCATAGCATTTCAGCCTTGGTAGAGATATGGCACCCTCAGACCCACACTTTCATTTTCCCATCTTTTGAGGCCACCATCCTACTAGAGGAGGTGGAAACCTACTTGTCTTTGCCTAGGTCCAAGGTGGGCGAGGAGGATTTAGTCTGTCACACCATTTCCCCTGTGGATCCTGACTTTATTTTAGGAGAGTTTATACCTAGCAGTAAGGACATACGCACCATAGTGAGCCCGCACCAGATCCATTTACTACCTCTCAGCCAGTGGGTGATAGCACATTGTAAGAATAAGTGTGGGTGGAGGCTATAGCTAAGGCTGCATCCATCTGTTTGTGCCGGGCCATACTCTTCCAATCTGTTCACCATGTCTTAGATGTCCCTATCCTTAGCACCATCAGTGGTCTGTGGCAAGGCCTATATGTTGTGCCCATGTGGTTTTGATGATAGCAAACACCGTGAGTCACTATGAGTCACTATTATATGATTGCTGAATGATTGCATATGATGATTACATATGGTCCTTGCATGTTAGGCTATGTAGAATTTCATCAGAGTGCATGCAAGATTTGTATCTAATCATAAGGTCCTTGCATACCCACTAGTCATATATCTCTGTCTAAACTTTAGGCCAATGCATATGTTCAGGGTCAGTGCATCCTCCTGATAGTATGCCTGTCTGCATTGCATGAAGTCCGTGCATTCCTTATCATTGTGCATTTCAAAGTCAGTGCATGTCACTGTTCATGTGCATTTAGGTCTGTTCATTCAAGTCCGTGTACATTGCCCTAGCAAATTAAAGTCGGTGCAAGCCTACCTTGCGCTAACTAACTCGGTGCAACTCTCGTTGCTGCATGCATACAAGTCTGTGCAACTCTTGTTGTTACAAGAATATAAGTCTATGCAACTCTAGTTGATGCGAGCATATAAGTCAGTGCATCCTCATTATGCACCTCAACACAGTCGGTGCACATCCTCATTGTGCACTATGCTAGCCTGTGCACATCTGCTCATATCTCAACAAAGTTTGTGCATCTTTTCATGCTTATTGGGGATTATGTTAATGCATATCTTCTTTATGCACAAAGAGAGTATGTGCATGCTTGCTTCGCTGATGCTTAGAGTCTATGCATGTCTCACTATAAGCACCCCAAGGTCCGTGCACATCCTGCTTCCTTTCAGGTATCTTCTGTGGACATCTTCCCATACTTGCCTAAAGCCCGTGCATATATTCATACCAATTGCTATTGGGTCTGTGCATATTTTATGCTAGTGGTTATAATGTCAGCATACACTTCAGCTTGATGAAAACTAGGTTCGTGCACCTTGGTTCATATACTTCATAAAGTCGGTGCAACCTTAGTTGATGCACGTGACTAAGTCCGTGGATGCTGTGTTCTAGGCACAGCAAGTCGGTGCAACTTTTGCACCGTGCACATAAAGTCTGTGCACATCTCTTAGGCAATTATCGCATGTTCATAGCAAAGTCTGTGCAACCTTCATCTCTAGCTCGATTAGGTCTGTGCAATGTTTGTACTCTGCGTATTCATAGTCATTGCATCTGTTGGCCATGAACTGGAATCAAGTCTGTGCATATGCGTGCGTGTAAACACTGAGTCCGTGCATATGTACACTTATGACATATTGAGTCGATGCATGGTTGCCTTAATGTCTCAGCAAGTCTATACAATCTCCACACTTATTTGATGTTTATATGTCTTGACACACTGACAGGTCATCTGCTCGTGACTGTTAAGAAGGGCACGTGATCCAAGGTGGATCGTCCCTGACAGATGACTGCCACGTGGAAGCTATAGTACCCAGATTTGTGACATGTGGCCAAGACAGAATTCCTGGAGAAAAAGAGGAGAATAGAAGAACATGAATCATCTGAGAGCAGCAGTAGACCAGAGCAGATGTGAAAGAGAGAAAGCTCGTGAGATCGAAAGAAGAAGAGAGAGAAAGAGAGAGTGAAGAGAGAGCTCGAGAAGAAGAAGATAGAAGACTTTGTTGGAGATCAGTTCCACTGGAATCTGGATCAAATCCAATCCAATTAGCTCCATGGGAGCCACATCTGTGTTTCTATCGTTTACAGCTTTCAGTTGCTTTGTTTTCTTGTCTTTTGTTTTCTTTTGAACCTTATTTCAAGCTGTGAGTCAGCGGAGCAAGTTGTGTTGCTCAGCGGTTTTAGAGGAGGATTCCTCTGGTAGGCTAAGCTGTATTGCCCAGTGGGTCAAGCTGTTAGGCAGCAGATGGCTAAGCTATATTGCCCAGCGGAAGCAAGCTGTGATGCTCAGCGGGTGTAGGCGAGCTGTGATGCCTAGTGGTTTAAGCTGTGTATCAGCGGGAATCCACACTCTGGTTTGAGTGTGGGGTGGACGTAGGTCTGGAGGACTGAACCACCTAAAAATCTTCTGTCCATCGTGGTTTGATTGCCTTATTAGATTTGCTAGATGTATGCATAGGCCGATTTGAATCTTTTGTCTAGCCTGAGTCTTGGGTTGCATACTCTCTACTTGATTCTGGCTCCGAAAGATCGCATGTGTTTAGGTGCTGTCACTCCATGTGTTTGGGTTGCACCTTCTAAACTTGATTGAGATCATCTTTGTTCTTCAGACTCATTAGATCCCAGTTTAGTTTTATTTCGCATTTCTGATTGTTACAGTCTATTTTTAAGTTGGCGAATTTTTAAAGGGGATTCATTCAACCCCCCCTTCTGAATCTGAGTCTTGCACCCTACAACTGGTATCAGAGCATACCATCTAGGGCTCATTTGACTTATCACTTGGTATCAGAGCATACCATCTAGGACTCATTTGACTTATCACTATCCATTTCTCAGGCCGTCCTTGCCTACCTATATGAGGGTCTTAGCTCAGTAGCTCTAGGGGGTCCACTATTCGGCTCTATGATTCTCCTGGAGTGTTGGATGGAAGTTAGGATGAAGTTCATGCCTAGGGATGTCACCTCGGTCAGCCGGATCTTCGAGAGCCATCCATTGTTCTTCATCAGCGGTTCTTTTAGGTTCCCTCAGCAGGTGGAGTGTAGGATGGCAGACAAGAAGACTAGGGACGAGTGGCGCCTCTACATCAACACCTTGCCCCTGGATCGGTTCGTAATGCGCCCGTTCTTCCTCCACGGCACCACCCTCAGGCTTCCTAGGAGGTTCGGGCTCGACTTGCGACTTGTGGGAGACACCACGTTGGCGATGTACGGCCCACATAGGTGTTTTCTACAGGTTGGGCTACCCAGGACGACAGTTCTAGCACTGCCCCACCTTCCCGCACTATAGGCGAGGAGGTTCGGCACCGAGGAGGACGAGCAGGCAGTCAGGAGTGCGCTGATCATGTGGGAGATCAGCATGGTGCGTACCCTACCCGCGGAGGTGACAGAGCTCCAGGAGGCGTATCAGGCATATGTGAGAGAGCTACGAGAGGTTAGGCCTCGCGGGGATGCCCGGCTGAGGATTGATTGATTTTCTTGTTTTCATGATGTTGATATAGAGACTCATGTTTGGAAATATTTGCATTTGAATGAATAAAATTGATTGGATTGATTTGAGTTTGGCCTTTCTTGCATGAGATTGAGATAGGATCCCGGGATGAACATGGTCCATATCCAGACCGCTCCGTCGAATAAACGGTTAGAGTCTAACCGTGCCATCGAATTGAACGGCCAGACCTGGGCCGCGTAGCAGATCAACCGCAGGGTTTAAGAACAAGGACCTTAGAAGAGTGGAACGGTCTATCGATGGACCGTGGAAAGATTAGAATGGACAAGCCTGCACCGTTCTTGTTTGTAAACGGTCTAGTAAAGACTGTTGATTCTTGAAGGTTCTAGAAATTGGAAGCAGTTTGAGAGATGCCGTGTGAAGGCTGGAACGGTCTGATGTTGACCGTTTGACGGATTAAAACGGTCGCCAGAGGACTGTTTAGAGATGGAAATGCTGAATCTTGTCTTCAACCTGCCCCTGCACACATATAAACAAGAAAATAGATTAAATCTGTTTTAGGCTTAACCCCTTGCCTGTAACAAGTTAGGAAATGACTAGTTCTTGATTTTTGGTCAAAGGGGTAAGCCTTATCAAATAGGCAAAATGAAAAAGAGAAAAAGGGTGCAATGCATGCCATGAGATGCAAGTGATGATTTTGAAAACGTTTTTTTATAGATTTGAAATATTTTGGTTTTTTTGGATCTTGAAATATTTGATATTTTTTTGGATTTTAAAATATTTGACTTTTTTGGATTTTGGAATATTTGATTTTTTTTAGATTTTGAAATATTTGATTTTTTTAGATTTTAAAATAATTGATTTTTTTAGATTTTGGGAGCCAGCTCAAACCCGGCAACGAGATACCTTCATATCTCATTAGGGGTTTCCCAAGTACAACGTGCGTTATGGGTGACCGCCCAAGGCCGGGGTCCAATTCTACTCAACGGTGCCTCTACCGAGGCCATACCCGGGGCAAGATCTAGTCCTTGGAAAATGAAAGAGAATTTGACAGGGAAGCCGGCAATAGGTATAGAGGTTTTTTAGGGCATGAGTTCTTCTCACGACGGCCCCTTTTCAAAGAATTTGGTCTGTTGCGTCGGGGCTTTGTGTCCGTCATCGAATCTACATCCGCTCTAGGCACGCATACGACCGTGCTCATGACGTCCCATGGGGAAACTGTACTGCCACACTTGCCATGCCTAGTTTCATTCTTTTGGGGAGCATTTAGACTCTTGAGCTTCAGGCTTTTGAATGAGCTTTTAGCTTTCGCCTTGCTTTTGCCCCTTTTCTTTTATTTCTTTTCTTTCTTTTACTTTTGTGAATGCGGAAGTAGGTCATAACGGGCTGCCCCTATTTGAGACCTCTCTTTTCATCGGGGTGTCTAGACCAGTTCTGGCCCCCTTATTCACTACTTGCCCCTATTTTCAGCCGAAAGAGGAGAAAAGCAAGGAATTTCACTTTCCCCCAAGCATGGGCAAGGGAGAAACGATGTTGCTCAAAAAAGGAAAACCGAACCACGAGGGTCGTGTAGTGTGTGAGTGTTGAACTGGGGACCTCCTTTTATGATCAAGTAGAGGAACCCCCGCCATCGGGCCATTGCTAGCTCGACTCTATGGATAAAAACGTTTAAGATACAACCCATTCCACGGATTAGACAATTCCTCACCCTCGGCATTGATAAGTCGGTACGCGTCCCCAAGATACACCTCTTTGATTACGAACGGACCTTCCCAATTGGGTTGCAACTTCGACCTAGGACCTCCAGCTTTAATAAATTTGCATTTCAACACCATGTTACCCACTTGAAATTTACGTTCAATGAGTTTCTTTTGAAAATGACGCGAGACTCACTTTTGATAAACGGAGACATGATTGGCCGCGTTAAGCCTCTTCTCGTCCAAGAGTTCCATCTGTACCAGCAATGCCTCTCGACGGTCATCGAGATTAAGTTCCTTATCCAGCTGCACACTTAGGGAAGGGATCGGAATCTCGTATAGAAGTACCGCCTCCATCCCATAAGTCAGGGCAAAGGACTCTGCCCAGTGGGAGTGTGGACGGAGGTACGATAAGCCCATAGAGCTTCAACAAGTCTTTCAGGCCAATCAGCAAATTTGTGTGACTCGCAAGTTTTCTTGATAATTTTCAAAAGCGTCTTGTTGGTAGCTTCGACCTGGCCGTTGCCCTGAGGGTAGTATGGTGATGAATGATGCAATGAAATATGAAATTTCTTAGAGAGGTCATGGAGTTCTTGAGACACAAATTGAGGCCCGTTGTCGATGATGATATCGCTTGGCACTCCGAACCGCGAGATGATATTCTTCATGATGAAGCAGCACACTGTGGTAGCTTTGATTTCTGCATAGGCTTCAACTTCTGCCCACTTGGTGAAATACTCCGTAGCTGTGAGGATAAATGATTTCTGCTTAACCTAAGCATTAGGATCACCTAGTGGGCCTACAATATCAAAAGCCCACATGGAGAATGGCCAAGGAGCGGAGAGAGGATGGAGAGAGGAAGCAGGAGTATGGATTTTGTTGGCATGAAGTTGGCATTGAAGACACCTACGGACATAGGTGGAGCAATCTTCTTCTAGGGTTGGCCAGTAATAGCCCTGCCTAAGAATCTTCTTCGCCAAAGCCTAAGCATTGGCGTGCCCTCCACACTCGCTTGCGTGAGCTGCCTCAACAACCTTCCAAGCCTCGTCATCGTCTAAACACCTCATAAGAACTCCGTTGAGAGCCCGCCTATACAATTCTCCTGCAATAATGGTGTATCTGGAGACGACTCTTCTGATGGCCTTGCACTGCTCGGCACTTGCCGCTTCCGGGAATGAACCATCCCTACAGTACTGCTCTATTTCATGGTACTACGGTAATTCCTCTTCCTCTATAATCTCCTCAAGCTCATTCAAGGACACTTCCTTCAAATTTTCCAACTCAACCTTCTTCTCTACAAATTTCCTAAGGTTCTCGAACCACGGATCCTGTAGGGAAGGAGTGTCTAACCGCTGGACCACGATGGTCTCAATGGAACGACTGAGAGGAAAGGTAAGGGAGGAAGCAAGAGATGCTAACGCATCAACAAGAATGTTCTGAGAACGAGGGGTATGAATGTAGATGAGCTTACGGAACTACCTAGCCAAGAGCGTGACCAAATCTTGATAGGGATTGAGTTTATGGTCACGGGTGCGGTAAGTTGAAAGAACTTGGCGTAGCACCAATTGAGAGTCTCCTATGATGTTTGGGTATCGCGCGCCTAGGATGTAGGCGTGCTTCAGTCCAGCAAGGAGAGCTTCATACTCGGCTATGTTATTTGTGACAGGAAAAGAGAGCTGGTAAGCAATGGAGATGGTTACTCCTTCCGGAGTGACGAGAACGGCGCCGATTCTACAGTACTGAGAATTGAGTGCACCATCGAAATGAAGAGACCAAAAAGGGTGATGATTGAGCACAGCCAGGTGTTCATCGAGAAACTCATCCTGGATTGCATCGGTGCAAGGGATAGGAGAATGAGCAAGATGTTCAGCAATCGTGTATCCCTTGATCACTTTCTGAACGATGAAGGTGATATCAAATTGAGAGAGAAAGCTCTGCCAGCGAGCTAATCTGCTAGAAAGGATGGGTTTTTCTAAGAGGTAACGGATTGGGTCCATTCTAGAGATCAACTTAACCTCATGGGCGAGAAAATAATGTTTGAGTTTCTGAGCTACCCATACTAACGCTGCGCAGGTCTTCTCCATGGCAGTATACTTAGATTCAGCAGGATTAAACAACCTAGAGAGATAGTATGCTGCCCTTTCCTTTGCTTCATCGTCCATTTGAGCCAGGACAGCTCCTAGGGAGTCCTCGATAACAGAAATGTATAATATCAGGGGTTTCCCAGGGACAGGTGGTTGTAGAATCGGGGGATTGGATAGATAAACCTTAAGATCCTCATAGGCCTTCTGACATTGTTCGTTCCATTCAAATTTGGCCCCCGCCTTCAGTAATTCATAAAATGGGCGGCATCTTTGTGAATGTTGAGATATAAATCTTCGAATAAATTACAAACGCCCAATCAATCCTCTAAGTTCAGTGATGTTCTTAGGCTGTGGCATTTCCATAACTGCTTTTGCTTTGTTCGGATCAATCTGAATCCCCCGCTTGCTAACTATGAACCCTAGCAATTTCCCTGACGCCACTCCAAACACACATTTCTTCGAATTCATCTTCAGCTTATACTCCCTAGCCCTTTGCAACACCTTGGTTAAAATGACGGGGTGTTCTTCCTTAGACCTCGATTTTACCAAAATATAATCCACATAGGCTTCCATATACACATGCATCATGTCGTGGAAGATAGCCATCATTGCCCGTTGATACGTGGCACCTGCATTCTTCAATCCAAATGACATGACAACATAGCAGTATGTGCCCCAGGGCGTGGTGAACGAGGTCTTCTCTTGATCCTCGAGAGCAAGATGATCCAGAATAACCATCCATAAACGAGAGGGCTTCATACCCAGCCGTGTTGTCCACCAACACATCAATGTGAGGAAGCGGGAAATCATCTTTCGGACATGCCTTATTTAAGTCCCTTAAATCAATGCAAATTCAAATTTTTCCATCCTTTTTCATCACCGGGACTATATTTACCACCCATTATGGATATAACACAACTCTAATGAACTTGGCCTTATGCAACTTATCAACTTCTTCCTTTATCCCTAAGGCCATTTGGGGGTGGAATCTTCTTGATTTTTGTTTAACGGGCGTTGCCCCTGGTTTAAGCACGAATCTATGTTCTACCAGAGTGGGGTCAAGGCCCGACATGTCCTCATAGGACCAGGCAAAAGAATCGCTATACTCCCTCAAAACTTTGATTAGCCCCTCTTCAACCTGAGGAGGGAGATTAGCGGAAATGATTATGGGCCTAGGGTCCTCTTCGGTTCCAAGATTAATCTCTTTCGTGGGTTCATCCACTATCGATGACAGTTCGTCAAATCTCTTTAAACCTTGTGCGCATAGATCGGCAGTGTCTACCACGTCGCTATCCTCATCATCGGCTGGGTCCTTCTCATCTATGATTTCAAAAACTCCCAATCCGTCACTGCTCCACACCCCGTCTACCTCCTCATCATCCTCTAGGATGATTACGGTTGTTACAAACTCAGGACATTTAAGGAGGGCATGACACCTTTGGGCTAGATCCTGAAGAAACCTATCTGGGGCGGATTTAGGATGGCGCACCACAGGGTACTATGCACTGTAGATGTGGATGGGCTGACGATACTAGTGCTAGATCCTACCCTAGCTGACTCTACCAACCTAGGGGACTCTACACACTGTACATCTAACCTAGAAGATAAGAAATCTACAGGGAAAGAAGCAGGGGCCTCGTGCCCCTGGTAGGAAGACAGACTATACATAGCGTAATCCTCCATTGAAACTTCCATTTTAAAATTGACGTTTTTTTGGAGATCGGAGGAAATCATGCAACAAGAGGGGTTAGAGGAAGAAGGAGGAGGAGGAAGTTGACAGGGGAAGAGAGACGTGAAGAGAACGTCAAAGAAAGGGTCAGAAGAAGAAAACCACATGTCGGAAAGATCAGATGGGGAATACCTCATAGTGGAAAAATCAATAGGTGGGCACAGCCCGCATCCACATGGAACAAACAAAATTTCGAATGGCCTTTCCGTAAAGAACGGGTGGTGCGGACACCAGGGCGATCACGTGACACGTCGACGAACCGACGGTGCCATACGCGGAGCGCCAAGTGGACTACATCGGCTTATCTTCAAAAGGGGGATAATTTGTCTTGAATTTGGACCTTTTTTAGCATTGAATTAGGCTTGTAAAGGGTATTGTATATGTAATTTGCTAATGGGCTAGTTGTAAGGCTCCTAAAGGGCCAAATTGTTAAAGCCCCTTAAGCATTCCATAAGTAGAAATGGCCTTGGTCCATTTCTAATGGATCCATAAGCCATATGGGCTTCCTTCCACCCTTCCACATTGGCTATCTAAATTGGATAATCTAGAGTGGGCTCTCTTCATTCATGGACCTTCAAGGGTGGAATGGCCTTAAGCCATCTAGGTTGGAATGGGCTTGGTTAAGCCATGGACCAAAGTGGCCCATTCAAGACCCAATGAAGGGGGCACCCTCTTTTTTGTTGGTATTAGGCTAGCTAGTTTGATTTTCTTCTTCCATTACCACATGGAGCATTCAAATGGCTGCTGGTCAAGTTCCACATGGCTGCCACCTACCATCTTTACCTTGAAATTCAAAGGTAGGTGAGCTACCATGTCCCCTTGTCCCCCTTTCCCTTTCACCAAGGGTCTTAATCCATGCGCACCCCTCCCCCTACTTGCATCTTGCGCAAATCCCCTCCCCCCTACCCCTTCCATTTCCCTATATAAGGGCATGTATAGTGTTTATGCTTAATAGAATGATGTTTTGTTAAGAGATAAGTGCATTAGAGAGTGATTCTCTTGGGAGTGATTCCCTGGTTGCAGTCCTGTGACGGGACAGTTCTAGGTCGTGTGACTCAACCTCATATCCCCCTTCTCTTCTTATATTCTTCTTCCACAAAATTTATCCGTGATACCTCTGCACGTTAACAAACTTTCAGCCTTGGTTTCGCATCGATCGGAGTTTGTGAGCAACGGTGGCGATTTTTCTCGTGAAGGCGCGCATATCTACCCCAGATTGCTGCCCAGATCTGAAGATGACTGTGTATTGAATTCTTCAGCCCAACCCCGATGCCATCTGAAGTTGGTTCCTGAAGAGCAATCGTAGTAGTTCAAGTCCTCTTTGTGTTTCCGCTGGCTTCGCCTCGATCTGTGACCGGTGCTGATCGTGACAGCAGTTCTCGTGGGATCGCGCGGGCTGGTCTGAGCAGGCCCGACTGAGAACTAGAATCAACTTTCAGAGCCTACCCCGCTTCATCCGGCCAAGATCCATGTGAGGGATCTTCATAGTATTTCTTCCTCTGGACGTTGCCTACCCTCTCCCACAAGGAACCCCCCGATCCGACATCAGCAACCATTTTCCAACATTTTACCATGTTTCTGTGCAGTTTTGTGAGCACAAAATCAGAACCTCAGAAGATTCATCACTGCGCCCAGATCTAAAGGCATTTGTTCGCGATCTTCGGAGGGAAATACTACATCCACTCGCCGACATTCTCCAATAAATAGTGCTCCGATCGGGCATCGGATCTAGCCGTACAAGCCTCCGCAAGCTCGCTGCGCAGGGTGACCAGCGCGGGCAGAACCGGGTCAGCTTTCCGTCGGCGTACCCGAGCGGCTCTGGCACGCGTTCCTTGCCTCCTGCGAGTGTGGCCCGTCAACCCGGGTTCCAGCAACCCCAAAATCAGTCATTGTAGCCCGATACCTCCCTGCGTGGAGTGGGCATTCAGTTCTGGAAGTTGTAAAGGCAATTCATTTGTATATCGGGGTTGTTCGAAAATCGGCCGGGAGTTCTTCCCCACGCCTAGTCGTGGAGGTACGTGCTCGTTCCGACATCTACATTTGCTGTTTAGTATACTTTCTATATTGCTACGATTGTGATAATAGGGCCGATAGCTAGTTCAAATTCACCGCGTTTGTGAGTTGTGAGCACCCGTTCCATAGCTCCAGTCGAGCACCGAACTCGAATCGGTACCCTAGGCGACGGTGGTTTCTTAATCGCCGCGATCCCCACGTTTCCCTCGCAAGGGATGATTGTCGGGCTCAAGAGAGTCGCTGTTGAGAGACGTCTCCACCTGGAGAATACCACAGTGGTCAGTCGCCCGGCTTGCCTTAGTGTGCTAGTGCTGGCCGCACATCAAGTCGGTCGTACGTCTTAGCCCGAGTCGGTCATCCGTCCCGCATCAGTTTGGTATCAGAGCGAGTCGAGTCTAGGGTAGTCATTGCATAAGTCTTGCATGCATCATAGTCTAAGTTGAGTCTAGGACCATCATTACTTTCAAAACAAAAAAAAAGTGCTTCAAATTTGCATTTCATCCCAATAACCCGGTATATAAAAAGGTGTTGTCCGAACGTTAGGCTACGCCTATCGGGAAGGTCACACACTTGCGCGAGTGATCTTCGGATCGATTACCTCCGCCCCGTACCGAGTCTTGGTGTCTTGTCCTTAGTGTGCATGCATCCCAACCTTGCATAGTCGGTCTCGTGTCATGTTCAAATGGCCTTGCATGTCCATTCCTAGGGATCCGTTCCCATCCTTTGGCAACTATGGCCAACCCATGCCAACCCGTCCAAGGCGACAAGTCCATGTCCGAGTACATTAGGGACTTCGAAGTGTACCGGTTTGGAAACGAGAGCACCACGACTGCCTCCCAGTTCCGGAGAGGTTTGCTGCTTCATTTCCAGTATGAATGTCTTATCCGTGACGCGTTCTCTCTGGCGCAGTGTTATCAGGTCGCTCTCGAGGTCGAGCCTTTCGAGGCCCGGTTTGATGCCGCCATTCGGCAAGCAGATGCCGCCCTTCGACAAACCTCTACCTCTCAGTCGATTCCAAAGCCGGTCGGACAGCCTACCCCATGGTCTTCCCCACCCATGAGCGCTCCAATGCCACCACCCTCTACTTCCGAAGTTTATTCAGAACCATCTTATTTGGAGCCACCAAAGCCCGAGCCACCTGTGTTTCTAACGGGTACGCTATACATAGCCGAGCCACTTATTAGTTGGCTCAAAGATGGCTTGGTCCCACCTCCCTTCCCATCCATGGACCCCACACTACCTCTAGTGCCAAGCAACTCGTTTCACACCACCTTCCAGTCTAGTCACTATGTGGATACATTGGATGACCTTCTTAAAGGGTTAGACCGGCAGTTGGTATTTACGCACTTGTTGGCCCCAGGCTTCGACCGACCCACCAGTCGTAGCTTCACCCATTCCACCTTAGGGTCCATTACCTCCGTGTACACCGTGGGTCATGTTACCACGGAGGTTCTTCTACTCCGCCCGTTACCGGCCGAGCCCGACTTCATTCCTTTTATCCCGAGGGAGGAGCCCTATCTTCTATACACTGTCCCATATACCACGATGGATGGAGGTGACCATCACCTTCATGAATTTCAAGCATGGGACTATGTAATGGAGGGTCACACATTCTTTGACCCATTCGACCCATTCTCTAGCGGGTCTCGTGACCCACCACTTCCCCTCTACTTTGTCAAGGAAGTCCCCTACCACTCTCTTCCCACTCGGGCCAATCAAACTCCACATAGAAACAGGTCCGATTATTGGGAAGCATGGCATGCCTTACCTACATGTAGTGGTGATGAACCTCTTAGCCCACCCACACCCACGTCTGATAGGAAGTCCTTGCATGCATGGTGTCTTTTTGGGTGTCTAGGAGTACATCATCATACCTACCTTTGGTTGCATCTAGTGTATGCATGGCACACATTTGGGTGTCTTGGTCCGCCATCGTCCATGCGTAGGTCGGACTAGCCATAGGTTTGTCTAAATGTCATGTGTGTGTGTGTTTGTTTGTCTCTCTAGTTGTTTTCTTTCATCCATTTGGTTTGCATAAGTCGTGTCCCAATCACAGGCCAGTCAAAGCACGCATAAGGAGGTAGCCAATGCATGCTACATATCTGTGGATTCAAAGGGAGAGTACATCTAGATCAGGGTCATACCTGACAGGTTTTCGCCCGGAGACCGAAAGTCACTCTAAGTCCATGATCCCCACCCTTTCCGGGTTAAGAAACAAGTGGGTCCGAAAGCGTACGATATTGAACTACCGAACGACAATGGTGTCAATTTGACGTTCCATGTTTCCTCTGGTAGCCTATTGGAACCCGCGGTGATCCCTAGTGAGTTTCGAGCTTTATCTTTCTATTTGGAGTGACCCTCACCCGAGAGTCCACCTCTTCCAGCCTCAACGCATGCATATAGATTGTATACTGGATGAGCAGGTGATCACCACAAGGAACGGCACATACCCACACATCCTAGTGCGTTGGCGAGGATGCCCCACGATGACCAACACCTTGATCACATGCGGAGAGCGCAAGCTTCGGGACCCTTACTCGACGGGGTCGAGTTCCTCCCACCCGGGGAGAATTGGTGCAGACACCAGGGCGATCACGTGACACGTCGGCGAACCGACGGTACCATACGCGGAGCGCCAAGTGGACTACATCAGCTTATCTTCAAAAGGGGGATAATTTGTCTTGAATTTGGACCTTTTTTGGCATTGAATTGGGCTTGTAAAGGGTATTGTATATGTAATTTACTAATGGGCTGGTTGTAAGGCTCCTAAAGGGCCAAATTGTTAAAGCCCCTTAAGCATTCCATAAGTAGAAATGGCCTTGGTCCATTTCTAATGGATCCATAAGCCATATGGGCTTCCTTCCACCCTTCCACATTGGCTATCTAGATTGGATAATCTAGAGTGGGCTCTCTTCATTCATGGACCTTCAAGGGTGGAATGGCCTTAAGCCATCTAGGTTGGAATGGGCTTGGTTAAGCCATGGACCAAAGTGGCCCATTCAAGGCCCAATGAAGGGGGCGCCCTCTTTTTTGTTGGTATTAGGCTAGCTAGTTTGATTTTCTTCTTCAATTACCACATGGAGCATTCAAATGGCTGCTGGTCAAGTTCCACATGGCTGCCACCTACCATCTTTACCTTGAAATTCAAAGGTAGGTGAGCTACCATGTCCCCTTGTCCCCCTTTCCCTTTCACCAAGGGTCTTAATCCATGCGCACCCCTCCCCCTACTTGCATCTTGCGCAAGTCCCCTCCCCCCTACACCTTCCATTTCCCTATATAAGGACATGTATAGTGTTTATGCTTAATAGAATGAAGTTTTGTTAAGAGATAAGTGCATTAGAGAGTGATTCTCTTGGGAGTGATTCCCTGGTTGCAGTCCTGTGACGGGATAGTTCTAGGTCATGTGACTCGACCTCATATCCCCCTTCTCTTCTTATCTTCTTCTTCCAAAAAATTTATCCGTGATACCTCTGCAAGTTCGCAAACTTTCAGCCTTGGTTTCACGTCGATCGGAGTTCATGAGCAACGGTGGCGATTTTTCTTGTGAAAGCGCGCAGATCTGCCCAGATTGCTGCCCAGATCTAAAGATGACTGTGTATTGAATTCTTCAGCCCAACCCTGACGCCATCTGAAGTTGGTTCCTGAAACGAAATCGTATTAGTTCAAGTCCTCTTTGTGTTGCTGCTGGTTTCGCCTCGATCCGTGACCGGTGCTGATCGTGACGGCAGTTCTCGTGGGATCGTGCGGGCTGGTCTCAGCAGGCCCGGCTGAGAACTAGAATCAACTTTCAGAGCCTACCCCGCTTCATCCGGCCAAGATCCGTGTGAGGGATCTTCATAGTATTTCTTCCTCTGGACGTCGCCTACCCTCTCCCACAAGGAACGCCCCAATCCGACATCGGCAACCATTTTTCCAACATTTTACCGTGATTCTGTGCAGTTCTGTGAGCACAAAACCAGAACCTCAGAAGATTCATCACTGCGGCCAGATCTAAAGGTATTTGTTCACGATCTTCGTAGGGAAGATACTACATCCAGTCGCCGACATTCTCCAGCAAACGGCGCTCCGATCGGGCATCGGATCTAGCCGTGCAAGTCTCCGCAAGCTCGCTGCGCAGGGTGACCAGTGCGGGCAGAACCGGGTCAGCTTTCCGTCGGCGTACCCGAGCGGCTCTGGCACGCGTTCCTCGCCTCCTGCGAGTGTGGCCCATCAACCTGGGTTCCAGTAACCCCAAAATCAGTCATTGTAGCCCGATACCTCCCTGCGTGGAGTGGACATTCAGTTCTGAAAATTGTAAAGGCAATTCATTTGTATATCGGGGTTGTTCGGAAATCGACCGGGAGTTCTTTCCCACGCCTAGTCGTGGAGGTACGTGCTCGTTCCGACATCTACATTTGTTGTTTAGTATACTTTCTATATTGCTGCGATTGTGAGAATAGGGTCGATAGCTAGTTCAAATTCACCGCGTTTGTGAGTTGTGGGCGCCCGTTCCATAGCTCCAGTCGAGCACCGAACTCGAATCGGTACCCTAGGCGACGGTGGTTTCTTAATCGCCGCGATCCCCACGTTTCCCTCGCAAGGGACGATCGTCGGGCTCAAGAGAGTCGCTGTTGAGAGACGTCTCCACCTGGAGAATATCACGGTGGCCAGCCTCCCGGCTTTCCTTAGTGTGCTAGTGCTGGCCGCACATCAAGTCGGTTGTACATCTTAGCCCGAGTCGGTCATCCTTCCCGCATCAACGGGTCGACCATGATTGGAGGTGAACGGGGAATAAATCCCAATTGCTGAAACAGGGAGGCAAGGCGGGAAGGAGGCCAAGAAAAAGTAATGACGGAGCTCCCTTCTTCCCGCGGCCTCCGATAAACTGGCTCTGCCGGAGAGCACTTTACAAGCTACAACTCTGATTTCTTCGAACAAGCCTCTTCCTCATGAAACAATTTTTCAAAGCTATGACAAAAATCTTCCATGTCACCCACTAGCCCCTTCAGCGGCGGCGGTGGGTCAGCAATAACACAAGCGACATCACTTCTTTCATCAGAACAGGGTGGCGTCCTCTTCAGAGTACCTGGCTGCAACGGACCTTTCACAAAATACTGACAGTAGTCCCACGTCAGTGGCCCGGAGTCTCCCAGTATTGACAATGCTGACTCCCAGTAGCCAAGGCCTCACCTGCTCATCTTTCTACCCCTGGGGACGGGCTTAGTCCGCCCCTACAACTGTGCGCCGAGGCCCATGCCCGGCTGATAGCCTAATTTCAGGATCATGTGCCATCCCTTGGAACCTCTAATCTTGGACTTGATTTTGACATTAATTGGTGCAGTGGCGGGCTTGCGTGATGCATATGCCCATGGGAAGTTCAAGTCCATCACAGATAAAACTGGTTGTTGCTCGGCCATAGTGTAGGCAGAATTTTGTCAGTAATAGCATCAACTGTCAGGACCGTGGAAACACTCTTCACCTTGACTACCCGCCCCTAAAATGGGAATTTGAGGCACTGGTGGGCGGTCGAGGGCACTGCATGCAAGCTATCAATCCATGGACAACCCAGAATAGCCTTGAACATTGGGTCTATGTCCAATACATAAAATTCCACGTCCATTTTCAAAGGCCCTAGCTCGGCCTGAACTGTCACGACCTCGTGGAAAGCTCTCCTGGAGTTATCATATGCTGCAATAGTTGTCGGTGTCGGCCTTAGCATGTCTTCAGAGATGTTGCAGGCACGCAACGTGCTGAAGGGACAAACATTAATAGAAGCTCCTATGTCCACTAGAGCTGAATCAATGGCCACCTTGTTCAATGAAATCGAAATACATAGTGGCATCTGACGTGCCTCTGGGGGTGCTAGCTCCGACTCAGAAAAAGAAATAGATGGCCCCCTTGTTATAGTGGCCAATACCGATGGCAAATTGTCTACCGCCATGTCCTCGCTAACCATGACTTTCTATAGAAAAGCCCTTGAGGCATCTTGGTGTAGCATGGACCTCTTGATCAACTCCAAGACTGAGATCTTGGCTGGCATTCGGTCCAGGTGTTGCAAAAAATTATATTTCGTGCCGAGTAAGGGGTCTGACTCTTCTGCTTCAACTACTGAGGAGTTAATTGGGGGGTTGGGTGCATGTGCACCAGTAGAAGGGTAGTTTCTCTGAAATAAGCACCTGCTCCTGAGGGCAAGGTTCTGTGGCGGCACGGCGATGGATGGACTCCCAATTGGCCCAGTAGGGTGAGTAGAAGGAATACAAATGGGGGTGACGATGGCGGAGGCTGGTCTGATGGGCCCTGGCGGAGGGATGATGGGTGGAGGGGTAATGATGGAGGGTATGGCAGATGATGGAGCAAGGACTGGCGGAACGGTGGGTAATGTGGCAGGTGCGACGAGGGGACTAGAGGGAATAGAGGGTGGAGCAGTGGTCAAGGTGGTGGGCCGGAGGATGGAAGGAACAGAAGGTGCGGAGGAGTTGGTGTATGCGTGGTGGAAGGCCAGGAGATGAGCGGGAGTCTCATCGTCATAAGACCACCCAACACTAGGGGCTGGGCGGTGACCAATATTGACTTGTGCCGGTGCCTGTGGCTGCTGTTGAGGAGCGGATTGGTGATTTGGCATGGGATTTTGGTGAATCCCGAGTTCAAGTGCGGGCTGCTGCTACTGCTGTGGTTGCGGTTGCTGAGGTTGCTACTGCTGTGGCACCGGCTGCTGCGGCCTGGGTGCCTGTCTTCTCTTCTCCTTGATGTCTTCTATCAACTTATACATCTGGGCCCAGTCAATCCTTTGCCCTTCAGGCAAATCATGCACTAAATCACGGAATTGAAAGCACCTGTCTATAATGTGCCCGGGCTGCCGATGATATATACAATACCGAGATTGATCGGCGGTCGGGTTCCAGTTTTGACGCTCCGGAGGGAGCTGAATGTCACCAGTGTACATTAAGGCCAAGAATATGCCTAGCAGAGTTTCGGGAAGTGGAGGATAATGGGCTCTTTTCAGACCCGGTCGGGCAGGTGCATAGCCAGGTGGAGGAGGGACGTTGTGGTACTGGGGGGGCTGCTGAGGCTGTTGCGGTGGTGGTGGGTGTTGTTGTGGCTGCTGAGGAGTAGGAAATGCTGGTCGAGTGGCTGGTGGAGCAGTGAACTGGGGGTTGCGTGGAGGTTGCTGGAAGCGTGGTGGAGCGGATTGGTTGGGGAATTGGACAGCCTGCACCTGCTCGTTGGTTTGGACTCTTTCGGTGACTGGGCCCGGGGATTTCTTATAGTCTTGGGCTTCTGGGCCTCAAATAGAGAATGAATGGGGGAGTCCTTAAACTGGTTTTGTATAAACCGGGCCCTGCTATACAACTGGTGCATATTTGATATATCATTCATTGCCAGAATGTTCCGGAACGTAGGTGTAGCATTTGAAATCAATAATTTCACTTTTTCCTCCTCTGAGATCTGCCCGGGCACACGTGAGGCCATCTGCCTCCATCTATCTGCATAAGTGGCAAAATCCTCATCCGTCTTCATCTTCTCTTCTACTAGGTCTGTGAATGAATACTCCGGGCCTACCTGTGGACACACAAAATTGCACTCCCGTACGCCCCGACTAGTCCAACATTAACGACAGCTTCAACTGAAGAAACTACGTGGAAGAGGGCCATTCGGACTCCCTGAACACATATACACCACCGTGAAGCTATCTCCGGAGTCACGACAGCGAAGAGAAATCAACCCCCAGGAGCCCCACAATCCGTGGGCCTCGAGGAAAATCAAACGGGCCACAACTCAGCACTCACAACGGGCTCAGAACCACCCTTGAGCTCTTCAGCGGCACACCCCTCTGCCCTATTCAGCGGCACACCCTTTGCCCTGTTCAGCGGCACGCCCTTCAGCGGCACAGCCCTTCGGCAGCACAGCCCTTGAGCTCTTCAGTGGCACGCCCTGGCAGCCGTTCAACGGCACACCCGTGGTGACCCTTCAGCGGCACGCCCCCCAGCCCATTCAGCGGCACGCTCCCCTGGTGCTCCGCCGGCACGCTCGGCTGGGACGCTCCACCGGCACACCTAGTGTGGGTGTCTTCACCGGCACAGTCCCTGCACACCCCCTGCTAGCCTGCAGCGGCACACCCAGGGTGGCCTTCAACGGTACGCCCTGCTTCGCTCTTCACCGGCACACCCTCAGGCCCTTCAACGGCACGCGCCAGCGAACCCCTTCAGTGGCACACCCATCCTGCCCTTCTAGCGGCACGCCGTTTGGGCTCCTCAGCGGCACGCTTTTGTAGGCTTCCAGTGGCACACTTTTACTGTCTTCCAGCGGCACGGGTTTTCACCCGTTCAGCGGCACTCTCCGGATGTTCCTCACCCGGCGTGGTCGCAAGCAATCTTAATGCCATCCCCTATAGATCCTTGGCGCGCAATGGGGTTGCTGAGGTGTCGCCTGGGGAGAGGGCCACACTGCCTACTCTTCCTGCCACCCAGGACAAGGGAGTCAACTCCCATTGAATGCTCGTCGGACGCTTCCCACCTTCGGACGCTTCCGCCGTGGAGGATAAAAGCCCGTATCCTTCGATACACATGGGGGCAGAGAGAGGGAGGCAGAGGCAGAAGAGAAGAAGAGAAGAAGAAGGAGAAGAGGAGAAGAGAGGGAGAGAGGGGAGAGGCCCCGCCGCTCCGCCCACCGCCGCCGTCTGTGTGAAAAGAGAAGAAGAGAAAAGAGAGGAAGAGAGGGGAGAGTGCTACTGCTCCATCCACCGCCATCGCCGGAATAGAAGAAGAAAAGGAAGAGAAAGAAGAGAAGAAGAAAAGGGGGGGAGGGCCTGCTGCCCATCCCCTCCTTGCTGCTACTCCGGCTCCCGGCGTCCGTGCAAAGAGAAGAAGGGAAGAAGAAGGAGTGTTCCTCGGTACGCCCAGCGGCCCTTCGCCGACACACCCCCGCTACTCCCTCCCCTCTCACCGGCACACCTCTTGGTGACATCCAGTTTGACACACCTTGCCCCTCCTTCACCGGCACAGTCCCCTGGCCGGTACATCCCCCCCTTTAGCGGCACGCCGTGGCCAAGCCCTTCGCCGGCACACCCCTGTGGGTCTTCCCCGGTACGCCCAGCGGCCCTTCGCCGACACACCCCCAACCTCTTGCCCGGTGAACCCCCGGCCAGCCTGGGAGAGGTTTCCCGTCCGACGTTCCCTCCGAGTTTCTCGAGGTTTCATTACGGTGTTGCCACACTCGGGCGCCCACCTCCAGTTGTCGGGTTCCGCCACTCCTTGTGGGCGCGTTCCCTGTATCTCCCTTACGCTCAAGTCAAGGGGAGATGCTGTCGAATTTTTGTTAGAGACGATCACACGTTAAAAAAAGGACTAAAAGAAAGCAACAAACAAATAAAAAGAACAACAATAAAATGCTTTAACCGAGGCAAGGGAACCGTAATCAATTCAAAGAGAGTCGAATCGAACGACAACTAAGCGACTTGAACACTCGTCCTCATGGGAGAAAGAATGAAGATAATCAAGGGAAAGAAAGAAGAAGCCCATGCAAACTTAAAAAAATCAAGAGAGAAAAGAAAAAGAGAAGAGACATAAGAACGGAAGAGGAGTGGGCTCCCCATGCCCTTCGCCGGCACGCCCCTTCAGCCACCTTCGCCGGTACACCCTCTAGCCACCCTTGGCCGGCACGCCCTCTGCCGGCGCGCCCTTCATGGCCCCTTGCCGACACACCTTGCCAGGCCCCTCGCCGGTACACCCTGTAGTCGCCCTCCGCCAACACGCCCCAGCCCAGGGCCGCACCGACTACAACGCCCCGCAGGCCGTACAAACTTCACGCCGCAGGCCGTACAGACTTCTCCCCGCGGGCTTTGCCCCGCAGGCCGCACAGACTTTACCTCGAAGGTCGTACAGACTTCGCCCCACAGGCAGTACAGACTTCGCCCCGCGGGCCGTACAGACTTCACCTCATAGGTCGTACAGGCTTCGCCCCATAGGCCGTACAGACTTTTCCTCGCAGGCCGTACAGACTTCGCCCCGCGGGCCGTACAGACTTTGCCCCTCTACAGCCTAAGGCCACACTGACTTCGCCCGCAGGCCGTACAGACCTCGCCCGCAGGCCGTACAGACTTCGCCCCGCAGGCCGTACAGACTTCGCCCTGCAGGCCGTACAGACTTCACCCCGCCGGCCGTACAGACTTCGCCCCGCAGGCCGTATAGACTTCACTCCGCCGGCCGTACAGACTTTGCCCCTCTATAGCCCAAGGCTTCACCGACTTCAGCCCATAGGCCGTACGGATTTTGCCCCTCTACAGCCCAAAGCTGCACCGACTTTAGCCCGCAGGCTGCACCGACCAGCTGACGGCCCAGACCTGCACCGACCTACCTTCAGCCTTGACACACCCTGCACCGACCCAGCCCAATCTCTATCTGGCGCACTCTTTGATACCCTCGCCGGCATGCCTTCAGCCGCCCTTGCCCGGCGCACTCTCTATGCCGCCTTCGCCGGCACGCTGCCTACGACCTTCACCGGCACGCTCCTTCAGTCCCCTTTTGGCCCTTCAGTGGTCCACTCCTCCCCAGAAGTATGTGTGTAATATATAATGTGTAATAATAATAATAATAGTGATAAATCAATAAAAATTACGATGACTAAATTAATTTGGATATATATATATATAACAAACAAAATTGTAAAATAATAATAATAATGGTGAGAGAAATTTCTAATAATAACAATAATAAAAAGCATGGATAAATCATTCAGAAAAAATACACAAAAGGGAAATAAGCCATAAAAAGAATGCATGTATATAATTAGGAGCCCAGATAAAGGAAACGATATAGTCTATATTGCAGCCTGTCTCTCCTGTGACATGGTGCTGAAGGGAATAACAATGCTGCCCCTGCAGGTCAGGCCTGAGTCACGGGGATTGCCTCAACACGGCCACGACCCGACCTCACCCCGGGCCGACATTCCGATTAAACCAGACTCGTTTCTCAGGCCGGATCCCTTCCGAGCCACTACTAAAATTGCCGCACGTTCGGCAGACATTTGAACGGGTTCACCTCGATTTCCGTTGCGTTTCTATTACGGACCTGTGTCTGAACATGAAAAGACCCGTGAGCAATCAACATGGCCGACGGCTCCCACCCCGACGTGGTCGTGACCCGGTATTGCTCTGGGCCGATAGCTCACCAAATCAGATTCACCCTATCGGGATTCGTTCCCCCCCTCTCATTGAAATTACCGCAAACTCGGCATACATTTGTACGGGGTTGTTTCTATCTACATCGTACCTTCAACATGGACCCTCGTCTGAATATCAAGTGGTCCGTAAGTGACCGACAGAAATCCAAATAGAATGAGATGGCTTCTGTCATCCTTGGACCCTTTGCATAGGAAGGTCAACAGGGCCCCCGTGGGCCATGCTTAGACCTCGGGCTTGTCCCGATCATGGTCATTATATGACTCATATCCTCGGCCTATAGCTCGCTCCCTTCGAACACATTTTTGATTTTAGAATCTAGTCCCGGGACTCTTCCCCGTTGCCCTCCGGCACCGGAATCATTAATGATGCCCACGCAAGCCCCGTTTGGACCGCGGGAGGCGCCCCCGGTATGGTCCCGACTCGATCTCGCACCGGGCCAATAAATTCGCTAGTTTCCTGCTACACTAATCGAGATTTAACCGAACATTTTCAGTGTCTCGGAATACTGTATTCGCCGTATCACGGCATACATATGTTCCAGGTCCCCCGGCGACAATTATGATATTCTCAAGCCGGACACCCGTCCGAATATTAAACGGTCTCCCGAATGACCAACACGTTTCGAACTTTCGCTTCCCTAGACACAGGGCTTTTCAGCCGATTCAAGGGATATTCCCTCGTTGCCCCTTGGCACCGAAAATATTAATGACGCTCATGCAAGTCTTGTTTCGACCGCGGGGGGCACTGCAGTATGGTCGCAGCTTGCTCTTGCACCGGGCCAACAGATTTACTGGTTTTTGACCGCTCCAACCGAGGCTCATCTGAACGTTTTCCGCTCTTCTGAACAATAAATTTGCCTTACTTCGGCATACATGCGTTCCGATTTTCCCGCGACAACCGCGATTTTCTCGAGCCGGACATTCGTCCGAACATTAAATGGTCAGCACACGACTGACATGACCGTGAATGGTTTTCTTCTCGCCCTCGCACAAGGATTTCAATACCTCGTAAAAGACCTTCCATGCAAATGATTTCTTGGCCATGAGGCCCTGAATCCCGGTGATTAATCAAGGGTGTTCTTTCGTATGGGGGATGTAAATGACGCCGTGACCTTTATGGCGCAGCGGGTTTTGGTCCCGACACGAACCACACAATCGTCTGACCGAGTCAGATCGAGCGCACCATGGGCTCTTCGGAGCCTGAATAAATTGTCACTCAGTGACTGGCACGCCCACGTACTTAACAGACGAACCACCTGAATAAGCGAATTTTAGTGCGTCCACAAGTCTGGCATGCCCAGTGGGACAGAAACTACCCTTCATCTCTTCGACGGGATTCAAGGCCTCATGGCCCCCTAATAAACGATGTTTGCCTGCTTTGATGAATTGCAGGTGCTGTCTTCGCCAGCCCTATGGGGAGAAAATCCAGACTTGATGCAGCTGCCTTCGCGGCCCCGAGGACGCTACTTCGAAGCATATGCAGCTTCCAGGAATCATGGGGGCTGTTATAAAAAAAAGGAGAAGAGAAAGAGAAGAGAAGGGAGGGGAAATCAAGCCCCCCCTTTTTCCTCAAGAAGAAACAGAAGAAAAGAAGAATAGAAGAAGAGAAGAAGAGAAGAAAAGAAGAAAAGAAATAAACAAAAAAAAGAAGAGAAAGAGTCGGCGAGGAGAGGGTTGTACGTCCACGTCCGTCGAGACCCGTGCTGAATTAAGATTACCATTGTGGGGTTGATGCGGTGGAGCAAACCACTCATCTCTTCCCTGAGGGGGTGAGCGCTCTCCTGCACCTCCACCCTGGTCAATCATACAAGAAGAAGAAAAAAAAGGGGAAAAAAGAGAGATAAAAAAAAGAGAAGAAAAAAGCTGGCAAGCATTGTTGACCAAAAGAGCAAGAAGAAACCCGGCATCCTGCCTGACTCCAGGAGGACCCAAGTCCGCGGTGCAATGACCCGGCCCGTTCCTCCTTCCTGCTGCCTCTATCCGGCACAAAACGGCCCATCGAGTGGTTGTTAAAAGACCCAGCGAGCCACAATTGTAGCTTGCTGAATAGCTGCCCGCTGTGGGGAATGCTTTATAGCAATAGAGTTGCACCCTGGCTTAGGGGCATTTGAAGAAGAAATACACCCCGATATGGGGGCACATGAAGCAAAAGACATACCCCGCCATGGGGGCATAAGAAGAAGAGAATTCACCCCGGCCTAGGGACACATAAAAAGAGAAACTCACCCTGGCTTAGGGGCATATGAAGAAGAAATGTACCCCGGCCTGGGGGCATAAGAAACAAAAGCACACCCCATGCTAGGGGCATATGGAGATGAATGCACCTCGCCCTGAGGGGCGCAAAAAGCATAAGAACACACCCTAGTTTTGGGGCATTTGAAGAAGCTACATCCTGTCTTGGGAGTATAAGAAGAAAAGAGTCCACCCCATCTTAGGGGTATTTGAAGAAGAAACAAACCCCGCTATGGGGGCATAGAAGCCATAAAGAATACGCCCCGGCTTAGGGGTATTTGAGGAAGAAGTATACCCCGCCTCGGGGGACATTGCAAGCAGCGATACACCCTGCTTGGGTGCACAGGAAGCAAACCACACCCCACTCCTGGGGACACATAAAGAGAGTACACCCCGCCATGGGGGCACATGAAGAGAATCCACCTCGACTCGGGGGTACATGAAGCAACAAAGAATACACCCCGCCTTAGGGAGAATCTGAAGAAGAAGCATACACCCCACCAACGGGGGCACAGGAGCCGTCGAGAATCCACCCCACTTTGGGGGCACAAGAAGCAGACATTCCCCAGCGTGTCGGGGCAGAAGAAGAAGAATCCCCCCTCGGGGGCATATAAAAAAAGCAAAGATACGCCCGGTGCCCGGCGCACATGAAGAGAAAGGCACCTCCCTTTGGGGGCACAACAAGTAACAAAGATACACCCCATTCCCAGGGACACATGAAGTGAAATACACCCCTGCTCCAGGGGCATATGAGACAAAACTATACCCCGATTTAGGGGCATTTGAAGCAAAGACTTCACCCCGCCTCAAGGGGGGGGCATAAGAAGCGAAAGATATACCCCACCCCAGAGGCACAAGAAGAAAACACACCCCACCTTGGGGGTGTAAGAAGCCAAGAGATATACCCCACCACGGGGAAGTAGAGGCAAAATGCATCCCCCCCGGGGGCACATGAAGCAACATACCCCTTGCCTCGGCAGCATATGAGGCCAATAAGCTACATCCCGGCTCGAGAGCATAAGAAACAAAAGATATACCCCACGTCGGGGGCATATGAAGTCAAGAATCACACCCCCGTCTTAGGGGTATTTGAAGAAGAAGCATACCTCGTCTCGAGGGCCTAGAAGCTATAAAGAGCACGCCTCGACTCAGGGGCATATGAAGAGAAGTCCACCCCGGCCTAGGGGTATTCAAAGAAGAAACATACCCCGCCAGGGGGCATAGAAGCCATAAAGAATAAGCCCCGGCTTAGGGGTATTTGAAGAAGAAGCATACCCCGCTAGGGGACATAGAAGGCATAAAAGAATACGCTCTGGTTTAGGGGTACTTGAAGAAGCTATATCCCGCCTTGGGAGCATGAGAAGAAAAGAGAATCCACCCCAGCTTAGGGACCTTTGAAGGAGCATACCCCAGGCTCGGAGTCCATGAAGCAACATGCACCCCCCCGGGGGGGGGGGGGGGGGACATCTGAAGCAGAACAAACAACATCCCCCGGCTTAGGGAAGCATATGAAGAAAGGAATACACCCCGATATGGGGGCACGTGAACAAAGAAGAAGAATTCACCCCGCCTTGGGTGCATAAAAAGAAAGAACTACACCCCGCATCAAAAGCGGCAATACACTCCACTCTGGGGGCACTAGAAGCGGAATACACCCTGTGCCGGGGGCATATTTAAAAAAAGGATACCTCACTCTGGGGCATTAGAAGCAGCAATACGCCCCACCTTGGGGGCATCAAAAGCAGCAATACACCCCACCTTAGGAGCACAAGAAGCAAATATTCCCCCCGGTGTGTCTGGGAAGAAGAAAAGAATTCACCCCGGCCTGGGGACACTTGAAGAAAGAAGCACATCCCGCCACGGGGGCACATGAAAAGAACCCCTCCCGCCTCGGGAGCTCAAGAAAGAGAAGAATACACCCTGGCCTGGGGGCTTTTGAAGAAGAAACATACCCCCTCCATGGGAGACAAAGCTACGCCCTGACTCAGGGGTATCTGAAGAGAGATCACCCCGCCGCGGGGTCATAAGAAGCAAAAGAATACACCCCGACCTGGGGACACATGCGGAGGACCTACCCCGCTCTGGGGGCACAAGAAAAAGGGATACACTCCGCCCCTAGCGCATAAGAAGCAAATGCACTTACCCCGCTCTGGGGGCACAAAAAGAGACACACTCTGCCCTTGGCACATAAGCAGCAGAAGCATCTACCCCGACCCGGGGCACAGAAGCGAAGAGACATACATCCTGATCTGGGAGCATAAGAAGAAAGATATACTCCGCCTAAGCGGCATTTGAAGAAACAACATACCCTACTTCGGGGGCACAGACTCCGTAAAGAGATACACCCCGGCCTCAGGGGGGCATAAGAAGCAAAAGATACACCCTCGTGCCGGGGACATATGAAGAGAAGCACTCCTCCGCCTTCAGGGGTAAAAAAAAGGGGGGGGGGGGCAGAATTCACCCCCGCCATGGGGGGGGGGTATAAGAAACAAAAGCTACACCCCGCTTTGGGGGCATTTGAAGAAGAAACATACCCCACCTGGGGGCATAGAAGCCGTGAAGAGTATACCCCACCATGGGGGTATTTGAAGAGAGCTACACCCCACCTCGGGGGCATTAAAAAACACACCCTGGTCTGGGGACATAGAAGCCATGAAAAATACACCCCGTCTGGGGGCACAGAAGCGAAGAGGCAAAACACACCCCTCAGGGGGGGGATGCATACCAAATGAAGCTACACCCCAACCCGGGGACACATTAAGAGAAATACACTCCAGCATGGAAGCATTAATGAGAAAAGAAGAGCAAAATAAAGAAAAAGACATGCACGAGGCAGACGTGGTCTTCGAGCCCGTCTCATCACATAAAAGAAAAGAAGAAAAGGAAGAAAAGACACATGAGACAGACGTAGTCCTCCAGCCCGCCTCATCACACAAAAGAAGAGAAGAAAAGAAAGAATACACATGAGGCAGGCGTAATCCTCGAGCCCGCCTCATTACGCAAAAGAAGAGAAGAAAAGGAAAAAAAAGAGACATGAGGCGAACATGGTCCTTGAACCCGCCTCTTCACATAAGAGAAAAAAAGAGAGAAAGAGTCACGAGGCGAGCATGGTCTCTGCACCTGCCTCTCTATAAAAGAAAGAGAGAAAAAAAAGAGACATGAGGTGAACATGGTCCTTGAACCCGCCTCTTCACACAAAAGAAAAAAAAAGAAAAGAGAGAGTCACGAGGCGAACATGGTCTCTGCACCTACCTCTCTACAAAAGAAGAAAAAAGGAGAGTCACGAGGCAGACGCGATCTTTGCACCCGTCTCTCCATAAAAGAAGAAGAGAAGAAGAAAAAGAATAGTCGTGAGGCAAACATGGTCTTTGCACCTGTCTCTCCACACAAAATAAGAAGAGAAGAAGAGAAAGAACGGCCACGAGGCGAACATGGTCTTTGCACCTGCCTCTTTAAAAAACCGTTATGAGGTAAACTTTTACCTCTGACCTCCAGCCACCCAACAAATAGAAGTCAATCAGCATTCCACCGACGGGGTGTTAAACCGAAAAATATTCAGCCATCGGGGCTTCAAGCCGATAGATATTTAGCCATCGGGACTTCAAGCCGACAGATATTCAGCCATCGGGGCTTCAAGCCGATATATATTCAGCCATCGGGGCTTCAAGCCGATAGATATTCAGCCATCGGGGCTTCAAGCCGATAGATACTCAGCCATCGGGGCTTTAAACCGACTAGACCTTCCACCGACGGGGCGTTAAACCGACTAAACCTTCCGCCGACGGGGCGTTAAACCGACTAAACCTTCCGCCGACGGGGCGTTAAACCGACTAGACCCTCCGCCGACGGGGTGTTAAACCGACTAGACCTTCCGCCGACGGGGCATTAAACCGACTAGACCTTCCGCCGACAGGGCGTTAAACCGACTAAACCTTCCGCCGACGGGGCGTTAAACCGACTAAACCCTCCGCCGACGGGGCGTTAAACCGACTAAGCCTTCCGTCGACAGGGCGTTAAACCGACTTGACCTTCCGCCAACGGGGCGCTAAACCTGACCAACTTTCAGCCATCGGGGCTTCAAGTCGACAACTACCCCTTCATCGGCCTTTGGGTTGACAGCTATTTAATTATCGGCCTTTGAGCCGACAGCTACCTCATCATCGGCTCCTAGCCGACAACTACCTCATCATCGGCCTTTGAGCCGACAGCTACCTCATCATCGGCTCTTAGCCGACAGCTACCTCATCATCGGCTCCTAGCCGACAGCTACCTCATCATCTGGTCCTAACCGACAGCTACCTCATCATCGGCTTTTGGCCGATGGCTACCCCTTCATCGGCCTTCGGGCCGACAGCTATCCAATCATCGGTCTCCAAGACGATAGCTACCTCATTATCGGCCTTCGGGTCGACAGCTATATAATCATCGGCTCCTAGCCGACAGCTACCTCATCATTGGCACCTCAGCCGACAGCTTCCCAGTTAAAAAAAAATAGACCTCTCACTTTGGTTCGGATCCTTCCCCGACCAGAGGACAATAGAATAAACCTTTCACTTTGGTCCGGACCCTTCCCCGGCCAGAGAACAAAAGAGACTCGTCTCTTCGACTCTCACATCCCGCTACCCAACGCCCCTCTGCAGGGCCATTTCGACCGGGGCCCACTGTCAGGATTAATCCATCCGTCCCACTGCGCCTCCCGATTTGGCTCCTGCAGCCCGCTCCCCAGCATCTTTTAGCCCTTATGGCTCACTCCCGTAATGTCCCTTGGGTTCTATATAAAAATCCTTTCAGCCCTTTTACGGTCTGCTTCCCTAATACCTTTACTACCACTACACTTATACGTAACAACAATATTTTCTTATGCAAAAAAAAATAAAAAAAAATAACACCAAAAAAAAAAACAACAAAACAAAAAAAAAACAAAACAAACACAAAAAAGAAAATGGAAACAAAAAAAGGGAATGCATGATTGCCCTGCTTGCATGGTTGCTTAATATAGAATAATACACCTCCTTGAAATTTTCTAGGACCGTGTTTCCTTGCTAAATAATATCGCCCCGATTCCGGATGCACGCGCGTCACGGCGTACGCTCGAAGGGAACTCGATTATGGCGGGTGCACACGTCAAGGGGAAGAGTCATGACTGAATCGCTAAGCCCAACTCACAAAATAAACCTGAGACAACGCTCCCACACTTAGCACTTAATGTGTTCGATAGCCTTCGACTATAGGGATTGCCTGAATTTCTTCTTAGCACTCTACAGAGACTTGAATTCCTGCACTCGCGTGAAAGGTAATCGTGAGGAAAAAGCTGCCTACCCCCCCACTGTAAAAAAAAAGAGAAGAAAAAAAGAGAGAAAAAAAAGAAAAGAGAGAGAAACACGGAGCCGAGTAGTCGGGAATCCCCACTGAAACAAATGAGGAGACTCGCGTAAAATGGTGAAGCGAATCACAATAAGGACGAATCTTAGTAGCCGGGAATCCCCATTGAGACACATGAGGAGACTCACGCCGAACGGTGAAATCCGCTACCAAAATGAACAGATGGGGGCTGTGTGAAGATACCGAAAGTCGAAAGCCTGGAACTAATGTGTCGGCGCTAGAGTAACCCTCGAGTGTCACCAAGAAAACCTGCATATCCCTATGGTTAGGGCTCTTTGTTCACACATTTGCACTGCCACGCCACAGAGAATTGCCTCGGGTGAAATGCGTGAATTTAGGCTATGCATGCAAGGCATGCGATATCCTCTTGATGGGTGCACCACCCCTCAATTGTGCCTCGCGGCCCGCACCGCATCTACGAATTACGGGCGATGTCCCTATCTATCCCCTATAGGGGGAGCTGCCTTACTTATATTTATGTTATGCCTGCTAATGAATGCTTGCATGCTTGAATGAAAGGAAATATAATAAAAAATAATAAATAATAAAAATTTGTGTATACAATAAACTCAATTTCGGCCATCGAAGCCTACGTTCCCAGCTACGGCTCGTAGAGCCCAACCTTAGCCCCCATGGCCTACCTCTTGCCCTCGCGGCTCGTTAATCCCCAACTTTGGCTCTTCAAGTCCGCTCCCAGCCTTGGCTATTTTGACCTCCCTTATCGGCTCTTGAGCCGACAGCTTTCAATTATCGGTCCCTGAGTCGATAGCTTTCTAATCATCGGCCTTCGGGTCGACAGCTTTTAAATTATTGGCTCTCATGCCAACAGCTTTCAATTATCGGCCCCTGAGTCGACAGCTTTTAATCATCGGCCTTCGGGTCGACAGCTTTTCAATTATTGGCCCCTATGTCAACAGCTTTCAATTATCGGCCGCTGTGCCGACAACTCTTATATCATTGGCATCCACGCCAGCAGCCACCCGGAGTTCTTCAAAAAAAGAGAAAAAAATGAAGGGAAGAAGAGAAGAAGGAGGAGGAAAGAAAAAAAGAACAACAAAAGAGAGAAAAAAAGAGAGAGAAAAAAAGAGATAAAAGAAAGAGAAGAGAAGAAAAAGAAGAGAAGAAGAGACCAACAAACCATGTCAGCTCCCGGCACCCTGTCGGCACTGACGAAGAGACAAAGAGACCAACAAACCATGTCAGCGCCCGACACCCTGTCGGCACTGACGAAGAGACAAAGAGATCAACAAACCATGTCAGCGCCCGGCACCCTGTCGGCACTGACGAAGAGACAAAGAGACCAACAAACCATGTCAGCTCCCGGCACCCTGTCGGCACTGACGAAGAGACAAAGAGATCAACCAACTATGTCAGCTCCTGGCACCCTGTCGGCACTGACGAAGAGACAAAGAGACCAACAAACCATGTCAGCTCCTGGCGCCCTGTCGGCAGTGACGAAGAGAAAAAGAGATCAACAAACCATGTCAGCTCCCGGCACCCTGTCGACACTGACGAAGAGACAAAGAGATCAACAAACCATGTCAGCTCCCGGTGCCCTGTCGGCACTGACGAAGAGAAAAAGAGATCAACAAACCATGTCAGCTCCCGGCACCCTGTCGGCACTGACGAAGAGACAAAGAGATCAACCAACTATGTCAGCTCCCGGCACCCTGTCGGCACTGACGAAGAGACAAAGAGACCAACAAACCATGTCAGCTCCTGGCGCCCTGTTGGCACTGACGAAGAGACAAAGAGACCAACAAACCATGTCAGCTCCCAGCGCCCTATCAGCACTGACGAAGAGAAAAAGAGATCAGCAAACCATGTCAGCGCCCGGTAACCTGTCGGCACTGATGAAGAGACAAAGAGACCAATAAACCATGTCAGCGCCCGGCACCCTGTCGGCACTGACGAAGAGACAAAGAGACCAACACACTGCTTCAGTTCCCGACACCCCGTCGGCACTGACAAAGAGACCAACACACTACTTCAGTCCCCGACACCCCGTCGGCACTGATGAAGAGACCAATATACTACTTCAGTTCCCGGCACCCCGTCGGCACTGATGAAGAGACGAAGAGACCGACATATTGCTTCAGTTCCCGGCATCCCGCCGGCACTGATGAAGAGACAAAGATACCAACATGCTATGTCAGTTCCCGACACCCTGTCGGCACTGATGATGAAGAGACAAAGAGACCAGCATGCTACGCCAGCTCCCAACACCCCGTCGGCATCGACGAAGAGAAAAGAGACCAGTACACCCACGGGCACCGCCTGGCTCATCCTTCGCATGCACTACCCGTGGGCGGGGGGCATTTGTGGACACGCAAAATTGCACTCTCGTACGCCCCGACTAGTCCAACATTAACGACAACTTCAACTGAAGAAACTACATGGAAGAGGGCCATCCGGACTCCCCGAACACATATACACTACCGTGGAGCTATCTCCAGAGTCACGACAGCGAATAGAAATCAACCCCCAGGAGCCCCACAATCCGTGGGCCTCGAGGAAAATCAAACATGCCACAACTCAGCGCTCACAACGGGCTCAGAACCGCCCTTGAGCTCTTCAGCGGCACACCCCTCTGCCCTGTTCAGCGGCACACCCTTTGCCCTGTTCAGCGGCACGCCCTTCAGCGGCACAGCCCTTCAGCTCTTCAACGGCATGCCCTGGCAGCCGTTCAACGGCACACCCGTGGTGACCCTTCAGCGGCACGCCCCCCAGCCCGTTCAGCGAAACGCTCCCCTGGCACTCCGCTGGCACGTTCGGCTGGGACGCTCCACTGGCACACCCAGTGTGGGTGTCTTCACCGGCATAGTCCCTGCACACCCCCTGCTAGCCCTCAGCGGCACACCCTGGGTGGCCTTCAACGGTACATCCTACTTTGCTCTTCGCCGACACGCCCTCAGGCCCTTCAACGGCGCGCGCCAGCGAACCCCTTCAGCGGCACACCCATCCTGCCCTTCTAGCGGCACGCCCTTTGGGCTCCTCAGTGGCCTGCCTGCGAGCTCTTCCAGTGGCACGCTTTTGCAGGCTTCCAGCGGCACGCTTTTACTGTCTTCCAGTGGCACGGGTTTTCACCCGTTCAGTGGCACACTCCGGATGTTCCTCACCCGGCGTGGTCGGCAAGCAATCTTAACGCCATCCCCTATAGATCCTTGGCGCGCAATGGGGTTACTGAGGTGTCACCTAGGGAGAGGGCCACGCTGCCTACTCCTCCTGCCACCCAGGACAAGGGAGTCAACTCCCATTGAATGCCCGTCGGACGCTTCCCGCCTTCGGACGCTTCCGCCGTGGAGGATAAAAGCCCCTCTCCTTCGATACACACGGGGGCAGAGAGAGGGAGGCAGAGGCAGAAGAGAAGAAGAGAAGAAGAAGGAGAAGAGGAGAAGAGAGGGAGAGAGGGGAGAGGCCCCGCCGCTCCGCCCACCTGCCGCCGTCTGTGTGAAAAGAGAAGAAGAGAAGAGAGAGGAAGAGAGGGGAGAGTGCTGCTGCTCCATCCACCGCCATCGTCGGAATAGAAGAAGAAAAGGAAGAGAAAGAAGAGAAGAAGAAAAGGGGGAGAGGGCCTGCTGCCCATCCCCTCCCTACTGCTACTCCGGCTCCCGGCGTCCGTGCGAAGAGAAGAAGACGGAGTGGAGAGAGGGAGTGGGGTCCGGGAGGGGAGGAGTCCACGCTCCGTTCCCCTCCCCACTATATTTCCTTTTCTTTTTTCTTTTCCTTCATTTCCTTTTTGCTATCGTCGTTGCGATGTATTAGCCCCCCCGGGGCATTCCTTTTGTGAGAATAAAAGTGGAAGGCCTGCAAGTTTTTTTGGACATCTTTCTAATGCATTTCTTCCGTGTTTGCATCCTTCGGTGTTTCACGCCCCTTTCTTTTCTCCCCCACTTTAGGGTTTGCTTCCCCCTAGGTGTTTTCGCCCCCGTTTAACCCCCCAACACCTTTTGCTTCCTACCCGGTGCATTTCATTCCTTCTCTTGCCCGGTGCAGTCTCCCCAGCCTTCCCCGACACGCCCTGGGCCAACCTCTCACCGGCACACCTCTTGGTGACATCCAGTCTGGCACACCTTGCCCCTCCTTCACCGGCACAGTCCCCTGGCCGGTACACCCCCCCTTTAGCGGCACGCCGTGGCCAAGCCCTTCACCGGCACAACCCCTGTGGGTCTTCCCCGGTACGCCCAGCGGCCCTTCGCTGACACACCCCCAACCTCTTGCCCTGTGCACCCCCGGCCAGCCTGGGAGAGGTTTCCCGTCCGACGTTCCCTCCGAGTTTTCTGAGGTTTCATTACGGTGTTGCCGCTCTCGGGCGCCCACCTCCAGTTGTCGGGTTCCGCTACTCTTTGTGGGCGCGTTCCCTGTATCTCCCTTACGCTCGAGTCAAGGGGAGATGCTGCGGAATTTTTGTTAGAGACGATCACACGTTAAAAAAAGGACTAAAAGAAAGTAACAAACAAATAAAAAGAATAACAATAAAATGCTTTAACCGAGGCAAGGGAACCGTAATCAAATCAAAGAGAGTTGAATCGAACAACAACTAAGCGACTTGAACACTCGTCCTCATGGGAGAAAGAATGGAAAATAATCAAGAGAAAGAGAGAAGAAGCCCATGCAAACTTAACAAAATCAAGAGAGAAAAGAAAAAGAGAAGAGGCATAAGAAAGGAAGAGGAGTGGGATCCCCATGCCCTTCGTCGGCACGCCCCTTCAGCCACCATCACCGGTACACCCTCTAGCCACCCTTGGCTGGCACGCCCTCCACCGGCGCGCCCTTCTTGGCCCCTCGTCGACACACCTTGCCAGGCCCCTCGCCGGTACACCCTGTAGTCGCCCTCCGCCAACACGCCCCAGCCCAGGGCTGCACCGACTACAACGCCCCGCAGGCCGTACAGACTTCGCCCCGCAGGCTTTGCCCCGCAGGCCGTACAGACTTCGCCCCGCGGGCCGTACAGACTTTGCCCCTCTATAGCCCAAGGCCGCACCGACTTTGCCCCGCGGGCCGTACAGACTTCGCCCCGCCGGCCGTACAGACTTTGCCCCTCTATAGCCCAAGGCCGCACCTACAACGCCCCGCAGGCCATACAGACTTCGCCCCGCAAGCCGTACAGACTTCTCCCCGTAGGCCGTACAGACTTCGCCCCGCCGGCCGTACAGACTTCGCCCCTCTATAGCCCAAGGCTGCACCGACTTCAGCCCGCAGGCCGTACGGATTTTGCCCCTCTACAGCCCAAAGCTGCACCGACTTCAGCCCGCAGGCTGCATCGATCTGCTGACAGCCCAGACCTGCACCGACCTACCTTCAGCCTTGGAACACCCTGCACCGACCCAGCCCAATCTCTATCAGGCGCACTCTTTGATACCCTCGCTGGCATGCCTTCAGCCGCCCTTTCCCAACGCACTCTCTATGCCGCCTTCGCCGGCACGTTGCCTACGACCTTCACCGGCACGCTCCTTCAGTCCCCTTTTGGCCCTTCAGCGGTCCACTCCTCCCCAGAAGTATGTGTAATATATAATATGTAATAATAATAATAATAGTGATAAATCAATAAAAATTACGATGACTAAATAAATTTGGATATATATATATATAACAAACAAAATTGTGAAATAATAATAATAATGGTGAATGAAATTTCTAATAATAACAATAATAAACAGCATGGATAAATCATTCAGGAAAAATACACAAAAGGGAAATAAGCCATACAAAGAATGCATGTATATAATTAGGAGCCCAGATAAAGGAAACGATATAGTCTATATTGCAGCCTGTCTCTCCTGTGACATGGCGCTGAAGGGAATAACAATGCTGCCCCTGCAGGTCAGGCCTGAGTCACGGGGATTGCCTCAACACGGCCACGACCCGACCTCTCCCCGGGTCGACATTCCGATTAAACCGGACTCGTTTCTCAGGCCGGATCCCTTCCGAGCCACTACTAAAATTGCCGCACGTTCGGCAGACATTTGAACGGGTTCACCTCGATTTCCGCTGCGTTTCTATTACGGACCTGTGTCTGAACATGAAAAGACCCGTGAGCAACCAACATGGCCGACGGCTCCCACCCCGATTTGGTCGTGACCCGGTATTACTCTAGGCCGATAGCTCGCCAAATCGGATTCACCCTATCGGGATTCGTCCCCCCCACCTCTTATTGAAATTGCCGCAAACTCGACATACATTTGTACGGGGTTGTTTCTATCTACGTCGTACCTTCAATATGGACCCTCGTCTGAATATCAAGTGGTCCGCAAGTGACCGACAGAAATCCGAATAGAATGAGATGGCTTCTGTCATCCCTCGACCCTTTGCATGGGAAGGTCAATAGGGCCCCCGTGGGCTATGCTTAGACCTCGGGCTTGTCCCAGTTATGGTCATTGTATGACTCATATCCTCGGCCTATAGCTCGCTCCCTTTGAACACGTTTTCGATTTTGGAATCTAGTCCCGGGACTCTTCCCCGTTGCCCACTGGCACCGGAATCATTAATGATGCCCACGCAAGCCCCGTTTGGACCACGGGAGGCGCCCCCGGTATGGTCCCTACTCGATCTCGCACGGGGCCAATAAATTTGCTAGTTTCCTGCTACACTAACCGAGATTTAACCGAATGTTTTCAGTGTCTCGGAATAATGTATTCGCCATATCACAGCATACATATGTTCCAGGTCCCCCTGCGATAATTATGATATTCTCAAGCCGGACACCCGTCCGAATATTAAACGGTCTCCCGAATGACCAACATGTTTCGAACTTCTGCTTCCCTAAACACAGGGCTTTTCAGCCGATTCACGGGATATTCCCTCGTTGCCCCTTGGCACCGAAAATATTAATGACGCTCATGCAAGTCTTGTTTCGACCGCGTGGGGGCCCACCGCAGTATGGTTGCAGCTTGCTCTTGCACGGGGCCAACAGATTTAATGGTTTTTGACCGCTCCAACCGAGGCTCAGCCGAACATTTTCCGCTCTTCCGAACAATAAATTTGCCGTACTTCGGCATACATGCGTTCCTATTTTCCCGCGACAACCGTGATTTTCTCGAGCCGGACATTCGTCCAAACATTAAATGGTCAGTACACAACTGACATGACCGCGAATGGTTTTCTTCTCGCCCTCACGCGAGGATTTCAATACCTCATAATAGACCTTCCATGCAATTGATTTCTTGGCCATGAGACCCTGAATCCCGGCGATTAATCAAGGGTGTTCCCTCGTATGGGGGATGTAAATGACGCCGTGACCTTTATGGCGCGGCGGGTTTTGGTCCCGACACGAACCACACAATCGTCTAACCGAGTCAGATCGAGCGCACCATGGGCTCTTCGGAGCCCGAATAAATTGTCACTCAGTGACTGGC
Organism: Amorphophallus konjac; assembly: GCA_022559845.1. NCBI lineage: Eukaryota > Viridiplantae > Streptophyta > Magnoliopsida > Alismatales > Araceae > Amorphophallus > Amorphophallus konjac. Next base: position 91,276,946 of record CM040121.1, read on the forward strand.
ATGCCCACGCACTTAACAGACGAACCACCTGAACAAGTGAATTTTAGTGCGTCCACACTACCCAGTCTTGAAATCACTGTATAAACTTCTCCTTGACAACCTTGAAACTCTCTGCCTCCTCCAATGGCAGAGTGTAAAACCATTCCAATGCAACCCCATCCAGCGATCGGCGGAAGAAATACGCCATAAGGCGGTCGTCATGCTGGAATTGCGCAGACTCATATAAAAACTCCCATATGTGAATAAAAGGGTTGCCATTCCCATCGTACTTGCGGTACACGGGGAGCTCCGACTGGGGAGGAAAGCAAATATCGCAGAAATTGGGAACGGGGATGTCAGCAAGGGATTGTGGGCCGACCCATTTATGAAGAAGGTCAATTTGCCGCTGCATGGCAGCCCACTTATCAAGAAGTTCCCGTTCCCGGGATGGACAAGGCAAAGATGGGAGGGCAGACCCGGCATATAGGGCTGATGGATAGACCGACGGAGGGGGAAGCCCGTAGGAAGGATAGTGGGCTAGGGAAGGGCTCATATCGGCATGAGCGAGCTGGGCAGCCCCCGCTTGAAGACGAACAAAATCAGCCGGGGCCACAAGGGCCTGTGGAGCTGGAGAAGTGGTGATATAAGGATCTGGATAGGAAGATGAGGGGATCTGGACCTTCCCTTTATCAGAAATCTGATGGGCCGAGCTAGAAGCTTGGCCCACTTCCATGCTAGGAAATCAGAGGGTCCGAGGATGGACAGGAGTGAGATCAATGGGCGCAGCAGAAGCAGCCCCTAACCCAATAATAGGAGGTGAAGTGGTGGCGACAGAGACGTCATAATGAGAAATAAAAGACGGGTGTAGACACGCTAAAATTGACGTTATGTTGATCAAATCTCATGTCATTATGTAAACGCCCCAAGTGGACTTCAATATTCCTATAACATGAAGTTTTTCTATTTTTTGTGAGTTTTATGCATTTTTCCCGCATTTTTCGTGATTCACGACTTAACGAAGGGCGTTACTTTCAAAAGTCGCGACCTATCATAGGGCGTTTCAAAAGAAGGGACGACCATAGGTGAGGGTGTCAATTCCTGGTATTATCCGTTAATTTCTGGAATTATCTATTTTCAAAATAAAAAGCATTTTATTCGTAACGTCCTACCTCAGGGCGTGTTTTTAAGCAACGCCGTTACCTCAGGCGTATTCCAGGAATTTCTAAACAAAGAAAGTTTTATTTCCAAAATTAAATCCGGGAAGAAACGGCCTTTCCTAGGTCCTGTTTCAATAAACGTCCTGTGGCAGGTCGTCAATTCATAAATTGACGCCCTGGCTTGAGTCGTGTTTCATCCAGAGTCCTTCCTTTTTCCATCTTTCCCTCACAGTTCTCTACCATCCATGGGACTCTTGCTCGATCTTGATCCTTCCCTGGATGCCTCATTGCCTGTTCTTATCATTTCCTTGGTTTGATCATCCGATTGAAGCATTATAAAAGGAAATATCATTCGATCGTGAAAAAGGTTAACCGGGTTAAGCATTCAAAGCATTTGAAGTATTCAGAAGGTTGAACGCCTACTTCCACTCCATCCCTCTGCATCAGGGGCGTGCTTCATCCATCCCTCTGCATCCGTTCAATACCTTCACGGCTTCCCTTTACTCTCGTCAGGAAGAGCAGGGCTATCGTGCTTATTTCATTTGTTTTCTAAGCATATTCATCATTACTGTCATCCCATCATTAGTTCTCTTATTGCATTAAGTATCAGCATATCATATCCTTTCCCTAGTTCTCTTCTAGGGGTTTAAAAAAAAAACAAAAAAAGAGGTGCGCACGTTGATATCTTTTTCATCATTTCACGTTAGTTTTGGATTGATACTATAGCACTTTGGCTGATCCCTCTCTCTTTTGCTTGTTTTTCATTGTCTTTTTTACAAGGTAATCAACTAAGAAGACCCACTTCATCGGCCGGCCGATTGAAGTTGGAGGAGGAAATCCACATCCATCCCGCATCCCAATCTCCACCAGGTACACGCGATCTCCTTTTCTTCTTATTGAGGTAACCCCTCTGGCGATCACATCATCTCCACTTTAGCACCTCGTGCTATTTTTATTGCATTCTTTTGCATTATTTATCCCATTGTCATATTTAATTTCCCCAACAAAGAGCGGATTTTAATCCGATCCACAAATTGGCGATCACGGTGGGACTTCCACTATTTTCTTTATTGATTACCATCTCCATTGGCACCCTCGTGTGCCCTTTCCCCTTGACACCCTCGTGTGTCCTTTCCCCTTAGGCACCCTCGCGTGCCCTTTACCCTCGGTACCCTTTCCCTTGTGCCCCTCGGGCACCCTCCATTGTGCACCCTGCACACTCCTGGGATCAGTCAATTGTTGCTTATTAACGCCTTCCATAAGGGCGTCTTTTGATTTAACGCCCCTCACAGGGACGTGTTTTATTGATTAACGCCCCCTTTCAGGGCGTGTGTTTATCGCATCTGCTGGCGTTTGGTTTGCTCATTATATCGTCTGCTATTTAACGCCCTTCTCAGGGACGTGTTTCGTTGATTAACGCCCACTTCCAGGGCGTCTTTTACCATAACTGCTGTCTGCTGCATGCTTATCATATTGTCTGTGGATTAACGCGCCTCTCAGAGGCGTTTCATTTATTATCAGCACCTTTCATTAGGGCATTTCTCTTTTATCATAACTGCTGTCTGCCGCATGCTTATCATATTGTCTGTGGATTAACGCCCCTCTCCGAGGCGTTTCATTTATTATCAGCGCCTATCATCAGGGCATTTCTCTGGGTTTTGACGCCCTCCTGTGGAGGCGTACTTTCTTTATAACGCCTCACCTAAAGGCGTGTTTTCCTACCGTCTGTGAGCCCCTCACAGAGTTTAACGACAGCCACGCTGCCGTGTCTTCATTTGGTCACGACCTACCGCAGAGCGTGTCTTTCCTCCTGCTGTGAAAACGACCTTTCCCAGGTCATTTCTTTACTGTTTCTTTTTCACAGATACTGCTTCCTGTGTTTAGTTCTTATTCGTTGCTTGGCATCTGTCTTGATATTATATTGCTGCTTGGATTATCTTGTTTGATTGGCTTGGTTGAGAGACCTCCTCTCTCTACCCTAGAATCCACACACCCTTCTTGGAATCGGGACGACCCTCCATTGAGCATTCTGTCTCTTTGGACCGGAAATCCCTTTTCCAAGACCTCCATAAGTCCCCACACCCGTGGATTCCCTCACGGACGCCGGGCTGGTTGTACCCTTGAAGTACCTGGAGTTTAGAGAACCTATGCGTTGTTAAAGAGAGAGAAAAACTTAGTTGACCCGGAGGTTACACTTGGATCAAACTAGGTCTCATTTGGCAAAAGAGTGAACTTTCACAAATAATCCACTCTAATTCAAACATCAAACATTAAAATCTTGCGTTTCTTGTCAACCTTGTTTGCATAAACATAGTTGGGTGAGTTGATTGCTTTGATTGGATTAAAATATTTTGTGATAAGTTCCTTCATTAAACACTCTCTCTCTTAAGAATGAAACTTCGTTCAGGTAAAATCATCAGCATGTCAGGTAACGGGTATTCTTATGATGATGAGAATGAGAACATATTTGGTCAATATGAGGACCCTCTCCAGGATTCTGTTTATTATGAGGGAAACTACCTCCCTCCTCACCCCCATTACTCACAAGTTCATGTGGTTGATACCACTACTCATGAGGCGGACCCTTCGTCTCAAGTTCCATCTTCCAACACTTCGGGGAACCCTTCCCCATCCATTAATGTCACAGATTTGATTCAAGCTCTCTCCCAGCTGGATGACTCCCAGCGGCAAGCCATTCAGGCCGCTTTAAAGGGGAAGTCGGTTCTTTCGTCTTCCTCTAATCCCCCTCCGGCCGTGAGTGGCCATCAAATCATTAATGACCAGGCGGTCTTGCATCCCCCCTCCTCTCGTCCACAAACGCCTACTGTGGCCATGCCGGCCCAGCAGGCGAGCTATTCAGCGGTTAGGCATCAATCTTCCCAACCTCCTCGGATTCTACGAACGCCTATACCGCCTTCTTTTGCTCAGAATCAGGCCCCGGTCGAGCCCGATACCAACACTCTCTTGCTTCAGAAGCTGGCCAGCATGGAGGAACAGCTCAAGAAGGTGACAGCGACTAAGAATGCTTCGGAAATTTCTCTTCCTACATTGCCGGTGTTCCATTTACCACCTTCTGAAATGCCGAATTTTCGGCGATATAATGGGACGGGCAACCCATTCATTCATTTAAAGGATTTCAGATATGAGACTTCTTTCTGGCAAGACAATAAGGCCTCCCTGGCCTACCTATTCAGGAGATCTCTTGAGGGGTCAGCCCTCGAATGGTTTTATTCTCTAGAGCCAGCTGATGCCGGCGATTTTGATGTTATTCAAAGAAAATTCTTGCAAAAGTACAGAGACCGGGTGGGACCTTCCCTTTCTGTTACAGATCTAGTCGCTGAGAAAATGAAGCCCGAGGAGGACTTCATCGTATTTGCTGATAGGTGGCGGTCTATGGCCGAGAAATTGAAGGACACTTTGTCAGAACAGGAGCAAGTGAAAATGGTTATTTCTAACGCAACTCCTTAATTCCGGCATATTTTGGCCATGAATCGGCTGACAACTATGGAAGAGCTCTATGAAAGAGCTCGTTATATACAAACGCAAATGAAGGACTCGCTCATCATGGGCATGTTTGAGCCGAAGCCTCGGCTATTTAAAAAGAATACGAATGTCAACAGCGGGCCTACGACTGAAGGCACTGTCACAAATGAGCAGGTTGGCGTAGTTGGCAACCCCCATCATCAAGCTAACCTACGTCCACCACCGCCTCCACGACAGAACCCTCATTTTAACCCTACTCCACCACACCAATTCGCACCTCAACGCTCCTTCTCTCCACCGTAAAACCAAGCCCCCCGCATAGACCTTCCAGCTCCACCACAATACCATCAAGTGCCTCCGCCAGCCAACTACGGCCAACAACAACAACGGAGACCGCCACTTGGCCCCAAAAGGGACCACTATCCTCCACTCCCTGAAAGTCTCCCCGATATTTTTAATGCCCTGATGGCTGCCAACTTGCTCGCCTTACCAAGGGAAAGAACCGTGTGGCCCGCTAATGTTGACACATCCCGTTATTGTGCCTTTCATCGCAGCCCTGGTCACAACCTGGATCGTTGCTTCCACTTCAGAGATTACATCTACGATCTAAATGACCAGGGTGACATCAATTGGGATGAGATGAGACAATTCATAGCCGCTATGAAAGAAAGAAGGGCTTCTCGGCAACAGCAAAATCAGCAACAACAGCAGCCAGCTCCGCAGCAAGTTCAGCCACAGCAAGCTCCAGCACCCCAGCAGGATATGGGGATCGTCCGTAATCCATTGCCGGAGCACGCTCCTAATCAACACGTGAACCCTGTCACGTCTCTCTACGAGGTGGAGAGAGGGCAGGGATGGCACGAAGAAAACGCCTCTGTCGGGGCATTTCACCATGATCCAACTCAAAATCAAACTCCGCGCCTTTTGCGCACCCTCCCTTCTTCTTCTATTCTTCAATCGGGACGTTCTCTTTTACGCCCCGTCAACCCATCTACCCCCATCAATTCTACGGCCTTGCCGGCTCGCTCCCTCCTTACCCGCTTACCACCCCCGCAACCTACCACTCCTTCATCCACCACCAACTCTATACCTCCGCCATCCAGGCCACTCCTACTTCGCTCACCGCCAGCACCCGCTACCCCCTCTACCACTCCTACACCGACAAGGGTTCCTCCGTCATCAGTTCAACCACCTTTTGTACCACGATCTCTCCTTATTCCACCACCTTCCAATGCTCCTCGCATTCGGGTATCCCTCTCTTCTCCCACGCCTCCTGCGGGGGTGTCTCCGTCAAATGTTACTCCTACACCTTCTATGGAGGCGCCCCTTTTATTGAATTCCCCTTTGATATCCCCTAGTAGGGTTTCTACTACCAACATTCCTTCTTCTTCTTCCAACCCTCCTCCTAATGTTGCCCCGACAGAGGCGCGTCAAGGCGTAGCGCCGCTCCGCAGTGGACGGATATTCCACCGTATTTTCCCACAGAGAGAGCTAGAGCCTGTGCAGGGGCCACAAGAGCAAGAGCAGGAACAAGATTCAGTGCCGGGGACTCAGTATGATTTATTAAAGCACTTGGACCGCACTCCAGCCAGAATCTCCATTCTTGAATTGATCAAGAGGTCCACCACTCATCAGCTGGCCCTGAAGGAATACCTGCAGAAAGTCATGGTCAATGAGGACCTTCCGGTTGAACAGATAATTACAGTCTTGACCCCTGCTAGCAGTCAGCCGGCAATCACATTTCATGAACATGAGTTAGCACCTCTACCGGCAAGAAAATATGCCCTATGTATTACGGTTGATATCAACAAGGTGGCTGTCAAGCAGTGTTTGGTAGACACCGGTGCATCTATCAATGTGTTGCCACCGAGCACTCTGAAGTTATGCGGTATCTCTGAGAGCCAGATTCGGCCATCCACTATTACTGTCACGGCATATGACAATACAAAGAAACCCCCTCTGGGTATGATTACTCTCAAAGTCAGTTTGGGTCCAGCCACCATTACAGCAGATTTTCATATTCTGGATATGGATCCGACCTTTAATGGCATTCTGGGTCGCCCTTATATTCAGCAGCTTGATGCAGTGCCCTCTACAAACCATCAGTGCCTCAAGTTTCCACACAAGGACCGCATTATCAAGGTGACCAGCGTGCCGATCTTGCCAGAGGAAGACATTCATGCAGCTTCATCAGTTCCTTCCATATGGCCTGCCAACAAGCCGTTATTATCTGTGCTGGACATTCCCCACTCTCAGCCGATGCTATCTGAGATCGTCACAACGGTTGCTATGACGCCCTTGCCTTCTAAGGCGAAAAAAAAGAAAAATATGACGAATACCCCCAGCTAGAACATTCTGATAAGAATGGGATATCAAGATGGCAAGGGCCTGGGCGCCAAACTCCAGGGCAGGATTAGGCCTTTTAAGCCTCAAAAGATGATTGTACGAGGCGGCTTAGGCTACAAAGCACCGGGCAAAAATGAAGGAGAGCCGTGGGCTGTTATGACGTCCACCTTCAAACCAGATCGCCAGCCGCTCACCTGGACTTTAAAGACACATTTTGTTACCGGTGGCATTCAGAATAATGAGCAGACCACCGTCATTACTTCATTGCTTGATTGTCAAGATGTGCACGCCAGACAGTTTGCTTGTCACATTGCCCCACTGGCTACCTACAAAGCCCTGGAGTCTTTGAGGCCAGATAAAAGAAGAAAAATGGGTGATCCGGAATGTGACTGGTACAGGTGGTTTGACATGAATGACATCACAATCTCTCTGAGCCGCCTGTTCATGCCAACAGATCCAGAGTGGCCGCCGCTGATTCAAGAACTGATTGAAATACCAGCAGTAATCACAGATAAAAGGCAGATGTTAAGTGACTACACAGATACTGGGGAGCCAGATGTCCCCTTTGAAGAAGGATTTTCTGTGGACAGGCTGTGGGCCGGCCTCTTTTCTCTCACTTCCATGCATCCCACTGTTCTGGCTTCCTTATACTCTTGCTGGTTTGGTCGCGTACCACGACCACCTCCGATTACCATCAATTTTGCTCCAAACTCAGTCCAGTTCTCTCTTCCGATACCTCCTTCGCTCCTCGAGCGATTTGCTGAAATCTCCATCACGCCCCCGAGAGGGCCATCTTTGATTAAATCTTTCTCCAATCTTGCAATCTCCACTCCTCCTGCTATTTCCCCTTCATATTGCTTCTTACTGGAAAAAGAGAATAAAAACAAAGAAACAGATAAAAACGAAAAAAAATGCCAAATCTCCAACATTCCAATCCTCCATTTCTATTGAGGAGACCTCCTATTTTTCTCCCGAGTGCGTCCCGACCCAGGGGCCGCTCTTCCAAGATTCCTTGGTAAGACTCTTCTCCCCCTCTGGTGAGGGGCCCTCCTCTGTATCACCTCCTGTATCCGCTTTTTCATCTCCTTCCCCTGATCAAGCTAGTTGTTCCTATTCTTCCTCCTCTCCCTCTAATAATAAAAATCAGGGGATAATTCCACATAAGAAGGCCAAGGGTAGGCAGATTCCCCGAAGATTTTTGTTGGAGTTGGCCATCAGATGCCAAGCTTGTTTAGCAATCCCTGAGTTTGTGGAAGATCCACTTATCCTACCAGAGTTAGGATTTGAAGATGCTGTTGCTTCATATGAGGGTTTGGGCGTTTATGAAATCATGAATGATGAAGACCCTATTGAAGAGGGGGATGAAAATTATGAAGAATATGAGGACGAGGCTGATGCTTTTGCTAGTGGAATGAGAAGATTCGACGAACCATCAGCCTCCGTAGAAGAACCTACCAAAGAAATTAATTTGGGTACCGAGGAAGACCCTAGGATTGTCCTCATTAGCAAGAATTTGCCGCCCTCCGAAGAGGAGGCGCTCATTTTAGTTCTTCAAGAATACAAGGACACATTTGCTTGGAGTTATTAGGATATGCCTGGATTAGACCCTGCGCTCGTTGAACACCGCCTTACACTTAAGCCAGGGTCTGTCCCGGTCAAACAACGGTTGAGGCGTTTCCACCCTAACATGGCTTTAAAAATGAAAGAAGAGGTCGACAAACTCCATAAGGCTAGATTTGTTAGAGTTGTCCTCTATCCCAATTGGGTGGCTAACATTGTCCCAGTTATGAAGAAAGATGGAAAAGTTCAGATTTGCATAGATTTCCGGGACCTCAACTGGGCGTGTCCCAAAGATGACTTCCCCCTCCCTCATATTGATGTTCTGATCGACAACACGGCAGGATTTGAAACTCTTTCATTTATGGATGGCTTTTCAGGTTACAATCAAATTCGTCTGTCTGAAGAGGATCAAGAGAAAACTTCATTCACTACACCATGGGGTACATATTGCTATGTGGTCATGCCCTTTGGACTTAAGAATGCTGGAGCCACCTACCAAAGGGCTATGATGGTGATTTTTCATGACATGATTCATATTTACATCGAGGTGTATGTGGATGACCTGGTAGTGAAATCAAGGACAAGGATTGAGCATCCTGGGGTTCTAGCTAAGGTTCTATAGAGGTCGCGAGAATATCAATTAAAAATGAACCCCAAGAAGTGCGTATTTGGCGTTTCTTCAGGAAAGTTGCTTGGATTCATTGTCAGTAAGAGGGGAATTGAAGTCGATCCCAACAAGGCAAAGGCCATCAGAGATATGCCCCCTCCCAGGAATTTGAAGGAAGTTCGAGGATTAATCGGGAGGTTGCAATTTATTCGCCGCTTTGTCTCCCAGCATTCACAAAGATGTAGGCCATTTTACGAGCTTACTAAGCCAGGAGTCAAGTTTAATTGGGATGACAAGTGTCAGGCAGCCTTTGACGGATTAAAGGATTATTTGGCCAATCCTCCTGTCCTGAGGCCGCCAATTCCAGGCAAACCACTTGTTCTTTATGTTTCTGTCCTGGATGACTCTGTAGGCGCTGTCTTAGCTCAAGTGGATGAAGAAGGTAAGGAGAGGGCAGCATACTACTTGTCTAAACTTCTTAACCCCTGTGAGCAGTGGTACTCAGCCATGGAGAAGACTTGTGCAGCTTTGGTTTGGGTAGTTCAGAAATTAAAACACTATTTCCTAGCTCACGAGGTTCACCTCATTGCACGCATGAACCCAATTAAATTCCTCCTTGAAAAATCTGTCCTCACTGATCGATTAGCACGCTGGCAAAACTTCCTTTCTCAATTTGACATCACTTACATCCAGCAGAAAGCTATCAAAGGCTACGCCATCGCCGAACACCTTGCTCATCACCCTCTCCCCCGTTTTGATCCGGTCAATTCAGAATTCCCAGATGAAGAACTAATGTCCATCAATCAACCCCACGATCCTATGTGGACATTACATTTTGATGGAGCTCTGAATTCTCAAGGAAGAGGGATCGGCATGGTCCTTTTAACACCTGAAGGGGTCACCATTCCATTTGCTGCTCGGCTCACTTTCCCTGTCACCAACAATATAGCCGAGTATGAAGCTCTTTTGGCCGGTCTACAAACCGCTCATCGATATGGTGTCACCCACTTGAGGATTGTCGGTGATAGTCAACTCATTTTGCGCTAGGTGCTGGTCAAGTGCCGCACTATCAATCCTAAGCTTAAGCCCTACCAGGAACTTGCTTCAGCTTATGCCAAACTCTTTACCAAGTTAATCTTCGTTCACGTCCCTCGCAGTCAGAACATTCTAGCTGACGCTCTCGCTTCTTTAGCTTCTGCTTTAGTCTTCCCCCCCTGAGCGTGATTTCCATGTCCCTCTGATTCATCAGCGTGACACTCCAGCTATTAAGGATCGTGCTTTCCTTGATATTAGGGATCAGGTGCTCGAGAAGGCCAAGCAGAAAGAAACTCTTAAAGGCAAAGAGGTCATGCTTTTGGACTGGGAAGAAGAGTTGGCTGACGAAGAGAAGCCTTGGTATTATGAGATTGCCAGATACTGTAATGATCAGTCTTATCCCGAGGAAGCCACCGCAGAAGAAAAGAAAGTAATTAGAAGAGTGGCTCAACGTTATACTTTGGTTGGAGGTGTGCTCTACAGAAGAGGGCTCACCGGTGTTTTATTGAGATGCCTCGATGATGATGAATCTTGGAAAGTTGTGGAAGAGGCGCATTCTGGTGTGTGTGGTGGTCATGTGAACAGCCAGATGCTAGCTAAGAAAATCCTTAGGCTAGGTTTCTATTGGCCCACTCTAGAAGAGGATTGCTCTATCTATGTTCGTAGGTGTGTTAAGTGCCAACTGCACGCCGACAAGATTCATTCTCCTGCTTCTTCACTCCATCCTACGTCCTCCCCATGGCCTTTTTCCATGTGGGCTTTTGACATCATTGGACCTCTTGGTGATTCGAACCTCCTGACCAAACAAAAATCATTCATCCTCACGGCAACGGAGTACTTCACCAAGTGGGCGGAAGCGGAAGCTTACGTGGAAATTAAAGCATCAACCGTCTGCAAATTTATCATGAAGAATATCATCACGAGGTTCGGCATCCCGAGCACCATCGTCACCGACAATGGACCTCAATTTATCTCTCAAGAGCTCAAGGATCTCTGCAACAGGTATAACATTGCATTGCATCATTCTTCTCCCTACTATCCGCAGGGCAATGGCCAAGCAGAGGCAACTAACAAAACTTTGATCAAAATCGTTAAAAAGACGTGTGAGGCTAATAAATTTTCGGACTGGCCAGACAAGCTGGTTGAAGCTCTTTGGGCCTACCGCACTTCCATTCGCACTCCCACTGGGCAAACCCCTTTCGCCCTCACTTATGGGATGGAGGCAGTAGTCCCTTATGAGATTCTTATTCCCTCTCTGCGAGTACAATTGGATGAGGAACTTTCTATTGATGAACGTCGTGATTCACTCCTTGCCCAATTGGAACTCCTAGATGAGAAGCGTCTGGTCGCCGTTGAGCATGCGCGCGTTTATCAAAATAGGCTCTCACGTTTTTACCAAAAGAAAGTAATTGAGAGAAAATTTAAAGTCGGTGAGATGGTAATCAAGAGAATTTTTGTTAAGCCAGGTGGCCCCCGTTCAAAACTCCAACCAAATTAGGAGGGACCGTTCGTTATAAAAGAAGTTTTTCCTGGCAATGCTTATAAACTAACCAATGCTGAAGGTGAAGAGTTAACTCACCCTTGGAACGGTTTATATCTTAAGAAATATTACCCCTGATTTTCCAAAATCCAACAAAAAATGAATATTCTTCAAAATCCAAAAAAAAATGATGAATATTCTTCAAAATCCAACAAAAAAATGGATATTTTCCAAAATCCAAAAAAAAATGGAATATTTGCCAAAATCCAAAAAAAAATATATAAATTACGAAAGCAAGCAAAACAAAAAAAAAAGAAATTTCAAAAACAAACAAAAAGGCTTTCAAAATTATTGCCATGGCACACAAAAGATCAAGGCCCGAAAGGTCAAAATTCAGAATTCATTTATCAGTCTTGGTAACTTAAAAATGGGGTTGATTCCCGCACACAGTACACGCTTTATTCTTGAACTCAAGCAGTGCAAAATCTGATGGAAAGTCAAAAACCTGACTAAAAGTGAAAGACAATACCCGTTCTTTTCTTCTTCGGTCCATAAGGGAGGAAGGGAGACCTCGAGGCAGATACGCCAAGCCTGTCCGCCGCCCTAGTAAGTGGAAGTCAAGGCCCAAAAGGGAGCAAATGTCACAAAAGCCCAAGTACAATTAGATTTATTTTTTTTATCAATGCAAATCAATTCCAAAGTGAAAGTCAAGTTATGAAAAGAAAAGCATGTCAAGAGGGCAAAGTCCCCGCAAGGAAAACCTTGGGCGTATGCGTGCATTATAAAGGGGCAAAAAAGGTAACAAATTTCCTACGCCAAAGACCGAACCCCAACAGGCACAGGGCAGGGGAGGTAACTTTACCTTGAACATCTCAGAATCCCTTATGGGCTTCCCTTATATTTTCTTCCATCCTTTCTATGTGGTAAAGTCGCGAACTGGCAGGATGGTCAAGACGAACTTAAGAAATTGCACTGTGCGAAATCTCGAATATAAGTCAACTTGGAGCACGTCGACTCCCTTTTAATTATTCAAGAAAGATTAATGAATCCTAGATGGTGGCCGTGTAGGGCTCGCGATCTGGATAGCTTGTCAATCTTGTTTGAAACTTCATCTAATTCACGCCTTTCCATAAGGCGTTATTAATTTAACTCACGCCCTTTTGAGGGTCATCTTTATCAAATTAACGCCCTTGTTCAGGTCGTCTTTTCACCAAATTCCAAATCCTTTTAAAATGCACGCCGTCTTCGGGGGCGTCTTTTACTCTAGTCACAACCTAATCTAAGGCGCGTTTGTCAGGAAAATAACGAAAAAAAATATAAATACATTCTTCATTCGTATGCTTGCATTCTATCTGTGCATATTTTTAATTTATTATTTGCATACGTGTGCTTGCATGATGCATCTCCCCTTTATTGGTTATTTCATTTTACCTTATTTGATTAAAGGCTTGGCCCCTTGACCCGTCATTAAGGTCAGAATATTGCCACCCCTTGCTCATTGGGCAAGGGGCCAAGTCGAACAGATGAATTAACCTATTTTATTCAAGTGAAAACCGCAGCTACAGATATAGGGCAAAAGTAAAGCAAACACGAAGAACGTGGAAAGAAGAAAGTACACAAACACAAGGCCACAACCACACAAAATGCTCAGGTAACAAAAGAAATCTCAATCTCATATATATATATACATCATGAATGTCTAAGTACAGGTGTGAGGGTGGAGGAGTACAAGTAAATCTCTCAGCTCTCGCCTCCACCCTCCTCTCTCCTACTCTCAACCTCCTCCTCGCCGTCCCGAGCTGGTGCTGGTGGAGGGGGCATGGGTCCCCAAGAAGAAGCTGGAACTCGAGCCTGGCCCCCTGCCTCACTCCTCTCTCGAAGAGAAGAACCCGCAACAAAAGTGGAGCTAGTAAAGGAGTATCCCGCAGCACGAGCTCGCTCACGCCCTCGCTGGAGACGCTCCTCAGCAACTCGTAGCCGCTCCTGAACAAGGACCAGCTGCGTCCTCGAGTCTGCCAGCTCACGCTCGTGTGCTACCACCAGCTCCTGGTACCGGGCACGCTCTGACTGCTGTAGCTCGTGGTGACGGGCACGGTCCGCCAAGTGCTCCTCCCGCTCTCGAGCACGCTCACGTCTCTCCATCTCAAGAGCCACCCACAGCTCGGTCAGGTCCTGAGGAAGCTCCTCTCGTCGCCTCTGGGACCTCTCAAGCTCTGAGATCCGCTGGTCACGGATCGCCAACTCGGTACGTACGGCCTGAAGCTGAGTCACCTGTAAAAGGGTAAGCAAATCATCAATTCCACAATAAATGCAATAATTCAATAATTTAACGATGCATGATTGAATTACTCACATGTGAGCTCGTCGCTCGGAAGCTCTCGTCTACGCAGATAAGGGCGGCTCGAAGCTCTTCAGTCTGTAAAAATGAATTTTTATCAGTACACAATGCTATATTTAATCAATAATTGAACTGACTGAGTTTGAGTTCAGAATTTACCCGTGAGACGAGGTCCCGCTCTGCTGCCTCGGCCCGTGCAACCGCTCTAGCTAGCTGCTCTGATAGCGCGGTCACCTCCGCGCTAGGTCCTCTCGAGCTAGAGGCCTCCCCTGGATCTCTCCTCACTACTCCCTGCTGGGCACTCTGCATTCATTGAGATCGTCAGTGGCTAATCATCAATAATTCAACAAAAAGATTCATTTGCATATAGAAGTAATTTAAGCACTCACCAGGGTCTCTAGGTCGGCCCGTGTGGCGGCTAGCTGGTCCTCCAGGCTGTGTAGGTGGGCCTGGGCATCTATCGCCGCTATGTCCCTCGCATCCTGCATCCATTACATGTTAGTCACATGATAGAAACATAAGCATTTGCATTCAATTTAGAAATAAGTGCATTCATACATACCCCTAAGACCCTCATCTGGGGTCGGCCGGCGTATACCTCCCAGTAGCGCCGGAGGTACTCGGAGCTGTCAGTCGCGCGAGAGGTGACTCTGGTCCCGCCACGCTGCCAGTCGGCGTACTGCTCCTCAAAACGTACCCTCCAGTCGATCGCCTTGGTGCGACCGCGGGTCTTCTTTCCTATGCCTCGAGGCTCTCCGACCTCGATCCACTCCTGGGGCAGGCCCAGGGTCCTCATCACCAACCGGAGCCGTAACGGCTCGATCTCGCTCAGGCAGTGCAGCCACAGCTCACGCCCAAAGCGAGGTCGCCCCGATACGACCCAAGGTTGGCCCTCATCTGTCATATCCTCGTAAGGCCTCCACTGCACCTGCATTCATACATATCATTATCATTTCATCATAATCAATTCAAATCAATTCAAAAGAAATGCATATCATTCATTCATACATACCAGCGAGGGAGGGAAGTCACGGAACTCTCTCCGTAGAACCCACAACTCGTAGTCGAGTGGGGCACCGAAGACGACTGGTAACCAACGTCGTGCCAGAGGAAAAGATCCCTCAGCTCCGGGCCGTGGGTCAACGCGCCCCATCGGCATGTATAAGTGGCTCCACACATGCATCCATGCATTGCATTAGTAAGGCATTCACATGCATCATAATAAGAAAAAAAAAGATAAAGAGAAAAAGATATGAAAATGAGAAAATCGCATACCTGAAGAAGAGGTGAGAAGCCACTGACGGTCGTCTCCCGTCCCGTCCCCGTGGACAGATCAGCTATCAAATGTGCCAGCAAGGCTGCACCCCAAGCGTAAGTACCAACTGTCTCCAGGTCCTCAAGGATGCCCAAGAAGCGGCAGTTGATGACGTCGGCTTTCGTCCCCAGCAATAATCTCCCGAGCAGCAGCAGCAGGAACCTCCTCAGGTCTCGATCCGCTCTCTCATGGTCAGTCGGGTCCTGGCAGCATACCGCTCTCACCCTGTCGGTCAGCCTCAGTGCAAACTCACCTAAGGTCTCCCCTGACCTGTGTCTGGCATCCCCTAAACCCATCACCGTAGTCAGGTCTGTACGGAAGATGGTCCTACACTCGCTCGGCACCACATAGACCATATCCAGCCCTAGTAACCTCTGGGCCATCTCCGTGTAGTCAGGATAGGTGAACCCACTCACAGCCTCACCATCCACCCTCAACCCCGTAATCCTAGTCACATCCTCTAGGATAGGAACCATGTGCCCCCAGGGCATTAGAAAGGACCGACTCACCCTATCCCAACGTTCCCGTAAAACCTGGATAAGTGCTAGGTCGGGTCTAAATGGCTCGATGGATAGGAAAGCCCCGAACCCCATAGCATCTACCCTAACCCTCTGGAAGTCGAGGAGACCCTGGTATGCTGCCCAGACCATGACCCATGAGATACGGGTCCTCATCAGCCCCTGCACGCATTAAAAGAGAAGAACTTTGCTCAATTGTTTGGTTAATCTTGTGTAATTGCATTTGGTTTTGCCTGGGCATTGATCTTAATGTTTTGGAAGTCACGACCCTCCTCAGGTCGTTTCTTAGTAAATTCACGCCCCTAAAGGGGGCGTTTTTCTGTTAAAGTAACGTCCTGGCTGAGGGCGTTTTCATCTTTGAAACGCCTCTGTGTAGGGCGTGAACATGTTGTTAATTTCTAAAAATCCTAAAATATTTTCAAATCACGCCGTTAGCTGGGGCGTTTTCCATTTTTACGACCGTTCAGTTTAAATGGAGAGTTATTGAAGAGACGCCCTCTGCTTTGGGCGTTTCTTGTTAAATCACGCCCTGGTGAGGGGCGTGGCTTTCATGATTTTCAGATAATTCAAATAAAAATGGCAGCATGCGAAATAATTAATGAAAACATTTAATGGGCATGGAATTAATGAAAAATCATAATTTTTGAAGAAACGACATGCTTCAGGGCGTTTTTCATGAAGGTTAATTAATTTTCAGAAAATAAAAGAAATTTACGCCCTGGGTCAGGGCGTTTCGTTTGTGATTAACGCCCCCATGGGAGGCGTTTCTTTTCTGAGTTGCAGGTTTCGCGCCCGAGGGCCATGAAAAATCAGGAAAAATAAAAATAAAATGAAAATAAAATAAAAAAATGGATTTGGGGAGGGGGAACCTACCTTTTTGTGCTTCTGGGGTTGTGGCCGAGGCAGTGGCCGTCTGGGCCGCCGGAGTTGACCCCGGGGAGCGACCGCCGCCGTGGGCGGTGGTCCACCGTCTTCTTCTTCTTCCTCTCCCTCTTCTTCATCTTCTTCTTCTTCTTCTTCTCCACCTTCGTCTTCTCCTCCTTCTTCTGTTACTGCTCCTTCGGCCTCGTCGCCGCCGGCAACCACCGCCGGTTCTTCAACGGCCACGATGGCGAGCTCCTCCACGGCGGGTTCCTCTTGGGCGTGGGCGGCGTCGAGGTCAACGACCTCTGGGGCGGCTACCCTCTGGCGCTTGTGTCCTCCACCGGCCATGGCTAGAGTTAGGGTAGAGGGAGATTGAGAGAGTGAGAGAAGAGATCGAGAGAGGGAGTTCAAGAGGGGGCTTCGGTTAGGGTTTGCAGAAGGGGGGAAATGAGGACGGAAGGAGGAAGAAGAAAGGGGCCGATGACTTTTGGGTTTCGAAAAGAAGACACGCCCTAATGGAGGGCGTTTCTAATGGAATTCACGACCATGACTTGGGCGTTTTATACAAGTAGACGACGTTCATTAGGGCGTTAATTTGTTTTGCATGGGGAACGATAACCGTCGTCAGACGCATTGAATGGGCGTTGATTGATGTGATGAAAGTCATCATTGCTGGCTTAGAGTAACGCCTCTATCAAGGGCGTGTTATTTTTTAGAAGTGACTAAGGAACAGGCGTTACCTTGATGATTCAACGATTATATTCTTTGGGGTTTGAACCTATTCACGCCTTTCTTGAAGTCGTTAATTAAGTCGCGCCCTCTGGTGCAGGCGTCAAATGTGGAAGATGGGCCGATTGAAACGCCTTGAGGTAAGGCGTTCTTTCTTGAATTCGCGCCCTTATTTGAGGCATTTTTTGCAACAGAAACAAGGTTTTGGGTGATTTTGATCATAATCACAGTAATAATCAGCTCAATCAGAAAAGCAATCTTTATTATTTGAAAGAAAGGAACTATAATGCCTAATGAGCCACCTTGGGCCTTAATTTCCTCAAAGAGATTACATAATTTTTCCACTGTTCCTTGTCTTCATCCAAGTCTTCTACAGGGTGATGAAGCTTGCTTAGCTTCCACAGAGCTTGAATGGTGATTGCCTCCTCTCCATCTTCATTGCTGCCTAGATCCCTTGATTTGATTGGAGGAAGATGGGAGATGTTTTCTAGCACTTGCCTTGGAAGCCCGAGCTGAGGAAGGCACCGGTGTGCATTGTACAAGACAAGCTCGGATGCGCCAATAAGTCGAAGGTCCGTGCCAATGGAGAATCTTGCGCGGAGTTCCTGCATTTTGAATATACCCGGGGCACAAGTAAAGAGATTCTTTGGCATTACCTTTAAGTGCTCTCTCCAATCCCCTCTCTTCTTGATTTGAGGAATCCGGTTCGTCACTCTATTGCTTATTCCTAACAAGCCGGTTATATAGGAGAGTGGGCTCTTTGAAAAGATCCTTGACGATTGTTGGGCTTCATGGCATGGATCGAATTTGAAGTGGAGGTCAATCCAACTAGAGAATGCTAGCATGCACCCGTAGATGGGCCTTCCCATGGCCGCCGATGTGAGCCCGCTATAGAGATATGCTAGGATCGCCGGTCCAACTCTTTATTCTTCCCATAAGCTCACCACTGCGCTCAATTGGGACTCCTCTAGAAAGTCCTCCGTGGATGGGAATAGGAGTGCTCCTGCTAAGCACACCACGAAGGCTTTGGTCACTCTTTCTATCTCCTCTTCCTCTTTAGCTTGATCCGCTCTCTTGTACACCCACGAGGCGAGCTTCAAGAGGTTAATTCCTTTAGTGACCTTGATTTGGTTCACTATATTTGGGCTAGGTATCAATGAGGTTAGCAATTCATGGGAGGAGATTGGCCTTGGCATGATGGCCATCTTTTCTTCTTCTCCGTGTTTCATCCTTTTTAAGCCTAAGATCAACTCTGCTTCTTCCAGCAAGATGGTGGCCTCAAATGTGAAAACTAAGAAAGTATGAGTGGAAGGATGCCATGTCTCAATCAATGCTCCTATGGCAGCCCAATCTATGTGGATTTGATCATAATGCTTGGCATGGGTTATCAACCCCAAGAGACGCCATCTAGCTACATATACCCTCATATCTGAGGTGAATTTGGAGAGGATGAGGGGCAACCATTTGATTTGGATGTATCTTCTAGCTCCTGGAAGAGTTGGGTAATCCTGTGAGAAGAAAACATAACACATGCAGTAACAAGCATAAGCATATGAAATGTAAGAGGAGAGCTTGGCAGAAGGAATAGTACAGAGCAATTAACAGAGGAATAGCTTACCTGATTCGAAGCAATTCGATTACTTATATGCCCTTGTACTTCAGTAATTCTGGGAGTAGAGATTCTAGGTTTCTTCATCATCCTGTCCATCGCCGCTGCAGGAAGAGTTTGAGCAGCAGTTGCAACCTGCAGATGAAGAAGAACAGAAGGCTTGGACGGCTGCAGAGAGATTCGGTTGGTTTATTGAAAGAAAGCCTTCCTTTTTATAAGGATTTGAAGAGTCTTGAAGAGTCCCGAAGATAGAAGTTTGATTAGGTTAAGGACTGTGTTCTTGATTTAGAAACGGAGGTTCGTGCTGAATTAACGCCTTGTGTAAGGGCATCTATTTTTGATTTGACGACCTGACCAGTGGTCGTGTTTTATTTAACGCCCTAACATGGGGCGTCTTCTTCTAAAGCTTCCGTTACTGTTTACGCCTTTGAGTACGGCGTGTTTTAAATGTTTAACGACCTATGGTCAGGCGTCTTTCATGCTGTTAACGCCCTGTTCTTAGGCGTGTTTTATTGGCTTACGGATTTTTGACCTCTCCATGTTTTTAATGAACTTAAGTGCTATTATTTTGGTAAAATTGTTTATGATTAAGCACTTATGATCATGTCATGTTCTGAATTAATGAAGGCTAATAAGTTTCAAGTGTAAAAGTTTGCAGGATTCGAGACGTTTGGACCACTCATGGGAGTAACATCTTGTCACCTTGTATCTGTTTCTTGTAAGCATTATTATTATATGATATCTACACTATTATAGTATGTCAAGGACCTTGTGGTTCTGATGAACCTAAAATTTGAGTTCCCCTTCATCAAAAACGATGACGATTTCAGGAAAGTCTTGATCACACGGATAGGCCGTTGAGTTGTTAAAGGTTTGGGATGACGGTTCCACTTTCTGAGTTGATGCGCGGACAAACGGGCTTCGGCTTAGTATTAGCTCAGAAATGTGGATTCTTGACTAGATCTAAATGGCTTAGCAATATTATCCTTGATTATTTTCTATTTTAGTTTGTTTTAATCTTTCTTTTAGCCCAGCATGCATCATGTAGGACTTTGAGTTTCATGCTGAAAATCTTCATATTATGGCAATAATGAAGTTCACTCGCTCTTGATTGAGTTGACATGAGATATTCCACTTCAAATCAAGTACTTCATTCTATTTGAAGCCGTTCAGGCTGATTCCTTGAAAGTGTCCCTTTTGTTGGATCTCCATCCCAATTCTCTTTACTTTTTTGCAAAATTTACCTTGGTTGTAGCACGTCCACGTCGGCTGGTAATCGCTCTCCAATGGTCTTTCCCTGTCGTGCCCACGCGCACACCCTTTATTTACTTAGTTTAATCTCCTTTTATCCAACAAATCGATGTTTCCTTGGAACCACTCAGAGTTGTTTCACTCAGAATGTTGGAAAGATTTCAAATGCTTAATGTTCTGAGGCGTGTCACATCACACCTTGGCGTCTCCTTATCAGTTCATTCCACTTAATTCCTTTCGTTACACTTCATTCCATTTCTGTCTCACTCCCTTGCAAAGCAGACGCCAAGGCGGGGCAGCTGTAGACACGCTAAAATTGACGTTATGTTGATCAAATCTCATATCATTATGTAAACGCCCCAAGTGGACTTCAATATTCCTATAACATGAAGTTTTTCTATTTTTTGTGAGTTTTATGCATTTTTCCCGCATTTTTCGTGATTCACGACCTAACGAAGGGCGTTACTTTCAAAAGTCGCGACCTGTCATAGGGCGTTTCAAAAGAAGGGACGACCATAGGTGAGGGCGTCAATTCCTGGTATTATCCGTTAATTTCTGGAATTATCTATTTTTAAAATAAAAAGCATTTTATTCGTAACGTCCTACCTCAGGGCGTGTTTTTAAGCAACGCCGTTACCTCAGGCGTATTCCAGGAATTTCTAAACAAAGAAAGTTTTATTTCCAAAATTAAATCAGGGAAGAAACGGCCTTTCCTAGGTCGTGTTTCAATAAACGTCCTGTGGCAGGTCGTCAATTCATAAATTGACGCCCTGGCTTGAGTCGTGTTTCATCCAGAGTCCTTCCTTTTTCCATCTTTCCCTCACAGTTCCCTACCATCCATGGGACTCTTGCTCGATCTTGATCCTTCCTTGGATGCCTCATTGCCTGTTCTTATCATTTCCTTGGTTTGATCATCCGATTGAAGCATTATAAAAGGAAATATCATTCGATCGTGAAAAAGGTTAACCGGGTTAAGCATTCAAAGCATTTGAAGTATTCAGAAGGTTGAACGCCTGCTTCCACTCCATCCCTCTGCATCAGGGGCGTGCTTCATCCATCCCTCTGCATCCGTTCAATACCTTCACGGCTTCCCTTTACTCTCGTCAGGAAGAGCAGGGCTATCGTGCTTATTTCATTTGTTTTCTAAGCATATTCATCATTACTGTCATCCCATCATTAGTTCTCTTATTGCATTAAGTATCAGCATATCATATCCTTTCCCTAGTTCTCTTCTAAGGGTTTAAAAAAAAACAAAAAAAGAGGTGCGCACGTTGATGTCTTTTTCATCATTTCATGTTAGTTTTGGATTGATACTATAGCACTTTGGCTGATCCCTCTCTCTTTTGCTTATTTTTCATTGTCTTTTTTACAAGGTAATCAACTAAGAAGACCCACTTCATCGGCCGGCCGATTGAAGTTGGAGGAGGAAATCCACATCCATCCCGCATCCCAATCTCCACCAGGTACACGCGATCTCCTTTTCTTCTTATTGAGGTAACCCCTCTGGCGATCACATCATCTCCACTTTAGCACCTCGTGCTATTTTTATTGCATTCTTTTGCATTATTTATCCCATTGTTATATTTAATTTCCCCAACAAAGAGCGGATTTTAATCCGATCCACAACGGGGCGTCTGGCCCCTGCAAAGCTTGGCGGATGAGGTGAAGCTGAGTTGGATCTAGCTGGGCCATCATATGAAGGATTTGATTGGCTAAGTTCTGAGAGGAGGAATCAGAAAGGGAGGGTTGAGCACCCTCAACAACAATGGTCAGAAGAGGAGGGGCGGTTCCCTCTCCCCCCTGTGCAGTGGTGACCCTAGGTGGGTCCTCCCGAAGTCCCTGAGGAAGAGAGTCCTCATGGGAGTGGGAGAAATTGTAGGAAGACATGGTGGGTGAGGAATAGAACAAAGGATTGAAGTAGGAAAAGAAATGAGAGTTGCCCCTAGGCGAAGATCCTGAGGGTGTGAAGAAACTCCACATGCAACACTCACTGACACAGAAGAACAAACTTAATGAGCTTCTAAACAACAAAAACTATCAATCACATGCACATCGAAAGAGAGGAGAGGAGAGGCAATCAAATGACCAACCAAGTTGAATGATGCGCGGCAAGTTTTAGAACTTCTCCCTTTTAGAGCCTTAGTGGATTGATTAAAATGATAATTCTCACGACCACAAAGGTGCCTAACAAGGGTGGAATGGGAAACTTGGTTGACTCTAAAGGGGACTCTCTCTCACGGATGCAATCCTAGACTGGGGTGGTAAGGTACAACCTGCCCGACGTCCGTGTGGGAATCCACGGCTCACGGGGACTTACGGAAGTCCCGGGTAAGGTCACCTAGTCGGCTCCAAGGAATATAGAGACGAGAGGATCCCCTACCAAGGTAGGAATGCAACTAATATGGAATATATGAATGAATCCTATGCGCACCGGAGTGCATGCAAAATCTAACCTAAATCTAACAAGCAATGATCAATCAATTATGACAAGTATGACAACGATCATGCAAAACCAAATGACAATTAGGGGAGATCAGATCAGCACCAAACAAATATGAAATAATATGGAATAACAATCAAAATTATAATCCCGGGTGCACTATAGCACACAAACACTGTCTGATGGGAGACCGCTCAGGGAGGTAAACGGCCCAGGGCAGGGCCGTGCAACGATAGGTAGTAGTAAGAAGAACTAAAACACAGAGGCTGAAACAAACTGAGATTGCAGGGACGGAAGCGTACCTGACTGGACGGTCTATCGAACGACCGTGCAAAGTGTGGGACGGCCCTAAACAGACCGCAGAGAATTAGTAAAAACCACAAGTGTATGGAGACCAGTAACGTACCTAAGCCAGCATACGTGAACGGCCTTTTGACAGACCATGGAAATAAGTGCACGGTCCGAGGGAGACCACTAAAGATATCAGGCTCACAGAAAGACAGACACTCGTAAGAAGGTAATGGACGCCTATCGTCCGACCGTGGAAACGGGAGCAGCCAGAATCAGACCGCACAGTCAATAGCAATGTGACGAAAATTAAAATAAGAACGCATCTGAGACTGGGACAGCATGGTCTATCATCCAACCGCGGGAATGCTTGAGCGGCCTTGAGAGAACCGCGTACACCTCCAGGAGCAGAAACGCATCGTGGACGAGATAGCAACCTAAAACAACTTAGAAAAACACCCTAACCAAGCACAAAAACATAGATAAGTAAAACAACAGCACGATGGGCACTAGGAGTCCCACCGTGATCGCCAAAAAAAATGAGATGTTGACATCCCCCCCCCTTTCTTCTTCTTTCCCTTTACCTTTGTAAGTCAAGGTGTAAAGACAAGCAAAAATGAAAGAAAGAAAGGTGGAGAGGTGTGTGTGATCGTGATCGCCACCAAGACACGGGGTACCGAAGAGTACTACGTACCTTGGAAAGGGAGAAGACACTCGTCCAAAGTACAGCGCTGGCAGTTGTACACAGCCCAGGAAGAACCGCTCAACGGATGGCACGGCCGCTCGATAGACCGCTCACAGCGCTGGAAAAAGGAAGCAAGATGAAGACTGGTTTGGCGATATCATGGTCCACGGAAGGCCGCAGTAAGGCATTGCACGGTCCGATCTTTGCCGTGTATCCTTGTAGACGGACAGATGGAGACCGTGTGATGCTGCCAAACTCTCGAGATGTAGGACTTGATCCTCCACCCCTTCCGGCCGATCAGAGGGGATGTGCCTCATGATGTACTGATGCTGACCTGTAAAACAATGTAGAGGACAAGAAACTAACACCCAAATTAGCCATGGAATGTGTAGAAACTAGAAAATGGAACGGAAAATCAACATAATGGCATGGAATGGGTGATACCTGGGGTGATTTTTAAACCCCTATAGGGCGTAAAAACAAATGGGAAGGGTGTAGAAATGATGTAGACAAGTGCAAAACGTGGATGAAACGGTGATGAAAAGAAGCATGCAATGAGTAAAAAATGATTGGACACCTAGACTAGAACACAAAGAAAATGACTACTCCCTTGACCGGAGGCTCAAAAGGACATAGAGAGCCTCCCTCCCTGGCTACAGCTCGCTCAAGAATTCGGCAGAGTTTCCACGTCGACGTTGGATCTCTGCCTCTCCAAGCCTGGACTAGGGGTTCTATTTATAGACCCCTAAAAGTCCAACCCCGAAATTGGATTTCCCAGTGAAAATTAATCTGAGATTATTAAACAAAACACATAGATAAAACTTCTATCTCCCACCAGGATCAAACAGCATCCCATTTGGTGGAGAAACCGCGGAGAAAATGGCAGAGAAAGGTGGAGGTTGAACCACGAATGGAGAGAGAAAAACCAAATAATCCACAGATCTCGGGCCTGTACACGGTCGCTCGATAGACCGCTCAGTCATGTACACGCTCCGTTGCTAGACCGTCTACTGCTGTCGGTGGTAAATAAATAAAATAACCAATTATCCAATTATCATGTCAAACTGACCGGCTAACTCGGCGTTGGACCCTTTAGGATAAAACGGTATAATGATAGACCACTCAACGAATGGCACGGTCCAATGCTAGGCCGTGTAAACCATGTCGGTGATAATTCAATAAAACATGATAAATAGATAATTATCTGAAAAATCAACCGGCTTTAGGACTCTGGGGGATGAATGGTCTAAGGCCACATTGTTCAATGGCAGTAAACGACTGAACGCAGACCGTGCAAAGGCTTGTCAGTGGAAATTCAGAAAATCAAATAAATATCCAATAAATCGTTCTGAGCTTGTAAACGGTTCCCAACAGACCGCCCCAATCACTGAACGGCCAATCGATAGATCGCGTACAGCTTAGACGCTTAAAAAAATTAATTAAATTAATAAAATGGGATAAATGAGCCCATTTACCCCAAAAACCAAGTGAAATCAAGGCCCATTAAGCTCGAATCCGAGAGCAGACCTAGCCAGGGAGGGAGATACTCATAGAATGAGCCCAAAGACGTGCCTGGAAATAACCCAATGAGTAATGGACAACTCGAGGCATCAACAAATGATGCTAAGAGGAATGACTCAAGTCATAGGCAAAAAATGGCTGTCAACAGTCACCTTCATCTTTGAGCTCTATCCTTATTAAACTCTTCTTAACACTTTTCTAAGTTGCCCCTTTTTTTCTAACAGGTGAATCTGACTCTCGGTCCTTCCTTTTTGTCGCCTTTGTTGACTCCGGCTGATGAGATCCACTGGTAGATGCATCTCGATCATGAGATCGCTTAGACCGAGGTTCCTTTCATCCAGATACATCAGCCGCAGGCTATTTCTCTGAGACTGTCTGCTTTCCTCTGCTTTTTGTAGTTGGCGAAGACATTGAAGTAGATGAGAGGCCAGAGAGAGATACTGTAGGAGATAGGGTAATAGTAAAACAAGGAGAGGTGGGTTTTTGACTTTAACAGGATGATGGAGAGATGGAGGGAAACCTCTGGTGCATCGAGGTACGAAGGTGCTGCTCAGACTTAGGGTTTTCAGGGAGTTACAGAGAAGGACGATGATGCACTGAGGCAGAGAGAGCTTGGCTGAGGTTGAAAGAAGCAGACAATAATAAAAGCTTAGAAGTGATGGATAGTCGAGAAATCAGGATCCGTTTTGAAGTCCCGTGATCAATGACATCCAAGAGGGGGGGTGAATTAGGTGATAACAGATTTTAAGAAAACTTTAAATGATTTGAAGTTTGTATGATGAAATAGCAATCATCAAATTAGATCTGATGCAGAGCAAAATAGATCTTATCAAAATCGCCACTACATTAGCTCTTTGGTACTAGGCGGAGTTTGTAAATCTGAAGATTCTCTCACGCAAGGTGTTATCTTCCTGACAAGACTAACCTTGTCAGTCCGAACCCAGCTTTTGATATACCATAGATCTATTAGAGAATGATCAATTAATCTAGATCTAAATGAAGAAATTAGCAGATGCAATATGCTAACATGCTAGAGCAGAATTGGAGGTAGAAGATAAGGAACAAGTCACACAAGAGACAATGATTTTTAGGTGGTTCGAATGCAACAATGGCAACCTACGTCCACCCCTCATAGACTGTGAGGATTTACAAACTATCTTGTAAAGGATTACAAGATCTGAACACACACACACACACACGTATGGAGATGGAAACTCCCACAAGGTGTAAATACACCTAAACACACACGATTCTGACAGAAATCAAGCACACACACGTGGATCTAGGAAGATCCACACACACTAGAGTGTTTGAAGATTACAAGAGATAACACTTGAAGCTCAAGAGATTGGATAAAAGAAACACGAAAAAAAATCCTGATTTATGCTCCCCCTTAGTGGATGAAGAGGATTTTTGATGAAGCTTGCTTCTCAGCTTGATCTTCACTTGAATAGCCTCAGCTTGATCTTAAAAATCTTGATTTTGGATGGAGAACCCTTGGACGAAGCACTGTTCACGGAGCTCTTCTGCAGCACTCTATCTCACTTGACAGCCCTCTTTGATCTCCCTTGAGTAATTAGGATTTTTGGCCCCAAAGAGATGTTTTTATACATCTTGAATAGTCAAGAGACAAGCCAGGAACCATATCCACAAATCATGACATGTCTGGTGGCTTTGGGATTAAAAAATCCAAGGAGGAGGGCTTCCCATGTTGAAGAAAACAAAGTCAACAATAGCTACCTCGAAGGGGGCGATCGACCGGAGGTTGGTGGTCGGTCGATCGGACTGTAAAAGACTGTTGATATTTTATCCCTGGAAATTCCGGTCGACCGACCCATACCCTTAGGTCGACCGGACTGTAACAAAACTGTTCATTTTTGATTGCTGGAAAAATTGGTCGACCGGCTCTTGTCCGTTGGTCGACCGAACTGTTGAAAACCTACAAAAATGAGTTGTCAGCCTAGTAAATCATATCCATATGATGAAGGCTTGGATTGAACATAAGTTGTTATTGATTTCAAGTCCATTTGAGCTCTTTTTACGCGTTTGGAAAGTTATGAACATTTAAGCATAATTCATGATGGAATTAGACCTTGATTACGTACGAAGCTTGTATTTAATCACTAATACATGGCACATGATAGAACACATGTCCGGGGTTTTGTTATCATCAAAATCACCTGGATATACTCAACAATCTCTCCCTTTTTGATGATGACAAAAATCCATATATTTAATTATATTGTGTGCCTTTAAGCAATTTTTGAAGTTTGAAATCAATGTTTGAAAGCAATTTCAATCCATTTATTCTCATCACATCAAGCCAGCTAACGCAAACCATTCAACACTTTATTTGTCAAAAAGAAAGGAAATGAGAAATAAGAGCCAACCATTTGAGATCAAATACCAAGTGCATTCATTCCATCATTTCATTATAAGGTACATTGCCATTCTAGATAGCATGATATGGCAAATGCAGAAATGCAGAACTGACAGACTCACAAGCTGACAAACTCACAAGATGACAATGACTTAAGGAGAAAACCTCACAAATGATCATCCATGCAACACACTAGACAGGCATGCATAAACTATATATATGACATGCATAACTATAACTACTTCTCCCCCTTTGGCATCATCAAAGGAGGGGATATACAAAAAGAGAACCTAAAAGACACAAGAACCAGTGACACAGACTGGAGGAGGAAGCTAAAGGACATCCTCAGGGGCTTCCTGCAGGAGGCTGGCCGTTAGGTGGAGGAGGAGGCACATAGCCAAGGCGTTGTCGAATATCTGCAAGTAGGTGGTCGTGATGCTGAAGCCGGTACTGGATATGGGTAAGGGTTTGATCCCTATCATAGTCACGGCGCTGCATGTTCAGGAGAACGCGGTTCATGGCATGAAAAGCCTCACATGAATCTTCATGGCTCTGGGTGAGGGTGGTCATGTTGGTGGAGAGAGTGTGCATCTGAGTGGCTAAGGAGTCCAACGTTGTGGAGAAGGAATCTCGACGATGTGGCAGAGATTCCAGCATGGTGCCCATGGTTGCGATGTTATCCCCAAAGGTAGAGAGTTGTTCCCCAAAGACATCCACCCGAGTCTCCAGCCCAGTGAACCGCCTGTCAAAAGTATCATAGTCTACCCAAGAGTGCTGTCCGGCCCCCTGAGTAGAAGACTCTCCATGATAGTACTGTGGTGGAGGAGGCATCTCCGGATCCAAGTGATGAGGTGAAGGTGGAGGAGGCTGGTCCTCAGCCTGAACTGGAGCAGGTGATTCCCCTTGATCTTGCTATTGCTCCTGCTCTTCTTCACTTGATGATTCATCCCCATAAGTTGGTACATCACGATGGAGCTCACCATCTAGACCCCAACAATATCCCATATCTGTGAAAATCTTATGGGCATTATAGATATCATCTTGTCTAACTTGAATGAACATTTCAGCACCAAAATGTACCCCAACATAGGTGAATACTCCAGTCAACTGTGACGCATAAGGAAGGGATCTCCGCAATTGGGTACGGCATAGTCCTATCAAATCTGTCATGAGCCGACCCATGTTGACTAGATTTCCATTCATAACATGATAAAAGAGAAATCTGTGAACCTCGGTCACTTCATTTCTACTTCCACTTTTTGGGTATATGAGTGAGGTAAAAATATGGTGGAGAACTCGCTGCAGTGGTGGAAAATAATTTGCATTTAATTGAATTAAGTCACTCACACCACGCACATAATCACAGCTCGTCATGGCAATGAAAGTGGCCTCAACTTCACCATGGCCAAAGGTCATATTGGCACCCCTGGCGAAAACTCCTAAAGCACGTTCAAACAATTCTAGAGTTATGTGAATCTCAATACCCTGAACCACTGTATACAACTCTCCATTTCTGTCAACCAAATTGCCATAAAACTGTTGGACTAGATATGGATAATATATGGGATATCTAGTGACAAAATCGGTCCAACATGGTTGAATCTCAAAAACTGCACAAATGTCGGGCATGATTTCATTCACTTCATTAAAATCGACAAGACGAGGGTCGATAATAGGCCTTGGAGGTAGCCGAGGTGCGCGAGGAGGTGTCGAAGCCTACCGTGGTGGAGGGACTGGAGCCTCACGTCTCCGAGCGCTAGATTCCCCTTGGGTAGAGCGTCAAGAACTTCTTCTAGGCGGCATCCTGAATTAGAAAAATCACCGGGAAACCCTTGAAGAATCAATCTCAACCCAGGGGAGGAAGATGGACCAAAAGGGCACTCCTAGGGCTTGGAATGTTCTTCTCCACACTCTAGAACCTTGGAAATATCTTTACGAACACACGAACGGCCGTGGAGATATCATCCCAAAATCGTGACGAATTGACCAAATTGTGTGCGGGTGAAGAAGGAATTTGGTTTTTGGGCTAGGGGAGTGGAGTTTGGGTGTTCTAGGTTTAGGAAATGGGGTATGAGAGATAGTGGGGATGATAGAATGAGAGAATAGGGTGTTAAGTTCCCATATAAGAAGGTTCAATTGTGGTTCGACCGAACCGGGGCTGGCGATCGACTGAAGTGGGCGACCTAGCCCTAAAAGCTCATTTTTCATCATTTTTTTTTGTTTTTGTTTTCGTTTCTTCTTCTTTTTTTGTATATGAGCATCGTCAGTTGACCTTCTTAATGGAACCAACAACATGAGGTAGAGAGAAGGAGAATTGAGGAGGTATAGAGAGGATGTTCTAGCTCCCCCTCAGAAAGTGCCTCAGATCTGAAGTCATTGGTCCACATTTATTTAATCAAGGAATATTCATCCTTAGACAATTTTCAAGGAGGGCTATATGGATAAATACACTCAAGCATGCAGGGATGTGAATACACACAAGGTATAGAAAATAAATTCATACAATATGCATGTTAATCTACCCTTTATGCATATGAGTTTCTAATTTTTAAATGTAAATGCATCACTCATCCTAGTGCAGACCTAAGTATGTATGCTCTCACCCTTGCACATCCCAAGTTCTCTTCTTATCTTGTTGAATTGATCCTTGTTTAGAGGTTTTATGAAAATATCAGCTAGCTGATTGTGTGCGTCAATGAAGTTCAATTCAAAGACCCCTTTTCCTACATGATCTCTCAAAAAATGATGTCGAATATCAATATACTTTGTCCTGGAATGTTGAACAAGATTTTTTGACAAACTGATTGCACTGGTATTATCACACAAGATTTAAACACATTTCATTTCAACATCTAAATCAAGCAATTGATTTTAGATCCAAAGTACTTGGGCTCCGTAACTTCCGGCGGCTACATATTCAGCCTCGGCTGTTGAGAGAGCTACTGAATGTTGTTTCTTGGAGGCCCATGAAACTAGGCATCCACCAAGAAACTGACAGTACCCACTAGTACTTTTACGATCAACAATGCATCCAGCATAATCTGCATCGGTATATGCAATCAAATCAAATGAGCTGCTGATCGGAAACCACAAGCCAAAGTCTAGTCTGCCAATTAGATACCAAAAAATTCGTTTTACAGCCAACAGATGAGACTCTTTAGGACATGACTGAAAATGAGCACATAGACATACACTAAATTGAATGTCAGGGCGGCATACTGTGAGATACAGTAGTGATCCAATCATACCTCGAAACAGTGTAGGATCTACTATTTTACCATTTTCATCTTGGTCTAACTTCGTGGTTGTGGCCATCGGAGTTGACAGGGGTTTTGCTTCAGCCATCCCAAATTTCTTTAACAGCTCCAGTATATATTTAGCTTGATTTATGAAGATGCCTTCAGGCGTTTGCTTTACCTGCAATTCGAGAAAGAAGTTTAGTTCACCCATTAAGCTCATCTCAAATTCTCCTTGCATAATTTCTGTAAATTGATCACATGAGGCATTATTAGTAGCTCCAAAAATAATGTCATGCACATATACTTGAACTACTAATATGTCTTTACCTGATTTTCTCATGAAGAGTGTTTGGTCAACCTTACCTCTTTTGAAACCATTTTCCATGAGAAATGAAGTAAGCCTTTCATACCATGCCCTTGGTGCTTGCTTCAACCCGTACAAGGCCTTCTGCAACTTGTACATATACTTTGGATGTTTTGGATCTTCAAAACCTAGAGGTTGCTCTACAAAAACATCCTCTTTGATGTAACCGTTAAGAAAAGTAGATTTAACATCCATTTGAAATAATTTGAAATTCAGTGAGCAAGCGTAGGATAAAAGAATCCTGACTGCTTCTAATCTAGCAACCGGGGCAAATGACTCATCAGAATCAATACCCATTTCCTGGCTATACCCTTTGGCTACAAGTCGGCCCTTGTTCCTAACAACCAATCCCGTATCATTCGATTTGTTTCTGAAAACCCAGCGGGTTCCTATTACGGGTTGAATCTTAGGACGTGGCACAAGTGTCCACACTTTGTTTCTTTCGAACTGGTGCAGCTCTTCATGCATAGCCTGGATCCAGGATTCATTGTGCAGAGCTTCCAGCACATCCTTAGGCTCTTCTTGTGAGATTAAGGCCATTAAATCCTCTTCTTCTACTTGACTTAGTGATGATCTAGTTCTTACCCCATCTTGAGGATTACCGATTATGTTTTCAGCTGGATGATCCTTCAAGAATGTAGAGGAACTGGGCAAGTTGGGATGCTGCACTTGTTACTCTTGAAATGTTTCAATCGAAGGATCTTCATCCTTTTCACTTTTGCTGGAGATCCCTTCAATTGATTCGTCCTTGGCCTTAGCATTATTTGGACGTTTGGAATTTTCATCTGCATCCACAATTGGAACAAGTTTACTTTATAAATTTTAATTCAGATTCATCAAAGATCTCATGAGGACTTTCTTCAATAATCAAAGTCCTCTTATTAAATAATCTGTAAGCTCTAGAATTAAGTGCATAACCTAGGAAAATTCCTTTGTCACTTTTCTCATCAAACTTACCTAGCTTAGACTTACCATTGTTCACGATGAAGCATGAGCATCCAAAGGGTTTAAGATGGGAAATATTTAGTTTGTTACCCTTGTAAAGCTCATACGGGATTTTCTTTAGAATGGGCCTTACCATTGCCCTATTGATGATGTAGCACGTTGTACTTACCGCCTCGGCCCAAAAATATTTTGGTAAGGAATTTTCACTTAACATGGTCCTTTCCATGTCTATCAGTGTTCTGTTCTTTCTCTCCACTACACCATTTTGCTGAGACGTTCTGGGTGATGAGAAGTTGTGCGTATATCTGTGCTCTTCATAAAAATTACTGAAGTCATGATTCTCAAACTCACCACCATGATGGTAGTGATAAGATAGCCTCTATCATTTTGGATTTTTCTGTAAAACACTTGAAACTCCGTCAAGGCATCACTTTTATTGACTAGAAATAACATCCATATAAATCTGGAATAATAATCAACAATAACAAATCTAAAAGATTTGCCTCCTAGGCTGGATACCCTAGTAGGGCCAAATAGATCAAGGTGCAGCAATTCTAGAGGCTGGGAGGTAGAGACAATATTTTTATTTTTGAAAGAGACACATATTTGCTTGCCTTTTCTGCAAGCCTCACAGATTTGGTCACTTTCAAATTCTAATTTAGGCAATCCGTTCACCAAGTCATGTCTAGATAATTTGGAGAGTATTCCAAAACTAGCATGACCTAATCTTCGGTGCCATAGCCGTGCATTCTCATGATTGTTTGCAATCAAGCACACATCATCACATGAGACATCATCAATATCAACATTATAACATTGTTATTTCTTTTTCCAATGAATTTGATCTCATTTGTATTCTTATTCATGACAATGCAATGGATTTCATCAAAAATAATATTGAATCCTTTGTCGCATAACTGGCTTATGCTAAAAAGATTGTGATTTAAGCCCTTTACCAAAAGCACATTCTCGATAAGAGTTTTAGAATTCTTACCTATATTTTCGATTCCAATGATTTTACCTTTGTCTTTACCTCCAAAAGCAATTGAACCTCCATCATTATCTTGCAGTGTAGCGAACACCTTCTTGTCCCCTGTCATGTGCCTTGAACAATCGCTGTCTAGATACCATTTGCTCCCCCTAGCTTCAAGGCACATCTGTAAGAAACAAGATTCTCATCCAATTATTTTTGGTACCCAAACTAGTTTGGGTCCATAAGAGTTAGTCCAATTCCGTGCATATCTTTTCTTGGTCCAACTCACATGATTTCTTTGTGAGTTTTGTCTGAACCAACAATGAGCAACAACATGACGAAAATGACCACAATGAAAGTAATTGACATTTGAAGATTTTCTTGGAAATTGGCGTGGTTTTGGTTGGACATGTATTGGCTTAGAGTGTAAGCATGAAGCACAATCATTTCCTTTTTCATGCATGTAAGATGTGTTAATCTTGTGCTCAAAGGATTTCTTGTTCTGGGATATGTACCACAATCCTTCTTTCTGGAAGTTAACTTTAACTCCCAGCACATTGTCTAGGTTTTGTTTTCCTTTAACAAACCTAGAGAGAGTGAATTGCAAGTCAGTCACCTCTTTATTCAATCTCACATTTTTATTTTTAATTTCTGAAATGGATGATGTCAGAATTTCTTTTTCATTCTTGAGCTTTTCACAAACTTTCTCAATTTCAGACATTTTACATGATAGCTCTTCTTGGGCTCTTTCAAAATCTGAAATTGTTTGTAGCAAGGTTTCCTTTTCTTCTGTTAACTCAAACCATTCTTGTTCTAGTTTCTTAAATTTAACAGAAGTATCATCATGTGTTAAATCATCAATTTTCTTTTTGAGAGTTTTATTCTCAAATATGATGTTTCTATATTTTGTATACAATTTTTCATATTCTGACTCCCATTGTTCATTTGAAATAAAGTCAGGGTCAGAATTTACCTCCGTTGAATTATCTTCATGTGCCATGAGACACAAGCTCTCCACTAGCTCTTGGACCTCCTCGTTGGACGGTTCGTCCTCTTCGTCGCTCCATGTGGCGACCATTGCTTGGGGTTTCTTGAGCTTGTCCTTCTTGAATTTTCTCTTTAGATCTAGACACTCTCCTCTCATGTGCTCGGACTTCTTGCATTCATAGCAGATGACATTGTTGGACTTGCTCGGCTCGCCCTTGGTTTGAATGGACTTTCTTTGACCCATTCTGAAATTTCCTTGGAAGTTCTTTTTTATTCTCAAAAATTTCTTCACTTGACGGGTCAGCATGGCGAGGTCTTCTTCCTCATTGCTCCCTTCGCTGGACTCCTCTTCTTGGGAATCATCATCAGATTGGTGGGCTCTCAGTGCCACCGTTTTCTTCTTCTTGGTTTCCTCCTCAGCAGTTCTTTTGATGTTAATTTCATTGGTCATTAGTGACCCTATGAGCTCGTCTAGGGAAAGTGTGGACAGATTCTTCGAATCCTCAATAATTGTGGCTTTTGTGTGCCACGCAGGTGGAAGAGATCTTAACACTTTCCTCACAAAATCAGAGTTGGTGTATTCCTTTCCAAGACTCTTGAGACCATTGGTGATCTTAGTTAGTCTCGCGAACATCTCAGAAATGGTTTCTTCAGGCTTCATTTTGAATAGCTCATAATCTCTGACAAGTAGATTGGCTTTGGTTTCCTTGACCTCAGAGATTCCTTCATAGATGAGCCACAATTTGTCCCACATCTCTTTTGCTGAGCTACACATGGATACACGAGAAAACTCATTAGGATGTATAGCACATTGCATAATGTTCATAGCATTAAAATTTACAGTGGATTTCTTAATTTCTTCGAGTGTCCATTTATCCTCATCATCAGAGAGCTGATAAGGAGCCTTGTCCACGACCCTCCAAACTTCGTACTCTTGAGCCCTTAGAAAAACATGCATTCTATTTTTCCAGTAGGAGTAATTTGAACTGTCAATGAAGGGAGGATGATTAATGGAGTGGCCCTCAAGCATTAAACCTTTGTTTGCCATTGATCTGGATCTGACTCTAGATCGTTAGATCTGAAGGAAATAGAGCCTTGGCTCTGATACCAATTGAAGTCCCGCGATCAATGACACCCAAGAGGGGGGGCGAATTGGGTGATAACAGATCTTAACAAAACTTTAACTGATTTGAAGTTTGTATGATGAAATAGCAATCATTAAATTAGATCTGATGTAGAGCAAAATAGATCTTATCAAAATTGCCACTACAATAGTTCTTTAGTACTAGGCGGAGTTTGTGAATCCGAAGATTCTCTCACGCAAGGTGTTATCTTCCTGACAAGACTAACCTTGTCAGTCCGAACCCAGCTTTTGATATACCAGAGATCTATTAGAGAATGATCAATTAATCTAGATCTAAATGAAGAAATCAATAGATGCAATATGCTAACATGCTAGAGCAGAATTGGAGGTAGAAGATAAGGAACAAGCCACACAAGAGACAACGATTTTTAGGTGATTCGGATGCAACAACGGCAACCTATGTCCACCCCTCACAGACTGTGAGGATTCACACACTATCTTGTAAAGGATTACAAGATCTGAACACACACACACACGTAGGGAGATGGAAACTCCCACAAGGTGTAAATACACCTAAACACACATGATTTTGACAGAAATCAAGCACACACACGTGGATCTAGGAAGATCCACACACACTAGAGTGTCTGAAGATTACAAGAGATAACACTTGAAGCTCAAGAGATTGGAGAAAAGAAACACGAAAGAAAAATCTTGATTTATGCTCCCCCTTAGTGGATGAAGAGGATTTTTTATGAAGCTTGCTTCTCAGCTTAATCTTCACGTGAATAGCCTCAGCTTGATCTTGAAAACCTTGATTTTGGATGGAGAACCCTTAGACGAAACACTGTTCACGGAGCTCTTCTACAGCACTCTATCTCACTTGGCAGCCCCCTTTGATCTCCCTTGAGTAATTAGGGTTTTTGGCCCCAAAGTAATATTTTTATACATCTTGAATGGTCAAGAGACAAGCCAAGAACTAGATCCACAAATCATGGCATGTCTGGTGGCTTTATGATTAAAAAATCTAAGGAGGAGGGCTTCCCACGTTGAAGAAAACAAAGTCAACAATAGCTGCCTCGAAGGGGGCAGTCGATCGGAGGTAGGTGGTCGGTCGACCGGACTGTAAAAGACTGTTGATATTTCATCCCTGGAAATTCTGATCGACCGACCCATACCCTTAGGTCGACCAGACTGTAACAAAATTGTTCATTTTATATTACTGGAAAAACTGGTCGACCGGCCCTTGTCCGTTGGTCGACCGGACTATTGGAAACCTGCAAAAATGAGTTGTCAGCCCAGTAAATCATATCCATATGATGAAGGCTTGGATTGAAGATATGTTGTTATTGATTTCAAGTCCATTTGAGCTATTTTTACGCGTTTGGAAAGTTCTGAACATTTAAGCATAATTCATGATGGAATTAGACCTTGATTGCGTATGAAGCTCGTATTTAATCACTAATACATGGTACGTGATAGAACACATGTCCGGGGTTTTGTTATTATCAAAATCACCTGGATATACTCAACAGGCTTTATTTACCAATTTAATAGGGTAAATTACCAAAATGTCCTTCCTTAAGAGTTAACCTTCGAAACTCTTATAAAATATGCTTCATGAGATATTGCAGTAGGTACTCAAAGAATGCAGACTCATGCATATTCATGAGGACAAGCAAAAAGGTGTGAATGAATACATGAAACTATTCAGATGCGTCGATGCATCAGGTAGGTGCATCGACCTATCTATCCAATCATGATGAACAGCTACAACAAGACAACACAATTAGCGGCATAAGGGCGACAAATGTGGAAACAACGGTGAAAATTTTCAAGGCAACGGCGACAAATAGAACGCTAAGGGTGAAAAATGAGTTAGCACGATGACTTTAGTGTAACAGGGAAAATGATAAGGCGACGACTATCAACCGTAAGGGTGACAAATAGATGATAAGTATGACAAATAGCCGTTAAGGGTATAAAATGGGTTCGCAAGGATGAATAACGGCTCAGCTCGTGAGACGTTCGAGCGGGGGACTTGACTAAGTTTGTTAAGTGTTTCGCTGTTAATCGTGAGGTGCCGAGTTCAAAACAGAGTTCTGCCATTTTTTCATATAA
The DNA here is from genome assembly GCA_022559845.1 of Amorphophallus konjac. Classification (NCBI taxonomy): domain Eukaryota; kingdom Viridiplantae; phylum Streptophyta; class Magnoliopsida; order Alismatales; family Araceae; genus Amorphophallus; species Amorphophallus konjac. The sequence goes on from CM040121.1 coordinate 91,314,244, forward strand.
TTTTTTTAAAAAAGTTATATTAAATTTTTTTAAAACATTACGCTTATAAAATATGCTTCATGAGATATTGCAATAGGTACTCAAAGAATGTAGACTCATGCATATTCATGAAGACAAGCAATTAAGTAACTCTTGAATACATGAAACTATTCAGATGAGTCGATGCATCAGGTAGGTGCATCGACCTATCTATCCAATCATGATGAACAGCTGCAACAAGACAACACAATTAGCGGCATAAGGGTGACAAATGTGAAAACAACGGTGAAAATTTTCAAGGCAGCAACGACAAATAGAGCGTTAAGGGTGAAAAATGCGTTAGCGCGGCGACTTCAGTGTAACAGGGAAAATGCTAAGGTGACGAATATCAGTCGTAAGGGTGACAAATAGATGATAAGTCTGACAAATAACCGTTAAGGGTATAAAATGGGTTCGCAAAGATGAATAATGGCTCAGCACATGCGGCATTCGAGATGGGGACTTGACTAAGTTTGTTAAGTGTTTCGCTGTTTATCGTGAGGTGCCGGGTTCAAAACAGAGTTCTGTCATGTTTTCATTTAATTTTTTGAAAAGTTATATTAAAAAAATTTATGGAAACCTTACGCTGAAGCTGAGATTCGAACTCGGAGAAACCCGTTCAAACGGCAGAACACTTAACCAAATGAGATAACATATCATTTGAATTAGTTTATTCCATTATATATATATATATATATATATTAGTTTTCCATATCGGTACGCAACGGTACGAATCTGTACTGTCCCGTCCTGAGCCGTGGCCGTGACGGCCACACCTGCATCGAATGATGTGCACGTGACTCAAGGAGGTTGGCACAAGATCCGAGATCTTCCACGTGGCATTCCCCACAAGGAGCCCTAGCTCCCAAAAAAGCATTATAGACGTGTCGGTAAAATCACAACACATGAGTTTGGGGGAGCACGGAACAATAAGAAAATGGTCAACATGTGACCGATACGGCTCTGAATACCTTTTCGCACCCCGATGTGGGGCTTTCTAGGCTTTTCAACACGCTCTCTCTTCTTTTTATAAGAATTGACTTATCGGCCATGTAGCCTCATTGCTTGGTGATTAATCAGACATTTTCCCCTCTTAACGCTGTGACCTTTATGGCACGGCGGGTCTCCAGTCCCGACCCGATGCCCACCATTGTCTACTTAGTCAGAAGGAGTGCACCTTGGGTTAGTCCAGACCATCCCAGTCTTGGCACCTGAACACATTGTCACACACGTGACTGGCACACCCTCACATGATGAAATCGATAAAAGATACAATGATATTTTATTATTATTCTGAGTGCTTCCAACATGCCCCCGCGAGGAGCCCTACCTCCAGAAAAATCATTATAGACGTGTTGGTAAAATCACAACATGTGAGTTTGAGGGGGCACGAAATAATAAGGAAATGGTCAACATGTGACCGATACGGCTCTGAATACCTTTTCGCACCCCGATGTGGGGCTTTCAAGGCTTTTCAATACGCTCTCTCTTCTTTTTATAGGAATCGACTTATCGGCCATGCAGCCCCATTGCTTGGCGATTAATCAAATGTTTTCCCCTTTTAACGCCATGACCTTTATGACACGGCGGGTCTCCAGTCCCGACCCGATGCCCACCATTGTCTGCTTAGTCAGAAGGAGCGCACCTTGGGTTAGTCTAGACCATCCCAGTCTTGGAACCTGAACACATTGTCACACATGTGATTGGCACGCCCTCACACGATGAAACCGATAAAAGATACAACGATATTTTATTATTATCCTGAGTGCTTTCAACATGCTCCTGCGAGGAGCCCTAGCTCCCGAAAAATCATTATAGACGTGTCGGTAAAATCACAACACATGAGTTTGAGGGGGCACGGAACAATAAGGAAATGGTCAACATGTGACCGATACGGCTTTGAATATCTTTTCACACCCCGATGTGGGGCTTTCAAGGCTTTTCAACACGCTCTCTCTTCTTTTTATAGGAATCGACTTATCGGCTATGCAGCCCCATTTCTTGGCGATTAATCAAACGTTTTCCCCTCTTAACACGGTGACCTTTATGGCACGGCGGGTCTCCAGTCTCGACACGATGCCCACCATCGTTTACTTAGTCAGAAGAAGTGCACCTTGGGTTAGTCCCGACCATCCCAGTCTTGGAACCTGAACACATTGTCACACACGTGACTGGCACACCCTCACACGATAAAATCGATAAAAGATACAATGATATTTTTATTATTATCCTGAGTGCTTCCAACAAGCCCCTGCGAGGAGCCCTACTAGCTCCCCCTCGTTGGTGCCGTTGCTCTATCCCACTCTAACATTCATGGGTTTCGGAGGGTTTCTGTGCATGGGTCCTGTGTTTCATTTCATAAAAAAGTTAAAATTTTCTAAATTACAGATCTTCAGATCTCTAAATAATAAATAATAATTTTCTTTTCTTAGATGTAATGATATTTTATATTGAGAGAGATTTTATCCTATTAGAAGAAATGAATGAATGACAAAAAATCATGAATTAATGAATGAAAACAATGGTGAAAATGGAAATAAATAGAGAAAAGAAAGAGAAAAATGGTGCCAAATTAAAATATGGCGGCAAATAAAAAGAGACAAGAATTAGAAAAAATGTCTCCTCTCCTCTCCTCCTTCCCCCTTCTTCCTCCTCCTCTCGATCTCCCTTTCCTCTCTCACGATCGCACCCCCTCTCAATCTCTCACTAGCGGGTGGCGGAGTGGCGAGGGCGGGCACGGTGGAGCTACCCAGGGACGCCGGTGAGTGGCGAGTGGAGGCGGCACCGGCAGTGAGGGTGCAGCAGCGGCGGTGAGCTCCGCTAGTGGCGGCGGTCAAATTCTTTCCAGCAGACACCCCCCACCACAGGTATTCCCCTCTCTCCCTCTCCCGTTGGCCCCCCTCCCCCTCCCCCTCCCCCTCCCTGCACCCGCCCTCTGTCACTCTCACTCTCACACACAGACACACGCACGGCTCGGCCCCCTCTCCCTCCCTCTCTCACTATCACTCTCACATACACAGACACAGGGAGGGGGACGGGTTCGGCCCCCTCTCCCTGCTCCCGCACAAACACATGAGATTGAAGGGGGCCGGCCCCCTATCCCTGCTCCCAACCTCTCTCACTCTCACTCTCACACACACAGACAATGGGAGGGGGAGGGGCTCGGCCCCCTCTTCCTGCTCCCGCCCTCTCTCACTCTCTCTCACACGCATAGACACAAAGAGGGGGAGGGGATCGGTTGCCAGCAAAACTAAAACCAGTTGGTGCAGAATATCCTAATGTAAACATTTTACATTCTCAGTTGCCAGCAAATGGGTCCTTCCCTTTTGGATTCACCACCTAACAACCCTGTTCTTGTGGATACTTTGGCAGATTCTATTATCCATATTACCACGACTAAGTTACAACATCATGACCCTTTTACTATGGCGATGAAGGATTTTGGAGCTAAGACTCGTTAAAGAGAGACTGATGCAATTGTTGAGATATTTATGGAAAACCAGTAAACATTGTGCAACTCGAAAGGCCATACCAAGAGTGGGCTCTGTAAATGCATGATCAATACGATGAAGAAATAGATGGCAGTGAGGACAAACCTGTCCATGTTGATTGTCCATCCAATAAAAAAATGGGCTTGGAATTTCATCTGATGTTGTAAGGGTACACCAGGTGATAAAGAGTAAAGGTCTGTCTTGGAGATCAGGCATGAAGGTTAAAATTCTCAAAGGAGCAGTTGGTTTTCTTAAAAGTAATCTCTATGCAACTCTTGAGTACATATTATCGAGTACTCAAGAGTTGCATAGAGATTACTTTTAAGAAAACAAACTGCACCTTTGAGAATTTTAACCTTCATGCCTGATCTCCAAGATGAACCTTTACTCCTTATCACTTGGTGTACTCTTACAACATCATATGAAATTTGGTAATATGTACTCAAGAGTTGCATAGAGATTACTTTTAAGAAAACCAACTGCTCCTTTGAGAATTTTAACCTTCATGCCTGATCTCCAAGATGAACCTTTACTCCTTATCACTTGGTGTACTCTTACAACATCAGATGAAATTCCAAGCCCCCTTTTTTATTGGGAGGGTGGGAAGAGGGATGTGGGTAATATGTACTCAAGAGTTGCATAGAGATTACTTTTAAGAAAATCAACTGCTCCTTTGAGAATTTTAACCTTCATGCCTGATCTCCAAGATGAACTTTTACTCCTTATCACCTGGTGTACTCTTACAACATCAGATGAAATTCCAAGCCCCTTTTTTTATTGGGAGGGTGGGAAGAGGGATGTGGATATGACCCTTTTTTTCATTTTTTCTCATTCAGGACTTATGTTATGATATATGTGATTAGTATGCTTGGATGTGAATTAAATTTTTAGACAGGTGTGGATGCTGATATGAATGTGTATGTGAATACGAGTATGATAATGATTTTTTCGAGAAGATGATGTCAATGTCTATGTGGGTGTGTGAATATGTAAGTGAAAGTGGATGTGGATATGGATGTATATATGACCAAACATGATGTACAAATGTGGAAAATAGTCAATTTTTAGGGGAGATGCTGTCAAAAAAAATTTAGAAGTAGTGATAAGACATATTGATATGATTTTTTTAATTTGTTAGGTAAATATGGCTAGACTTGATTGTTCATGGATGAATCACAGAGTAGTTGATGGAGTGGTGTCAAAGGAGTTTAAGGATGGAGTTGATAGTTTTATTCAGTTTGTATTGGGGCATCTAACAGTAGTGGACCAACGTGATAACATCCGATGTCCTTGTTTACTTTGTAAAAATAAGAGATTTCTTTCGCTATGGGATGTGCAAGATCATTTATACAGGAAAGGGTTCATGAAAGGTTATATGAATTGGGTGTGTCATAGCGAGGACTTCTGGTCGTATGAGCCCGCCAATGTTGAAGGCACAAGTACCTATGCAGACATGGTAATCGATGCTGCTGGCCCTAACTTTAATGTACAAGGGGAACACGTATACAATGAAGAACCACCAAACAAGACGGCTGCAAGATTTTATCAGTTACTTCGGGATGCTGATGAGCCGTTGTGGGATGGTTGTGAAAATCACACTTAGTTGTTTGCTGTCTCACATTTGTTGAATTTGAAATCTGAATTTCACCTTAGTGAGAGTTATTTTGACCGTATGCTCCTCCTTATCAAGAGTATGCTGCCTCGAGATGAGAAGCTACCTGAAAATTTTTACCATGTAAAGAAGATGATCAATGAGTTAGAGCTTGGATACCAAAAAATAAATGCATGCCCTAATCACTGTATGCTATATTATCAAGATAATGTAGATAAAAGATCATGTGATATTTGTCAGCATGATAGATTTAAACCTAAGAGAGGGGATAATTCAAAGCAAAAGGATGTGCCTTACAAGTCATTGCGATACTTCTCTTACGCCCAGATTACAGTGGATGTATATGTCATCAAAGTTAGCTCGGCATATGATATGGCACACAGAAAGAGTACGTCGTGCAGATGATATAATGAGTCATCCCGCCGATGGTGAAGCTTGGGCTCATTTCAATCGTACATATACTACTTTTGCTCATGAGCCACGGAATGTTAGGCTGGGTTTATGCACATACAGCTTCAACCCATTTGGAGGTTCAGTGGCGTCTTACTCATATTGGCCAGTGTTCCTGTCACCATACAACCTTCCGCCGGACATGTGCATGAAGCGAGATAACTTTTTCTTAACTTTGGTGATTCCAGGTCCAAAAAATCCAAGAAAAAAATTAGACATATATCTCAGGCCACTGATTGATGAGTTGAAAATATTATGGAATGATGGAGTTATTACTTGTTGGGTCCCGTAGTGCAGGAACACGGATCTAGAGGGGGGGTGAATAGATCCTTCTACTAAAAACTATGTCCAATTAAAAACATAAACTAACGTACAACGGAATTAACAAGATTGATAAGATAGAGGAATTTAATGCTACACAAGTTAACTAGATTCTCTCACTCTCTCCGTCCATACATGATCACACAAATAAGTATAACAAGCTAACCATACAATCACACAATTCAAACCACAGGAGACGAGGATTTTTAAGGTGGTTCGGGACCACGACAGACTCCCTACGTCCACCCCTTACCAAATCGGTAAGGCTTTCTCCACACGCTACAAATGAAGCAAACACGGGGATTTCTCCCCACACACACGGGATAAAAACCCCAACACAAATACGCTACAAAAGTAGCACACACACACACGGGGATTTCTCCCCACACACACGAGGCAAAAACCCCAACACATATGCGGATATGCTCCGCACCAAACGACACACAAGCGTCAACTCAAACCACTTGGAGAAACTGTTCTCCAAACCCACACACAGAAAATCATTTATAGGTTTGTAACAAGCTAACAAATGAATGCTCTAAGCCCAAAACATATGCCAAAGACTAAAATAAGAAAGATTCAACAAGCACAAGGCTCCCCCTTCAATTGAATCTCCGGCTCTTCTTGGTTTGATGTCGGATGATGACTATTTCGACGTCCTCGCGTTCCTCTCTTCGAGATGCTTATTTTCTTCTTCTATCATGAGCTCCAAATCTCCATGGAAGTAGATGAAAACCACCTTCCAAGAGCACCACCACGTTTTCCCTCTTTTCTTCACCTACAAGAATGAACGAATGAGCATTAGGGTACTCAATCTCCTAAATTCGTAACTCTTATATATGCAACTCAAGGGGTGGGGAAAAGACTCATAAAACCCTCCTAATACATGTTAAAAACACCTTAATAACAATAGAAACTAATGGGGGGTAGCATGGTAATGTTTAGAGAGGTTTGCATAGGGTTTTAAACTCTCCCAGAAATCCCGTTCCGAAAGGGTCGACCCTTGTGTAACTAGGGGTATGTCGGGGCCAAAATAAAAAGACTACACTCAGGGGTCGACCCTTGGGGTCGACCCTTGCTGTGAGTCGACCCCAGGGGTCGACCCCTTTAGGCAGGGTACTGAAAACAGGTTCTGTTTTGAATAGAACCAAAGAGGGTTGACCCCAGGGGTCGACCCCTTCTTGTTTGGGTCTGAAAATTAGTTAAAACCTCCATCAAATCAATGGAAAACTATTGATTAAATATTACCATAATCCTATGAAGATCAACCATGATTTTTCATCCTGAAAAACATGATGAAGCAAGAGGTTAGTTGAGAATCAAGATCCTTGGATCAAGCATTAACACTATGAACATGTTCACAATAAAATCCATCATTGAACCTATTGAAACATGTATTTTGCTTCTCATATCAATTGACAAAAATACATTTGACCAACTAACAAGGTTTTGAAATGATAAGCATGAATCTATCATTCAATCAAATATATTGACATGGGAGCTCAAACATTCAACTAATATTCTTGTATCTACCAAATGCTCAACATCAAATAGCATCAATTGAGGGATATTCATTTACACATACAAGAAGTAAATATATAGCTCAACACCAAAGACATGATCAGACGATGTGCAACCACACAGGTATGAGGAACCATACTATATCACAATTGCATCCACACATTGAAACCACGATGACCTCATGAATGATATCAATCTAATAGAAAGGTGTGTTCAATGAACACAATCTCATTGATTGAGACCTAATTTAAATCATCTTCATAAGAGCCAAGTTCATGTAATTCTTTCACACATCAGGTCAATAAATCAAACTTTTAGTGCATAGTTCACAAGACCAAGCATTCATGTAATGCATGGGCAATATCGAACCAAATCTCATGAAGTCTTGTATGAATATTTCAAGTCCAAAAAATCTTATGATGAGAACGCATGAAACACCCAACCAAGACTTTGAAAAGCTATTTGATGAAATGCATGAAATATAGAAGAGTCAACACAATGCAATGAGTGAGTCAACTCTCTGTTTCAATAAGATATTCATTGATGCACTCCTTTGAGTTCCAAACGTGAATCATGGATTTTTATCCTGCAAATCAAAATATTCAAAGCATGAGATCTTTAAATACAAATCATTCATATAACTTTCAAATATGAACAGAGTTAACTCCCTTTAAGAAGAAGATCTTCATTGATGGACTCCTTTAGATTCCAAGTATGAGCCATGAATTTGTGTTCCTACAAACCAACATAAATATCACATTAGTTCCTTAAACACCAAGGGCTCACATGACTTTCAAGAGTGAACATTGACTCCATCTTTCAACTCATCAAATCAAGATATAAAATATGTTACTCAACGAAACACATACACACACAAACACAATCGTTTTGATATCATTGAAACCAAATACGAAATAGGGGATGCAACAATCTCTCCCATTTTGATGATGACAAAATGATGTGTGTGATAATACAGATTTTGTAAACATGTGCAAACATTGAGCATAACCAATTCTCCCATTCTCCCCAAGACAACATCATTCATAAGGCACTGAGCAGTGAGCACACACACACACCAAACATTCTCCCCCTTTTTCTCATCTACAAAAAGACAGGGGGTTATGGGACATGAAATGAACATGTTAGGTCAAAGGATATGATGCCAATTCGAATGCCAATTGAGGTGAAGTAGGGGCTCAAAGATATGATACCAAATGTTGATCAAGATAGAGGCACAAACATATGCAATTTTAATTCTCGAAGAGAAAGCCTCGAAGATATGATACCATTTGTTGGAAGAACTCATGTTGGCATTCATGCAACGTGAAGTGTTCAGAATATGCATTTCAAAATGAACTATGTCAATTGCTAGAAAGTATGCATTTGTTCAAGATGATATTATGAATGAACTATATGCATGCTGAAATGTCAAATATGAAAATATGCACACGATGAGCTTCATCTTTCAAATGCAATGAAAATGCACTATGTGAATGCTAATTATGTAATATATGAAGCTGTGCACATGATGACTTCTTTCCTTCAAATGCAAGATTTATGCTCAGAATTAGACTCAAGGGGAATGCATGAACATGCAAGCACACAAGCACAATCGTCATGTACACAGATAGTACATATAGTAACTCCCCCTATATGAGGCACAGGTTAACAAAAGAGCATGTAATTCAAATTCAAGAATGTAAGGCATGAAGCATAACTAAGAGATTTGTGCATACACAACTAGGAGTACTACATAAACCATGAATGTAGGCAAATTCATAAAATACATACATCACAAAAATGCCCATGTGAAATGTTAGGCAATGACTAATGAGCTTCAAAACATATGATTTTTAGATTTTCTAAAGAACACTAGAATGTAATCTCCTCTCTACACTTTCACTTTAGATTCTCGACTATCGATAGCTTCGCACAACCCCTATTTAGTTTCTTTTAATAGACTTCACCTTTCGACGCGAGTTTCCTCATATATCTCAATGGGGATTCTCGGCTACTTGGATTCGTCACACATATGATTTTTGTTTCTCCTTTCGACACGAGTTTCTTCCTTTATTTCAGGGGGGATTCCCGATTACTCGGATCCACATACCACTTATTAAATTTTTGTAGGGTAGGTAGCTTTTTCCTCATGATTACTCTTTAATGTCTATGTAGAGATTCAAGTTCCCTTTATAGTGTTGGAAGGAATTTCTTAAATCCTTATCAAGTAAAGTCATTAAGTTCATTGTGTGCAAGAGTGTGGGGGTAAATTTTTGTTTTGCATGTATAAAATGAATTCGACAAGACACGGCTATGACTCCCCCTAAATATATGCACGGTCGGAGTCAAATCCTCTCCCTTAATATATGACATGTATCACATATGAATAAAGTCACTGTATTACAGTTTAGTAAGGAGGTAAGGCCTTAGAAAGATCAAGAAATGGTTTCATAGTGTAAATACTTACAAACATGCAAGGATTCATAAAACATTCAGGCAAGCATTCATGAGTCAAGATATGTGATTATCATGAAATATATGCATATGCTCTATATGCATGAATATGCAATATGCATCTTTTTGTCATTTTATATGCATAGTATGTGAATGATATGTAAAGATGCCAATGTGATGCAGAATGTCAGATTTTTATTTAAAAGTTCTAAATGCATTGCAAAATTTAACGTGGGTGCAAGATGCAAGTTTTCAATTTTTCATATGAATGATCTAGATGCACCTTATGAAGTTTCTAATGTATGTAACTTATAAAAGCATGAGAATGCAATGCATGATGCAGATATTTTTATTTTATTTTTAGAACATCATGATAGATTGCACAAGAAGACGTACATATTCAAATGATGAGCAGCAACCATTTCCCAATACTTGTCCTTTTTGAACAAAAGTACACAAATGATCAAAATCAAGCAGTGCACCCAAATTATTTCCAGAAATGTTCAAAAACAGATTTTCAATAACATTTCAAAAGCTTAGAGTATCATCCACAAACCAAACAGATTTTACATGTTCCGGTACGAGGTGGAGGTGAAGGTTCGAAAACCCAACTCACACATAGTGAGAGCTTCTAGGTGGACATAATTCACCCTTCCACTACACACCATTTGATATACCAGAAACGCAATTACACTCAGATGCTTATGCATTTCTTATTGAAAAGTATTCAGTAGGCAAAGACATCATGCTTGTTCCTCAAAGTTTTCAGATTCATTCAACCAATGAGACATGTTCATCATAGCAGAATACAAGAACAACATATCAAATTCAGAAACAATATCTGTCAAATGAACAATTCTACATTTCAGAAATTTTACCTTCTTGAAGCGAGAATGAATTTCAAAATCAATTTGAACGCACATGGTATTTCAGAATTTCAAGGTAAATTGATTTCCTTCAAAAGATATGTTTCCACGTTTGAATACCAATTGTTGCATCTGATCAAAGAATTTCACAATTCAAAAATTTTACCTTTTTGAAATAAGAGAATTTTTCAGATTCAGTTTAAAAGATATTACAGTTCAAAGGAAAATTCAATTCATTCAAAGCACATGATTCCTCATGAGCCAAACTATTCAATTTCAGAATTTTGGTACAAGGCGGAGAGCATTGATCCTGAGATCACCTCACGCATAGTGATGGCTTCCTAACAAACTTAACCTATCATTTCACACATCACCATTTGATATACCAAATATTCATTCAATAAAGACATGTATGGCTTATGAAGAATTTTGAGCATAACATGAGAACATACCAAAATCTCATTCCAAAACATCAAAACCACTAAGTTTGACAATGAAGGAGCAAAGTTGGAGTTTTACCATATGAGTGTACCTTGTTCCATTTTACTGGAACTCCTTTCATTCTTTGTTTACCTCAAGGCACACCTTCATCACAACTGACTCATTTGTCAGATTTTCGCACCCAAGCCTTCTTGGGTCCTTGGATGTTAGAAGCATTTCTTCCAAAAGTTTTCTTTGACATTTTCATTGCCACTTTGTCATCACTTTCCATGATCCTGTAATCTTCAATAACGTGTCCATGGTTTCCACAATAAAGGCATTGAGGAGAAGTAGTTTTACCAAAAGACTTCCTTTTAGGAGTAAAGAAATTTTTAAATCCATTCCATCTTCTATTTTCAAAAGGTCTAGATTTAACAAAATTAGACCTAGCATATATTCTAGAAGTATGAAAATTTTCTCTTTTCAAAAACTAACACTCTTTCATAACATGTCCGTACTTGCCACAATGAAAACAACGTGGAGATTCGGTTCTATGGAATGACCTTCCATTGTTTGCATGAGTGTTCATGAATGAATTTTTCTTATGGGATGCAAACCTTTTAGCATGGGAAGCATGTTCATTTCTGAATTTTCTTTGAAAGTTAAACTTAGCATTCATGGCACAATAATCATCATTTTGTTTCACAAAGTAATCATCTATGACATGGCCAAGTTTGTGACAATAAAAGCATGAGACATTTTTCTTTCTTTTGAAGGAAGATTTATCTTTGCATGCATTTTGATCATCCATTTTCAAGACATCACAATCATTCATTTCATGCCCAAACATGCCACAATAGAAGCATTTAACATTCAACTTTAATTTTTGAGATCTATTTGACAAGGAAGACTTTCTGTTGAGATTTTTCTTTTTATGAAAATCATTTTCAGAGATTTTCACTTGAGCAACGGGAGGAGGTGTTTTGGAGGTGCTAGGAATGTCGGAGACATGAACAAAAGAGGTTTTCATTTTTGATTCAAAAGATTTTTTATTGACCGGGATGTAACCAAGACCCTCTTTTTGAAAGTTCACTTTAACACATAGCAATGTGTCTAAGTTCTCCTTCCCTTTGACAAATCTAGATAAATCAAGCTTCAAGTTATTGATCTCTTTTTCACATGCAAGGATTTTATCGTCAAGCAAATAATTCTTTGATGTGAGTTTTTTATTTTCTTGCATGAGGTTTTTATTTTCCAGATTTGTGCAGTGAAGTTTTTCAGCAAGCTTTTCAAGAACATTTTCAGTTTCAACATGCTTTGAGATCTTAACAAGTAACTGTTCATTCTCATGTTTCAACAATGAGATTTCTTTTTCAAGCTTATCAAAGCATCTCAATCTTCTCTCTAGCAAGGAATTCTGAATTAACATAGCACCATTTTTCTTTTTAAGATCCTCATTTTCATCCATGATGCTCTTGCTATCAATTTCAGAATCAAGCAATTTCTCAAACAACTTATCATCATCAGACAAAGAAGCTAACTTGTTTCTAAGATATTTTTCTATTTCTTTAAGCAATGAAATCTTAGACAACAAGTGTTTGTTTTGATCAAGCAAATTATGGGAATCATTATCAATTTCAAGAGCAGTATTAGATTTTCAAAACATCTCAAGCTCTTCATTAATACAAGACATCTCATCTGAAAATAATTCAACTTTAGATTCTAGAAGTTCTTTTTCATATTCTAGGTTCTCAATCTTTGACTCCAAAGTTTTACAATTTTCACAGGAAGGATTGTCATGCACATTCTCATTAATCTTCATTTTCAAAGTTTTATTTTCAGATTTGAGTTTCTTGCATTTATCATACAGTTCAGCATATGCAATTTGCCATTCCTCAATAAAGAGTTCTTCGGATTCAGAATTTACCTCATCATAATTTTTTCATTGAGTTGATCGTCATTGTCGGCCATGAGACAATTTTGTCCTTCCATCTCTTGAGCTTTGATCAACTGATCCATAAGCTCCTTTGCCGTTCTACAAGAAGAAACAAATGGAAGCATATGAGTATCAATGGCACTTTTCAATAAACTTAAGATAATGAAATTTTCATGGTTCTTCAATTTATCTTGAGTAGACCACTTGGTCTCATCTAGAGGTAATATGTAAGGACCAACATAAATCAACTTCTAAAGATTATGATTAACTGAATTGATCAGTCCACACATTTTACCTAACCATGAAGTAAAATTAGAACCATTAAAAATAGGAAGGCAATTCATCGACATATGCTCAACAGAAAAATTCATGATTGTAGAAAGCACTAGGATCACTCTGTAGATCGTGAGATCTAGGGACAGTAGAGCCTCGTTCTGATACCAATTGTTAGGTCCCGTAGTGTAGGAACACGGATCTAGAGGTGGGGTGAATAGATCCTTCTACTAAAAACTATGTCCAATTAAAAACACAAACTAACGCACAACGGAATTAACAAGATTGATAAGATAGAGGAATTTAATGCTACATAAGTTAACTAGATTCTCTCACTCTCTCCATTCATACATGATCACACAAATAAGTATAACAAGCTAACCATACAATCACAGAATTCAAACCATAGGAGACGAGGATTTTTAAGGTGGTTCGGGACCACGACGGGCTCCCTACGTCCACCCCTTACCAAACCGGTAAGGCTTTCTCCACACGCTGTAAATGTAGCAAACACAGGGATTTCTCCCCACACACACGGGATAAAAACCCCAACACAAACACGCTACAAAAGTAGCACACACACACGGGAATTTCTCCCCACACACACGAGGCAAAAACCCCAACACACACTCGGATATGCTCCGCACCAAACAACGCACAAGCGTCAACTCAAACCACTCGGAGAAACCGTTCTCCGAACCCACACACATAAAATCATTTATAGGCTTGTAATAAGCTAACAAATGAATGCTCTAAGCCCAAAACATGTGCTAAAGACTAAAACAAGAAAGATTCAACAAGCACAAGGCTCCCCCTTCAATTCAATCTCCGACTCTTCTTGGTTTGATGTTGGATGATGACGATTTCAACATCCTCGCGTTCCTCTCTTCGAGATGCTTCTTTTCTTCTTCTACCACGAGCTCCAAATCTCCATGGAAGTAGATGAAAACCACCTTGCAAGAGCACCACCACGTTTTCCCTCTTTTCTTCACCTATAAGAATGAATGAATGAGCATTAGGGTACACAATCTCCCAAATTCGTAACTCTTATATATGCAACTCAAGGGGTGGGGAAAAGACTCATAAAACCCTCCTAATACATGTTAAAAACACCTTAATAACAATAGAAACTAATGGGGGGAAGTATGGTAATGTTTAGGGAGGTTTTCATAGGGTTTTAAACTCTCCCGGAAATCCCGTTCCGAAAGGGTCGACCCTCGTGTAACCAGGGGTCTGTCGGGGCCAAAATAAAAAGACTGCACTCAGGGGTCGACCCTTGGGGTCGACCCTTGCTGTGGGTCGACCCCAGGGGTCGACCCCTTCAGGCAGGGTACTGAAAACATGTTATGTTTTGAATAGAACCTAAGAGGGTCGACCCCTTCTTGTTTGGGTCTGAAAATTAGTTAAAACCTCCATCAAATCAATGAAAAACTATTGATTAAATATTACCATAATCCCATGAAGATCAACCATGATTTTTCATCCTGAAAAACATGATGAAGCAAGTGGTTAGTTGAGAATCAAGATCCTTGTATCAAGCATTAACACTATGAACATGTTCACAATAAAATCCATCATTGAACCTATTGAAACATGCATTTTGCTTCTCATATCAATTGACAAAAATACATTTGACCAAATGACAAGGTTTTGAAATGATAAACATGACTCTATCATGCAATCAAATATATTGACATGGGAGCTAAAACATTCAACTAGCATTCTTGTATCTACCAAATGCTCAACATCAAATAACGTCAATTGAGGGATATTCATTTACACATACAAGAAGTAACTATATAGCTCAACACCAAAGACATGATCAGATGATGTGCAACCACACAGGTATGAGGAACCATACTATATCACAATTGCATCCGCACATTGAAACCACGATGACCTCATGAATGATATCAATCTAATAGAAAGGTGTGTTCAGTGAACACAATCTCATTGATTGAGACCTAATTTAAGTCATCTTCATAAGAGCCAAGTTCATGCAATTCTTTCACACATCAGGTCAATAAATCAAACTTTTAGTGCATAGTTCACAAGACCAAGCATTCATGCAATGCATGGGCAATATCGAACCAAATCTCATGAAATCTTGTATGAATATTTCAAGTCCAAAAAATTTTATGATGAGAACGCATGAAAATACCCAACCAAGATTTTGAAAATCTATTTGATGAAATGCATGAAATATAGAAGGGTCAACACAATGCAATGAGTGAGTCAACTCCCTTTTTCAATAAGATCTTCATTGATGCACTCCTTTGAGTTCCAAACGTGAATCATAGATTTTTATCATGCAAACTAAAATATGCAAAGCATGAGATCTTTAAATACAAATCATTCATATAACTTTCAAATATGAACATAGTTAACTCCCTTTAAGAAGAAGAGCTTCATTGATAGACTCCTTTAGATTCTAAGTATGAGCCATGAATTTGTGTTCCTACAAACCAACATAAATATCACATTAGTTCCTTAAACACCAAGGGCTCACATGGCTTTCAAGAGTGAACATTGACTCCATCTTTCAACTCATCAAATCAAGATATAAAACATGCTGCTCAATGAAACACATACACACACAAACACAATCGTTTTGATATCATTGAAACCAAACACGAACTAGGGGATGCAACATTACTTATGATGCATATAGAAAATAAAATTTTACTATAAAGGCTACATTGATGTGGACAATAAGTGACTTCCCTGCATATGAAATGCTATCTGGCTGAAGCACACATGGGAGGTTGGCATGTCCTTACTGTATGGCCGATACCAACTCATTTGTCTTGAAATATGATAAGAAATCATGCTGGTTCGATTGTCATCGATAGTTTCTACCAATTGACCATCCTTTCGAAGGCAAAAGGACTCATTCATTAAGAACATAGTTAAAATGGATGAAGCAGACTTGGAACGGATGTCTGGTCAACAAATGGTGGCACAGGTGCAAAACTTACAAGATATAGTGCAATTGTCGGGTAGTACATGACATCTTCGTAGATTTTGACATGATCACAACTGGGTGAAGAAAAATATCTTCTGGGAATTACCTTACTGGTCAGCCCTTTTGATACGGCACAACCTGGACATCTTGCATGTTGAGAAGAATATCTTTGATAATGTGTTCAACACCATCATGAACGTGAAAGCCAAAACAAAGGACAATGCCAAGGCGCGAGCGATCTTGAAGATACTTTGCAAACGACCAGAGTTGGAATTGCGGCAGGTACAGGGCAAAGTTGTGCAACCTAAAGCAGCTTACATGTTGAAAGACACACATATCAATGAACTGTGCTAGTGGCTGAAGCAATTAAGATTCCCTGATGGATATGTGTCTAACATAGCCCGTTGTGTGAATGTCAATGAGGGAAAAATATATGGATTGAAAAGTCATGACTGCCATGTGTTCATGGAGAGACTTCTGCCCATTGCATTCCATGACATATTGTCAAAGCCTATATGTGGAGCATTGACTGAGTTGAGTCAGTTTTTTAGGATTCTATGTGCATCAGAACTCAAACTTGGGGACGTGTAAACTATGGAACAGAATGTGGTCACAATGGTATATAAGTCGGAGAAGATATTTCCCCCTGCGTTCTTCGATTCTATAGAGCACCTGATTATCTATTTGCCATACGAAGCCAAAGTTGGAGGACCGGTACAATTTCGATGGATGTATCCATTTGAGAGGTAATCCGTATGTATTTACTGATTATTTGACAATCGTTGCATGTGTCTGTCATTGTCACTGTATGTCATTGTCATATGAATTGTTGTCATAGGTGTATGCATGACCTGAAAATGAAGGTTCGTAATAAGGCTAAAGTAGAGGGTTCGATTACCGGGGCATATATTATTGAAGAAAATTTGAACTTCTGTTCGATGTACTTCAAACCTGAAATTCAAACTCGACGCAATCGACCTCCACGTAATGATGATGGAGGAGAGGTGGGTCCGTCCCACCGGTTGTCCATGTTTAAGTATCCAGGATGTGCATTCGGATGTTGTTCGAATCGCATATTAGAGGATAGAGAGTTATTGGCCGCGGAGATATATGTTCTCCTGAACTGTGCTGAGATTGAACCTTATGGTGAGTGAGTCCTCAACTCCGCAGGTGCTAAAATTTATAAGTTTCTTGACGTTCTTCCTCCCATTTACGGTGATGTTGCATTCATCATTGCAGGTAATTTGATTCAGAATTAATTACTCAATGTCCATGCCTCAATGACATGGAGGTTCAAAAGGAATGAGAGAGATCTTTTACCAGATGGCTTAAAGCTCAAGTAAGTGCCGAAGTTAAGTTCCTCAAAGCTTGAGGTGTATGCCTAATTTTAAAGTAACGTGGTTTATATTCATAGGTTGAAGAAGGTTATGTTACTGATGAAAGAGTCCGGGTAATAAGTTATGGACCTTCAAAGGTCGCGCATGCCTATCTAGGATTTTTTGTGAATGGTTATAGATTTCACACTAGAGATTATGGACAAAATAAGTCTACGATGAATAGTGGCGTATGCGTGAAAGGTAGTACATACAATGAAAATGATCTTGATTACTATGGTATTCTTAAGGAGGTCATAGAATTATAGTATCTCGGACAAGACAATCATATATTCCTTTTTAAGTGTCATTGGTTTGATCCTAATTCAGTTCGAAATGACACAATATATGGGATTGTCGATGTCAAACATAGATCCAAATTGAATACCTATGAGCCGTTCATTTTGGCCGCACAAGCTCAGCAAGTGTATTATTCAAGTTATTCATCGTCCAAGAATAAAGATTGGTGGACAGTCTGTAGGGTAAAACCAAGGCTTGTGCCTAATGATGAGTTAGATCTGATTGAAGTTGTCTCAGAGAATTCTAGTGCCGAGTTTTTTCAATCAGACGAGGGTGACACTGCAGAGTTGGTTGCTTTTAATCTTCATCTGATCGAATCTGATGATCCACTTCAATTGTCTATAGAGGACGAAGTGGAAGAAGTTGATTCAACTGAGCTAAATGAAGTAATTGTTGGGTAGGAGGAGTCCCCTGAGGAGGAAGAGTATGAATCTAGTAAGAATGAGGAAGATGACGAAGATGACAATGAGTTTGATATATCTTCAGCATCTGAAGATGAAATAGATACTGATTGAATATTTTGTAAGAAATTTAACATATATACACTTCTTATCATTGTTACTTACCACCTCTCCTCGTAATTAGTTGTGGACTAATATGCTCTACTTTAATTATTGTCAATAATTAAATGGTTCAAGGTCGTACCGGGACTTCGAGGAGAGGTGGTTCCGGCAGGGGTTCTACTCATATGTTTATTTAAATTCTTAGATAAATGAGTAGTGAATATGCACTTTCTTTTGCTCATGATATTTTAATTATGTCTCTGCACCAGGTACACAGATTACACCACCCCCACCACCTGCTGCGGGTATGTTTATTTAAATTCTTAGATAAATGAGTAGTGAATATGCACTTGGTTTTGCTCATGATATTTTATGTCTCTGCACCAGGTACACTGATTACACCGCCCCCACCACCTGCTGCGGGTATGTTTATTTAAATTCTTAGATAAATGAGTGGTGAATATGCACTTTATTTTGCTCATGATATTTTATGTCTCTGCACCAGGTGCACAGATTACACCACCCCCACCACGTGTTGCGGGTATGTTTATTTAAATTTTTAGATAAATGGATAGCAAATATGCACTTTGTTTTGCTCATGATATTTTATTTCTCCACGCCAGCTACACAGAGTGCACCGCCCCCACCAACAACTGCAGGTATGTTTATTTAAATTCTTAGATAAATGAGTAGTGAATATGCACTTTGTTTTGCTCATGATATTTTATGTCTCTGCACTTAGTACACAGAGTACACCGCCCCCACCACCTGCTGTGGGTATGTTTATTTAAATTCTTAGATAAATGAGTAGTGAATATGCACTTTATTTTACTCATGATATCTTATGTCTCTGCACCAGGTACACTGATTACACCGCCCCCACCACCTGCTGTACGTATGTTTATTTAAATTCTTAGATAAATGAGTAGTGAATATACACTTTATTTTGCTCACGATATTTTATGTTTTCGCACCAGCTACACAAAGTGCACCGCCCCCACCAACTTTTTTTTTTGGCAAAAAGACATCTAGTGGGCCAAAGGGAGAGTGCACCCCCATTCTAGAGGAAGGGGATGTTCTCACTCCACCAACAAACCACTAAATGCTGAATTTTATTGCTTTAAACTATAAAGTACAAATCATATGAGACCAAGTCTTTGGAACACAATGAAAGAATGAAAAGAATCTATACATGTCTCCTACGGAAGTTAGGAATGGAGCAAGCATCAGCTTTGGCATAGCCTTTGGCTAATATAGGCAACTCCCTAAAAGAATAAAATTTCACATTGTGCCCGATGGTGACTGCATGAGTTTCCAAGACATCAGCAAGCTGGTTAGTTTCTATGTAAGTGTGAATGATGGGACAATTAAATGAGAGGAATGCTTGCTGTAGAGAGACCTACCAAGGGAGGAGAGACCAAGGAGGATCTCTCTTGCTGCTCAACAAATCAACCAACACCATGGAATCAGTGTAAATGATCAACAAAGGGATAGAATGTAGCTGAGCAAGACGAAGACCATCTAAGAGGGCTCTACCTTCAGCAACCATATTAGAACCATTACCATAGAAATAAGAGAAGCCCAGTAGTAAATGCCCATAGGAATTTCGGAAGCATCCACCACCCCCAGAAGGGCCTGGATTCCCTTTACTAGCACTATCCACATTGAGTGAGTAATTGAAAGCTGGGGCTTTCCATCTAACAGTAAAGAAATCAGGGCGTTTATTTCTGAGTTCAATTCCATACCCCTGAATCAATTTGCAATAGTCAGAACTGATCCCTTGACTGAACTTGGCTTGTTTCACAATTTGATTAATCTCCACTAGCATGTTATTTACAACTTTTAACAGGTTTGGCCTGTGACCTTCATACCTAGCCAGGCAGCGAAGTTTCCATATCTCCCAGATAGTTAAAAGTGTCACCAATAGAGAAATAAAACCTTTAGGCTTATTGGTGTTTATCCCAGTGATGGACTGTTTCAAACAGTTGCAAATG